>CM076569.1:134624669-135224669 GCA_034641835.2 Pinus albicaulis | reverse complement strand
CTTGTTTAGTCAGTCAGGGTGGTATTCTTTATGCACCAGGTTAGGGAGCTCTCACTCAGGAGTAGCCCAAGAGTTTGTTAACTCTTTTAATGGAAATGAAGCTACATTTTATGGTCTCACCTTGTAGGTTTCTAAAGACTCCATTGCTGAAGCCTTTAACCTTCCCCAAGAAGGTGAAAGGTGGTTCAAAGGAAAAGTTATTACAAGAGGAGATATTAATATCTTCCTCAAAGATGCTCACAGATATCCAAATTGGGAAAAATGCATTCCGAGTAGTATCTTAAGAATGGCTGGGCATACACTATCAAGCTTATCAAGATATACCTCGCTTGTGAAAGGAGGTACACAGTATTGTTCCTCTATCACACGAGGTTTCTTTTTAATATTGCAAGGATGAAGACATTAAATCTGCCATTTTTCTTGTTGAAAATCCTGACAAATATGTCAGCAAGGGTTCAAAATCACACTGCTGTTTTAGAGTATAGCTTGTATCATCAATATTTAATCAAATTTCTAGTTGAAGAAGAGATAGGGAAGAGAAACCAGACTTGGGACCACTTTTTATTCTATAGGGTAGGCCAAACTGAACCTACACCTCTAGCTCCACAACCAAACCCTCAGCCTACAAAAAGAAGAACAAAGAGAAAGGCCAAAAAGAAAAATATCTATAAGAAGGCCAAGGGTGAGAAAGAAAAGGTTTCTGCAATTAAAGCTGAGAGAAAGTTGGAGAAATGAGAGATTTCCTCAGCAAGAAAACCCAAATCTATGAAAATGGTGCCCCTTGTTCCTCCTTTTCCTAATGTCTACACCAGAGCCAGAAGAGGAAGGTCTACAACTGCAGATAAATCAAAGGCGCAGGTGCTACCGGAAATTATGGAAGCACATATTCATAGAAGATGCAGAAAGAGTATCGGCCTACACAATTAGATGAAGAACTCCTTAATGATGCTGGGTATGACATCATTAGTAAGAAGAAGAAGGAAGAAGCTAAACCTGTTCCTAGTACCAGAAAGAGGCATACCAGAGGCAACAGAAAGTTTAGGCTTAAGTCCAAGGCTCTAAATAATCCAAGCCTAATGACAAAGGTTATTTATATTGAAGGTAAATATGAAGGTTCCAAAAAAAATAAATCCTTGAAGAAAAACAAGAACACAACCCCTTCAGAGCAGCACTATGATCCCTCAAAGAGAAGAAAAACATAAAAGGGTTCTAAAGGAGGAGAAAGACACTGTCAGGGAAGCAACCAAAAGATAAACTAGATCCAAATCAGCTGCTGGCAACAAAACAAACTTGGATAAGCTTGCTGAAGCTACAACACACATAGAGAGAAGGTAAAAAGGTTTTTGATACTAGTAACTTTTTGCTTATCAGTTACAATTTTGAACAACAACTTAGGTGTCAAGGAATATAAGTCTGCACAAGATTTTTAGCATTCTCTGTGTATTTTTGAAAAACAAACAGGGTGCTACTGGAATTTCCGGCAACATTCCAGATTTTGTGCAGTTATATGTTTTTGCTGGAATTTCCGGTAGAACCTGTTTTAATTGAATTTTGACACCTGTCAGCAAAATTTTCCGAGCCATTTAAGGATGGATAATAACCCATAACTAATGGATATAACAAGTGATGGTGAAAGGTGTTTATGAGGTTTTTGGAGGTCTTATTACATGGAGCTACATGGTTATTAAAGACCCAAGAAACAAGGATATAAATCAGCAGAAAAAGGGGCAACATTACATGACACTCAACATTTCAGCCCAAATTTCTTCTCTTTTTTCTTCTCCATTTGTCCTTTCTATTAGATTTCGATGGGATAAGGTTGTAATGTGTTTTGACACATGTTTAATGTTAGAATTAATTTTTCCTTATTTTTAGAATAGATGGAGTTGGTGCCTCTCTTTCTATATATATTACTTGTAAATAACATTTCCAGGTTGGATGTTGGTCTACCTGAAGACTGAATATAATAAAAATCATTTTTTCTTCATGCTGGAGGATTTTGTGACTCAAGGAACATCTAATGTGTGGTGTGTCTCTTTTATTTGTTAATTTATTCTAAAATATGAATTACAACAACTAGTAAGGTGTGAGTAATAAGATGTTAAAGGATTTAATAGTAAGTTATCTGCTTTCAATTTTCTGCAAATTATATGTGTGTTATAGAACATGTCAGTGAAGATTTCATAAAGGATTTGTGGAATAATTTATACATGTAATCTATTTTCTGAATTTTGTTTACTTTGCATAAAAAGAGTTTGTGTAAGGAGCCATCATCATAGCTGTGTGACTGATTTAGGATAGGAATATTTCCTGAAATAGGTACTAGCTATTCATCTGCTTCCACTTGTACACTTCGCTCCTTATACTACCTTTTACCCACACAATTTATACTTGCCACAAATTTCCAAATGCATGAAAGTCTTAAGGAAAATAAAATCATTTCAAAACCTTTGAGAAACCATCCCACCACTCAAACAACCCCTTTAAAATTTGAAATGAACTATGATGTGTAAGACTTACTCCTTATGCAGTCAAGGAGTGAATCCTTGATCTAAAAGCCTCAACATGTTCTCAAATCAGATGGTATTTTATATTGACGTGCTTCATTTGATCATGGAGCTTTGAGTTCTTGGCCAAATTTATTATATAAGTGTTTTCAATCAATAGAGGATTTGAATGCACTTGTTCTCATACAAATCTTCTAGAATTTTCTTGAGCCACACAATTTATTTCGTTGCTTTAGCTATTGCCACATATTTTGCCTCAGTTGTGGAGTCTGCTGGAACTGATTGTTTGCGTGACCTCCATGAGGCATCCCCTGATCCAAGACTATTAACATAACATGATGTAGATACCACATTTTATTTATCTCCATCGAAGTATGAATCATAGTTTTGAATCAAGCTGAATTCACCCACCTGTGTCTAATTTAGTCCAAATTTTTGAGTTCCCTTCAAGTAATTTAGAAATAATTTTGCAGCAGACTAATGACCCTCACAAATCTTTTGCATAAACTTGGGGAGGATTCCAACAAGAAATGGAATTTTTGGTCTAATAGTAGTCAGGTAGTTGAGACTGTTAGGGTCCCGTGATTTGGCGGATTGGTAGACCAAAGAATAGGGTAACATGGAACCAATATTTGGAGTCCTAGGACCTAGCCTTCCTGGACTCAAAGAGGGCTCCCTCTATTGGGTGCAAAGGATGTGTTATTTTTTCTCTTAGGGTTTTGATTTTAGGCTAGTTTTTAAGTGTAGGTTTTGTTTATTGTTTTGGTTGGGTAAGATGGTCAAGTAGGATAGGTGGAGTGAGAGTCTGTCAAAGCCATTGGGCTATGGAGTCAATGAAAGTCAAAGGTGTCTCAAATAATGAATCAGAGTGCAGTGCAAGGCCAATCTAGCAAGGTTAATGGATCCTTTAAGTTTATGAGTGAAATGGGATGGACATCAAGTTTGTGAATAAGGTAGGGCAAAGGGAAATTAAGAATCCTTTGTCAAATACCTATGAACAAGGAGGTCTTAAATATGATTAGCACAAGATAATAAGCATGATCTAGGGCTTACCATTTACTCTATGATAATATTTTAAACTAATAAGTATCCAAGATAAACATGTCAGTGAAACATAGAGAGCATAAGAGCTTCTAATTTTAGTAAATTCACCTCCAGACTTTACGAAAAGATACAAGATCACAAATAACTTAATCTATGAAGAGGGAACCCCTAAACATCATAAATCAAGCTATAAAGAACTCTGAAACAAGTTGATAGGCATGGAAGAAGGGCAAGACCGAACGGGACCTCTTTGACTTAACCTAGAAAACAATATTCCAAAGAAAGGTTTCAAGATAGAGTTTTGAAAGCTTAAAATAAGAAGGGCATACCGTGAATCATACTTGTAAACTAGCATAATAACCCTACATGAAACAAAAACAAGTTTAGGTGAACCTAAGGAGAAATCAAGAATTCCTTAAGTTGACCAAACAGAGGAAAACATCAAAGCTATAACAAACAAGAGGACTAAGGTGCCTCAAAGAGCATGTCTTAACCTATAATTTTCTGATTTATAGCAACCAAGAGGAATGAAACATAATGATAACAAGAATACATAAACAAATTAAGAAGAAATCACCATTCACCAAGCTAAGGAATCCTGCAGACAAGCCTCTCCATCATCAAGCCAAACAAGCCATTCATCAACTCCACAACACCAATTTCTTCTCCAAGCTCATATAAACCATGTATTGCTCTCAAAGCTCATCAAATGCCAAAAAAATACATGAGGCATGTATACATGATGCCCTCATGCTCTTTTTATGGAGAAAAGGAGGATTAAAACCTTAAATATGGTAGGAAAATGTCAAATTCGACCATAAATGTCATTTATGGCCAAGAGATCATGGAAGGCCCAAGGCACATAATATCCTAAGAAATAAATGCCAAAATAATTATTTGCACCTAATTCTAGAGTTTTTTGCCTTAAAAAACTCAAAAATATCATTTTGCAATAAATGAGTGTGTTTTGTTGACTTTTGGTCCAAAACACACTTAGACAGTGTCTGTGCGCAGGGCCACTTCAACAGAAAATAGGGTCTTTTGTGACTAAGTTTTGGACCCCTTCCTGATGCCGGATTTGGCTCCGTGATGGCTCATTGGAAATCCTGACGAGTCTAATTTATATAAATACTTGAGTTTCCATGAATGAGTGCCATTTTCCTGTCCAAAAATTCATTTTCCCAACACTGCTATGTGTGCAACACCTCCTCCAGCAGAAAATAGGGTGTTTTGCAACCAAGTTTTGGACCTCTTCCCGATGTTAGATTTAGCTTTTTGATGGCTCATTGGAAAGCCTGATGATTCTACTTTCCAGAAATTCTTTTATTTTTCTAAATGAGTTCCATTTTCCTGTCCAAAAATCCATTCTCCCAACACTTATTTGTGCGCAACACCTTGCTTGAAAATGAGGCAGAATGGTCAAAATTTAGGTGTGTTTTGACCTTTTGGGGGGTCAAAACTACTCCAAATGGTATGAAATTTTGTGAGCAGACTGATGATGATGAGTGGAATAAAAAAATTTCAAGTTTTCAAGCTGAGGATGCATGATATTTGTGCAAAGCGCCAAGGGTGCTGCGCATAGAGGCCTCAAAATTTCAAAAAGAAAAAATATTGTTCAAATTTGCCCGAAATTGGTGGATTTTGGGGAGTGGTCCCTCAAGAGGTCTTGGAAACCTGTTGAGAAGCTTCAGCCAAAACTCCAAGGATGTCATGCTATTTTTCCTTTTTTAGGTTTTTTATCTCCATGAGGGCCTCCTTCAGTTTGGCACAAGCAAGCTTGTTTTTCTTTGCATAATGCTTTGTCATCTTCCTTTGTAGGTTCAAACCATCATTTACCTTCTTCAGCTTGGTATCTAGGTGAATGTTTTCCCTCTCAAGCCATGAATATTTATAAAACTCTATGTCTTTGTCTTGTTGTTTATCTTGGTCATTAGTTTGTGGTGCATCCATGTCAACATCACTGCCATTTTGATTCTTCATTTCATCCTCATTGTGACTATGATCCTCTTGACTGTCTTCTCTGCCTTTAATTTCTGCCTCACTGTCCTCTTCCATGCTTTGTGCCTCAAGGCTGATTTCTTGCCCATCAATGTTAAGGGCATCACTTTTTTCTTGCTCCTCAGACTCATCATCATCATTACTAAATTCACTATCCTCCATTTCCATTTGCTCTGCCTCCTCTTGACTTGTTTCATTATCATTGCTTTCCTCATTTGATGCTTCAGGAGAAGAAGAAAGAGGTAAGTATCCTTGTGGAGAAGGCATGGGTGGAGGTGATGGAACATGATCTCTGGGGGGTGATGGAGGAGTGGAGGTAAGTGGGTGTGAAGTGGAAGGCAAACTCTTCTCTCAGCATAGTGACCGATTGTGTCTTTGAACAAATTGGTTTTTAGCTTATGAGAGCTTTAGGTCTAGGGAGGAAAAATGAGTGATGGTGAGGGAAAGCTTTAAAAAATGGAGGAAAAATGGAAGAAGTCAAGGAATTATTTCAGAGCTTGAAGGATGCCTAGCTTGTACTGAGTGTGTTTATACTGATGACCATTTTCCAACTGGTAAATTTTTCCCTAGAAGGTTAAATGATGGTTTGCCATGAAGATTAGGGTTTTTAGCCAATTTAGGTTATGGTTACTCTCCTTTGATTATAGATGCAAAAATATCACTTGGAGGGAAAAGAAAGGTGAACACCAACATTTTTAACTTGTGCAGGAGCCTGGGGAAAACTTTGAGGAGCAAAAAACTAAATTTTGGCCACTTTTTGGCAACCCTGGCCAAATTTCCTCTGTGCGCAGCGATAATTTGCAGAAGGCATTTGGAGACCTTCTCGGTGTCAGAATGAGCTCAGTGATAGCTCGTTGGAAATATTTTTGAGTGTAATTTCAAAAAAATCTTTTTTTTTTACATTTGGTTTCCATTTACTTGTCGAAAAACTGATTTTCCCAACACTGGTCAAAAAGTGCTAAATGATGGTGCAGAAATGCAGAGTGCTGGTGCAGAAAACTTTTTGAGGTCTTCCTCAACTAAACATTTAGCTTATAATATCTCATTGGAGAGCCCATCAAGTATAGTTGTCATTTGAATCATCAAGAAAGTCATTTGGACACTCCAGCGGTGAGAAAACTTGAGTTTCCGTAGGTCACTCCAGCAGTGCAAAAATTCTCCCGTGACACCTGTGTTTTTGATATTGCTCCAAAAATATGATACCTGTGTAAAAAATGAAGGATTTTTTTCTTCTTGGCCCTATTATGGAAAACAACCTCTCTCACTTTTGTAAAATTCATCTCTGTTTAGTCATAAACACAATTTGAAGCAAAACTGGCCCTGGGCGTGACACATGGCTTGTCTCTTGGAATGAATTCTTGAAAAATGATGGAGGCATGATGTTTATGAGTTGGTATGTACTTATTATCACTGATATGATCTATCATATGGCTTATTTTATCCTATGCCTCCTTGCCTGGCAACACTGTTTTGCCAATCAGTCCTCAAAACCCTAATTTTCTTTGAACATAGGCCTGCTGCCTCTCCCTTGCTGTGGCTATCTTCTTGTGATGATTCACCCTCTTACCTTACCTTTTCTTATGCTGATGACCATATTAATAATTCTTGCATAAATGTGAACAAGGGTAGCTGTCCCTTGCAGAATTTGTGCTTTGGCCAAGGAGGCCTTTCTTGAATGGTTTTTTGATTAGTTTTGGACAAAGTTACTTGTCCTTATTATTTTTTGAATGCAGTCCCTTATATAGGAAAAACAGATATTTTTAGAACACCAACTCAACCCTATGACCTATTAAACCCTAGGTGACCTAGTGGAAAGGCTCTTTGGATTTGGCCTTTTCTTGAAAACTTGATTTGGGATCCTTAGGTGTAAAACAGAGTTTTGTACAAACTGATGTATTGAAGATCCAAAATCAAATGTACTTGATTTATCTAAAGAGCCTACAGAGACAATTTTGAGACCATAAATTCTTCAGGCATTTGGGAGACACAAGAGAGTTGGTTGATTGGTGGCCCTTGGTAGCAGTGGAGGGGTTAGGCAAGACAAAATAGGGGATTGAGGCCAAAGGTGAAAAAACATAGATAAAATGAGTGACATGAGCTCCTGATGGGTCTTATGGGATTGGTAAGCAGAGCCTGATATGAGGGGATGATGAAATAGTGAAAAATTTATCCTAAGGATAATGAAGGCAATGAGATTTCTAGAACTCACAATGTTCATGAATTTTGTTTCTAGAACTCTAGGATAATCATTTAGTCATCTTCAAAGGAAAAAATTACTGATGACTAACAGATACTTCCTACGAGATGTCTATACTTCGTTACATACTCAAATTCTTTTCCTTTATTGGATGTGAGATTTAAGTTTTGTTCCATTGGAGTAGTCAAAGGATTGCATTCAACCATGCCAAACCTATTCAACATATATCCAATGTATTTCTTCTGAGAGAGGAATATAAAATTTAGATATTGAGTTACATAAATGATAGGATAGTAGTGAACATACCCCAAATAATTAATTTCAAAACCTTTCCTCAATTCCTTCTTTATGGATGTAATGTAGCTCTCATTGTTTCCTGTCATCAAAAGATCATCTACATACACCACAATATAAATAACTGCTTTTCCAACTTTCTTGACAAACAAAGTTTCATCACAAATATCATAATGTTTGAAGTTGAGTTTCAAAATATGCTCAATTAAATTCTTGTACCCGGCTCACGGTGCTTGCTTGAGGCCATACAAGGATTTTACAATCTTGCATTCTTTATGTTCCTGAGCCTTCACAACAAATCCTTTTGGTTGGGAAATAAAAGAATTCTCTTTCATATCTCCATTCAAGAAAGCAGTTTTTACATCTATTTGATGGAATTTCCAACCGTTTTGAGCCTCCAAGGCAAAGAGTGTTCGGATGGTATCCCATTTTGTTATGGGGGAAAAAGTCTCCTCATAATCGACCCCTTCCTTGTGTGAAAATTTTTTTGCCACAAGCCTGGATTTATTCTTGTCAAGTGAGCCATAAAATTTATATTTATTCTTGAAGACCCACTTGTAATTGATTGGTTTGGTTCCCAATGGAGGATCAACCAACTTCCAAGTGCCATTATTTATCAAGGCATCATATTCTTTCTGCATCGCTTCTTTCCATTCATCATGGGAAGCGACTTCTTTGAAGGAAGTTGGTTTGAAATCCATAGACAAATTTAGTTCACAATCATAAGAAACATCCATATTAACCGGTGAATCAGGATTGTCTACATCACCTCCATTCCATCTGGTTAAGCTTCTTGTTCCTATCTTTCCAACCTCATCAGGACGAAAACTTTAAAGTGTCTTTGTCAACCATTTTGGAGGAAATTTTTGAGATGGCCCAAGATGCTCAGTTGATTGTGTTGGGGCTGAATCAAGATTTAGTCTCCCAATTCTGTCAATCACATCACTGAAAGTTTCACCAGTGGATGGAGCTTCATGTGTGGGAGAGAGTGCTTCAGAAGAAGAATCTAAAGATTGATACAATATAGGAATCCCCCCTTCAAGATGTGGAATCTCATTATCAAATTCTTGAAAATAATTTGCATGTACGAATCTATCCAAGCGATTAAGTTTCCGCTCAACAACATTGTTAGTCTTGGAAGATTCAAGAAAGATCACATCTCTAGATATTATAAACTTCTTATTGAATTCATCATAGAGACGATATGCTTTGGAGGTATTTGAGTACCCCAAGAATATACATTTGCAACTCCTTTAACCGAGTTTTTTTCTTTGTTCCTTGGGTATTAAGGAATAATAGGTGGAACCAAAAAGCCTAAGATGCCTCACCAAAGGAGTATTTCCATACCACATTTCATAGGGAGTATTGTTTTTGATAGCATTAGATGGACACCTATTCTTTAAATAAACAACACATAGAACTACATCAACCCAAAACAACAGTTTAACATTCTTGAAAAACATCATGGAACATAACATATTTAATATTGTCTTGTTCATTTTTTCAGCTACTCCGTTCCATTGGGGATTATAAGGCACAATTTTTTGATGTTTTATCCCATGATGGATAAGATAGTTTTCAAATTCATTTGAAGTGTATTCTTTTCCATTATCAGTGTGAATAGAGCCAATATGAGATTGTGCATCATTTTCAAACCATACATGAAAGTTATTGAATGTTTCAAAAGCTTCAAATTTGTTCTTCAATAAATAAACCCAACACATTATGGTGTAGTCATCAATAAATGTCGTCATATATTTATTACCATTTGCAGAAGGAACAAGAATTGGGCCACATAAATAAGAATGAATGAATTCAAGTTTTCTATGTGCTCTGGATTGAGAATCATGAAAATACTGTTTGCTGTTATTTCCTAAGATACATGACTCACATTTCTTAAGTTTCATAGGAATTGTAGGCAAACTAGTAACACCATTTTTCTTCTACAAATTAAGGTTTTCATAGTTCAAGTGTCCAAATATAGCATGCCATAAAATAATTGATGGGAGTGTACCTTCATCATAGTGATAAATGCATGAGAAGTTCTGTGCGCGAGAAAAGTTTCCTTCCAGCTTCAGAAGTCTTTCTTCTTGTATCCCCGTCATGACAATTGAGTGATCTGATGCTTTTTTGACCTCAACCTTTCCATCAAATATATGAATGGAGTGTCCTTTCTAACGGGTGTGGAACAAAGACAACAAGTTTCTCCTCAGCTCCGAGAGATATAGAACATCATGTAGAAGACATTCTCGAAGACCAGGAAGTTTGAGACTGATGGTGCCAAGCACTGATGGTTTGAGTTTTGACTTGTCTGCAAAGTATACTGCTCCATCAACATTGTTAGTGAATTATTCAATGAAATATCTCCTGAAATTCATGTGGAAAGTTGATCATGAATCAAGAAACAAATCATATTATTATGAAGCAAGTGAAGCATTGAATAAGTCTCCAGTTACTCGAATGTTGCAATGTGCCACAACATAATGAGAGGATTCATGTGCTTTAACTTTCTCTTTGTTAGGTGTTTTAACTTTTCCTTCATTTATTTCCTTCTCAATTTTTTCCCAAGGAAACTTACATGTATATGCAGCATGTCCATCTCTATTGCATCGTATGTAATGAATATCAGACCTTTCTCCTTGGAGCTGTCTACCCCCCCTCTTCCTCTTCGACCACCTCTTCCTCTAGAAGAATATTGTGCATGATTCTTCTCCTTTTGTGAAAGGTACACAACTTATTCAGAAGTACGATGAGCTGTCTTCTTCCCAAAATCCTTCTCTGTTTCAACAAAATTCTTCTCAAGGGAGTCAAAGGTAATCTCCTTAAGGTTTTCACTTGCTTGCAATGAATCAAGATAATGTGAATAGTGGGATATAGTGCCCTGACATAATCTATGAGAGTAATATATATTTCAACACTAGTGGATTTTATGTCATGCATAATTGATCTTACTTCCGATGCTAAGGAAAGAGGGTCATCATTTTTCAACTCAAGATTGAACAACTTGATCATCAATTGAAAAAATTCAATTTCAGAGTGTGAGTCATACAATTACTTCAACTTATTTAAGGCTTAAAAATCATTTGAAAATGGAGAAATATGGAAATCACCTCTTCATTTACAAATGCTACAATCAAGGCATAAGACTTGTTGTTCTTATTTTCCCAAATGGAAAGCTCCTTGTCTGAAGTGGGATTTTTCCGATGCATTCTCTCCTTCACCTTCACAAATTCCTTTCCAAAACTCATTAAAAATTAATGTGTGCTTTATTTTCCATGAACACTCATGATAGTTCTATTTTCCCGAGATAATTTCTCCCACAATGGAGATGAGTGAATGCATCATATAGTATAATATGATCTCAAAATAATTATATCAATTGCAAGTATTTGTAATAAAAATATGTTGTTGTCTTCAAAGATATCTTCAACTAAAAATGTATCTTCTCAATATACCTTCATGCCATATTACATAATGCTCACATATCATGCCACATATGATATCTGTTATCTATGATAACAACTAGGTTTTTCTAGGTTGGTCTTAGGTAAGTTATGTTGGGTCATTTGGATGAAAATAAGGTCATGAAGTCTATTAATTTTCAAAAAAATTGTACATATTTTAAGATGTTTTAATAGTCCTTAGTCAGGAAATAAAGGTCATGTCAAGGTAAATTCAAAAAATCTGATTGCATGGGTAATATAGGGTCATTCTGTGACACTTGGCATTTTTTTTTTTAATTATTATTTCGTAGCGAATTTACCCTCCCGAGTACTGGAAATGCTACGAAATCCATTTTTTCTGCTAATTGTGGGAAAGGATGTGTTTTTTCATGATTTCAATGGTCAGTGCACACTTGGTCATCATGGTCCCATTCTATTATTTGTCATCATATGTCATAATATGCATGCGTGGTTATCATTGCTCCTCACATCAGTTCATTTTTCCCACTCATTTCCTCTTTCCTAATTTATTCTGATTCCTAATTCGAATAGCAACACCTCACCTTCATCCTTGTAATCTATTTGAACACTTTTTCCAACAGTCTAGAGTCTTGAATTTTGTCCTGTAGCTGTCTTAGGTTAAGTGCTACCTGTGTCAAGGGAGTTTCTTGCTGTCTCAAAATAATTTTGTAGGTGTCAAAGAAGGAGCTGATCAACGCTGTGTTTGAAAGTATGGCCTCACATAAAAAGCCAAACAAGGGTGGAACTGTGGTAAGATATGAGCCCATGGATATGAGGCTAATTGCAGAAGACCTCAACTTCTCACAAGATATTTACAATGCAGGTTGCATGCATTTCTACCAGAAATTCCAAGGGTATCATGCACATGTGTCTAAAGACTTTGCTATAAATTTCATTGGTATAGGTTCGAAGGTGGGCATCCTCAATTTTGTTGTGTCTACTGAAACAATTGGATAGGAAACTGAGATCCCAAGGTCTGGAGAGGAGTGGTTTAAAGCAATAAGGTTCAAGATGCAAAACTGTGATGATTTTTTGAAGGAGGAGCACACAGGCATAGACATGAGCTTAGGCATCTCCAGGACTTGCCTCAAGGAAAATTATTCAAAACTGTCGATGTTGATTTAGAAATAATTCACTTGAGAAGGTAGATTTCACATGATATATCAATACCACTTCAGATTGCTGCTTCACTTCACAAGTAAACAACCATTGGATTTACCATTTTTTATGTTTAGGAGTTTAGGAAAAATGACTGATAAGGTTCAAGCTAAACTTGAAAGAGGTGACACTTCCATTTTCCACCATGGTTTGATAAAATTTTTAGTATGGAGGAGTTAAAAAAGATAAACATGGATTGGTCCACTATTGTGTTCTTGAGTGGGTATGAGGTTGATGTCCTCACTCCTAGAAAGACACCTAGATCAAAGGAAAATACTCCAAATAAAGATAAAGAATCTAGGGATGAAACATATGTTGAGCATGAGGTGGAAGTGCAGACATAGGTGTAGCCCATGCTGGAGCCTATGGAGGTAGAAATTGAGCAATTGTAGGAGAAAATGGTGCCTAAAAAAACCTCTACCATCAATAAAGTCAAAAATAACATAAGAACCCACAGAAGGATCACTAGAAGTCAGACAGAATGGAAAGGAAAGCTAGAAGATATCTTGTAGGCAATTGACATTGAGGAATCTCCTATTGTGAAGCTTGTGGAAGTTAAGGGAGAAAAAAACAAGAAAAAGAGTCTTAAAGCTATGAGATTAGACTTTTCCAAAGACGACTCATATTTTATTTTTAAACTTAGGAAGCCACTCACTAGGTCACAGTTATTAAAGGGAGAAAAATCTGAGAAGCTGCATAAGGAACTAAAAAAGGAGAAACAACCAGCAAGGGAAGAAATAATTGAATGATCTCTAACAGAGGTTAAGGTGATCAAGGGAAGAAAGGGCAAGGAAAAAGTTCAAGAAAAATATGAACTAGAGCTCTTAAAAGAGAAGCTTAAATAAGCTAGATAATATATTATGGAAACTAACATGGAGTTAGCAGACTTAAAACAAGAGAGGGACAAGATGACAAACTTTAAAAAAGAAATGAGAAAACATATAGATTTTTATAATGAGGTTGCAGAGGGGTCAAGGAATATGTTAAAGAGGACACTGCCTCTGCACAGAATGATGAAAAATATCTTCAGGAGGAACATGTGTTTTCAATCAGAAATAAGAAAGTTGCAAATCCAGGTCAGAGAATTGGAAATACAAATGGAGATGGTGCAAGCAGAGTTGAAGAAAAAAGGTCTAAAGATGATTGTGATGGAGGATGGGCCTACTGCTCTATGAAGGATGGAAAGTCACACCTTTTTGACTAATTTTTGTCTTAAGATATCATAGCAAGGCACATACAGGTCTGTAAAGATGTTTTTGGGGTTAGGAAGAAAAAATTTCATTTTTTTGAAACTAGGCAATTTCGTAGCGAGCTCTAGGATTGACGCTGGTTTTCGCTACAAACTTGCTGTAGAATTATTTAAGGAAAAAATACCTAAAAAATATCATATCAGGGGTAACTGGGGGCATTTATTTACCTTATAAAACCCAATGAAGATCCTCCCACAGGCATAAGATTCAAACAAGTTGCGGAAGGTGGTGTTTCAAAGATGCTACGAAACTGCCTAAATGCTCTGTTTTTCCAGCGTTCTACATTTTCGGTCTTTTTGAGGCATTCAATGCATTTTAGGGAGGATATGAGTCATCAAAAGGGATTATGAAATGTCATTGGGACATCTGTTGATGAAGACAACTCAATAATACACTTCACATGATTGACATGGCTGACAACACATCATTTTTGCCACCTCACCAATGGAAAACTCATCAACAAATTCAGTATATCAAGACCTGAAATCAAGTATGACAGTTTTCCACCTAAAAATGGTTGTTGGGTTTGGTAGCCATCATTAGCATGGGTTATTAAAAGTTTTTGTTGATGTAGTTAATAGTTATAGAGTCCTTTTTGACTACAAACTCCCTTAAATAGAATATCTATATTTTTTCTCAATGTAATGGAATCCTTTTTGGATTAGATCTCCAGATCAAGTTCAAGATTCAAGCCCAAGTAGAAGACATATGTAAAAGAGATCTCACTATATAAATGAGAGGTTTTTATAATTAGAGGGGGTTGATGGATGTAAATGACCAGACTACTATGTAATTTTCTTTCACTCAGTTAGTACACAATTGTAGAAGTGTTTCTTCAGACTTGAGATTCATATTGAGCTTTTATGTGTTTGTGTCCATTTATCTTTTGAATATTGATTTAGCTTGCTTATACATGATTACTTGGAATTCATAAAATTTCATGCTCCAACTTCCTTTATGTATTATGTTAGTTGTCAGAGTTATTGTAAAATCTCACGTGCCTCAGTTTCCATGAATAATACTCATTTGTAATTGAATTTCCATGCTGAATCCATGCCCAATCATTAGCCTCACTCATCTTCCACCTGCAAAAATCATCTAAAAATATATAAGAGTTAGCCATATTCATTATAAGCTTGTTTCTTGAATATATTACCTTTTTCTTGAGAGATCCCTCTCTGGTTGGAAGGGCTAACTTCCAACCCCAAGTGGTTTGAAATAGTTACATAAAATTGACTATTGAACAACCCAATTAGTCCTAGTTTGTGATAAAATTTTGGTGCATCTACCGGGAGCTCGATGTTGTATTTTCTCGGAAAATTGTGTTCAATGAAAGTAACTGAGCTCTTGAAGGTAGCAGGAGATAAAAAATATTCGATAATGCATTCTACCTTGGTGATTCCATTGAAATTATCATCTTAGAGGTGGCTTCTAAGAAGATTAACAAAAGGAGTAATCCAAACCTTGATCCACCTATGATAGTTGATAATCCAGGGAAAATTCTCAGAGGTATTGGAAGGTCATCATAATCAGGTAATCTATATCTTACAAGAGTTTTATCTTTTTCCTCTGATGCTGTTCGAAGTTTTGAAGACAAAAAGTTTGATGAAAAGATAGAAGAAGTTATTTTTAGATATAAATATGAGAATGAATTGACTGAAATCGTATTAGATCTACAAATATTAGGAATTGATACATCATCTCTTATGTCAAAATAAGAAAAATAAGAGTTTTGGGAAACTGTCACATTAGAATTTTCATTGGAACAAGAGTCATTTGAAAAATTGAAAGAACTTGATCCTTTTGATTTGTTGTTAAGAAGGAGGTTTGGTGTCCCTTTTCCTGAGTGGAGCTCTGTTGTCTCTAAACTGCAAATTCCACCCTCAAAATTTCCTGGCATCACACCCTTATTCACTGTTTCTTTTCCTAGTCAAAATACTATTCCTTCCACTGCTTTTTAAATTCGTACTGTCACTGCCATTATGAATGGAGTTCCTCCTCCTGCAGGTCCAACTAGGTATGCTCCTCTTGTCCTTCCTTTCATACTCCATGACCTTAAAGAAGGGTATTCCAATAGAATAAATACTTTTGGAGGTGAATAAGATATCACTTCAGATGAGGAGCATGTTGACCAGTTTAATGATTTTGTTGATTTAGAAGAGGTGGATGATGAAGATGTCAAAATGCGACTGTTTCTGCAGAGCTTTATAGGTGAGGTGAGAAAGTGGTTCAAATATTTAACCCAGGGAGTTTAAAAATTGGGACCAATTAGAAGACAACTTCTTGACAAAATGGGGAAGTAAAGTAAACCCTGTTCAAGCCTTGACTGAATATAATAACTTGAAAAAGCCATAGATGAGTCAGTTCAAGATTTTTCTAAAAGTTTCAATAAGGTTTACAATTCTATCCTTGCTCACATTAAACCTCCCCCAGGAGCTTCCCAATTTCATTATGTTGAAGCCTTTGACTATGATTTATCTATTTTACTAATGGAGAGAGAATCTGCCACTTTGGATGATATGAAAAATGATGCTGTAAAGGTTGAGGTAAATATGGCTACAACAAAGAGGTCCAAAATAGGAAAATCCAGATTAAAAGAAGAAGAAAAACCTTCCACATCTTTGGATGTAAGATTTGATACCATGATGAAAACTATGGAGAGGCTTATGGATAGGATTTCTCTTGGTAATAATCCCCTACCTTCTGCACAAAAAAAAACACAAATTAGGAATCCTCATTTTATAAGGCCTCAAAATCAATAGAGACCAAGGGATAATAGAAATCAACCTGATCATCAAGTTAGGCCTCCTTTTCAACAAAATCTAGAGGATGAGGAAGAAACACAACCTGAATTTCAAGAAGAGATCATTCACTGTTTGGATGAGGATGCAGCAGGGATGTTCTTAACCAAATAAGAACATGATAAATCTAGCCATGACATAAGGAATCATGAAGATGAAAAACAATATGATTATTTGAAAGGTTACCAACATGCTATTTTTGAGATGGAAAAAAAATTAACCCGAGGAATAGAAATGTTCCTATTACAACCAATAAAAGCAAGCCAAAAAAATATGCTCCAAAGATGGTTGAACAGAATAAAGTCACACCCCTTGGTAAAGAGATTGAAAAAACACTGCCGATTTTCAATCTAGAAAATGAAGTTTCAAAGATCAAAATTGCTGTCCCTTTTGGTGAGATCATTAAGGTCATTGAGTATAGGAGCCAAATTGTCAAAATGATTAATGCTCACCCTGGACCTTATGAAATTCTAAATTTGCAATAATACCATCCTACTATCTTCTTATGAACAAGAGTGGAAGATGAGAAAATGAATAAGTTCCACCTTTCTATGTGAGTCTAAACATCCATGAAA
Organism: Pinus albicaulis; assembly: GCA_034641835.2. Taxonomy (NCBI): domain Eukaryota; kingdom Viridiplantae; phylum Streptophyta; class Pinopsida; order Pinales; family Pinaceae; genus Pinus; species Pinus albicaulis. Next base: position 135,207,381 of record CM076569.1, on the reverse strand, counting down.
TGACTTTACACAATGTTATGTTAGATTTAGGGGCGTCCCATAAATTAATGCCTAAGGTGATCATGGAGAGAATGGGTTTAGACATAACTGGACCTTACAAAGAATTGTTTTCCTTTGATTCCAAAATATTTCAGTGTATTGGTCTTATAAAGGATGTGGCTGTTAGTTTCGCTAAAGTGCCCGCTAAGACAATGTTAATGGATATAGTTGTGGATGATATCCGTCCAAAGTTTGGTATGCTACTATCTAGATCTTGGGCTGCTAAAATTAAAGGAACTATGCAGATGGACATGACTTATGCCACTATTCCAGTATTTGGCGAACAAAGAAGGCTGTATAGAGAATCTAGGATGGCCTATATGGTTAGTATCAAAGATAAACCACAAAAATTCCCAATCTATGCAGTAGAAACTAAGTTGGGGTCTTCCATTTTGTTCAATGAGATCACTAATGAAACATAAAATAAAAAATTGGAAAAAAATCAGCAAGCATAAATTCAACATATTGATGTGTTAAATGAAGAAGGATGGTGGCATATGCACTTTTATGGCATTGCTGGAAGAGAGGGAGATGGTGCAGGTATATGGATTACCAGCCCTAGGGATGAGAGTAAATTTTATTCTTACAAATTTAATTTTAATTGTACAAACAACATGGCTAAATATGAGGCTTTGTTTTTGGGTCTAGAAGCCTTGAAAGGTTTAGGCGCCAAGAAAATTTCAGTTTGTGGTGATTCAGAATTAGTAATCAAGAAAATAGAAGGATCTTATCAAACTAAAGATGTCAGAATGAGGGGTTATAGAAATTTAATCCTTGAAATGCTTGAAAATTTCAAAGAATATAGTTTCACTATCAAAGCTAGAGACCATAATTCTGTGGTTGATTCCTTGGCTATCTCAGCGAACTTCTTTATCATCCCTATTCATCCCAACAAGAGCTATGAATTTGAGGTTAGGCATAGACCAGCTATCCCTGATAATATAATCAATTGGCAAGTGTTTGATAGTGATCAACATGTCAGAAACTTTCTTGAGTTGAAAGAAGAATTTGAAAGCATTCAAGTAGATCAACATAACATGTTTGTTGAAACCAAAGATAATATAGAGGTTCTTCAACTGAAGAATAATTGCATTCCTAAAGATTTAATCCGTCTTGAAAAGTTGTTTGATCAGAAAGATGTTTTTAAGAGTCAAAATATGAAAGCTGACGATGAAGAGGTTGAAAGTTGTAACCTTGGTATTGTAGAAAATCCCAAGTTGGTCAAGTTGTCCAAACTTCTTTCTTCAGACGTGAGACAAAGGTATGTTGATTTGATGAAAAGTTACATTGATGTTTTTGCATGGAGTTATGCAGAATTAAAGAGGTATGATCCTAACATCATTCAACATACAATACCAATCAAAGAAAATGAAAATCCCTTTAAACAGAAATTGAGGAGAATCAATGCATTACTTATGCCATTGATTGAAAAAGAAATTAAGAAGTTGTTTGATGCAAAAATCATTGTTCCATTGATATTTTATAAGTGTATTTCTAACTTGGTACCCATGGGAAATAAAAATGGGTAGATTAGGATATGCATTTATTTCAGAAATTTGAATAAGGCACTTAAGGATTTCAGAATCTATATTGTGCATTCTCACATTGTGGCTTTTGTGCCTAATGCTGTGGTAAACGACATACTGACTCAAGCTGATCCAGATGGAAAAAGAGGTAAGTGGATTGCCACTTTGTTGGAGTATGATATGGATATTAGGCCTAAAAAGTTGGTAAAGGGCCAGGGGTTGACAAAGTTGATGACACAATCAAATTTTGATTGCCTAGATATGAATTTTATTGCAGAATTTTTAGAGGTGGTTGAAGAGGAGGAATTGATTCTTGTAGGGAAAAATTCATTATGTCTGAGTGGTGTAGTGATGTAATTTTTGTTTTACAACATCACAAGGCTACTATTGAATTAACCAAGTCCAAATCTAGATTTTTAAATCCGAAGTCTCTAAGGTATTTCATTTTAAATAAGAATTTATATTGGAGGGATACTGGTGGGATACTCGTAAACTGCTTGCTAGAAGATGAATCTGAGAGGGTAATGATGAATTTCATAAGGGTGATTGTGGAGGTCATCATTACTGGAAGGAAACAACAAACAAGATACTTAGAGCAGGATAATATTGGCCTTATATGTTCAAAGACATCTACAAAAATATTGTTGCCTGTCATGAGTGTCAAATTTTTGATGGAAAAAAGAAGCTACTGCCATTAACTCTGAAACCCATATTTGTAGAAGCTCCTTTCTAGAAATGGGGATCGGATTTTATTGGTGAGACACATCCTGCATCTTCAGGCCAACATCGGTGGTTCTTAACAACCACTGATTACTTCACAAAGTGGATTGAAGTTGTGCCTACAAGGTAAGCTACAGACTCAATCATTATTCATTTTCTGGAAAACAATATTTTATCAAGGTTTGGCTATCCCATGAAAATTATCACTCACAATGCTCAGGATTTCAAGTCAAAAAAATTGATTAGTTTCTGTAATCAATACCATATTAATGTTGGTAACTCCACAATATATTACCCTCAAGGTAATGGTTTGGCTGAGTAATCAAACAAAAGCATATTCAAAATTATGAAGAAGATTTTGCAAGAAAACAAAAGGTCATGGAATTTGAAGTTAAAATTTTCTTTATGGGCTAACAGAATTTGTACCAAGAGGTCTATAGGTACATCTCCTTATGAACTAGTATATGGAATCGAAGAAATCTTTCGAACCTCCCTTGGAGTTCCACTGATGAAATTACTGCAGGGGTTGGAAGAAGAACCAAATGCAATCCAAAGAAGGATAAATTATCTCATTGATTTGTAGGAGAAAATGGAGGAAGTGTACACTAATCATCAATAGTCACAAAATAGAGTCAAAAATAATTTTGACAGGAAGGCAAAGGAAGAAAAATTTAAAGTTCAAGATGTGGTTTTGAAGTGGGAGCCCATGATAGAAGATAAGGGGAAACATGGAAAATTTGAAAATATCAGGAAAGGACCCTATGTGATAGCAACATATAAGGACCCTATATGATAGCAACATATCATGGGAACAACACCTTCTTACTTCAAGAAATGAATGGGCAGCTGTGTGAAGGAGGACCTGTCAATGACAGGTTTCTAAAACACTACTCTTCCTAATTCATTATGCTGAAATACACATCATTGTATATAGTCCATTATCTTTTGTTTTGTTTGCAAATGAAGGCGATATTATCATCAAGTTTGAGCCCGAGGAGAAGGCCATACAAGCTTGAAGAATATTTCATCGTGTTCATAATTTTCAGTTTCAAATAAGGCATTGGAGCTACTGGTTCTTTACTGCACCACACCGGTGCAACATACCCAGTGGATCCACTGTTATCTATGATAACAACTAGGTTTTTCTAGGTTGGTCTTAGGTAAGTTAGGGTGGGTCATTTGGATGAAAATAAGGTTATGAAGTTCATTAATTTTCAATTTTTTTTTACATACTTTAAAAGGTTTTAATAGTCATTAGGCATGCAATAAAGGTCATGTCAAGGTAAATTCAAAAAATCTGATTGCATGGGTGATATAGGGTCATTCTGTGACACTTGGATTTTTATTTATTTATTTATTTTATTTTATTTTTATTTTTTTATATTTATTTTTAATTATTTTAACTTTTTAAATTTAATTTAATATTTATTACTATTATTATTTTTTTAATTTTTAATTTTTAATTTAATTTAATTTATTTTTTCCGAATTCTGCAGCGTAATCAGTGTAAAACAATCCGATTTTGCTACGGAAGTGCATGACAGTTTCGTAGCGAATTTTCCCTCCCGAGTACTGGAAACACTACGAAATCTGTTTTTTATGCTAATGGTGAGAAAGGGTGTGTTTTGTTATGATTTCATTGGTTAGTGCACACTTGGTCATCATGGTCCCATTCTATTATTTGTCATCATATGTCATATGCATGCATGGTTATCATTACTCACATCATTTCATTTTTCCCACTCATTTCCTCTTTCCTAATTTAGTCTGATTCCTAATTCGAAAAGCAGCACCTCACTTTCATCCTTGTAAGCTGTTTGAATGCCTTTTCCAGTAGTCTAGATTCTTGAATTCTATCTTGTAGCTATCTTAGGCTAAGTGCTACCTGTGTCAAGGAAGTTGCTTGCTGTCTCAAAATAATTCTGCAGGTTTCAAAGAAGGTGCTGATCAACGTTGTGTTTGAAAGTATGGCCTCACATAAAAAGCCAAACAAGGGTGGCACTGTGGTCAGATATGAGCCCATGGATATGAGGCTAATTGTAGAAGACCCCAGCTTCTCACAAGATTTTTCCAATGCAGGTTGCATGCGTTTCTGCCAGAAACTACAAGGGTATCATGCACATGTGTCCAAATACTTTGCTATAAATTTTATTGGTACAGGTTTGAAGGTGGGAATCCTCAATTTTGCTGTGTCTCATGACACAATTGGACAGACAACTGAGATCCCAAGGTCTAGAGAGGAGTTGATCATGAGCTCAAATTTTAGCTCAGAAATAAATTTCTTGGAATAATGTGAAACCTGAACAGATGCTTAGTGCTCATCATCCTGATTCTGGCGCACTTCGTTTCACGCGAAATGGAATCCATCTGCTCCCGGAAATGCAATCTGTTCGCTTTGCTAAATAGGCAAATTTTGTGCAGGGATGACAGGGATGCTCACTAGGCATCCGTATAGTCCATTAAAAAAAAGGCATATTTCAAGGAATATTCTTGGAATATTCCCACAAGTGGACCATTCAACGGATGACAAGTGTTGACATCTTATTTCTTGTTGACGTTGAGATGGACCAATGAGGTTGTGACACATGGCAAGCCTGGAGGATGCCATGTGCTCTAATAACTGTTGGTCAAAATTTTAGTGGAGAGGATGGGGTCAAACTTGCGACCTCCCACAGAACAACATAGTTTGCCACTACCTCCGCTACTGCTTGGTTCTTAACCTATTACGGTTCCCACATGTATTTAAATTTTACAATGTGTAATGGCGGGGGTAATTGGGGGCCAACCCCCCAATCCATGTGACCCATCGCGAAGACCACGACGGAGCCAACAGATAAGAACGGGAGTTAAACATTAAACCGTGCTTAATAAACCATAACCCTGTACTTAATGCGCCTTAATCCGGATTAGCACTAAGCGTGAGTCTTAAGCGCTAACTGCAGTTAATTAGTGCTAATGCGATTAATTAATATTTAAACCAGATTAACTTTGGCAGAGTCTGACGAAAAAGGAAAAACTACCATTTTAACTCCAGCTAAGTTTAGTTTGCCAGATTTGGTGGAGTTTTTCTAAGTGAAACTGGTAGAAGTCATAACTAATGTAGTTTTCGACTAAATCAGGTGCAAAAAGAGGCTAGATGACCATTCTTGTGCATTCTGGACTCAATGGTGTAGGTTTCAGAAGCAATGGAGTACTTATAGATGGGATTTTTCCAGCTTGAAGTTTATGGATGCCTAGGGCCACCAGAGGATTAGGCCATATATGCTTCAATTAGAGACCAATTGAAGAGAAAGAAGAGGCTAGATAGCCATTCTTGGCCATTCTGAGTTCATTGTAATAGGTTTCAGAACCATTTGAGCAGTTTTGGATGGGTTTCTAGCAAAGTGAAGCCTATGGGTGTTATGGACAACCAACGTGTTGAACCAGTTCTTGGATGATTTTGAGATGGAGATGATCTGGCAGGGGTATTCCAATCTCCATATGTTTGTAGTAGCAAGCTTTGCAGCAGTGCTATAGATATTTATCATCTTTTCTCTTTATGTGTTTTAGAGAAAAATATTATTTATGTAATGTTAGATCTAAGAGTTTTGTGATCCACAATGTAGATAAATGTCTTTTGGATTAATCATATCATTAGGATTTGGTTGACGTTTCAAACCAGCTAATGTGGTTCATCCTCAAGACAAGGTGGAGAAACTAATCGATCTCGATGAATAAATAGTGGAGATGCATCATTGCTCGTAAATAGCCGTTGAGAACTAGATGTTAAGAACTAGCCGTTAAGACTAGCCATTAAGAACTAGCCGTTAGAAATTTAGTTAGTTAAGAATTAAAATTAAATAATAAATTAATTACTTAAATAAAATTTTATTAAAAATGGGTTTATAAATTATTATGTAATTAAAATAAATACAATAGGTAATAGGGAGGGGTAATTTTTTTTAATAAAATAAATAAATAAATAAATAGCATAAAATAAATAAATAAATAAATTAGATAAAATAAATAAATAAATAAATAAATTAATTATATATAAAAATATATAAAAAATACATAAATATATAAATAAAACATAAATAAATAAATAAAATTACCTAGCGAGAGCCAGGGTCCAGCTTTTACTTAATTTCCAACCATCATAACGATTGAGATTCTTAGCATGTCGTTCAATTTCGATCGCCTCCCTTAATTTCCTATGGTGGAAGTGATCTACTTTGGCAACGACTTTGGAGTATTCAATACAAACATGGTGGCAAGATTTTTCCACATGTTCAGCAAGAGCTGAGGTACGGGACCGATGGTGTCTAATATCCGCAGCATGCTCCCGGATTCTCTGCCTAATGGATCGACCTGTTTCTCCAATATAGGAAGTTCCACATGAACAAGGAATCATGTAAAACCCTTTCATGTCCTTAGGGTCGACAGGGTCTTTAACAGACCCACGAGAATTTCTAATAGTGCATAGAGGTTTGAAAGAAGAAGATATATTATTTCTCCTAAGGACATGGGAAATTTTGTCCGTTGTCCCCTGGATAAATGGGAGATGGACCCTGGAAATAGGATCAACCCGATTATATTTTCCACTCAACCCTTTATATGCCTTCCGAAAGGCTTTAATACCTTGAGATCTACTGTAACCATTATTTTCAAAAACGTCAAGAAGATGGGATTTCTCTGATTCCAAGGAGCTGTCGTCAGAGATTCTAAGAGCACGAGTCGCAAGAGTACACAGGACACCAAATTTCTGAGAAGGAAAATGATGGGACCCAACATGAAGGTACTGTTACATGTGAGTCTTCTTGCGAAAAACCTGGTGAGAAATGGAATCCTCCTCATTCCTTGAGAGAAGGATATCAAGGAAAGGGAGGCAACCATCAACCTCCACTTCCATCGTGAATTTGATGGAATTAGATAATGAGTTCAGGTGCCTAAGGAACAGATCTAATTTCTCCTGACCATGGGGCCAGATGACACAAGTATCATCCATGAACCTATTCCAATTCCTAGGGCTTAATTTAGCAGAGGCCAGGGCCTTTGGTTCAAAATCCTCCATAAATAAGTTAAGCAAATATGGGGAAAAGAGGGGAGCCCATTGAAACACCACATGTTTTCTCATAAAACTCACCTTGAAAACTGAATAAAATCGAGGTGAGGTAGAGGCTAACCAATTTAGAGGTGTCCTCATCAGAGATCCATTTAATGACATCAACGGCTTCTTGGATGGGGATTTTGGTGAATAAGGACACAAAATCAAAGCTGACTAATAGCTCACCAGGCTGCAGTTTGATGTTCTTCCACTCCTTGATAAAAGAAGCCGAGTCCTTCACAAAGGAATCAGTTTGACCTACAAGGGGTTTAAGCTTCTGGGCTAAGAATCTAGCCATATGATAAGAGGGACCACATATTGTGTTAACAATAGGTATTAATGGGGCCCCCGACTTATGAATCTTTGGGAGACCATAGATCCGAGGGGTAAGGGGATTGCTTTAAATAAGCTTCCTAGAGAGAGTATTAAGAGAAGAATCTGATTTAATGGCAAGGGAAACATCCTTACACACTGATTTAAGGGGATTATTTTTAAGCTTAACATAATTACCACTATTGGAAAAATGGTCGACCATCTTGCTGACATAGTCATATTTATCCATAATGACTATGGCCCCACCCTTTTCTGCCTTAAGGATGAAAATGTAGTTAACCATTCTAGTTTATCTTTTGATTCTTCTGTTTTCAGTCTTCTTAATAGAGGGCTTAATTTTTCCCTTGCTCCTAAGAAGATCCCTGCTGATGAAATTATTTGTAACATAGAATATGGCATCAAGGATCTCCCTGATATTGTTAAGGAGACCATTAGGCAGGATTGCTCCATTATTCTTAGGAAGGCTAAGCCTCCCAAAAGAAACTTGAGTAAGCTTGAGTTTCTCACCCTAAAAACCCTAAGGGACAACCCTGTCATTGTCATCCTTAAGGCGGACAAGGGTGGGGCCATAGTCATTATGGATAAATCTGACTATGTCAGCAAGATGGTTGGCATCTATCCAATAGTGGTAGTTATGTTAAGCTTAAAAATAATACCCTTAAATCAATGTGTAAGGATGTTTACCTTGCCTTTAAATCAGATTATTCTCCTAATCCTCTCTCTAGGAAGCTTATTGAAAGCAATCCCCTTACCCCCTAGATCTATGGTCTCCCAAATAGTCATAAGCCGGGGGCCACATTAAGACCTATTGTTAACAAAATAGGTGGTACCTCTTATCATCTGGCTAAATTATTAGCCCAAAAGCTTAAAACCCTTGTAGGTCAAACTGATTCCTTTGTGAAGGACTTGACTTCCTTTATCAAGGAGTGGAAGAACATCAAGCTGCATCCTAGTGAGCTATTATTTATCTTTGATGTTGTGTCCTTATTCACCAAAATCCCCATCCAAGAATCCGTTGATGTCATTAAACAAATATCTGATGAGGATACCTCTAAATTGGTTAGCCTCTACCTCACCTCGACTTTCTTCAGTTTTCAAGGTGAGTTTTATGAGCAAACCTGTGGTGTTGCGATGGGCTCCCCTCTTTCCCCCATAGTTGCTAACTTATTTATGGAGGATTTTGAATCGAAGGCCATGGCCTCTGCTAAATTTCGCCCTAGGAAGTGGAATAGATTCATGGATGATACTTGTGTGATCTGACCCCATGGTCGAGAGATCTTAGATCTGTTCCTTGGGCACCCGAACTCGCTATCTGATTCCATCAAGTTCACAATGGAAGTGGATGTTGATGATTTCCTCCCTTTCCTTGATATCCTTCTCTCAAGGAATGAGGATGGTTCCATTTCTCACCGGGTTTTTCGCAAGAAGTCTCACACGGAACAATACCTTCATGCTGGGTCCCATCATTTTCCTGCTCAGAAATTTGGTGTCATGTGTACTCTTGCGACTCATGCTCTTAGAATATCTGACGGCAACTCCTTGGAATAAGAGAAATCACATCTTCTTGAAGTTTTTGAAAATAATGGTTAAAATAGATCTCAAGGTCTTAAAGCCTTTCAAAAGGCATATAAAGGGTTGAGTGGAAAATATACTTGGGTGGATCCTATTTCCAAGGTCCATCTCCCATTTATCCAGGGGACAACAGACAAAATTTCCCATGTCCTTAAGAGAAATAATATCTCTACTTCTTTCAAACCTCTTTGCACTATTAGAAATTCTCTTGGGTCTGTTAAAGACCCCTTCGACCCTAAGGACATGAAAGGGGTTTACAGGATTCCTTGTTCATGTGGAACTCCCTATATGGGAGAAACAGGTTGATCCATTAGGCAGAGAATCCGGGAGCATGCTGCAGATATTAGACACCATCGGTCCCGTACCTCAGCTCTTGCTGAACATCTGGAAAAATCTTGCCACCATGTTTGCATTGAATACTCCAAAGTCGTTGCCAAAGTAGATCACTTCCGCCATAGGAAATTAAGGGAGGCGATCGAAATTGAACGACATGCTAAGAATCTCAACCATGATAATGGTTGTAAATTAAGTAAGAGTTGGACCCCGACTCTCGCTAGGTAATTTTGTTTATTTATTTATGTTTTATTTATATATTTATGTATTTTTTATATATTTTTATATACAATTAATTAATTAAATTTTTATCTAATTAATTAAATAATTAATTAATGAATTTTATTTACTTATTAAATTAAAAAATTTACCCCTCCCTATTACCTATTATATTTATTTTAATTACATAATAATTTGTCAAACCATTTTTAAATTTTATTTATTTATTTATTTAATTTATTATTTAATTTTAATTCTTAACTAACTAACTTTCTAACGACCAGTTCTTAACAACTAGTCTTAACGGCGAGTTCTCAACGACTATTTCTGGGCAATGATGCATCTCAACTATTTATTCATTGAGATTGATAGTTTCTCCACCTTGTCTTGAGGATGAACCACATTAGATGGTTCGAAACATCGACCAAATCCTAATGATGTGATTAATCCGAAAGTCATTTATATACATTATTTATGTAGTTGCAGTGTTTAAGTACATGTTGATGCTCTTTCAAATTGGAGTAAGGGATATTCATGCAATATGCCCATGCGTTGTTGATAGTTGTATGCTTGACTATAGGTCAGCAAGTGCAAGGTAAAATAAACTTTGTAGGAGTTGTTTCTTTGTAGGAGAAACTTACCATTTCAGTTCAACACTTTGATGTACTCTTCATGTTGGAAAATTGAGCATAATGAGAATGAATCAAGCCTTCAGATCTGATTCAAGGAGATGTAACCCAGGAGGGGTGAACTCCTTCATCAATGGATTGTGTATTGCTTTTTGATGCATATTTCCATTTAGTGTTTGATGATTTCATGTTTAAAAATTTGTTCATGGAATTACCATAAGAAATACAGTTAAAATAAACACTTGGAATAACCCGTTGTTAAGTTCAAATATTATGCACATAAGAAACAAGCATTTTTATATTATGAAGGGGAACTTAGAAGAGAATTTAATAATACACCTCTATTCAGATTAGTTGGTATCAGAGCTACAAGTTTATTGTTAGCTTGTGTTGCTTTATGAAAATAGGGTTTGACTATTTGCAAGATGAAAACGCTTACAAGGTTGAAACTTTTGAGAGGAGAAGGAAACCTTGTTGGTGAATATTCCCAAGTTGGAAGAAGGAGAAGGAGGCCAAAGTTGCCACAATATCCACCTCAAGTTTCACCTCTAGAGATTCCTGAGGCTTTAGTGGTAAGCATGTCTCTAGGAGGAGAGTCTACAAGACTGACAAAAGATGAAAGCTTCAGAAAGGCTTTATGAGACATGTCAGGGATGGTGAATGTTATATATGAAGAGACGAACTCACAACTACAAGGTGAAGGCTCTAGACCTCCAAGAAGGAGATTTCATCACTAAGAAAAGACCTTAATAGGATTAGCGCTAAAGACATGTATAACTCTCAAGAGGCTTATGCAAAGCATGGTGATTTTGATTATTTGTTGGAGCAAATTCCTTGTAATTTTTGTGAATAGTTTGACCATTGCGTGAATATGTGTGAGAAACACATGGTAATGGTTAAGAGGATGGGCCAAATTTTGGGCATCTAGAATATCGACTCCCTTTCACAAGAGATAACTTCTATGTTAGTGAACAAGAAAAAGTTTTTGTGTGTTCATTTCCAAGTGCATGGACATGATATTGAATGTTGTTGGAAGCTGCATTCGGAACTTCATTCGAGGAAAGGTAAAAGGGTTATGTCACATGATTCAAGGGAGACAATGTAATATTCCAAATGGGAGAATGAAGTAATACTTCACACAATATAAGAACTTACAACAAGATAAAAAATAAATATAAGTACACATCAGAATATGCAGAATGAGCTGAGCCATTTTATTATATTGGAGATGATTCAGTTACACAAGTACAAAATATAGGTAGATCTAGCCAAAAAGATGAGATAGGATCACCCTGAAAACATGTATGCAACAGGTACATCGTAACTGGAGAGGCCAGCAAATGCTGCGCTATCCCTTCAGCATAATATGAACATATAGTTGCAGGCTGAAAAGGGAAATGCAGATCTACTCAAAGCTGGAGATCATATGATGCCAATATTCAAGATCTAGCCAATGTGATGGATTCCTAAGATAACCCAGAAAGGATTTTCCAGATCTGCAACTTTGGAAAATCACCTCCCTAGGATTTGATCCTTGATCTGCTGGGAAATACAGATCTGAAGCTAGATTTGAAAAATAGATGGCTGAAATATGATATCTGATCAGATCTATGCTTGAAGGGCTGATCCCTTCCTCAGATCTATGAGCTAGAAGCTTTAGATCTAGCTTCTTAATCCTCCAATGATGATTGTAGCTGCTGCAACACAACTGCCTCTGGAAACTGCGCTGTGAGGAAAAGAGAGGGATTCTGCTTGCTGAAAAATGCTGCAATAAACTCTAGGCTGATGGTAATACTGATGGCAATGTGAAGGAACGATCCTCCACAGGATTGCTAGCTGAAATACTAGCAACTTCCTCCCTCCTTTTAGATCTGCAATATTGACAGCGTAATTCCTGAGGGAAATACTGCTGCTAGGAGGTTAATAACTTTTGGCCTGATGCTAGATATGCAATGTGGCTCTGGGAGTGTTGATCTATAAGCCCAAATGATGGGAATAATCCCTCACCTTTTTCTTCAACTGAAGTACTAAAGACAACTTCCACCTTCCAAACTGATCTTTAGAAATCTGCAGATTTATGAATACGAATGTTCTGCAGAAAGTAGAGAAGAGATGTGGCACCAATGCATGATGTATAATGAAGAGCAATCCTCTTTCCAGAGCTACTCAAGAAAGAGGTGGGATTCTCTCCTGGGAATACCCTGTACTAAACAACACTTGAAATCTCTGCTAAACAACCCAAGAATGCAGTGGAATGTCACTTGACAATTCCAGATCTAAAAGATCATACATCAAAATAATCCAAGATGCCTTTCATCCTTGCCTTAATCTCCTTTATAATGTTTGATCCTTCCCAAGCCTTGGCCCTAATCTCAATTGCGCAGTCACATGTGGACAAGATCCTCCAAGTGGGACTACGCTGTTTGACCAAATCAACCAACAAGTCTAGGTGCAATGTACACCTCCTCCATCACGGGTGCTTCATTTGCACATGATCTTCCATCACTTGATCATGAATGCTCAATGATCCTTTGTTTGACATCTTCAAGATCTTAGTTGAATGAATCAACCCTCCATGATCTTTCTCATTAAATGAGACATGATCTCCAATCTGATTCACATTAATAGTTTCTCAACTACCTCATTTTGCAGTTCTAGACTAAATTAATCCACATTCACACACGCAAAAGTGGATATTTATTCTTATTGAGGATTGTGGGTCCCTCCAACCTTTTATTTACTTAATTCATTAAGAAAATAAAGGACTCTAATATTCCAAATATGATGTGAAAATTTGGGAATATGACAGACAAAAGGTAGCAAAAATGGTTCGTCACAGTCCTAAGCGACCTTGTCAAGAAAATATGGTGCAAAAAGAGAACCCACAAGCCTAGGAGAGGCAAGATTGGGTAGAATTCTTGTAGAGTTGTTTTGAAAGTTTTGTAATTACTTGTTGTCATTACCTTTTGAAGGTACTTTTGTAAAGTGAACATTATTGTCACTATGTTCAACAAGTAGATTTTGTTTTCTTTGATGTAATTTTTTGGCTTGATAGTCCACATGTTTATGGACTTTGTGAATGTGTTAGCACACATAAATTTTCAATTTTGATTGATAGGGTCATTCACCTAGGTTTCATTTTGTCTCAATAGGTTGGTTCATGAAATTGATGGAAAATTGATGGAATAAACCATTATCCTAAGTCTAAAACACTCCATTAGTCCTGTCATATCAGTCATATCTATCAAATTTCACTTTAGGTTCACATGCATGGTTTCAAATCAAGGTAATGGCCACCTGTTTATTTTTTCACAGTTTTGCAACGAATATAACTGCAAACTGGCAGATTTCGCTACGGAATCACCTAACCAGTCTGTAGCGAATTTGCCAGGTCTATAACTATTGTCACTGCGGAATCATGTTTTTTTGCACCAAAATAGAGGACGATGAGTTATCAATTTTCTAATGGTTAGGGATAAAGGTGAGGTCATCTAATTCATTATCATGATCACCCAAGCATGCAAAAGCGTAAATACCCTCATCATTATCTTTCACTCCCACATTTTCCATCATGATCTCCACTTTCGAATTCTATATTTAAAAATTATCCCCAAAGCACCTCTCTGTCATCTGTTGTTCGAGTTTTGAATGCATTAGTCCATTAGCATCTCTCATAAGATTATTCCCACCGCAAACAACTTGTTGTTCAGTTTTTCTCTTTGAAGGTGTCATAGTTCAAAAGGCAACATAGTTGTAAAGGAGGATGGATATGAAGAAGAAAGTAAACAAGGGAGGCTCTTGTGTGAGATACGAACCCATGGACGTCAAGATACTAAATGAAGACCCCAGTTTTGTGGAAGCATTCAACAATGTCAGATGCCTGAAATTCTGTCAGAAACTCCAAGTATTTCATACTCAAATATCAAAGGACTTCGCAGTAAATTTCACAGGAACAACTTCGAAGGTGGGGGTTTTAAATTTTATAGTGTCACCTAAGACCATTTCTCAAGCCACATAGATACCAAGAGAGGGTGAAGAATGGTTCAAAGCCATTAAATTCAAGATGTAGAGTTGTGAATAATTTGTAAAACCAGAAAATATTGGAGCTGACATGGCATATGGGATTCCAAGGAGTTATAAGAAGGAGAATTATGCCAAACTTCTGTTTTTGATCCAAAAGCACTTTAATTTTGAGGGGATATTTCATATGGTTTACCTATACCATTTTAGGCTTCTATTGCACTTCAATGGTAAGAAGTCTCTTGATCTTCCTTTCTTTTTGTTTAGGATCTTAGGGAAAATGTCTGATAAGGTTCAAGCCAGGGCTAAAGGCAGTGAGACATCAATATTTCATCATGGTTTGATTAAAATCTTAGTGTTGGAGGAATTTAAGAAATTAAACAGAGATTGGGCTACTTTCCTTTTCCTCGGTGGTTATGAATTTGGTTCAGTGACACCTAAGAAAACCCCAAAGCCAAAAGCCACTCCATCAAAAAAAAATGATAAATCTCCAGTTGTGATAGAAGGTGTAAATGAAGAATAGGTGGAGCCTATCCTAGAGCCAATGGATGTTGAAAAAAACCTATACAAGAGGCGGAAATCCCACAGCCTTCACCTACAAGAAACAAATAAAAGATCAGTAAGCATGGTCATAGGAGGATAACCAGAATTCAAAAAATTTGAAAGGGAAACCTTGAAGACATCCTTCAAGCTATAGATATTGAGGAGACTCCAGTGGTCAGAGCTGAAGATATTGAAGGTGACAAGAATAATAAAAAGAAAGGTAAGTCTATTAAAAAAATTGATTTTGCAGTAGAAGATGCAGGTTTCTTATTTCAGCCAAGGAAACCACTTACTAGGCTGCAACTTGCAAAGGGTGTCATGGAAAATAAGAAGACAAAATATATTGACAAAGGAAAGAAACCTATCATAGAAGACATTATTGACTTGTCTCCAACAACAAAAGAGGTCTTTGTGCAAAGGAAAGGAAAATAGAATATGGTGGAAAAAACTGAAGTGCATGTATTAAAGGAGTAGTTAAGAGAGGCCAGAGAAGAGGTCATTGAGATCAAGTTAGAATTACAGGAGGCCAAGGTAGACATAAAGATAATAGAAGATTTCAGGGAAGAAGTAAATGATTAGATAAATCAATATGATCAATCACTAACCAATGCTAAGAAGTTGCTGAAAAGGACACTTCCTTTGAGGAGGGTAATGAAAACATCAGGAAAAGAAACTTATGGTTACAATCTGAAAGGAAGAGACTCAAAAGCTAGGTCAAAGAATTAGAAGATCAAATGGAGATGATTCAGTCATAACTGAAGAAAATAGGACTTAAAATCAAAGTGATAAATGAGCCTGAAGAGATGTAGCCTCCTACTGCTAAAGATGAAGTTCCCAAAGCTTGAAGAGTTGGCCTAAAACATTTTTGACAATTTTGCAACATTCATGAACCATCATTTCCAGATTTAAAAGTGAAATTTTGATTAAAAGGGAAAATTTTGTGTTTTTCTACCAGTTAGGCAATTTCGTAGCAAACCCTAGGCTTGAAGCCCAGATTTCGCTACGAAATCCCTATAGGTGACTTTTTGTCAAAAATCACAGTTTTGGGAAAAATAAAAGATGGAGGAAATATGTATTTAGCTCATTTTGTATAACCAACACATCCAAATCAGAGAAGAAGGCTAAAAATTGGCATGGATAGGTGAAGTGGAGTTGCTACAAAATCACGCAACGAAACTGCCTGTTTTACTTTGTTTTTGCAATGATCAACATTTGGTAGCATTTTGGTATGTTGAAGGTGTATTGAAGGTCAGCCAGCCACGTGGAAGGTTAAAGATTATCAGTGGAACAATCCAACATAAATTTTCTCCTCGAAAAATTTGTCTTTTGCTCCAGCTCCGCATAAAGACAATGATTAAATATCATGATAATCCTTTCCTTAAGAGTAGGGTGATTGGTTTCTAAATCTAGTGGGGTTATTTATGTTTTGATTATGGTTAGTGCCACTCGAGCACTTGACTATTATTGATGTAATTATTCAGTTATGCAATTATCTAATGTAATAAATAGGAGGTAGAGTCCTAATAGTCTTCTAAGTCTAAAATCAGTAGGTGTCTATTTTATTTCCAGGTATCTAGTTTATTGTTAAGTGAGGTGTCGAAACAAATGGTTCGATGATCTAGCTATGTGGGTAGATCCTATGTAAGTGACTAAAGCCTATTAATAGGCAATAATTCAAAGAATACAAGGTTGGAGAATGTTACTCTACACTACCACTTTGTAAAGTTTTTTGATGATCAGTAATATACAATGACTGTGTTTTTCTTCTTCATCTGAAATTCTTTTGGTGTTTCAATGATCTTTTGTCCTATGTGTCTTAATATTTTTTTCCAATATCTTGATGTTTAATTACTCAGAATTCATGTTCTTCATGCTCTGACTTCCTTTGAACATTAAGCTAATGAATATTTCTGTGTGTATGTTGTCCTATAATTGAAACATTACATGCATCAACTTCCATAAGGAAAGCCGTTGTCATTAAATTTCCTAACACTGACTCCATAAACCCAATGGTAGTAAACCCTATACATTTTTCACCTGAAATCAAACACATTCAAGACAATATCACTGAGTTAGCCATCTGATTGAATCATAATTGAGAAAATCATAGTTACTTTGAGAGAGCCCTCTCAGGCTGAAGAGGCTATTTTTCGGTCAAAAGCTGGTTTGAAAGAGTTACTCTAGCTTGTCTGGTGGAGCAACCCATCTGTACCAACTTAGTGATAACAAAATGTACAATTTTTCATTCAGAAATTGTCTACTAGTTATGTTGAGCCTCCATTTTTTCCATATTTCTATACTTTTTTTTGAATAAATCTATGCTTGTACTAAGTATTTATAAGTCATTATTATTATTTTTACACATTATTGAGTTATTTAGAGGCATTCAGAGCTGGAAGTTTTTGATCTATGGACTCTTCTTGTTTTTCTAAATTAAAGGGTCTTTAATGTAAAAATGTCATTAATGATAGACTCTTGTGGTAGGTACCAACGACTCGTGCACTAGCTGTTCCTGCACCAGCTGTGCCTGCACCAGTTCAGTTTTTTACAACATGCTTGCACTAATTTGGGGCTTTCATAAATTGACACATTTATGGGAAAATCTAAAAGAAGTTTATGTTCAAAATGTTGTTTGAAAACCTTCCCATGTCTTCGATTGCACCCAGGTCAATGTGTGGGCTTCTAGAAACAAATTAATAAATCTGCTCAAAATCTGCATAATCTCTAAACGACCAAGTTTGACCTTGGTTTTCATGCAAATGGAGGTGAATTACGGAAATCCAAGCCGACGGGTTTTCCAAAAATGTAACCAATTACGTAGAACCGAAACCATTTCCTGAGATTCGAAGTATTCCAAAAGTTATGAACAGGTCTTTGAAGCAATTTTATAAAAAACTATTTTTTCCAGAATTCTAGAAAACACATAGTCATCAATTTTCAAACTGCAAACTTCCGCCTTGATTGCAGTTCCGGTGAAGGTGAATAATGAAATTATGGATCATGGGTTTTTTTTCTGGTATAGAAGTTGAATAAGCCTCAAATGGTTTCCATAAATTCATAATAGTTAAGGAGATACGAAGAGGTCTTTGGAGGAAGTTTGATAAAAATACCAGTTTTTCCAGAATTCTAGAAAAACGGCCAGACTTGGAAAATTCGTATCACAAATTCATTCTTTCAATCGTAAAAAAATGTACTAATATTCTAATTAATGAATATTTGTTGGGATTCAATCCCCATATGGTTTTCTAAGGATTGGCATGAAAAAACATTATAAAAAAAGATGAGTTGTGTAGGTAAGGAGGATGGTCAATATTCTGTAAATCACATTAATTTTGCAGGAAGGGAGGATCAAGCTACTGCGCAGGAGGGAAGGAGGAGATGTGCCCCAGTGGTATGATCCTTGTAAGAGACCACTGTAGCATTTCATGAATTTGTAATAGGATTTTATAATGAATTTAATCGGCATTCGACTCCGAGTTTTGTTTCTTCTGATGTTTTAAGATTGTGATTTGAACTGTTGCAAGGGCACGAGCTAGATGATTGGGCCCACCAGTCAGTTCGATGCCCCAAACCCCTTGGAATTTATTTTCTGCATTCTTTTAGATAGTTCTGCAATTTCATCTAATAGCTCTTCTTTTCAGTCATTTAATTTCTAATTTCATTCTATAATTTCGTTTCTCTAATTTGGTTATTTAAAAGGCTAAAATGAAGTAAAAGACAATTTCTTTACTACTGCATCTCTAATTCATTTTTATTACAAGATTAAGTACTTATCCCGATTCAATTGCTACATAACAAAGTCTATTCTAAGGACACAATTACTAAGTAAGAATTCCGGTTAACTGAACTTAACATGTATTCATGATTTTCTTTGAATTATTTTATGAAATTGATTCCTGTACTTTGTCAAGCATTTATCTTTGAAAAATTAATAAAAAAATTCCAGGATCAACATAAGGAAATGTTTTGAATCTTAAGTGACAAAGCACTCACACAATTCTTCATTATAATTAAATGATGCACACATCACACATAACATTTCAAGGGAGTATTTAATTTGATCAGGGTAAACAACATGAAATGTGTATTTATCTTATTTGTTCTCATTACATATTTTCCTCATAAGTACTTAATTGTCTTTAAGAGAAGCGGTGCATTATCGTCTTGATTCTTTTAAAAAAAAGAGCATTCAATTTTTTCCGTAATGAAGTTTCCTTGCGATTTCTAGTTTGATTTCATGCTTTTCATCTCTGCAACATAGCAGTAATTTTTAAGAGGTTTTATTTCCTAAATCAAATTCTTTACGGTTTTTCAGTTTGAATGGGGCCTACATTCCCTTGGCCCTTGGAAAACTGAGGAAGAATTTATGCAGGAGTCAACTTAACCCAGAAGAGGAGCCATAATTAGATTCCCGAAGTGTGTTTATTTTTCTTTGAAGAGTCATGTTCATTTTTCTTGAATGATGCCCTTTTAAATTTCTTGCAAGAGTTTAGTTTTTATTTGACAGATCCATGAGGTCATATTCTGGCATATATTGTGCTATGCCTCTAAGTTTACTTACTCGGATTGAAAATTTAAATGTTGGTGTAAATCTTGCATTTACACTGCTCGACAAGTATTCGTGTTGAAACTTGTGTGAATGAATGTTGTTGTTAAGATTGTTTAAAGATAACTATGTTTGTATGAAAATTGTTGCAACAAAGTACTTATATGTACAAGCTCAATTTGAAGATGCCAAAGCAAGTTGATTTGTTTTTAATCTCCAGGATGGGGTCAAGTTTGTCTTCAAGAGAGAAGCTTCAAGATGAAGTGTTTTTTGGAGCCGTGTAAAGATGAGTTTTAAGGGAATATTGAAACTCCACTCGTAAGTGTTTTTTATGCAACAACGATAAGAATTATGGTGCAATTCTTAACAGGACAATGGGTCTTCATGAGGAAGATAAGTGAAGTTTCTTGATTGGGGCTTGAAGGGCACCAATTGAATTTTTTACATTGCAATTGAGTTTTGGGATCATTTTGAGTTCTGAATTCTTCAATTTGATAACTAAAAGTGTTCTTTTGGATACCAAAATATTTCAGTGGGGAGGTACGATCAGGAGCTCAAATTTTAGCTCAAAAATCAAAGTTTTCGGAATGACACGAAACCTGAACGACTGTGTAGTGCTCTTCGTCTTGATTATGACGCACTTCATTTCGCGTGAAATGGAATCTGTATGCTCTCGGAAACACGATCTGTTCACTTTTCTAAACATGCAAATTTTGTGCAGGGATTACAGGGATGCTGACTAGGCATCCGTACAGTATAGTCAGAAAAAGGCATATTCCAAGGAATATTCTCAGCATATTCCCACAAGTGGACCATTCAATGGATGACAAGTGTCAGCATCTTATTTTTTGTTGACATTGAGATGGACCAATGTGGTTGCAACACGTGGCAAGCCCGGAGGCCACCACGTGCCCTAATAACGGTTGGTCAAAATTTTAGTGGAGAGGTCAGGGTCGAACTCGCGACCTCCCACAAAACAACATAGTCCATCACCGCCTTCGCTATTGCTTGGTTCTTAACCTTTTACAGTTCCCACATGTATATAAATTTTACAATGTGTAATGCGGGGGAAAGTGGGGCAGCCCCTGACCCATGTGACCCATCGCGAAGAGCACGACAGAGCCAAAAATAAGCGCGGGAGTTTAAACATTAAACCGTGCTTAATAAACCATAACCCTGTACTTAATGCGCCTTAATATGGATTAGAACTAAGCGCGGGTTTTAAGTTCTAATTGTAGTTAATTAGAGCTAATGCACTTAATTAATATTTAAACCAGATAAACGTTGGCGGAGTCTGATGAAAAAGGCAGAACTGCCAGTTTAACTCCATCTAAGTGCAGTTTTCCAGATTTGGTGAAACTGGTAGAAGTCATAACTAAGGCATTTTTCAACCAAATCAGGTGAAGAAAGAGGTTAGATGACCATTCTTGTCCATTCTGGACTCAATGATGCAAGTTTCAAAATTAATGGAGCACTTCTAGATGGGATTTTCTAGCTCGAAGTTTAACGATGCGAGGGCCACTAGAGGGTTAGGACATATCTGCTTCACTTGGAGACCAATTGAAGAGCAATAAGAGGCTATATAGCCATTCTGATTTCATTGGAACATGTTTCAGAACCATTTGAGAACTTCTGGATGATTTTCTAGCAAAGTGAAGCCTATGGGTGCTATGGACAACCAATGTGTTGAACCAGTTCTTAGAGGATTTTGAGATGGAGATGATCTTGCAGGGGTCTTCCAGCCTCCATATGTTTACAACAACTTTCTTTGCAACAGTGCTGTAGCTATTTCTCATCTTTTCTATTTATGTGTTTTGGAGAAAAAAATTGTTTATGTACTTGTAGTGTTTTAGTACATGTTGATTTTCTTTCAAATTGGATTAAAGGATTTTGATGCAAGATGCTCATGTGTTGCTGATAGTTGCATGATTGAATATAGGTCAACAAGTGCAAGGTAAAAGAAACTTTGTAAGAGTTGTTTCTTTGTAGGAGAAACTTACCATTTCAGTTCAACACTTTGATGTATACTTCATTTTGAAAACTTGAGCATAATGAGAATGAATCATGCCTTTAGAGCTGATTCAAGGAGATGTAGCCCAAGAGGTGTGAACTCATTCATCAATGGATTGTGTATTACTGTTTGATGCATATTTCCATTCAGTGTTTGATGATTTCATGTTTATTTCTTTTTTCATGGAATTACCATAAGAAAGACACTTAAAAAGAAACTCTTGGAATAACCTGTTGTTCAGTTCAAATATTATGCACATAAGAAGCAAGCATGTTAATATTCTGAATGGGAACTTAGCAGATAATTTACTAATACACCACCATTCATATCAGGAGCGGTTTAAAGCAATAAGGTTCAAGCTGCAAAACTGTGATGAATTTTTTAAGGAGGAGCATATAGGCATAAACATGATCTCAGGCAGCTCCAGGACTTTCCTCAAGGACAATTAGTCAAATTTTTTGATGGTGATTCAGAAATACTTCACTTGTGAGAAGGTATATTTCACATGATCTATCAATACCACTTCAAATTGCTGCTTCACTTCACTGGTAAACAACCACTAGATTTACCATTTTTTTCTGTTTAGGATTTTAGGAAAAATGGTTGATAAGGTTCAAGCAAAACTTGAAAGTAGTGACACTTCCATTTTCCACCATGGTTTGATAAAAATGATAGTTATTGAGGAGTTAAAAAAGATAAATATGGATTGGTCAACTTTTCTGTTCTTGAGTGGGCATGAGGTTGATGTCCTCACTCCTAGAAAGACACCTAGATCAAAGGAAAATACTCCAAAGAAAGATAAAGAATCTAGGGCTAAAACAGAGGTTGAGCATGAGTTGAAAGTGCAGACAAAGGTGCAGCCCATGGTGGAGCCTATGGAGGTATAAATTGAGAAATTTCAGGAGACATTGGTGCCTAAAATA
The DNA here is from genome assembly GCA_034641835.2 of Pinus albicaulis. NCBI lineage: Eukaryota > Viridiplantae > Streptophyta > Pinopsida > Pinales > Pinaceae > Pinus > Pinus albicaulis. The sequence continues at coordinate 135,184,881 of CM076569.1, read as the reverse complement.
ACCTCTACCAGCAGTAAAGTCAAAACTAACATAAGAAACCATAGAAGGATCACTAGAATTTAGACAGAAGGGAAAGGAAAGCTAGAAGATGTCTTGCAGGAAATTGACATTGAGGAATATCCTGTTGTGAAGCCTGTGGAAGTTAAGGGAGCAAAAAAAAGAAAAGAAAACGAGTCTTAAATCTAAGAAAATAGACATTTCCAAAGAAGACTCAAGTTTTATTTTTAAAACTAGGAAGCCACTCACTAGGTCACAATTATAAAACGGAGAAAAATATGAGAAGCTACACAAGGAAACATAAAAGGAGAAACAACCAGCAAGGCAATAAATAATTGAATTATCTCTAACAGAGGCATAGGTGATCAAGGGAAGGAAGGGCAAGGAAAAAGTTCAAGAAAAATCTGAACTGGAGATCTTGAAAGAGCAGGTTAAGGAATCTAGAGAAGATATTTTGGAAACTATGCTGGAGTTAGCAGACTTAAAACAAGAGAGGTAGAAGATGACAAATTTTAAAAAGCAATGAGAAAATAGATAGATTTTTATAATGAGATTGCAGAGGGGTCAAGGAAGATGTTAAAGAGGACACTGCCTCTTCACTGAATGATCAAACATCTCTCCAGGAGGAACATGTGGTTGCAATCATAAAGAATGAAGTTTCAAAGCCAGGTTAGAGAATTGGAAATACAAATGGAGATGGTGCAAGCAAAGTTGAAGAAAAAAGGTCCGAAGATGATTGTGACGGAGGATGAGCCTGCTCTTCCATGAAGGATGGTAAGTCACACCTTTTGACTAGTTTTTGTCTTAATATATCATAGCAAGGAATATACGGGGCTGAAAAGATGTTTTTGGGGTTAGGAAGAAAAAAATGAAATTTTTTGTGAAACTAGGCAATTTCGTAGCGAGCTCCAGGCTTGAGGCCGAGTTTTCGCTATGAACTCCCTGTATAATTATTTAAGGAAAAAATCCCTAAAAGATATCATATCAGGGGTAACTAGAGGCATGTATTTACCTTATCAAACCCAATGAATATCCTCCCACATGCAGAAGAGTGAAAAAAGTTGCGGGAGGTGGTGTTTCAAAGATGCTACAAAATTTACACTACGAAACTGCCTAAATGCTTTGTTTTTCCAACGTTCTGAATTTTCGGTCTTTTTGAGGCATTCAATGCATTTCAGGAAGGAGATGAGTCATAAAAAGGGATTATGAAATGTCATCGGGGCATCTATTGATGAATAAAACTCAACAATAAACTTCATAGGATTGACATGACTGACAACACATCACTTTTGCCACCTCACCAATGGACAACTCATCATCAAATTCGGTATATCAAGACTTGAAATCGAGTATGGCAGTTTGCCACCTAAACATGGTTGTTTGGTTTGATAGCCATCATTAGCATGGGTTATTAAAATTTTTTGTTGATGTAGTTAATAGTTATAGAGTCCTTTTTTGACTACAAACTCCCTCAAACAAAATATCTCTATTTTTTATCAATGTAATGGAATCCTTTTTGGATTAGATCTCTAGATCAAGTTCGAGAGTCTAGCCCAGGTGGAAGACCTATGTAAAATATATGTCACTTTATAAATGAGATGTTTTTATAATTAGAGGGGGTTTATGGATGTAAATAAGCATGCTACTATGTAATTTTCTTCCACTCAGTTAATACACAGTTGCAGAAGTGTTTGTTTAGACCCGAGATCGATATTGAAATTTTATTTGTTTATATCCATTTATCTTTTGAATATTGATTCAGATTGCTTATACATGATTTCTTGGAATTCATAAAATCTTATGCTCCAAATTCCTTTATGTATTATGTTAGCTATTAGAGTTATTGTAAAATCTCATGTGCCTTATTTTCCATGAATAATACTCATTTGTAATTGAATTTCCATGCTGAATCCATGCCCAATGGTAGACCTCACTCATCTTCCACCTAAAAAAATCATCTAAAAACATATAAGAGTTATCCATATTCATTATAATCTTGTTTCTTGAATATATTACCTTTTTCTTCAGAGAGCCCTCTCTGGTTGGAAGGGCTAACTTCCAACCCCAAGTGGTTTGAAATAGTTACATCAAATTGACTATTGAACAACCCAATTAGTCCTAGTTTGGTGATAAAATTATCTTTATAAAGTAAATGGGAAAATGAATTGTTGTATGGCCAATATATATATATATTTTTCTAATTAAGACTAATCTTATTAAGGAAAATCATATGGTACAATCAGAGCTTTGAAAATAAGAAAAGTGTAGAAGCAGGGGAGCCAGAAATGATAGATTATCAACCTTGGTCCCAAAATGCAACCTTGGAAAAAGCAGAAGGTAACAAGGATAACTGAAAAACAGAGAGCGAGACAGAGGGATCTACCTAGAGTGGGTAGAAACTTCCAAACGACATTTTTTCACTTTCTTCTTGCTGAATTTAACCCAGCCATTGTGACTTGGCTGGATAGGAACCAGTTGTTGACTATTCTGCGCTGAAGGAGGAGTCTCCTTATCTGAATCAGAGGAAGAGGGTGCATGTGTGCGTTTCTGCGAGATCATAGGTGCCAAAGGATCTTCATCCGCTTCTTTTTCCTCCTCATCCGAACTGAAGGAATCTATGTCATCCATGGGGGGTGGATCACATGGTTTTCAGCTCTTCGATTTGGATTTACATTTTTTTTTCTTCTCTTTGTCAAAGAACGTGGCACATGAGTTTTGGAGATGCCCCGTCTGATGGCAGTGACGACACCGGAAGGCAGTGTTCTCATAGTCCAAGGTTTGAGTCCAATGGAATTCCCCAATTTTGAGATTGATATGATCAGTTAGCCCTTTGCTGATGTCTATTTCTACACATATTCTGCCAAAGGTGTATATTCCTTTCTCCCCCCTTGAGGTATCTGTGGCCAAGAAGTGGCCTAAGGTATTCCCAATCCCTTGGAAGACTGAGAAGTTCCAGAGATGCGCAAGGAGGTTTGGAAGTCTGACCCAAATGGAAAGCTTGGTGATGAAAAATGTGGAAGGGTCGAAGTATGGAAACCATGTAGTAAGGAAGAGCCTCGCTGATCCCCAGAACCAGGGGCCTTCTGTTAAGGCTTTCTGATAATCTTCATTGAAGGAAAAGGCGACAATGAAGAAGCCTTTCGAGCAAAAGAATACCTTGCATTTTGGTCTAGTTGGAATGGATCCACTAGTAGAGATCTGCAGATCAAGGCCATAGTCCATTAAACCTGCAAATGATGGTTGTTTCTGCAAACGCCTGAAATTGATCATCCAATGTTGGATGAGAGATTTCAATGGAGGGGTTTTCCTCCATTTTTTCCACCAGGAAAGGATTGGGAGCCTAAGCTAGTTGAGCGGCTCTCTTAGAGGGCTGCGTATGAACTGCATCCTTATAGGAGAAGGCACGAGCCGAGGAGGTTTTCCTAGATGCTCCTCCTCTTAAGCGTAGGGAGAGAAAAACTGAAGCATATTTTTTAATATTGTAATAAGACAGGAGCAGAGGGTCCTCAAGTTGTTTACCTCTGTAAATAAATCTCAAGAGATCTGAGGGGATCCCCAATCTGAGTTCAAGATCTCGCAGAAGGTCCTACACCAGATCCATGGCTCGCACCTAGAGCAGCTTTGTTCCACCAGATAGAAGAGAGACCTGGATCTGATAAGCAAAGGGTAAATGATCTGAAAACCTCTGCTCTCCACTTTGAACCTACTTCTGAACTGTGCATACTCCTTGTATCCCCAAATCCAGAAGGCTTTTGGTGTTGAAAACAACTGGATGAAGATTTAAACCCTCCTGAAGCAGTCTCCATTCCCATTTGCCCTGTCTATCAGTGAGGCTGAGACTAGGCCTCTGCAGGGACTCGACGATAGTCAAGGCTGCCGGAATTCTTGAGCCTGCAACCTTCTGTTGGCTGGCGTTGATGACGGTTCCTGTACCTATTCTTCGATAGAAGGAGGTAGCAGCTTGTGCATATATCCTTGCTGCAAGATCTTCATAAACGCTTACGGGAGTAACCCCAAGACATGCAACCTGAGCAATGTTGGCGACCGATTAGATAGGATGAGTCTACGTCCAGAGCAGTTTCGGGCATGAGAGGCCACATGAAGCTATGGCAGTGAAGCTCGTAGAGCCTGCTCGCCCTGCTGTGGTATCGGCGGCGGCGGCAGAGCTGAACATGGCAGAGGTTAAGATAACGTCGGTGTCTAGGCCTACGGAAAACCTATCAGAGTCCATATCTCTATACCACTTAGAAAAATATTATCTGTATGGCCAAGATATATTATATATAATCCACATAATATATTATATTACACCACTCAAAACACTTTAAAAATGAACTCAACGTATTCACTTTCTGCACTTCATGTTATAAACCATCCATGCCATATATTCCTTTTAAACATATGAATTTTAAAAAGGAATGAATGCTCATATATGGCCTTCTTTATAAAATATATTTAACGCTTATATGAAGTATGAATTACGACCTTAACAATATATGAAAGAAATGTGATTCTCAACGCTTATAAAAAATCAAGGCATTATTCACCATACACCATTTAAAAACATTCAACCATACCATTCGACCTTCAACAAACTCTTAGACACAATTAACAAAATTTGTAGAGTTCAACGACCATAGGATATTTTTATATGGAATTGTGATCTATGGATAAACCAAATTCCCTAAGTGTGGTGTTTATCACTTAGAACAACAGAGGAATAAATAACTATTATTTTCTCTAAAAAAAGCATATATACAGAATGGGAAAGGATCGTACTTGTGATTGTTTCACTTCTCCTTCTCCTCCTATCGCTGTTGCCATCGCTCTCAATCCAACTCAAGTCGCTAGATCCATTCCTGAAAACAAAAACAAAGAACAAAAAACAACATACAATATACATATATCTACTTATATTACTCAAATCAAATCGATTAGATCTGAAATACATACATTATTCAAGAATACATTGCACAAGAAATAGAGACATATATATGGGAAAATGAACATCAATATTTATTTGAGAGTAGGAGGAGAAGATTACAACCAATATGGATTGGTTTTTTGTCAACCTTCTCCAACTTTATTCCAGCCTCATCACATCTAGCATTATCCCAACAACATATCAGTACTTTCAATCTCTTATCAAATGAGAATCTAACATCATAAATTTTCACAAAATTCTTCCTCCCTAGCACTAGGATGAGTGCTCAATTCATAGGAAAACTGATGGTAGTTTCTCAATGAATGAGTTTCTAATAATGGGCAAGGCATGTTTCCAATTTCAGAGGTGTTAGATGGACACTTGGATTCAAAGTTTGACACACATGGAATCTTCTAGAAGGCACTGGTCATGTGGAGATTCTTGGAACAATGAGAATTCCTCTCCTTGGGAAGTGCACTTCAGTGCACCCTTGCATGGAGGAATTGGCACTGCAATGCAGTTAGTCCCTTGCAGATGAGCGTTGGCGAGTCAGTGGGTCATATAACATATACTTCAAACCTTGGAAGTCTCACAATAAAAGCCATGAATGAAATGTCTTCACTTAGGGAATATAGCAACTAAAATATAAGGGGATGATAGACCCTATTTCATTGGTCTTGGGGATGATGTCCAGTTTGACCAGGTCTTAGGGGATAATGCCCAAATTGACCTATGATAGCTGCCCCCTAAATCATGAAGTAAAAATAATAATAATATTTGGATGAGATCCTTTACGATGTGATGAGTAGGAATTGAAGTGGACGGTGACCTGCATCAACCTTGCAATACATTACATCATGATAAATTTCATCTGATCATGAATTTCTAAGGGAGGAATTCCCATGCTCATCACATAAACTATCTAATAACATGTACATAATTCAAAAAGTCATCTACATTGGAATTTTTCTCGATATAGACATGCCTATAGATATAGGCCCATGTTCGGATGATGATCTGTATGTAAATACATTGTACAGATGATGTGTACAACAATCCTGAAATCGCAGACTGGATGGATGAAACTAGATCCGAGGCCTTCTTATCTCGTTCACTCGATCGTTCAGGTACAAGTCTAACTATTCGAATATATGATTTGAAGTCGAACATGGCAAGACATCATTTGATTACCAGCCAATGATGTGAGCTGTTAACGAACGCGAGAAAACCACCATTGATGTTAATGGCTCTCAAGGTACTGCAGTACAATTTTCAAGGAATGAATAGATGATTTGATGTCGAATGCAAAAAAAAAATATTTTGGTCAAAGGTCTGAAAGCGAGAAACTTGTCGATGATGTAACATGCCTCAGGGTACTGGAAGATGTTTCTAAGTAAACTTCCTGGATGATGAGCTGACGTTGACAAGAAGCAAATTTATCGCGAAACAGGAGTTACTGATTTTAGAGACAAAATGTGACTTGATATAGAAATGTTCAGGGATGCCTGTCATGAAAATGAAGGTTTATGAGTATTGCAGAAGGATGAGGATTTTACTAGATGACTTCTCTTGAACATATCGAAGACACTGAGATGAGTTGGCAGCATTGACCCAAAATTGAAGTGAAGGTATGATGAACCATATGTATGAATGAACGCTCAAGAATATTACCCAACCCAAAAGTCACGATGATGGAGTGAAAGTGTCATGTTCAAGAGTGATTTGCTACCATAAAGTGTTCTGTTCTCTTTCCCAAATTTCCCCCGGTCATTAGTCGACCAGTACCTCTTTATTTTAACAAGCTTGGGGAGGATAACATATGCTTGATCTATAATTCAATCCTTCGGGTGAATCCATCGCTATTTAATAATTTAATGAGTCTAGCGATAAATGAAATTCGACTCTTGCCATGATCGACAAGTTCGTCACTATTTTATGTTTTAATGAGCCCAACGACAGTGACGAATCTGTCCTTTTTCATGTTTAGAGAGTTTGAAAAAGAGGACAAAAGAAAACTCCATGAGTCCTTTTTCGTAAATTTGTCGCTCAGGTCTGAAAAAGTGTAAAATGATACCTAAGAAAACCTCTTATACATGTTAGACTAAGGTTTTCATGTTTCATAAATAATCTATCTCTGTCTGGAAAAGGGTTAAACTTATACTGAGTAGATGTCATTTCATTTACTTTTACGAGCTCGAAAAGACAAGTGCTTGGCAATATTTTCACAATATCAGAGTCTGAAAAGAGAAAAAGAAGACTCCAGGGGTTCCTTTTTCTTCGTTATCGAAGCTCGAAAAAGAGATAAAAGTGCGCTTCAAGTCCTTTTTCATTTTTATCAAAGCTCGAAAAATAAGGAAAAAAGTATGCTTTGTGGTGAAATAATTCTTTAATATGTGTGCACGACTAATCTGCTGTATCAGTTGTAAAACCTGTTCAAAACACCATCAAACGGATTAAAAATACCTGTTTCATAGTAAAAAAGAATAAAAACCATAGTCACAACATTAAATATGATTTTAAATAATCAAATTGACTAATTAAAAGAGTTTGTACCATTCATCTTTACCATTTTAAAGTTACCATTTTAAAAATAGGAGCTCAAAAGTTGTTTTTGCCCCCGAACTTCACCAGTTGATTGCAACAGATTTTGTGAATGATACGTTCGATCTAGGTTTCAGCTATGAACCTTCTCTTTCTTTTAGTAGCATTTATTGTGCATTTCATGGTAAATTTTTATGGTTTTTAGCCCCTTAGGGTAGATATACTATGCTCAGAGGGAAACACACCCTTGAATGTCGAAAGGTGCATTGCAGTGCATTGAAATTGAAGGCCAAATGCACTGCATCACTTTGTCCCTTGAACTGGGGTGCATTGGGTGCAATTCTCATTCTTGTTTTTTGCTGTGTGCCCAAAATTTTGTAATATTCCCATTTAGCCCAAGCTAATGGGAATATCCTATTTTTCCTTGTTTTATTTTGCATTTCATATTACTAAATAAAATGTGAAGGAGGACATGTAAAACTCCTGAAAACCATGAATAAATCAATGCCTATGTAAACAGAGACATATCTGGGTCATGTAAATAAACTCTTGCAGGTGCGAATGGGTTTAAATCACAAAATTGGGTCAACCTTGACCAAGTCAACAACGCAGTCTAGGTGTAATGAACCTCATGGATACACAACACAGTTCTAGATGGAGGCTCCACATGTGAAAGGGGCTAACTCATTGAGGTGGTTTAGGGTTTGAAAAGGCTTTCATCCTATAAAATAAGGAGGAGGACAATAGGAAAAGTTTGTTGAGGATATTATTTTCTAAAGGTATTATCTGTTTAGACACTCCTCTTTGGGTTTTCCTGTTTAGGATTCCCACCTCCTTCCTTGAGAAGCTCTTGGAGGAGTCTTGTTTGTCTAGTCCACCATCCGGAATTTGGCCAAGCCACATCTTGCATCTACAATGTAGTCCTGCTTAGGATTGGGTTGTCCATGTGAGCTGCAGCAAGTGGAACACTAGATCTGTTCAGATATAGCTTGTATTGGTGCCTCTTCTCAGTGAGTGTGTCTTTTAACCTCCTGGAAGAGTGCATTAGTGGGTTGAGCTTCAGATCCACACATTGGCAGCAGGCCAAAGCATTCTCAGGGCCTACAACACAGTCCCTCTTCCATGACTGCATTAGTTTCAAGAGCAGAGTTGCAGGGTGACTTGGCATCATTTTAGAGGAGAGATCTCTAGTGATTGGATCCTTCCTTTCACTGTGGTGATCCATGGATTGGCCAAAAAATCCATGTTAGTTCATATATGATCTGCTGCATATGTTATGATTCATAATTTTCTAAATACTTCTGCAGATCTGTGACTTAGATCTCATATCTACTCACTATTGTTCATATTTTTCTGAGATCCCCAAGGGGAATGTATAGAGGAGCCTATCTTGTACACAGTTATGAAATAGATCTATCATTTTATGTAAAAATATGCTCTAGATCTGAGTTGTAATCTTCTGCATGCTTCATCAATGAAAATAACGCTGTCAAGCTTATTCTTCCATTTCATGTTGTTGTAGCAGCTCAATTTGAGGCTTTTGTCTGGTACAATCTTTCCCTTTATGTTATACACTGTATAAGCTGCATTGTAGATGTAATTTTCTAATGTATAGCTGAAAGATGAACCTCCATGTTGGTATCACACTTGTAAATTGATAAACTGCGTTATTCCTGAAGCAATCCTTGCATATAGCAGTAGCCCCTCTCTTTGGGTGTTTTTCAGCTAGACTAGGTTGTGGGAGATCTGTTTAACCCACCTAGTTTGATTTTTTTTTCCTCTCCTTTTGGATTTAGATCTTAGATGAGCTGATCTAAGGGATCCAGGAGCTACAAACTCATTTCAGTGCACTTAATTCTCAGGAGTACGTTATTTCAGCAGGCTTGTTGTTCAATCCCTATTTTGGGATATTACAGTGGCATCAAAGCATCTTTCTTGGCACAACCTGTGCATTCTTGGAGCCAATATGTCTTCAGAATGAGGAGAGCCTCTCACTGACAGAGAGCAGAGGTATCATAGAAAAATACAGAAGAAAAATGATTGCACCGAAGACAAAGCACGAAATGATGAAACCCCTTTGTATGTAAGAATAAAAGGATTAGAGTTCTCTAACATTCTTTCTCAAGCTTTGCATGAGATGGAGGAAGAAATTAGGGGAGTGAGGAATGGAAGACCAACATATCTCTTGAGGATATTTGCACATGATGAATGCCCCACTACTTCATCTGATGTGTGTGAGCATGCATCCACACAATCTGATCTACAACGTTGCAGCATGCCTGCATTCCTTGCAAGAGGAGAAGAAGATGGAGAGACACCAGAGGAGGAGATTCTTGGTGACTACCTCCGAGAATATGAATCTCAGTCTAAAATATTCAAAGAGCATCTAGGCTTCCCTAAGTTTTGTCAACTCAAAGAAGAAAGAAGATCCATGAAGATAACTCCATTTCAGAACATTGCTGGGAGGGTTAAAGATCTGCTACATGATTTTCCAAGGGAAAAGGTCTTACTTCAGCAAGATCATTCTTCTCAAGAAGAAGACATTAGTGTCCTTTTCTCAATGAGAGATCAAGAAAAATGATCTCTTATTGATGGGGCATACTCCATTGATGAGGAGGAGAAATAAGTAGAACTGAAAGGTTCGTCGAACGCTGTGACAGTAGGAGGGAATCTAATTTTATTGAGAGATGGAGTTGAAGCTATTACTTCCACTATGATGGCTCTTGTATCTTGGCAAGAAGGCCCCAGGGATCCTATACATGGAGAGGATGAGCAGTATGTGTCTATGATGATAGACAAAGAGACAAAACAGTGGAGGAGATGTGTTCCAACACTGCATCCAAATCTTGGAACACACACTATGATGGTTCAGTCCCTTGTGATCAATAATCTTGACACCAAGGAGATGATGGGTGTTTGAGAGTTAATTACATCTAGAGGGAGCACCTTAGACTTTGAGATCTTGCAGAAGGTGGGTGATGAAGAAGAAGATGGGGGAGTTGCTCCAACTTCTCCCTACCATGGTACTTCCACACAACAATTAGAGATGGATTTGCACAATGGAAGTAGTCATATTATGTTCCCATTTGTAGTTCACATGGGAATGAGCCATGAGACATCTTTATCTTGTGGTGTGCCCCTTGGGAGACCACCTGAGTCATATTTGATGAAATATGTTTCATACATTGATGCTCCGCTCATAGATCCAAGGGAGGAGGGAGCACTAGAAGACCATGCTATAGCGCTAAGAGTGTGGGGGAGGTACGGAGAGGGGAAGAATTTTTCCTTTGACATCATTATCCATTCTCACCTCTCAAATTTTGTTGAGAAGATATGTTGTAAGAAGAAAGAATGACACCATCATGAAGCATGGGAGGCAAGACTTGGATCAGAAGACAGACTTACTTGGAGGAAACTCTTCCATACATGAAGAGAGATGGTGGTCTCACATGCATGCACTGGAAAAGACAAAGAGATCTTGGAAAAATGATAACCTCCCATGGGAGACTAACTTCCAAGAGCTTCCCTCCTCTTTTGAGCATGTGCATGAGCAAGGAAAGCAGCAAGGGAGGACTGAAAACCTTCCACCTGGTAACTTTGACATGGGAGATGTCAAGGAGAAGAACCACAACGTGGCAGACACTTCAGATGACACACTATTAGCGCTGTCACTGTTGGGCACACTAGATCCCTATTGGAAATCCCAACTGTTGGTGGAGTATTCCAAGGATCTTCATACTTGCATGATTCTTGATGACAAGTTGCATGAAGGGAGCTATTCAATCCTTGATGGAGTCATATATAATCATGGTAGAATCTTCTTGTCTAGAGCCTCCAAGCTCAAGGGGAAGCTTCTACAGAGGGCTTATGAAGAGTTCCATCTTAGCCACACTTATTCTATGAAACTCAATAATATCATATTGAGGAGCTATTACTGGGAGGGCTTTGAAAGGGAACTATATTAGCATTGTCAGAGATGCATGGATTCTGTGGAGTTGGAGTAGCAACATAACTCTGTTGGAGAGTTAATTTAGCCTTCTTTTTTCCCTCTTGAGAGAGAAGATATATCTATGCACCACTCCAATTTTATGAGGAGGACTATTGGTGAAGAATATGCTCATGTAAAACAAGTTTATTTTCCTGATTGTATGCATTCTTTCACCATGTTTATGCAGGCCATGACTCCAAGGAGGAGTGTTATATCTTGTCAATCTCATGACAAATATGGGGCCACAACAATTTCTGTACTTGGCCACTCCCTTGGTGGACAGAGGGAGATCTTGTTTCATGATGGGTGCTTTCCTAAGGCACCAAATATTTCTCACACATTCAGCTACAGTGAGATGGCATGGGCTGCAAGTAAGTGATGGGAAAACCACTTACCACATCTTGGGTTGATGCAGGAAGGAGATGCATTACGCTGGTTCCACATGTGGGACTATGACCCACCTCCATATGTACACCTTTCTATTTGTTTGCACATTATTTTTCTCCCATACATTGATGACATGCTTGTAATTTTTATGGGAATCTATGGAGGGAGGATGGGAGGTATGCATGTGCCTAATGGGCTGAAAATTCTCCATGGGTATTATGTTATATATTTCAAAGAGAAAATTAGGCAAACCATGGCTGTTTCACATGAGATCTTGTTTCCTTGTGGGATGGATTTTGCACATCTCATATTGACCTTGGGGAAACAATTCATGGGGGTTTGGATTGGTGAGCATCTAGCTTATGATGGGAGCTTGATCTCTGATGATGTCACCAATGGAGGAGAATTTTTGCAGCACTCACCTTATCAGTTTCTTGAGGACAAGCAACATTTTGGAGGGGAGGATTGTAATATTCCCATTTAGCCCAAGCTAATGGGAATATCCTATTTTTCCTTGTTTTATTTTTCATTTCATATTAATGAATAAAATGTGAAGGAGGAAATGTAAAACTCTTGAAAACCATGAATAAATCAATGCCTATGTAAACAGAGACATATCTGGGTCATGTAAATAAACTCTTGCAGGTGTGAATGGGTTTAAATCACAATATTGGGTCAAACTTGACCAAGTCAACAACACAGTCTAGGTGCAATGTGTTGGAAATGTTGTCATTGATGGCAAAGGAGGCAGCAGAGGCAGAGACAGGAAAAGGATAGGAAACAAAAACAAAGGAGAAGACAACAGAGAAGAATAGAGGGAGAGTATATTTACAGAGACAGGGCAGCAAAAAGAGATAGCAAAAGAAAGGCAAAGGAGACAGACAAAGAGCTGGAGAGACAGAGAGGTAGCAGAGGCAGCAGATGAAACAGAGAAATTGAAGCAGCAGCAGAGGAATTAGAGACAGAGCAGTGAAGTTGAAAGAGCCTGAAGGAGTTTAATACAGAGATTTTGATTGAAGTCTAAAAGCGCCTGAACATGTAAAGTGGAATGCTGGGAGGTATTAAACACTTGATTGTGGAAAGGTCAGGCCAAAGATAGAGATTCTGTAATTAAATACACTTTTATGAAAAAATATGCTCTGAAACTGGATGGAATTTTGTTGGGAAAAACCCTGTGGTAAAGACTTTGATGAGGAATATTTGAGTTCTGTGGTTAAGCTATGAACCCGGTGTCAAAGACTGAAATGGTGGTTCTACGAGATGTGCCCTGTTTTCTTTAATTTAGTAATAATATACTTGGGTTGACAAGTACATACTACGCTCTGGAATAAGCTTTGAGGAGAGGAATCAATATTAAATAATGTTGATATTGTATCTTTTGATTAATCGGTTAGAAGAAAGAAGTGAGGGTTTTATCTGTCATCTGATTCTCTGTAATTGAAGGAGTTAACCGACCAGTAGTAACCTCAGATCAGGATTGAAATAATAATTCGAACTCTGTGTGATTTGTGTGATTGGCTTAGCGAGCAACTTAGGCGCAGTGTGAATATGAAATCGAGAACAGAATTGATGGAATGGACCGTTAATGGTGCGGCGGAGTTAAAAAAAAGAATGAAATGAAACCTGGAGTGGGGAGTAACCGGAACCACAAAGGAATGAACAGTGATAGTGGGTTTGGAACACCCGACGATTTTCATCGCACCGCTTTTGTACGATAAGCAGTATTCCCAATTTGAACGCGATTAAGGCCATTGGCTGACACGTGGCCTTAAGCGGTTTGGAGATACCACTCTCATCGTGAGCTAAAGTCCGTGCATCTAACTCATGTGATTTCCATAGGGTCGGAGGGTTGAAGCACAATAAGACAGCGATCGTTGGATGTGAGCGAAAGTTAACCACTGGGCCCTAGTTCATCGCTTAAGTTCGGAGGACTAAACTTCGTGCGATCTAACTGCGTGACCACCGTTGATCTGCCAAAGGGGAACGTGATAAGACCATAGTCGTTGATTGAGGAGGCACTGTTATGTGAAGTCAGAATTATATGTGTTATGTGTGAATTGTGGTGGACCCGATATGTTATAAAATGAGGTTTAATATGGCGGGGCTAAGTCTTGTTGTTGGGTTATATAGAGGTTTTAACAACTGTTGTGGCTGGACATATATAGTTGTTAGAGCTACATGTTAATATACAATGGTTAATGTAAAATAATAAAGCCAGGAACATTTATTTGTTAATATGCTGAAGACCATTGTGTAATGGGGTTTTTCAATGGTTTATAACCATGATTTAATTCATCGCATCGGAAAATATAAAAGAAGGTTTTATAAAGTTGTGGGGCCCGAACCTTTCAAATGTTAGAGTTGGTGGTTTGATATGTATGCGTGAGAAGATTATACTATGGTTGAGCCATATGATTAGAGGGCTGCACATGTGGGTTGCACAAAGCTTTAATACATTGATACAGTGAAGATTGAGGATTCTAACGTAAGCCAACGTCTAGTAATGTTGATAACGCTCGTTTGGTGAATACATATGTATGGCGTATGGAAGTTTCACTGCGACAGTAAGCAGGAAATAAATCAGATCCGAAAGGGCCAAACACAGTGACAGAAAAGACAGACACAGTAAAATAAAAGACAAATGCGCAGCGAGCCAAGAGGCTGAATGAGTGAGCTGGAGTTTTCATTGTAATTGAATGTAAATGTTTTTAATTTATTTATATTGTTGTGATGCATTGGAAAGTCTCTGGAAGAGAACAAATATCCCACTGTAATGTTAAATTGGTACCTACAGTTATATTTTTTGAGTGAGATGGAAAAGAAATGAGAAGGCAGAAGACTAAGGGGTATGGCTATTCATTTCAAATTCCATGAGGAATACAAACAATCATGTGATGAAATCTATATATAACATAAACTTGATATGCATAGAGAGGTTAGAGAGAGTAAGAATAGAGAATGCAGAGTACAGAAGATTGAGGCAGAGAAGATAAGGAAGAGAGGAGAAGAAAGAGATGCTACAGAACAGAGCTGATATTTGAGGTAAATCAGCAAACATTTATTTTGATAAATTGAGGAAGTTGGAGCTTCCCTATCAAGTTGTAGCTTGATATATGTCATTTGTAGCTGATTGAGGTAGGAGCCTCTTATAGGTTGGTGCCTGCAGAAAATTGATGGGAGTTGGAGCTTCCTTGCAAGTTGTAGCTTGCAGAATTGAGGTAGGAGCCTCTTGTAGGTTGGTGCCTACAGAAAATCAGTGGTGAGAGGGAGTTGGAGCTTGCCTTTGCATCACAACAATAATAATATGTGGTTTCCCCCCCCTTATGGGTTTCCACTTATATCTGCTGTCTCTATCTGTGTTGCCTGTGTGCTGAGATGATTTACCAATTCTGCTTTAGGTTTGCTGCTCTCATAATAATTTTGATGTCACATTAATTTAATACTTACTGCAACATATTAAGACTTTTCATATACTAAGGTTGGTTATAAAAGTAAGCTGTAAATAATCTGATGAAAAATGTAAAAAGCTCATGTATGTGTTAAAATGATTCACCCCCCCCCTCTCAGTTTAACTAAGAATTCAAAAATTGGTATCAGAGAATAGTTCCTTTTGTACTAGTTTAACCACTGAAAGGAGATCTTAGGCCCCCAGGATGGCTAGTCAAGAAGGAAGCTGAACCAATAAAGCCCCTTTCTTCACTGGTGCTAACTATGCCTTCTGGAAAATCAGAATGAGAGCATACATAATGTCTCTAGGAATAGAGGTATGGGCTGCTGTAGAATTTGGATATGCCCCAAAGGCAACTGACCCAGAGAGAGAAGCTAAACAAGAATTTGTTGCAAATGCAAAGGCCATGAATGCTATCCTAAGTGGACTTTGTGAGGCCGAATTTATTAAAATAATGCACAGTAAGACTGCCAAAGATATGTGGGATACTCTTGAGAACATACATGAGGGAAATAAAAAGATAAAGACAACTAAACTTCAAGTATATAGAGCTTAGTTTGAAAATTTAAAAATGAATGATGATGAAGATGTTGGCAGCTTCTTCTTAAGAGTTGCAGAAATTGTTAACAATATGAAAGCTCTTGGAGAAACCATACCAGAAAGTATAATTGTGCAAAAGATTCTAAGATCTCTTCCATCCAGGTTTAATCCCAAGGTGTCTGCAATAGAAGAAACAACTGATTAGGATACCTTGACTATGAACCAGTTATTTGGAAATCTAACAGCCTATGAGATGGGACTCCCACAGAAGAAGCCAAGTACGATGGAGGCAGCCTTTAAAATAGAAAAGAAGAATGAAGAAAAGGAAGACATATGCTCTTGCTCTGATGAAGAAGAGGCTAAATTTGTCAAGGAACTGGATAGAGGCTTAGGTAAGTACAAAGGTAAACTTCCTTTCAAATGCTTTAACTGTGGAAGAGTTGGACACTATGCTGCTAAGTGTCCTCACAAGAAAGTAAGGAATCAGGCTCAAGAATCAGAGAAAAATACATCAAAGAACTGGCAGAAAGGAAATAAGTTCAGCCGAAAATCCTTATATGCTCAACAAGATAGCAGTGCATCTAAAGACTCAGATGAACCTTCAAGTGAAGAAGGAACCTCTAAATTTTTACTCATGGCCATAGAAGAACTTGAAGGACTCCTGCTAGAAGATGAAGAAGAAGGCGAAGTTGACCTTGAGGGGGAGCTAAGAAGTTCCCTGGAGGAGATTGACAGACTCAAACTGAAATGCAGAAAACAAAAGGAAATTATCCTCAAGTATGTAAGAGAAGAGAAAAATTCAGAAGTCCTCATGCATTTGAAGGTAGAGCTTGAAGAATCCAAGAAGATAGAAGACATGTTACTTCAACAAATCAAGGATAAAACTCGAGAACAAGAGAAGCTGGAAGAAGAAGTAGTATGTCTGAGGAAGAAATTAGAAAATGCTCAGAGGAAAGTGTCTACAAATTCCTCTCAAACAACAAGCTCTAGTAAGTTGAACGAAATTCTGGATGCTCAAAGATCTCCTCTTATAAAAACTAGACTAGGTTATGAAGGAGAATCAAGTAAAAGCAAAGAAAAGGAAAACAAAATATTATTTTTGTAAAAGAAAAAAAGGCTGATGAAGCAGCTCAAACAATTTCTACAAAAGAAGAAACATGTAATGAGGAAAACAAATATCAGAAGAAACCTCCTGTAACAAAGAATTCAATAAATACTAAGAAAACAGAAAAAGGATCATATACCCCTGAGTATGTCAAATTTGGAAGCCATCAAAGGAGATTCTTCCCTCCTATGAAGAATGCCACTTGTTATGTCAGCCACAAGCTGGGACACATTGCTGCATACTGTCATGCAAGGAGCAGTAATTCAAACCAGCCAAAGATGTAAACAGTGAAGAGACTGTCTCAAGAAAACAAATGGAGAAGACAACCTTACAGCAGGTATGCAAATAGTTTCTATGGTTACTGTTTTTATTGTAAGGAATTTGGCCACAAAATCATTGAGTGTAGAAAGTATGGACAAAGATTGATCTTCAAAACCTCAAGGAGGTTTATGAATCAAAGAAATTTTGTTCATACTCACAATTCTGCAAAAATTATGATCAAATGCTGTGTATGCAATGAAGTTGGACATATGCCTTCCAAATTTCCTCTCAGAAGATGTAGTTCATCATCTCACAAAAGATACCAAACATGGTGCTTCCAGTGGATAAATAAGGTGAATAAATGTGACTTGGCTCTAACTACTCAAGACCTAAAAAGCTAGTGGTATTTGGACAGTGGCTGCTCAAAACACATGACTGGATACAGAAGAAAGTTTATAACTTTTGATGAAAAGAAATCTGACAATGTTACTTTTGGCAATGATAAATCAGGAAAAATAAAAGGAAAAGGCTCAGTCAGCCTAGATAATGGCAGAGGAAAGGCCCAAGATGTACTATTTGTAGATGGGTTGAAAGAAAATTTGCTGAGTGTCAGTCAAATGTGTCATAAAGGCTGTGAAGTTCTTTTCAGAGCACAATACTGTGAAGTCAAATCAAGCACCACAGGTAAGACTCTGCTCAAAGGTGTTCGAACAGAGAGCAATGTTTACATCGTGAAAGAGGAAGATGAAGCATGCCATCTTAGAAAAATTGAGGAGTCATGGTTATGGCATAGGAGATTGGGACATCTCAGCTTCGATCATATCATCAGACTGAGCAAGAAGAAAGTGGTCAGAGACATGCCAGAAATAAAAAGGCCTTCTAATACCATATGCAAATCTTGTCAATTGGGTAAACAGACCCGCACATCATTTAAGGCCAAAGATGAGTTATCAACAAGAAGACCACTCCAGCTTGTGCACATGGATTTGTGTGGACCTGCAAGAACTAAAACACCAAGTGGAGAATCCTACTTCATGCTGATAATAGATGATTTCTCCAGAATGACATGGGTTGCATTTCTCAAGAATAAATCAGAAGCTCTGGAAAAATTCAAAATATTCAAAGCTTTAGCAGAAAATCAGACAGGATGCAAGCTAAAATGCATCAGATCAGACAGAGGAGGTGAATTCACAGATTATGACTTTGCATATCTATGCAATGAACATGGCATAAAGCAACAATTTACTATTGCAGGGAAACCTCAGCAGAATGGAGTAGCAGAAAGACAAGATAGATTTGTACAACAAATTGCAAGAGCCATGATGCAAGAGAGTAATATTCCTCAAACCTTCTGGGCAGAAGCAGTACACACAGCCGTGCATATCCTTAACAAAGCTCACTTAAGGAAAATCAGTGACAAGACTCCCTATGAACTATGGCATGGGAAACCAGCTTAAATCAAACATTTTAGAATCTTTGGAAGCAAGTGTTACATAAAGAATAATGATGAAAATCTTGGGAAATTTTATGCAAGAGCAGATGAAGGGATATTTATAGGATATGCTTCCAAAATTAAAGGGTACAGGTTCTACAACAAGACTCTTCGAAAAATAGTAGAAAGCATTGACGTGAGATTTGATGAAGAACTTCCAAACAATACAAGAGATACAGACTGCAGTAGTCCATCAGACAACCATGAAGAAGAAAACCAAGATGATGATGAAACAAGCAAGACAACAGAAGATGCTAAACTGAGATCGAAAGCCCCATCAAGATACACTCAGAAGAACCATCCAGAAGATCAGATTATTGGAGACAAGAGAGTAGGTGTCCAGACAAGAAGGCAGCTAACTTAACAGACAGAAGAGGTATACATAGCCATGTTATCACAAATAGAGCCAAAGGAATTTAAAGAAGCCAGCAAGGAAAAGTCTTGGGTGAATGCTATGAATGAAGAATTGGACCAAATTGAGAAGAACAATACCTGGGAACTAGTTCCTAGACCCACTGAGAAAAATGTCATAGGCTCAAAATGGGTATTCAAAAATAAAATGAATGAGGAAGGACATGTAATCAGGAATAAATCCAGAATTGTCTGCAAAGGATATTAAAAAATATAAGGACTTGATTACGATGAAACATTTTCCCCTGTAGCCAGAATGGAAGCCATCAGAATGTTTCTGGTCTTTGCATGCTACCAAGACTTCAAGGTATATCAAATGGATGTGAAATCTGCATTTCTGAATGGAGATCTAGAAGAAGAAGTCTACATGGAACAACCAGAAGGATTCTCATTAACATACAAGGAAGACTATGTATGCAGACTAAATAAGGCTCTATATGGACTAAAACAAGCTCCTCATGCTTGGTACTCGAGGCTGGATAAATACTTGCAAAACCAAGGCTTTAAAAGAGGAGGAGTAAACAACAATCTATACATAAAAGCCCATGAAAATGAACTCCTGATTGTTGTTGTATATGTTGATGACATTATGTTTGGAAGCAACAGAGATGAGCTAGCAAAAGGGTTTGCTGAGGAGATGAAATTAGAGTTTGAGATGTCCATGATTGGAGAGCTCATTTTCTACTTAGGTCTTCAAATTCAGCAAAAGAACATAGGTACATTCATCTCACAGGAAAAATACTTAAAAGAAATGTTGAAAAAGTTCAAAATGGAGGACTGCAAACCTATGTCAACTCCCATGATCACGGGATGCAAGATGTGTGCTGATGATGGATCTGCTGATATAGATCAAAAACTCTACAGATCCATGATAGGAAGTCTACTGTATCTGACAGCATCAAGACTAGACATCATGCTAGCAGTAGGACTAGTGGCTAGATATCAAGCAGCACCTAAACAAAATCACCTTCTTGCAGTCAAAAGAATATTCAGATATCTACAAGGAATTGCACAGTATGGACTTTGGTATCCTAAAGGCAAAAGCTTCACTTTGACAGCATACACAGATGTAGATTGGGCCAGCTGTGTGGATGACAGGAAAAGCACAAGTGGAGGTGCATTCTATCTAGGAGAAATTCTGGTGGCATGGTTAAGCAAGAAACAAACATCTATCTCTCTATCTACAGTAGAAGCAGAATATATAGCAGCAACAACATGTTTTACACAAGTCATGTGGATGAAGAAAACCCTCCAAGACATGAAGGTAAGAATTGATGAACCTATCTCAATCAAATGTGATAATACAAGTGCTATAAGTATATCAAAAAATCCTGTGCTTCATTCAAAAACTAAACATATCCCAATCAAGTATCACTTTCTCCGAGAACAAGTGGCTCAGAAGGTAGTAAAGCTGGAATATGTACCAACAAAAGACCAGACAACAGATATATTTACCAAACCTCTTGCTAGAGAACCATTTGAATCTTTGAGAGGTAGACTAGGGGTAGTATCTGTAGATGCTACTCTCTGATATGAAGAGAAAGCACAGATTCAGGGGAGAACAGAAACGAAAATATTATTCTATGGGGAGATCAGCTAGCAAGGGAAGCATGAGACAGGTCATAGGCGAGAGGTGAAAGCACACTGAAAAATGAGCAACCCCTTGCCATTGATGTCAAAGGGGGGGGAAGAGCAAGAAACAGGAGAAAGGGTCCTAAAAGGCAAACAGAGAAAGTGTATTGCCATCAATTCCAAAAGGGGGAGACTGTTGGAAATGTTGTCATTGATAGCAAAGGAGGCAGTAGAGGCAGAGACAGGCAAAGGACAGGAAACATAAACAAAGGAGAAGACAACAGAGAAGAATAGAGGGAGAGTATATTTATAGAGACAGGGCAGCAAAAAGAGATAGCAAAAGAAAGGAAAAGGAGACAGACAAAGAGCTGGAGAGACAGAGAGGTAGCAGATGAAACAGAGAAATTGAAGCAGCAGCAGAGGAATTAGAGACAGAGCAGTGAAGTTGAAAGAGCCTGAAAGAGTTTAATACAGAGATTTTGATTGAAGTCTAAAAGCGACTGAACATGTAAAGTGGAATGCTGGGAGGTATTAAACACTTGATTGTGGAAAGGTCAGGCCAGAGACAGAGATTCTTTAAGTAAATACACTTTTATGAAAAAATATGCTCTGAAACTGGATGGAATTTTGTTGGGAAAAACCCTGTGGTAAAGACTTTGATGAGGAATATTTGAGTTCTGTGGTTAAGATGTGAACCCGGTGTCAAAGACTGAAATGGTGGTTTTGCGAGATGTGCCCTGTTTTCTTTAATTCAGTAATAATATACTTGGGTCGACAAGTACATACTATGCTATGGACTAAGCTCTTAGGAGAGGAATCAATATTAAATAATGTCGATATTGTATCTGTTGATTAATCGGTTAGAAGAAAGAAGTGAGGGTTTTATTTGTCATCTGATTCTCTGTAATTGAAGGAGTTAATTGGCCAGTAGTAACCTCAGATCAGGATTGAAAGAAGAATTCGAACTCTGTGTGATTTGTGTGATTGGCTTAGCGAGCAACTTAGGCGCAGTGTGAATATGAAATCGAGAATAGAATTGATGGAATGGAGCGTTAATGGTGCGGCAGAGTTAAACAAAAAGAATGAAACAGAACCTGGAGTGGGGAGTAACTGGAACCATGAAGGAATGAATAGTGATAGTGGGTTTGGAACACCCGACAGTTTTCATCTCACCACTTTTGTACGATAAGCAGTATTCCCAATTCGAACGCGATCAAGGCCATCGGCTGACACACGGCCTTAAGCGGTTTGGAGATACTGCTCTCATCGCGAGCTAAAGTCCGTGCATCTAACTCGTGTGATTTCCGTAGGATTGGAGGGTTGAAGCGCAATAAGACAACGACCATTGGATGTGAGCGAAAGTTAACCACTGGGCCCCAGTTCATCGCTTAAGCTCGGAGGACTAAACTTCGTGCGATATAACTGTGCGACCACCGTTGATCTGCTAGAGGGGAACGCAGTAAGACCACAGCCGTTGATTGAGGAGGCACTGTTATGTGAATTCAGAATTATATGTGTTATGTGTGAATTGTGGTGGACCCGATATGTTATAAAACGAGGTTTAATATGGCAGGGATAAGTCTTGTTGTTGGGTTATATAGAGGTTTTAACAACTGTTGTGGCCGGACATCTATAGTTGTTAGAGCTACATGTTAATATACGAGGTTAATGTGAAATAATAAAGCCAGGAACATTTATTTGTTAATATGCTGAAGACCATTGTGTAATGGGATTTTTCAATGGTTTATAACCATGATTTAATTCATCGCATCAACAAATATAAAAGAAGGGTTTATAAAGCTCTGGGGCCCGAACCTTTCAAATGTTAGAGTTGGTGGTTTGATATGTATGCATGAGAAGATTATACTATGGTTGAACCATATGACTAGAGGGCTGCACATGTGGGTTGCACGAAGCTTTAATACATTGATACAATGAAGATTGAGGAGTCTAACGTAAGCCACCGTCTAGTAATGTTGATAACGCTCGTTTGGTGAATACATATGTATGGCGTATGGTAGTTTCACTGTGACAGTAAGTAGGAAATAAATCAGAGCCGAAAGGGCCAAACACAGTCACAGAAAATACAAACACAGTCAAAGAAAAGACAAATGCGCAGCAAGCCAAGAGGCTGAATGAGTGAGCTGGATTTTTCATTGTAATTGAATGTAAATGTTTTTAATTTATTTATATTGTTGTGATGCATTGGCAAGTCTCTGGAAGAGAACAAATATCCCGTTGTAATGTTAAATTGGTACCTACAGTTATATTTTTTGAGTGAGCTGGAAACGAAATGAGAAGGCAGAAGACTAAGGGGTATGGCTATTCATTTCAAATTCCCTAAGGAATACAAACAGTCATGTGATGAAATCTATATATAACATCAACTTGATATGCATAGAGAGGTTAGATAGAGTAAGAATAGAGAATGCAGAGTACAGAAGATTGAGGCAGAGAAGATAAGGAAGAGAGGAGAAGAAAGAGATGCTACAAAACAGAGTTGATATCTGAGGTAAATCAGCAAACATTTTTGAGGAAAATTTGAGGAAGGTTGGAGCTTTCCTCACCGGGTTAGAAGCTTGATAGATGCCGGGCCAGTAGCCGATCGAGGCAGTGGAGCCTCCTATAGGTTGGTGTCAGAAAATTGAGTGAGTTGGAGTTTCTTTGCAAGTTGTAGTCATGGCACTGATAGGAGCCTGCGGTAGTTATGCCCTAGAAAACTGGGCAGAGAGGGGACAGCTTGCCTTTTGCATCACAACAATAATAAGATGTGTTTTCTTTCTCCCTTATAGTTTCACTCTCTATATCTCATTGCCCCTATCCGTGTTGCTCGGTGTCGAGATGATCACCAATTTCGCTGTGTTTTATCGTTTCCCATAATAAGTTTGATGTCACATTAATTTAATACTTACTGCAACATATTACGAATATTCATATACTAAGGTTGGCTATAAAAGTAAGCTGTAAATAAGCTGATGAAAAATGTAAAAAGCTCATGTATGTGTTAAACTGATTCACCCCCCCCTCTCAGTTTAACTAAGAATTCAACACAATGAACCTCATGGATACATAACACAGTTCTAGATGGAGGCTCCACATGTGAAAGGGGCTAACTCATTGAGGTGGTTTAGGGTTTGACAAGGCTTTCATCCTATAAAATAAGGAGGAGGACAACAGGAAAAGGTTGTTGAGGATATTATTTTCTGAAGGTATTGTCTGTTTAGACACTCCTCTTTGGGTTTTCCTGTTTAGGATTCCCACCTCCTTCCTTGAGAAGCTCTTGGAGGAGTCTTGTTTTTCTAGTCCACTATCCGACATTTGGCCAAGCCACATCTTGCATATACAACACAGTCCTTCTTAGGATTGGGTTGTCCATGTGAGCTGTAGCAAGTGGAACACTAGATCTATTCAAATCTAGCTTGTATTGGTGCATCTTCTCAGTGAGTGTGTCTTTTAACCTCCTGGAAGAGTGAATTAGTGGGTTGAGCTTCAGATCCACACATTGGTAGTAGGAAAAAGAATTATTAGGGCCTACAGCGCAATCCCTCTTCCATGCCTGCGTTATTTGCAAGAGTAGAGTTGCAGGGTGACTTGGCATCATTTTAGAGGAGAGATCTCTAGTGATTGGATCCTTACTTTCACTGTGGTGATGCGTGGATTGGCCAACAAATCCATGTTAGTTTAGATCTGATCTACTACATATGTTATGATTCATAATTTTCTGAATACTTCTGCAGATCTGTGACTTAGATCTCAGATCTACTCACTATTGTTCATATTTTGCTGAGATCCCCAAGGGGAATGTATAGAGGAGCCTATCTTGTACACAGATGTGAAATAGATATATCATTTTATGTACATATCTGCTCTAGATCTGAGTTTTAATCTACTGCATGCTTCAACAATGAAAATAACACTGTCAAGATTATTCTTCCATTTCATGTTGTTGTAGCAGCTCAATTTGAGGCTTTTGTCTTGTACAATCTTTCCCTTTCTATTATACACTGTATAAGTTGCATTGTAGATCTAATTTTCTGATGTATAGCTGAAATATGAACGTCCATGTTGGTCTCACACTTGTAAATTGATAAACTGCGTTATTCCTGAAGCAGTGCTTGCATATAGCTGCAGCCCCTCTCTTTGGGTGTTTTTTAGCTAGACAAGGTTGTGGGAGATCTGTTTAACCCACCTAGTTTGATTTGTTTTTGCTCTCATTTTGGATTTAGATATTATATGAGATGATCTAAGGGATCCAGGATCTACAAACTCATTTTAGTGCACTGAATTCTTAGGAGTGCGTTATTTCAACAGGCTTGCTGTGCAATCCCTATTTTGGGATATCACAAATTTCCCAAGTTTTTTGCATGAAATGGATCCTAATGAAACTTATGATTGTGTTTCAGGTATTCATTGGATCAAAATGATGATTACATGGAGGGAAAGAGAACATTTATAACAAAACATGATTTCCGTAAACGATCTGGGTATAGTAAGAGCCCTTAGAGATTGCGGGTTGCTAAAGTACTTTAGACTGTCGGGTATGAGGCAAAAAATGGAATTATTGGAGTTCATTTTTAATTCATGGGATACGGTACTACAATATTTTCACATTTGGGACAAAGTGGTCCCAGTATTAATGGATGAAATTTATTTTCTTATAGGATTATCGAGGCGAGGTTCTCCCATATCTGCTCTTGGAGGAGAGACAATGAGAGATTACATACTGCAGCACTGCCATCCAGGGACTAAACCAAGTAAGGATGGGAAAATAAACATCCACAATGTACATTATTTGACTTTGAGGACCATCCTGTTTACAATTGAAAATCTTGCCGCTTCCGCTACACTACATGTGGAAAAGAAGCAATATTCCAAAATAATGGAAAATAACAACAAATAAAAATACGTCAATCATGCGCCGAAGATATATCCATGGTATTAAGTATAACAACAACAAATAAGTACAATATCTTGGGATCAAGTCCCTCAAGCTAGGCAAGAGAAGCCTCCAATGCCTAAAAGCACCCAAACATGTAATACAACTACTAAACAAAATGCCTCAAGCCCATACAACACAATTTTAATGAGTAATAATGCAGTTGGGAAATATATATAAATGGATCTGATAATACAGTGCTCAAATAAGGTTGAAAATGGAGATCTATGCTCCCACACTCTTTTCCTAGACAACCCAGAAAGGGTTTCCGGAAATATACAAGATACAAAATGGTGAACCAAAGACATAGGGCTAAAGATTCACTGCAGAAAAATAGATGGGAAGATATGGCTGAAGCTAATGTAGAAATATGTGGCTCTCCTCCAATAGAATCTCCGGGTGAAAGGCTGATCCCTCCACTGAAGATCTAACTCCCCAAATCATGCACTGAAACCACCGCTACAACTCTTCCCTAAAATAATGCAATCTAAGACTGGAACTACGCTGTAGGAGATGGTAATGACTTGGCCTGGTGCCAAAATATGAAAAAATTCCCAAGGAACTTCCTTGTTGGCCTTCCAATGGAAGGAATGCTCCCTTCACTGAAAACAAGCTCAGAAATGGCCCAATCAAACGCTCCACTACTGCAACCTGCAACTCAGCACAACTCTAAACAGAAACTACGTTGTAGAAGAAAGCTGTAGCTTGGACTGATCCCTGAATGTGGAAATAATGCTCAATGAAATCTCCTGAGTGGGCACTCAATGTCCCCCGAGGATGAGGGTGGGATTCTCGCTCGGGAACACCCTTGTGCTAAACAACACTGCAGTATCCACTAAACATCTAAAGAGAGCAACAAGTCATAACAAACCATAATCAAAATAATAATCCAAAACATCCTCTCCATGGATTCCATTCCCTTACTTATATGCTTTGTGAGCTTCCTCACCTTGGGCCCCACTCATTAAAGCCACTACTTCCATGCAAGCAATCTCCCTCCAAAATTGCACTGTCCCTCGATAAATGTCCACTCCCTCCATACCAGCGCTGTTGATTTGGTCAAAGTTTACCCATTCCACATGCTTCATCCCCTATTCATACATTTGGGTGCTTTATCCAGCTACTTTGATGATCCCTTTTTACATTGAGAAAGATTTTATTCCTACTAAAGAGATTTATAGGTCTCCCTACCCACTTATTCATCTATCTAAATGATAAAAGAAAAAATTAATATTCCAATTAACTGCATGCTAATTTTAGAATATTACAGTCCTCCCCTCCCAAATTTTTCTTGTCCTCAAGCAATTGCAAGGATAGAACTGAAGAGCCTCCTCTCCTCCTCCTGTAGCACCCTCATATGTTAAGCTCCTCCAATGAACAAGATTCTCTCTCATCAATCTGTCCCATAGTTTCTCCTCCCAAGTGTACAAGTAAGCCTTTGGTGGTAAATCCAAATGGATCTCATCATGAAAAAGTGGAATACCCATGGAGGCAACTATGTGCTGTCTAAAGGCCTTCTTGAGGCATGGAATTAGAAAAATATTGGGAACCTTCATTCCCATGTGAAGCTCCCATCCCCAAGCTATCATCCACACAAAATGAATCACTCTCCAGAATGGTAATTCATAGAAAAACTCCTCAAAAATGCTCACGAGAGGGATCTCCCAAGTGCTCAAGTTAACCAAACGGCCCATCTCATAAGGAAACAAGAGGTCAAATGTAGCAATCATTTGTTGCCCAATGTTCTCACTGAAGTATGAAGCAAAAGAAATATGGGGAGTCTCATTCCCAATGGACACATCCAACCTATGTGTCATCCCTCCAATAATTCCCACAACAATGATAAGAACATCATCAACATATGGGATCAAAATCAAAGTCATACTAGGTGCTATGTGTAATATTGGAGAAGGACAATGGTCCCTCAAGTGCAACCAACACAGTTTTACTCCTAACTACCTTAGAATATGATATGATGAGTGGTTTCCCAACCACTTGCTTGCTGCCCCAATCCTCTCACATGCTTGGAGAAGGTGTATGATGTGTGGTGCAAATTGAGCACACCCTGAATAAGATATCATCTCCCCAAAATATCCTAGGGAGTGGCCATCACCATCACTGCTTATGAACCCAAATGGACCATGAGGTCTATAAGAAAGAATGCCCCCTCTTGGAGAAATGACCTGTACATGGATGGCAAGGAAATACAAACACATAGTAAGTGAATCTTGATGCACATAAACACAATCCTTACCATGTACCTTGAACACGTTGGTGAAGTGGCTCATAGATGGACCTCTCCTCATTCCCAATGAGAAAGGAAGTGGTTGTGATAACTCTATCAAAGAGTTATGTCCTCCCTCAATCTCCAAAAAATCCATGCATCTCCTCATATGATGGTGCATATCCTCTTTGATGCCTTCCCAAGTGAATCTCTCCATGATAGTATGACATGCCCTCATGAAATCAATGTTTCTAGAGAGTAAACCCCATATGATGCATGTAAATCCTTATTCTTGTGATTGGAGATCCAAGTAAAGAAGATCATATCCTGGTAGTATATGTCTCCATCCACCACTTCCTCACTCACATCTCTTACCTGCCCACCAAGTGCACCATATGTGAAGTGATCCTGGGAACACCCCATCAATAGATCCAAACTCCCAGGTGACAACGTTGTTGGCCTTTGTGATAAGGATCCCATCATCTCATAACCCCATACTTTGAAATTCCAAATGCCAAAGTCATATGCCATAATGCTGCCATATGTGGAAGACTCCTCCCCATGTGGAAGTGTCTCCTGACTCTCCAACGCTAAGGAGTAGCCCCTTTGCACCATGATTGTGCCATCCTCTACTCCTGAATCACCATGCAAGGTATGTGAGAAAATCACCCCATACTCTCCCAAGAGTAACCAGAGAAAAAATAGCTCTTGCTGCCTCCTCACATCTCGATCATACAGACCATGGAGTAAAAACAAGATGATTTAAATAAAAAATGTCACATCACCCGAATACAACATAACTGCTTGCTTCCACATGATGAAAGTGTCACGCCATGTCCCAACAAATAACATACCCTTTGAAATAGGATATGTCACATGATGGCCAAACTCTTTCAAGAGTAGCTAGCACAGCCATGCCTCCTGCTGCCCTATGTCATAGATTTGCAAGTGGCTCACTAACCCCTTGCTCATCATCATCACCCATCCATCCAACTGTGGGTGTCTTCCATCCTGCTCCAAATTGGTATAACTCCAATGGAGAATACCATCCTCCCAAATCTGATAACTATCTTTTCACTTCATGATATGTTGAAGTGAAACCTCATGGATATCTCCACTTGAAGACCACTCATCCATGACCATGTTGAATCCATAAGGATTTAAATATGCTGAAGGCAAAGAATTCTCATTGAGCTGTGAAATTCTCATCAAGAAGGATCCATCATAGCAATGGGAGATAAGATGTCTCTCATCAACCATCTGCATATCCAATGATACACAAGTGTAATGGTCATCAGAATGTACCAATAATAGTTGGGCCCCCAACTCATCATTGTTTCTCAATGATAGTGCTGTTGATCTCCATGATGGTACATATGCTATCTCATGATCATGCACAATGCTGAACAAAAATTTCTGCATTGGATTAATTAGGAATATGTTCATCCTACCCTCCAAAACTCTACACTCCAACCCAAGGTGTTGTGTGTAGCTCATCAATGAGATACTAGGATGAATATACAACTCCTCCTTGAACTAGTCAAGGGTCCTCTGCGTAGTGATAGTCTGCTGCCCCAAATCAACAGTGTGCTTTGACCCTAGGTCATGCAATTTCTCTGATGGCATGTCCCCACAACTCTCCATATATGGTGCTGAAATAATAAGAGGTGGAAATTTTTGCATAACTTGGTAAAGATGATCCTTGGGAACATCTTGTACTGCTAAAAGGGTTCCTCTCATCAGTGTAATGACTCCTCCAACTGCCGGTGATGATGATGGCTGCTCTTCTACTGTTGCACCATAACTGGTACAAGTCTCCTCCTCCTCATGCATATCCTGAATAATGCATGGGACTCTAAATGTTAAGAGATCAAGACCATATTGCAAGGATGAAAGTGTTCCTTCTCCTGATGCAAGTACTCCTGCAACATGTGGTGGTGGAAGTTGATTTTCCTCTGATTTCTTCTTATCAAACTTCTTGATCAACCTATTAGTAAAATATGCATAAGAAGTCACTCTTGCATGCCTCAAATGGCCGAACCACCAAATGTTTGCTTCACCCTCAAGGTGCAGCGCTACAATCTCAACAACTTATCTTTCTACTACTGGATGTAGCAGGAAGAATGCATCTAACTTCTTTCTCCAAGCCTTGTTGTGCATGTGGATGACCCATCAAAAGTACACAATAAGAATCTATTGTGTCTTCTTCTTCTATTGCTACAAGGTCTCCTCTCTTCCTTGATATGAATAAACTGTTGGAGAGTTAGACTCTTCTTGAAAGCCCTTGATTGAGATTTATATTCTGCAAGATACTCACTTAGAATCTCATGATATGAGTTTCCCCCATCTCTATTCCTTTCACCTTCCTTTTCAACGAAAGTGGACATAATATATTGCTTTGGAACTCTATGCATTACCGGTTTCTTATGCTATTGATAGGAAGTGCATGGACCTTCCTCATTTTGAAACCCTTTTGAGGTCTCATTGCATCTCTGCATTATTTTTTGCTCAACCTCCTTGGAGAGGTCCTTCATAGATCTGAAAAGATATGAGACAAAGCTCATTCCTTCCATAATTTATATATCTTCCTCTTATTCTTATTCTTCTGATTGCATAATGGCTAAGATCCATAGGTTGAGCCAAGATTATGCTCTGATACCACTATAATATTCCAAAATAGGAAAAGTAGCAATATTGAACACAATAATGGAAAATAGCAGCAAATAAAAATACATCAATCATGAGCCAAATATATATCCATGGTATTAATTATAACAACAACAAATAAGTACAATATCTTGGGGATCAAGTCCCTCAAGCTGGGCAAGAGAAGCCTCCAATGCCTAAAAGAACCCAAACATGTAATACAACTGCTACACAAAATTCCTTAAGCCCATACAACGCAGTTTTAATGAGTAATACTGCAAATGGGAAATATATATAAATGGATCTGATAATACAATTCTCAAAGAAGGTTGAAAATGGAGATCTATGCTCCCACACACTTTTCCTAGACAACCCATAAAGGGTTTACACAAATATACAAGATACAAAATGGTGAACCAAAGCCCTAGGGATGAAGATTCACTGCAACAAAATAGCTGGGAAGATATGGATGAAGCTGATGTAGACATATGTGGCTCTCCTCCAATAGAATCTCTGGGTGAAAGGCTGATCCCTCCACTGAAGATCTAACTCCCCAAATCATGCACTGAAACCACGCCTATAACTCTTCCCTAAAATAATGAAGTCTAAGACTGGAACTGCACTGTTGGAGATGGTAATGACTTGGCCTGGTGCCAAAATATGAAAATATTCCCAAGGACCTTCCTTGCTGGCCTCCCAATGGAATGAATGCTCCCTCCATTGAAAACAAGCTAAGAAATGGCCCAATCAAACACTCCACTGCTACACCCTACAACTCAGCACAAATCTAAATAGAAACTACGCTGTAGAAGAAAGCTATAGCTTGGAATGATGCCAGAATGTGGAAATAATGCTCAATGACCTCTCCTGAGTGGGAAATCGAAGTTCTCCAAGGATGAGGGTGGGATTCCCGCTCGGGAACACCCTTGTGCTAAAAAACCTTGCAGTCTCCTCTAAACAACTGAAGAGAGAAATAAGTCATAACAGACCATAATCAAAATAATAATCCAAAACATCCTCTCCATGGCTGAAATTCCCTTTCTTATGCTTGGTGAGCTTCCTCACCTTGGGCCCCACTCATTAAATTCACTACTTCAATGCAAGAAATCTCCCTCCAAAACTGCGCTGTCCCTCAATAAATGTCCACTCCCTCCATACCAACGCTGTTGATTTGGTCAAAGTTGACCCATTCCACATGCTTCATCCCCTAATCACACATAAGGGTGCTTTATCCGGCTACTTTGATGATCCCTTTTTAAATTGAGAGGGATTTTATTCCTACTAAAGAGATTTATGGGTCTCCCTACCCACTTATTCATCTATATAAATGATAAAAGAAAAAATTAACATTCCAATTAGTTTCATGCTAATTTTGGAATATTACAGGAAAATATATTATACATGTAGTATGCACTGTAGTGTTTGGAACCAACAATATTTAACTGTGTTGAAGCTGTCCTCTTTCAGATGCAAGAACATCTGACCAAGGAAAAGGGAGGAAGGAAGAATAATTTCAACTATGGCTCGATCCTGATTTCCTTTGCCTTAGAGTAGATTCCATTGATGCAACCCAACATGTTACACTGGGTATATTTGGCCCTGGAGATCCACAGATGCAAAGATGGGTAGAATTGATTTCTAGACATGCTGGTCAATCGACCATCGTATTCTATACTGCGTTCTTCGCTTGGTTTAGATGACAGATGATTTCCAACGATGATTATGCATATGCAGGCGTAGACTTCGGAGGAGACCTAGATTTGATTCTACCAGATGACGCTCAGTGGGGTGAAATTGGTAATAATGTTTTGACTATGTTTTTTGATTTTTTCTAAGGTTTATACATGTTTTTGTATTTTGATGTTTCCAAAGACTAAAATAAAGTTTTGATGCATGCAGATGTGGGTCGAGTTCGACCAGTGGGTCAACCAGAGTAGGGAGAAGATGGGCCAGAAGAGATGACTGTCGGGAGAGAAGTCCTTCGGGATTTAGATATGATGAGAATATTGCTGAGCTACAACAACACGTGGAGGGAATGACTCTCGGGATTCCATATTTCCAGTTCGAAGAGTTGCCTATGGGACTGCAACGCCACACTATTGGAGATCCTAATCGTTGGATGCGGTTATTGTGTAGGATAGCTAGATTAGTAGCTTGTTATCACGAGCATCACTAGTTTGCTTTGACATTTTGCATATATTTTGCAGTCAGATGACCAATGTGTCCTGGGCACAGATTTTGTAAAAACCTATAACTATCTATCTATTTGTTTTTAGTGTTTTATTATGTTTATTGCGCAATCTTATTCAATTATGTGATGTGAATTGAAAATATGTCTTTACATGTGTTGCAAATGTCTGTTAATAAAATAATTCACTAAGGAATTAGTTAATGTGTTCAAATTTATGGAAATGTGTTGATATTGAATGAAATCAAAATGTGTTTCCAAAAGTTGAACTCTTAGGAACATACGATGCAATGTTGGATTTCAAACATTATAAACGCTAGTATGTTACAGTACAAAAAGTTGTGAGTCTAACCTAATGATGATGCGGTTAATACCAAATGAAATGGCATCATAGAGAAGTTCAATCAACGTGCTATACTCAACGATATTTTTTGTAGATCACCCGATACAAATACCTTGAAAACTCACTAACTCGACGCTCGGAGAGAAAATGGACCATGTTGCAGAGGATAGATTCTGCATACTACGACTAGCACCATTAGTGTATCCAACGAATGGTTCCAAAGATTCAGACATCTGCGATGAAATGTAAAGCAGATTACTAACTTCAAGAAAACTCTAGAAAAACAAACTAATACAGTGAATTCAAATCAAAAGCATATATACAATATAATACAAAATTTCACCATGCTTAACTAAGAATAGTAACGTTTGGGATACAACCCATTTCAGGGTTGTGCCAATGGAATTCCATCATAATCTACCAAATCTTAGGCGCCCTTAGCAATAACTCTTTTGATAATATAGGGGCCATGACATAACGGCTCGAATTTTCCTATACCTATTACATCATCTTCCTGATCGTAAAGTAAGACCACCCTCTGAGAATATGCAATGCTGGACATGTTGGTCGTATTTCACCTTGATTCGTCTTTTATGCGCTTCATTGGCCAATGCGACTTCATGACGTGTTTCATCAAGATGGATGGGGTTAAAAAAACATGCTTCTACAGTATAGGTGTCAGGTAACAAGTCAACAACGAGTTTTAATGACGATATTTCAAATTGGATAGGAAAGATAACTTCCAGACCATACACCAATTTAAAGGGGGTAAATCCGGTTGCATTTATCACAGAGGTTTTGGTATGCCCACAGAACCGAGTATAGGATCAAATGCCAATTTCGTTTATGAAATCCTATCATTCGTTGAAGCATTCACTTAAGAATCTTATTAATAGCTTCAACTTTTCCATTTTATTTTGGATAATAAGGAGTAGAACTATCATGCGACAATCCTAATTTGGCAGTCAACTCATTCATCATGTGATTTCAAAAATTATTACCATGATCTGTGACTATAGCCCATGGAACACCAAACCGTGAGATGACATGATTGAAAAAGAATAATGCAACTATTTCGCCTGTGTTATTGAATGTAGGCATCGCTTCGGCCCACTTGGTAAAGTAGTCTACTGCGATAGTAATATAACCATTCCCCCCCGGACGAATGAGGTTTGCAGGTCATGAAGTCAATGCCCCATTTTGAAAATGGTCCCACAGCGATAATGGGATGCATCGACGCTGGAAATTTGCGGATTTTATGAGTAAATATCTGGCACACATGACAACTTCTGACCGCGAGGATGCAGTCGTAAAATATGGTTGGAAAAAATTAACGGGTGCGGATTATCTTCTGCATGGCAGCGTATCCAGACAAATTTCCACCACAAGCCCCAAAATGAAAATCATTTAGAACCTTCTCGACCTCCTAATGAGTGAGGCACCTCCTTAAAATCGTATCGACACCACGACAATAAAGTGTATCGTCGATGATCACATAATATTTGGCTTGGTATCAAATACGTCACCGTTGAGAGCGAGAGGTATCAGGATGAAAAGTCTGGGTTTGGAGATAAATGATAAAATATCCATATCAAGGATCAGATGATCCGATCAGAAACAGAGACTCATCAGGAATTTATGTTTTCGATGTAGTAGCAGTACTATCAGAGGGAAGGTCGCAGAGAAGCTCAACAAAAACTAAAGACTTCTTTGACTTGGATTTGATGAATTCCAAATCAAATTCTTGTAAAATGATGATCCATTTTGAATATTCCCCCCCCAAAATTTGACGTGATAGAATGTATGTCATGGGGTTGCAATCTGAAATGACAATAGTCTTCTGAAACAGGATATAATGGCGAAATATTCGAACAAATTGAATGGCCTCCAAGGCGATATTTTCGATGTATGAATACTTCACTTCCGTATCATTGAGATTATGACTCAAATAATATATCGGATGTTATATCCCATCTTCTTCTTGGACCAATACCATAGAAATTGTCGTATTTTCCGCGACGATATATAAGAAATAATCACTCTGAAAATTGGGGTGATACATTAATGACGCCTGGACAAGTGTATCCTTGAAAACATCAAAAGAAGCTTGCACAACCTTATCCCAATGGAATGGGATCCCATTTTTCAAGAGACAAGTAAATCATTTAGCCATTTCAGCGTAGTTGGGTATGAACCTCCTTAGGAAGTTAGCCTTTCCTTGAAGTTTTTGTAACTGAAGTAAATTTGATGGCGCAGGAAAACTAAAAATGGCCTGGACCTTCAGTGGGTCTATTCAAATTCCTTCTTTTGAGACGACAAATCCTAGCCAGTGACCAGAACTGACACAAAACACACATTTGTGTGGATTGAGGCGTATTTTGCAGTGTCAGGAGCATAGAAAGATAACTCTCAAATGCATCGGGTGATCAATCCGGTTTCGTGAATGCACGGGTAAATCGTCTAGATAAGGTTGAAAAATGTGCTTGATTTCATTGAAAGCATAATCCATTTCTCTCTGAAATGTTGCCCCAACGTTCTTTAAAACAAATGGGAGTTTATGATAAGTGAATGTGCCCTAGGGACATATGAATGTTGTCTTATATTGATCCTCTAGGTAGATATTGATTTGATTGTAACCGAAGAATCCATTAATGAATGAAAACATTTCACATCCAGCACAATCGTCAATAATATGGTCGATAAAGGGGGTAGGATAGTTGTCTTTTGGACAAGCAATATTGACATCCCGATAATTGACGCACACTCTTATTGTCCCTTATTTCTTCATAACAGGAACAATATTAGAAACCCAATCAGTAAGCGGATCAGGGTAAATGAAACCAACACGCAAAAGTTTTTCAACTTCTGCTTTAATACCAGCAGTCTTCTTCGGACGAACAGGATGAAGGCATTGACGTACTGGTTTGACATCAGGGTACATTTTAATGGTGTGTTCAACGATACTAGTATCTATGCCTAGCATTTTCTCATAAGACAAGCAAATATATCTCGGAATTCACGAAAGATAGAGCGATAAGTTTTGAGTTGTAATGGAGAACAAGACACACCGATATGAATGTTTTATACAACGTTGGGTTTGGTCAAAATATCGATAGAAACAATTTCTTAAATATTTGATAAGTTTTGCTCAGATTCGATTGCATTAATGGGAAAATATTTTGAAAAGAAAGTTTTGATCGATGGGTGATATAGTTCAATAATATTATATTCTTCATAATCCTGAAGATGGGAACGATGATGATTATCTTCCCATGGTTCTCCTTCTGGCATCATGGATTCCACAATGCTCTCATCAGTCAAGAAAGTGGATGAAAAAGGATCAGATGGAATACCAAAATATAATGAACGATCGACCCAAATGATTGGCAATGATGATTTCAGATTCGCTGCCCAAGCCATGTAGATTGATTGCTATGCCAGCTCAATTGGGCTGGGCAGAAAAAATTCATCCAACGTAACAACTTCAGAATCATCCATAATCTTCCTTAAGCCAGATGGAGTGGAAGATATCATGTAGCAGGTCTCTATTCTTGCAATTTCTGCCGATGTCGTAGGCGACGATAATGCAAAGGTTCCCATTAGGGAATAATCCTCTAAGAGTCCTACACCAATGTTTTTAAGTGCTAGTTGGGGTGCATGAACTAATGGAACGCTTCCAGATACCTGGGAACTGGAGGAAAAGAAGGAGAGTTGATTGATGATTGTGATAACACCTTTTATGAGGAAAGGCAATCATTCTAAAATATGTAGAAACGATCTCAGTCATTGCGTAAACCCGTGTCCTTCCGAGTAAATTTTTTTAGTCAAGGGGTCCGTCAACGACCTCAAATTCAATAGTTATTGTATTTCCCCCTATTTCAACATGCAGGTTATTGATGATACCACAAGGTTTATATGTATGACTGTCAAAATCTTTCAACGTCGTAGGCGATTGAGATAGGCGCGACGAGCCAAGTGACTTCCAGCAGTTTAGAGACATAATGCAGGTAAATTGTCCCTCATCAATAATAGTATGATGAATGAGGTGACTGAGAAAATTTACTTGGATGGAGAATGCTAATTATGCTGGTAATTACGGCACATAGCCCTTATGATTATAGACTACAAGATTGGAATTTGTCGGATCGATTCCACCAATTACCGACAACAAACCCTGCTTCTGGGAAGGAAAATTTTTAAGTACCTCAAGCGTCGACATAGCTGAAGGGGATTGAGCCAAATCTTCAACTATATTATAATTTTGAGCAGCTCGATCGCGAGGATTGAATGTTGATTTATAGATGACTCCCTTCGGTGGCTTTATTATTAACTCAAGAATGGAAGCTGGTGGAATATATTCCATGGAAGGATTCGTGGTCGAGGTGGTAGGTTGATCAGTAGCCTCAGTACCGTAATATTTATTATGCATTGACACCAAAACATCAGTTTTTGGCTTCATGACAGATAACATAAGCACATGGGAACTAGAAGGTGGATCCGTAGCAACCATATTTGTGTGTGGATTCAGAAATGGATCTGTCAACACGACATATGCATTCGAGGTCTTAAGAATTTTGAGACTTTGGCATGGTGAGGATAGTCTAAAAAAAAGTGCTCCTCATTACATATTATGCAAGGGTAACGAGGTTTACGATTGTTTCCAGATTGTTGATCAGATGATCATTCCTGCGGGGTTTAATTTTGATTTTTCTTGGATTTCCCCTTTTTCTTACTTCTGGGTTGCTTGTCACTTTTTCCTTTGTTAGATGACACGACATGAATTTCAAAAGAAGGCGTAGGATCAGATGTAGTAGAGTGATGTGTTATTGCAGTACCGATCATATCGTTGCTGGCATGAGAGTCCTTAGATGGAGGAGGAACAATTAAATTAGATTGCGACACGTTGGGAATTTTCTCGTAGAGCATGCCAGGCTGAGTATAAATCAAATCTAAGTACTAGGCACGAGAAATGACATGCTCTTTAGTGACGACGCCACCCTTATCCACATCCTCAATGATAGATGGCAACAAGGACTTAATGAACCACTTAGCAAGGAGCTAAGCAGGAACAAATATTTTTACCATTCTATGACGATGATGCCAGTCATGAATATGATCAGAAATGTGAGTAGCATTAGTCTGTTTAAAATCTGTTAGGAGTTCCATTCTAGTTTCATATCGTATGGGTAAATGGAAGTGGGTCAAAAAGTTAGTAGCTAAGGCAGTGAAATTTAATCTCGTGGTAACTGAATGTACCACTTCGTGGCTGGACCAGTGAGCGTACGATGGAAAAGGCGTAGTCACACAGAGTCATCATTTAAGGATTTGGATGAACACCACAAATGATAAGTCATAACATGCATCGACGAGTATTCTCCAGGGTTTCTATTGAACTTAGAAATATCTGAGGGTAATTTATGTGGTATCACCGGCCACCAAGGAGCATAGATGATTGGATCATTGGTAAGCTGGTTTAAATCAGGTAATTATAAAGTTGAAACAAAGGGAAACTGTCTATTTGAGTTAGGTTGAGCATAGCCAGGGTATGATGGAATTGCTTGGGAAACAGGCCTTTGAGCACCAGCATAAGGAATTTGTTGCTGGTAACCCAGATAGGGGTTGTTTTGATAAGAAAATGCTTGAGGATTATGTTGACCAAAACCTGGGTATGCTACTTGTTTTTGGAATGATTGTTGTGGCATTTGTGCTTATGTCTGCCAAGGTGTCTGTCCACCAATATTATAGCCCAAACTAGAATAGCTTGGACCCGGTTGTGAATAGGTAAAACCTGGTTGTGCCTGCGACATTCCATAACAGGGTAATCCAGCTTGTGAATAAATAATTCCGGATATAGGTGGTTGTTGTAAACCAGCCGAAGGAGTTGGAGTCTAAGGGACCAATAATTGAGGGTATTGGGTTGAAGGACCTGCTTGAGACGGTTGAGGTACAACACTCTGAGCCTGTAATAGGGGTAATGATGTATTATCAAGTGGAGTAGATGTGGGTGCAACAGGTTGAACCAGTTGATATGAATGCACAATTGTTTGTGGTTGAATGGGCATGATAGGCTGCCACTGAAAAACAATCATTCCAACATTAGTATGACCATATAACGATGGAGTACTGTCAAAATGGGTGACCATAGGTTTCCCCCTAGCATAAGGAGTATAATAAGATGGAATATATTGTTCTCCAAATGCTGGGAGTCGAGTTGAGATTGTACTGGATGGAATATACCCAGATGGACCAACTTGATGTTGCACTAAAGATGTATATAAAGGATCAAGCCGTTCAATACACAATAGAGATGTACCAAATAAAATACCAGATGATGACATGGGTGAAGTCCATGGGTTTGAGGATGCACCAGAGAAGGTTCCAGGTAAATATTGGTAACCAGGTGGGACGAAAGGGCCACCATATAGATGTGACTCTGGTGATGTGGTGAACATCGATGGGGTAGAAAAAATAGATGCTGTCACAACTGTAACAGATGGTACAACCAGAGATTTTGACTCATCCATGTTCATACGACCTAATTTATACCCTATAGGATCTATGGGAACTCGAATTGACACATGATCAAAGAGAGCAATGTAAGATGATTGAGGAAAAGAATCGTAAACATAAATATCCTCCCAAAAATGAGTTGGAGTTGAAGGTATTTCATCTTGTGGTATTTTTTCAATCGAAATCAATCCAAGTGGAAGGATTTCGCTGTCAGGCCCGAGATATATTTAAGGTGGTTTATTGCATGATATGGGAGACTCAATGACTACAATTGACTGTGGAGAAATTGATATAGGAAAAACTTCCGGTTGTTTGAATTCGGGATCTAGATGTTCTGGTAAAAGAACGATAGGATCCAGATCAAATTCCAGTTGAAAAATGTTGGGTTCGGGAGGTATGGTCTCACTGATTGGATGAATCGTCACAACAGGTAGCTGTGAGGAATCCGTCTTGACAACAGTAGATGAACCGAAATTTGTTGAAACAACTCGAGATGACTTTGGTATATGTAATGATGATGTCACACCAGAGGTACTGATAGTACTCGTTTCAGTAGAACGATGTTGCCTCCGCCGACCATAAATGACTTCCAATGGTAAAGGTGGTTTAAGTGCTATTCTACGCGAATGATGAGGAAAAGGATGTTAATCTTCCACGATGATTGATTGATTTTATGATAAAAACAAATAAACAAAATAAAAGGGTAATTCTAGGCAAAAGGTTTACCAAGTAATTGTGAACTGCAAAATACCTACTGGCGAACCAAGAAGTACGGGCAGGAAATCTGCCCGAATGCTGTGTTCGGTGTATCACAAGTTATAAGGTGGCCGACTCGGTTACCTATGGATGGATAGCAACCTAAAGTTTTCCTCCCAAATATACCGAAGGTACGTGGAGGCCCAAGTCCGTATTAGCGTTGTCTAATGCAAAACCGCACAGTGAGAGCACCCCCTTATACTTTTCGTACTAGAACAACGCCCTATATAACTGAAGGTACGTGGACGAGCTCTGATATACTTACGTACGTGGAGTGAGGTATCACACTTGGAATGTATCGGAGACAAGTTAGCGACAAATGCTATGTTTAACGACGTCGTAACACTTCTCTAGCCTAGACCTTCTAAATGTTATCAT
Source organism: Pinus albicaulis (assembly GCA_034641835.2). Classification (NCBI taxonomy): domain Eukaryota; kingdom Viridiplantae; phylum Streptophyta; class Pinopsida; order Pinales; family Pinaceae; genus Pinus; species Pinus albicaulis. The sequence goes on along the minus strand of CM076569.1, from coordinate 135,144,234 downwards.
TAATGTTCTAATGCTTTCTTAGGTCGATTGATGTAAATTTTATGTTGATCTTGTTTAAAATTTTTTCTTTGAGGTTCACTGTGTGATGAAATGGAAATTCCTAAAAATGTAAACTAAATGATATGCATTTATCTTTTTCAATGAAAATCCTAGCTACTAAGGGAAAGAGCAATCAATTTTTGAGAAAAAAAGAGAGCACAAACTAAATGCAGTTTCCTAACTTGTTCCTATGCAACACACACAATTCACTATATGCACATGCATGTTTTTATTTTTAGCTCTCTTTAATGTGAATGAAAGAAAAGAAACCATATGCATAAATCAATCAAACAAGTGTTTTCTTATGAGAAACGAGGAATAAAACAACAATTTATCTTAGGAAAATGAAGAATGGAACTACATTTTTCCTACAGGAAACGAGGAACAAAACAAAAATTTCCTTTTCGAAAACATAATTGATCTAATGTAGAAATAAAATACTTTGAATTTGATTTTCCAATTATAAAGAAAAACACTAATGAAAAATTGAACAAATTACTTTTCAAAGGAGGAAGAACATGAAAGTTTACTGGTCTCTAAGAGGTTTCAGACATCTAATAATACAACAAACAAGTGGCTGAAACTAAAATCAATGAAATTTTTTGATGGAATTTGGTTGGCTGAGGGGGCAACGTAGTCTCTAAGGGGAGACAATGCATTGTAGAATACCCTTGAATGGGAGGCAGTGCACTGCAATGTAATGTGTCTTGACCAACAGTGCATTGGGCGCAGCTAAGATTCAAAAATCAAGCAACAAAACACACTTCTAATGCAATTTGTTCATTAAAATTACTGATAACAGAAATCTTATGCTACTGATGAGGATAAACAGAGGCAAAAACACCAGGAATAATAGTATCTCTCCAGTGGAGTTGCCAATTTGTTATATGGAATTGTGATCTACAGATAAACAAAATTTCCTAAGTGTGGTGTTTATCACTTAGAACAGTAGAGGAAAGAATAACAATTATTTTCTCTAAAAAAAGCAGATATAAAGAATGGGAAAGGAACCTACTTGTGATTGTTTCACTTCTCTTTCTCATTCTGTCGTTTTTTCGATCACTCTCAATCCAACTTAAGTCGCTAGATCGATTCCCGCAAACACAAACAAAGAACAACAAACAAGATACAATATACAAAATTTACTTATCTTACTCAAATCAAATCGATTAGATATGAAATACATACATTGTTCAAGAATACATTGCACAAGAAATAGAGACATATGTATGGGAAAATGAACATCAATCTTTATTAGAGAGTATGAGGAGAAGATTACAACCAATATGGATAGATTTGTCATCAACCTGCTCCAAATTCATTCCAGCCTCATCACATCCAGCATTATGACAACAACATATCAATACTTTCACTCTCTTATCAAATGAGAATCCAACAACATAACTTTGCACAAAATTTTTCCTCCCTAGCATTAGGATGAGTGCTCAATTTATAGGGAAACTAATGGTAGTTTCTCAATGAATGAATTTCTAATAATAGGCAAGACATGTTTCCAAGTTCAGAGGTGTTAGATGGTCACTTGGATTCAAAGTTTGACACATATGGACTCTTCTAGAAGGAAATGGCCATGTGGATATTCCCAGAACAATGAGAATTCCGCTCCTAGGTGACCAACACACCCTTGAGTGTCGGCAAGTGCACTACAATGCACCCTTTCACGGAGGAGTTGGCACTGCAACACAGTTAGTCCCTTGAAGATGAGTGTCGGTGAGTGAGTGGGTCATATAACATATACTTAAAACCTTGGAAATATCAAAATAAAAGCCATGAATGAAATGTCTTCACTTAGGGCATATAGCAACTAAAATATAAGGGGATGATAGACCCTATTTCATTGGTCCTGGGGATGATGTCCAGTTTGACCAGGTCTTGGGGGATGATGCCCAAATTTACCTATATCAGATATCAATTTCACATCACATTTAAACACACAACCATGCACCAAATTCCATATGCAACATTTCATTCACAAAATGAACTACGGCCATAAAAAAACTATTAAACAACTCGCATACTAGTCTGTCTATAGTTGAGGGATTTTGTCCAAGTTTTGACTTGTCACGGTGCATACCATTGAAACACACATAAAATCTTCAAACAATTGAAACGATATCAAGAAAAATTTAGTCCACAACTCGGTTACCTGGAATAATTGGAGTTTCAAACAATTTACAAAAGAGTACCATTTCCAACAATGAACAAAACACTTATTCACATAGATTCAATTCTCATGGTTTATGGTCCACAAAACATATGTCTTGAATCAAGAAGCGCAAATCCTCCAAATGCATCGATTTTCAGGGTTCCGCGTAGTTTGGAATTCAAGCGGAAACGAAAAATGGAATATGGAGCTAATTCTGAGTGGACAGTGGGCACCACAAGTTTTAATGACAAGAAATAGGAGTTAGAAGGGTATAAAATTATTTTTGGGAGCTGGATCTGATACTATGTCAGGCTAGGAGGTAGCTCCATGAATTGAATTATTTATTGCATTAGACATATCATGAATTTATACATGAGTGGAGAGACCCTTGGGATTCCAATTCCAAGGTATCTTGGTTTGCGCAAATGCATAACTGACAATATTTAAAATAATTACAATAATCCTTTCATATTAGGTGTCAAAAATTTGTATCAAAATGTAGAAATTAGTATACACTAAGCATGCATACATCCAGATTCCCCTGATCTCACAATATTTAAATTCTTGCAAGATACATAATCATTCCACTGTTAATATTTTGTGGAAAATTAATTGCAAACACATGTGAAGCATAAATAAAAACAATCGCACATAACACAATTGTTTAACGGGAAAGACTGAAGCTAAAAACCCCAACTATCATATATTATGTATCATGGAGATCATGTAACAATATCATACAAATATTAGTACATCAAACTCTCAGTACAATCAATCGTCACACACTAACATAGAAGAAATCTGCAAATCCATGCACCGATATCTGCCCTCCTGCTAGCTTGCCTCCACTGCGCAATCCCTGCTGAAGAATAGCTCCGAATGAATTCAAATTACCCTTTTCTTGACTGCGCAATACTCATTGGAAACTCCAATGTGTGTGTGGTGCAATCAATGCATCACTATAGTCACAACAGATAGTCCATCTTGCCCTTTCACCTGTCTCTCCACTAGGTCTCCACTGGAACTGACATGCACTGTAGTTAACTGCTGTATTGTTCAGTTTATTAATGAGTTATTATTTGTGAATTAATTAACTAATTAATTTTCACCACTCTCACTAGTGTATCATTCAGTTAGACTAGATACAACTAGCTCAACTGAGTCTAACTAAGTTAAAATGAATACAACTCCATGAACTACTCTTCCAACTCTGTCATAACTTTGCCACTTCAGTTCTAACTGAGTCCTCCATGCATGAACCACCAGTAAACCCTAGGAATAGCGTAATTCCTTCAGCCCACTGATTTAACAAATATGTGCACTAAAATTAATTGCTCCAAGAGAATAGGTTGCTGTTTATTGTCGGATTATTATTAAGAGCTAATAATAATCAACACTTCTATGTTTAGATCAACAATCTATAAATAGAATTCTCCCAATATTCTAAAAATAGAATTTCATCTATTTTTCCAACTTGACCAACCATCCACAAATAGCATCCTGCAACTTCTGAAATATGATCACCATGTCTAAAAATAGATTTGCGCCAAAAATATCTTGCGGGCCCACTTAGTGAAGGCGACTCTTTTCACTAACCTCATCATCTTGTTGAATCTCAAAACTTCCTTTCAACAAGATAGGGATTATATTTCACCCCGATCCTGCCTCTATGGTATTCGAATTTGCTCCTGGTGAGCGCCTTCATCAGAATATCTGCATCCCGATCTTCTGTAGGAATGTAATGAAGCAACATTATCTTCCACTGCACATAATATCTGATATGATGATACCAGATATCAATATGTTTAGATCTATCATGAAACACAAGATTAATCAAGATTTTAATGCAACTCTGATTATCACAATGTATCATTGTGGGATCTAAATGTGAACCAAACAAACCAACCAGGATCTTCCTCATCCATATAGCCTCACATGCAACTTGACTTGCTGCCATGTATTTTTCTTCCGCTGAACTGAGTGCCACGGATCTTTGTTTCCTACTGTACCAAGAAATTGCCATAGATCTGATACTGAAAATCCCTCCTGATGTGCTCTTTCTGTCTGTTGGGCTGCCTGCCCAATCTGCATCCGCAAAGCCATGTAACTTCACCTCATCCATCTGTCTGTACCATAATCCATACTCAGATGTGCCCCTGAGATACCTCAGGACATGCTTGCCTGCCTTCCAAAAGAGCTTGGTAGGCTTAACCATCGCTTGTGAAAGCTGGTTCACCGCATAGCATATGTCCCATTTTGTATTAACCAATTACATGAGCGAACCCACACCAACGGTCGACAAACAGTGGCATCCACGACCGCCGACAACATCTTTCCTCCAATTTTCCGGAAGAGGAGTGTCGACAGTTTCGTTGTGCCCTCGCATGTGAAACTTCTCCAGTATCTCCCGGGCATACTTGCCTTGAGACACAAACAGTTCACCTTCCCGCTGCCATATTTCCAATCCAAGGAAATAATGAAGGAGGCCCAAATCCTTCATCTCAAACTCCTTTGCAAGATCTGCCTTGCATGAGTGTATCAACTTCTCATCACCCGTTAGTATTAAATAATCAACATAAAGAACAATGATTAAAATCTTACCCTCCACCACAATTTGGTACAAGTTTGCATCTGCCTCACTCTTGGTGAAGCCACGTCCAGTGAAATAGCTGTCGATCCGAGTGTACCAAGCACGAGGTGCTTGTTTTAGCCCATACAACGCTATTTTGAGCCTGCACACAAGCGAATCACTGCTGAAGATATCAAATCCTTCAGGCTTCTCCATGTACACCTCTTCCTTAATGATCCCATTAAGGAGCACAGTCTTCACATCCATATGATGAATGTACCAACCCATCTGCACTGAGAGATCAAGGATGGTCCTTCTGAAAGAATACTGTGTGACAGGTGCAAAGGTTTCTTCATAATCAATCCCCTAGATCTGTGAGAAGCCCTGGGCAACAAATCTTGCCTTATACTTCTCGACGCTCCCATCAGCAACTTGCTTTACCTTGTAGATCCATCTTTATCCTACAACTGATTTTCCCACTGACCTTGGAACAATATCCCAAGCACTGTTTCTAATAATGGAGTGATACTCCTCCACCATGGCATCTACCCATGTGGGCTCCTGCACTGCTTCTTCAAAAGAAGATGGCTCTGTCACGATACACTTGCTCATAAGAGCCATGTATCCAGTAAATCGGTCAGGTGTCTGTCTCTGTCTGCGCTGTGATGTAGGGACACCTACATTCTGTGCCGCATCAAGCTTCAGTCTCTCAGCTTCTGTGGTACGCTTACTGCCTTGTCTGATGTTTGGTTCTGCATGAGTGGACTCCTCCACTCCATGAATCTCCTCCTGTGGCTGATCCACATCTAGAGGCTCATCTTTGGGAACAAGAAGCTCCTCCTCTGCATGCAAGTGTAGCTCCCTCTCAAGCGACAACTTCATGGATTTCACCTCATTGAATTTTATATCCTGTCGCACTACAGTCATCCAAATGTCTGGAAAATACACACGATAATTATGGGGTGTTTCTGTGTACCCCAGAAATATCCCAACTTTTGCAGTCGGCCCTAGCTTCTTCCTGGCATCCTTTGTCACATGAATGTAAACAGATGAGTCAAGAATATTCAAATGAGAAATATCAGGCTTCTTACCAATAAAATCTTCTTCAGGTGTACTCATTCCAAGTACTCTATGAGGAAAACTGTTTTGAACATAAACTGCAGTGTTGGATGCTTCCGTCCACAGGTGCATCGATAGACCCTGGTCATGAAACATCGCTCTTGCAACACCCATGATCGTTCTGTTCTTCCTCTCCGCGACCCCATTTTGCTGTTGGTTATGAGGCGCTATGAGTTCTCTTCGAATTCCTTCTTTGCTACATAAGTCTTTGAATTCGCCCGAGATGTATTCACCACCATTATCGCTTCGTAGAGGTTTCACTTGCTTCCCTGACTCCTTCTCCACCAATGCTTTGAACTCACAGAACTTTGAGAACGTTTCACTCTTCTTCTGCATGAAGAAGATCCAGCATCTACGAGAATAGTCATCAAAAAATATAACATAATACCTGTGTTTTGCTGTTGAAGCAACCGAGAAAGGTCCACACATGTCTATGTGAATTCTCTCAAGGATCACCGAAGCACGGTTCTCGTTCTCAAGAAAGGTGGTCTTCAAAAACTTACCCATAGTACATCCCTTGCACTGATCTGACTGCGCAAGAGTACCCTTGGGAATTCCAGTAGAATTCTACTACAAAATTTTCAAAACGCCATGTTGAAGATGGCTCAATCTCTTGTGCCATAATTCGCCCTCATCACGGCTCACCACTTCTTCTACTTTGCCCACTATTGCAGCGCAGCCATCTACCTCCAGCTTGTAGAGATTCTTAACTCGAATCCCTATCCTCTTAGTTTGACCCGTTGTTTTATGTCGGAGGAAAGCTTTTCCATCGCTAAAAACAACGTCATAACCTTTGTCTTCCAACATTGTGACCGAGACCAAGTTCTTCTTCAGACCTGGAACATGCATAACATCCTTCAACAAGAATGTATTACCAGACTCCCTCTCAAAGGTAATGGTCCCAATTCCGATCGCACTGTATCAACCATCGTCGCCCATCTCTATATGCATCTGGAGGTCCTTCTCCTCCAAGTCACTAAACAACTCCTTGTCTCCCGTCATATGGAAAGACGCACCACTATCAAGATACCACACTGATACCATATAGATTGAAACCAAGAATGCGATCAAAGAGAAATCAAGTTAAAATTGTGAGGCTAACGCCTCTCCAGCTGCAGCTCCATCAGCCTTCTTGTTCTTCTTCTTCTGTGGGAAGTTAGTGGCGAAATGCCCATGTTCGTGATAGTGAAAACACTTCACCTTGGACAAATCCTGCTTCTTGCATTTAGCTTCAGATTTTGAAGGAAAGTTATTCCCCTTCCCTTTCCTTGCTTTGGCAGCCAAAGCACAATTCTTTTCATCTTCATTCTTCGATGAAGAGCCATCCCTGGTACCTCGCCTTATCTCCTATTGCACAAGATCCAAGCAAAGTCGCTCCCATCCCAGTAGTTTCTCCCGTCCATTGACAGAGTCTTCGTAGCTATGCCAAATCTTCAGAAGCCCAAGGAGAGCCAAGCTCACCAAGTATTCATCATCAATAGTAATCCTCAGACTTCCCAGTTCATCCCTACAGTGGACAAACTTTGTGAGATATTTTGTAATACTATTTCCCTTCTCCATTTTTATTTTTCTGAGCTTGTCTTTTAGCGCCAACTTCCTCTGGTCGCTACTTCTTTGGAAAAAATCTGTCAAAGCCTTCCACATTAAAAATGGAGTGGATTTCCCATGAAGGCTGGACACAATATGGTCCTTCACACCTTCCAACAGAATTCTTCTTGTCTTTGCTATCTTCTTTTGCCATGCGTCAAGTAATGTAGCATCGCTAGATCCCGGCTTAGGAACATCGCTATCGATGAACTCCTTTAGTCCATTATCCTCCAACACCGCCTCCATCCTATCCTTCCAGGCTATGTATTTCAAGCTCCCATCAAGGGCATACTCCAATCACAACCCATTGAAAGACATTTCAATGTATACTCAACTTCTGCACCAAGAATTTTCTGTAGCAAATTCGAATTGTCCACCAGCACAAAATCAACAATTCTTCACAATTGCAATCTTCAAGAATTAACACTGCTCTGATACCATGTAGAAATTAGTATACAATAAGCATGCATATATTGAGATTCCCCTAATCTCACAATATTTAACTTCTTGCAAAATACAAAATCATTCCACTGTTAATCTTTTGCGGAAAATTAATTGCAAACACATGTGAAGCATAAATAAAAACAATCGCACATAACACAGTTGTTTAACGGGAAAGCCTGAAGCTGAAAACCCCAACTATCATATATTATGTATGATGGAGATAATGTAACAATCTGATACAAATCTTAGTACATCAAGATCTCAGTACAATCAATCGTCACACACTAACATTGAAGAAATCCGCAAATCCATGCACCGATCTCTGCCCTCTTGCTAGACTTCCTCCACTGCGCAATCCCTGCTGAAGAATAGCTCTGAATGAATTTGAATTACCCTTTCCTTGACTGTGCAATCCTCATTGGCAAATCCAATGTGTGTGTGGTGCAATCAATGCATCACTATATTCACAACAGATAGTCCATCTTGCCCTTTCACCTATCTCTCCACTAGGTCTCCACTGGAACTGAAATGCACTGTAGTTAACTGCTGTATTGTTCAGTTGATTAATGAGTTATTATTTGTGAATTAATTAACTAATTAATTCACTCCACTCTCACTAGTGTATCATTTAGTTAGACTAGATACAACTAGCTCAACTGAGTCTAACTGAGTTAAACTGAATACAACTCCATGAACTACTCTTCCAACTCTGTCATAACTTTTCCACTTCAGTTCTAACTGAGTCCTCCATGCATGAACCACCAGTAAACCCTAGGAATTGCGTAATTCATTCAGCCCACTGATTTTCCAAACCTGTGCACTGAAATTAAGTGCTCCAAGAGAATAAGTTGCTGTTTATTGTCGTATTATTATTAAGAGTTAATAATAATCGACACTTCTATTTTTAGATCAAAGATCTATAAATAGACTTCACCCAATATTATAAAAATAGAATTTTATCTATTTTTCCAACTTGACTAACCATCCACAAATAGCATCCTGCAACTTCTGAAATATGATCACCATGTCTAAAAATAGACTTGCGCCAAAAACAACCTGCGGGCCCACTTAGTGAAGGTGAATCTTTTCACTAAGCTCATCATCTTATTGAATCTCAACACAAAATCATAGTTTCTCTTCAGGGTTACCTATGACAAGGGATCTGAAAATATACATAAGATGGTTCCATACTGTTAGCCTCCACAATGTCCCAAGGCTGAAAGGATACTGATGGAGGTAACCTCAAACCAAGATTTTAGTTTGGCAGCTAGCCCTACTAAACCAGAGAGGGATCTCTCTACGAAAATATCATCTAAGGATTTGACTAGTGCAAGAATGGATTTTAGGCTATATAGCTCAACTCTAGGGTTTAAAATATTTTAGGGTTTTTTGCTAGATCAAGAGTGAAAATCAGGGAACTAGGTCAAAGGATCAAAGGTTTCAGTTTCAAGAGATATAGAGGGGCAAGGTATCTATGCTTTTGTGATGGATTAAGGATTGGTCGGTGTAGTGTAGGGGTTGAATGAGCAAGAAGATCATAATGAGCATGTGTGCCATGAATTCATTAATCAAGAATATGGAATACACAAAATGATTTTCCTAACAAAACAAATCTTAATTAAAAGAATTATGTTTAATACCTCTTAGGAAAATAAATGAAGAGAAAAGATATGGTAAGGAGACTAATTTATCATTCATATAAATATTTAAAAAAAAGAAAACATAATCACAAACTCACACCACAAGAATTCCTGAATAATAGCTGCCACTATCATTTGATTCCCTGTAAAAATGATGAAGTACAAGCTACCAGACTTCCACTCTCTAATGTCCAACCTTTATATTGACTAAAAACCACATACATATAGACTAAAACAACTGCCCCTCTATTAAGGGTCGAATCCCTCAGTGTAGGAACAACTTACATGAATTTCTCAACAAAAAGCTAATGACTAGGGAGGTTAAAAAAACACTCCTTATAGACTTTGACTAACCTTCTCCTCATTAATTAGGTCCAAAATTACATCAAAATGACTCTAACGAGCACATTTACCTTCTATTACATCAAGTCAGTTTGAAACTAGAGGAATTACATCATACAAAATAATATTGACTGAATAAAACTCGAAAATTGTACTAACAGGAAAAATCGCAGTGCCACTCTGCAAAAGCGCAACACCATCAGACAAAAGCGCAACACCAATCTTTGAGGAGAGTTTTGAGGGCCTTCCACTGCTCCAAATCCATATCTGAAGGTACCAATGGAAAGATGAGGATGTCCAGTTGTCATTAGACATCTCAAGAAATAAAAATGGGCTCTCCAAGACAGAGAAAAACTTATTATCCCAAAGTTACTCCCAAAAGCGCAGCACCTAATCCAAAAAGGTGGTAGAAAGTGACTTTTTGACCTATTTTTGGGCATTTTATCCCAATCTATTTGCTAACAAGGCACCAAAACTATATAGATGACATGTGTAGGTGATTATATATCCATCCATGTAAAATTTTTGGCTTTTGGAGGTCTAAGGAAAAAGCGTAGTGCCAAGGCATTGCACTTTTGGCTGAACTGTGTTTCCTGTGTAAGCCAAAAACACCAAAAATTCGAAAAATTTCTGCAAAAGTAGGGCTCAAAGGTAGGTCAATTTATCCATAAACATAATTTTTTTTGAAAAACTCAGAGAGGTGTTTTTTCTTTGGTATTTTATGAATAAAAAAATCCTTCTGTATTCAAAAATACTTTCCCATTTGGTCAGAATCCAAGTTTTAAGTTGGTCATTAAAAACTTGAAAAGCGTAACGCTACCAGGGAAAACTGCAATGCCATCTTTCCGAGAAATTTTGACTGCCTTCCTGAGCACCAAATAAAGATCTAAATGTACCATTGGAAAGCATAGGCTACTCGATATGATCAAGAAATACAAACACCTTCTCCAAACCCCTAAAACACTGACTTGAAGTCAAGTTATCCAAAAGTGAAGAAAACCTCCTATAGCAACTGTAATTTGGTCATTTCTCTCAAATCATAATAGCTGTGCATAACTGAAGGAGTTTTTTTTTCCTTGGTCTATCATGGACAAAAACCTCTTTCAATTTTTTCAAATTCATCTTTCTTACTTCAGAAACTAATTTTTAAGTAGAACTGTCCATGTGTGCAATGTAAACCCTAGGTAGCCCACATCTTGGAAAGGTGAAGCTATGATTCCTTGGACTTTGGTGGGCTCATACCTACTGATATTAACTCTTTTATTCCTCATCTACTTAGTAGTTTCAGAATCCATAGTAAGCCCTAGCTCAATGGGAGGGAAAATTAGGGTTTAATGTAGGGAAAAACAAGGGATTTGGGCAGTTTTCAGGAATAAAGGGATATGAAGGGATTAGGGGTATTCTAAATTATTTGGAAACTTTAGGGGGGTAGGGATAGATTTTAGGGATTATAGGGAAGTGGAATTTTAGGGAATGAGTGAGGGGAAGGGGTGCAAAAGGGAAAAACACATGCCTAGCCTAGGAAAGTGTCAAATGTGTAGCAATAGGCTAGGGTTTGTGGGAAAGTGATGGAAATGAGGTGAATGGGCATGGGAAAAATTTAGGGGAAGTATATGGAGTGTCGGTGAGGTTGGTTTGAGCCTTACTTCATGGTTTTTTCACAGCAAATGGACAAAAAACACTCAGACAACCAAAAATTCAGCAAACCCTAGGAGAGGGTGAATTATGAACTCTCAATGACAAAATGAAGCAAAAGGAAGATGGAGGAGGGGAATGAGAGCCTCACTTACTTTTATTTGATGAAATGAAACCTATGGCTGCTGAAGAAAACCTTTGTAATTGAATATTTTTCCTCCTTTGTGAAAATCTCAACGTTGGCGAAAAAGGAGGTGTCTGGGAAAGACCCAGGTTCAGGCTCGAGGCCAACAAGGTTTCCGCAGTAGTCTAAGACAACGCCGACATTTTCACCTTGCTCAAGGGAGAAAGGAGTCTCACCCGAGGTGTGCTGTGACCTTAATAAGATTAGAGGCTAGATCATTGATGATAAGGAAATATTACTAGCACAGATAATAACTATGACCATACAAAAGACATATATATATCTCAACTCCAAGAAGTAAGATATCATTAATCATGACATGTTCAAAGTACTGAATTAAAATTTAGATTAGGCATACATTCACCAGAATCAAGTAAGAATAAACCAATTCATGATACACAACACAAAAACAATCTGATTCCATTAAATTAGATCAAAACAACATAGACATACTCTGCAGTCTATTGCAATTCAGTTCAATACAAAAGGCTTCACACAGAGCTCTCCTGAGGCTCTACTTTCTATTCGCCTCCCGCTCTGACTGAATAGCTAACTAAAAAAATAACTACGGAGTCACTTATTTCCTGCCTATTTGTTCCTGCCAACTGACACTGTCATTCCTTGCCTCTTTTGTGCTCATGTGCTCCCTTGCATTCTGCTGCCTTCCATTTCTTCTTTATCACTGGGAGTTCTACTGTTTGTTTCTTGTCTTCCATATTTTCCATTTGCGCCATTCTCTGTCTATGCCCCATCACCTGTCTTCTGTCTTTCCTCAACAATGATAGTTCCCTGCCTACCTTGATTGCATTCCGCCACCTGTCTTCTAGCTCTTCGCAACTCTAAAATTGTTTTATCCAAAACAAAGGTCCCAGGAGGCCTAGTTTCTCTTGTTGCTTGCGTCTCTGTCATTTCTTGCTCCGGTTTTCCCTGTTCCAACAAAGGCCCCAACTCCGGAACCTTGCTCAATGCTGCTGTTCTGAGCTCTGTAAACTCAAATATTTCTTGTTGCCACAATTTAAGCATAGGCTCCATTTCAGTGACAAGTCTATGGGCCTCAGTCGTATTTTCTACCTGTGTTAGCTTGCTGAACACTTCCCGGATCTTCAGTTCAGCTTCAGCCGCCAATTGCTGAATTGCCTCGGCCTTTTGTTACACATGTTGCCTTAGTCCCTGAGAAGTTTTTTTGTTGATGCCAAGTGTTCTTCAATGGTCTAAATTTTGGTTTCAAGCATATTTGTTTGGTCATACAATTGAGTTCTGCTGACCAAATCTTTGGCTCCTATGATTTCAAGGAAAATCTTCTGAATTTTCTTTGAAACTGGTTGTGATTTCATTGTTAGCGAATTTGAGCATTCATGTAGCTACTCCAAGAGGCTGTATGCTTCCTCAACCGTCGTTCCGAGGGTTTCCTTTATGCCGTGCATCTGTTCCTGCCTCTCTGATACTTTCTTGCGTTATACTATGGAGGGATCTAGTAATGCTGGCATGGATGCAAGTGCCTCTTTCAGTTCTTGGTTTTCTTGGTTCAGGCTCGTGCATGTGATTTTTAATTGAATGGATCTTTTAACCATTGAGCATGACGAAATATCTTTGGGTGTTTTTCTATCCTGGGAAATGATGGTCGACCATAGGTCTTTAAATACCTCTGTTACTTGCTCCAACTGCTTCTGTAGGCTATCCTTCTCTCCTTGGATTTTATTGCATTCATCAGTAACCGAAATCAATTGCTGTTGCTACTGCTCGAATCTCTGCTGGAGGTCATTATGTAGACCTTCTGCTTGTCGTGCTTCCCTTTGGATGAAACTGAAAAATTGGCTTGGTCCCCAGATTTGCATGTTCTCACTACTTGACATCTCTTGGTTTGGATGTCTCTCCCTGAGCAGTTTCCCACTGGCGATTGATCTTTCAGAATGTGCCTGTGGGGACGTTGGATGACTCTGTTGCGGAAGCTGGGGTTCAAGGACATGCATAATAGTAGATGGAATGAACTATTGCAACAATATATTGGATTACTGGAATGGGTTTAGCTCTGGTGGGGTGGGCATTGTATTAGAAATGAGGGACCCTTCCTGGATTAATAACTCTAGAAATGTGCCCTGTCCCACTGTGGTTTGGTTAACCTTGGGTACTTCAGCTATACCTGAGTTAAATTCTGCCTCGATATCAACATTTGTAAGGGCCCCTGGTGGTATTGGATCTGAAATGGTTGCATAGGTGGATGGAGTGTGGGTGGGGTGGTCCTTGGACGTGAATGAGGTGTGCGGTGACGAATTGTGTGTATGGAGTGGTGATGAGGTTTGGATGTTTAGGACCGATAATGGATCAAATATAGGTAGCACAGATGTGGTTTGGGTGGAAACCTCTGGCTCTTCTTGAATTAGCATTCCCATCACTATAGGTTGGGGTTGGTCTTCTCCCGTGAGATCAAAAACTTGTTCAGGTCTCATGGTTCGTGCTCTTTTTAATTTAGGTGGTGGTATTAGGGGCTTAGTCGGCTTGGTTTTGTGGATTAGAGTGACTGTGGTCAGCGACGAGGAGTTGAATGTCATGGATGGTAGTGCAGTAAGGATGGGGGTGGTGGTGGACGAGGATGCAGAATTCAATGTTTGAAACTGAGAAAAAGTTGGAAACACAGTAGATGTGATGCTAAGAGTTTCTATTAACTTATTGAAGCCTTTTACCCGTGTGTTGAGATGGTCCAGTAGTGGTCGCAATTTCCGTTGTGAGATCCTCTACACTGTTTCTTCTGGTGTCTCCCCCAAGAGTGCTTTTGGTAGCATTGCATCAAACGAGTAAAATGGGATCCCGCTTCTGATCTCCATTGCCGCTCCTAGCCATGAAGAAACTTCTGTGTGAAAGGCCTCCTCCTCTATTTGGAACTTCAATGGCTTCTTATGGAAAGTATTTTCATCCACACAAATTGGTTGGACATAAGTCCTGTTATGGGTCACCCAAAACCATATCTGTGGAAAGTACCTATCTAGTAGGCTTCTTGGATCTCTTTGCTGGCTCCCAACCACATCGATCATCTGTCTGTACCAGAATGTAAAAGCTTCCTCATTGACCTCTTTGGTACTTGGGTCCCCTGACACTCTCCATGGCATGAACCTTAGGGCCATTGGTTGGTCGTGAGTAATATCTGCGAGTTGTATGATCCTTGGTGGACTCCACTTCCACATTGTGAGGGTAATGATCAGATAACCATATATGAACCCTGTGGCTCGCATGTATTTTTCCTCGCAAGCCTCAAACAACTCATTCAACAAGAATGTGTGCCAATTCATTTGTGCTCCTTGAATGTAATGCTCCACGACTGATATTGTGTCCAGGGTGCATTCCCCCTTGGTGTAGTGCCTCATCGTTTTCCCATCTATGAAATAGCAGGAGAATTTTACCGCTGGGTTGTTTATAGGTCAATTTTTTCTCCCTTTCCTCCTCTTCTTGTTTCATACTTTCTGTAGTAGTCGCAATCTCTTGTCTTCTTAGCTCTCTTGGACATATTTTGAAAGGCCGATGAGACGTCGCTTCCTACCACTGATAATCCTGTAAGTATGTGTATGTATTCTGCATGAATTGGGATATCCCTCCCAATCCATAGTGATCCATTTTGGATTTTGCTCATTAAGAACTTAGTGCATTGCATTGCTGCTCCCATCATCTCGAATACCGAAAGGCTCCTGAGGTGTAGGATAGTTGACCTATGGATGCCTCTGAAGTCTAGGTGCACCTTCGCTGCTTCACTTCCTCCCTACTTTTCATAATTTTTGATGTAAACCTTCATTTTCATGGCTGGGAACTGGTACGAGTTTGTGAAGTCTGTATCTATCAATGAGGCATTGTCATATTTTTCCTATCAACGACTCCATCCTTTGAATTCTTCCATAGAGCTTGGGCTCGACGACTAAGGTAACCATCTTTGTCATTGTTGGAACAGGTTCTCCTACTAGCTAAGAAACTGGTCCATTTTGAATACTTTTGATTAGATTTAGTCTAGCGTAGGGGTTTTGGGGCGGGTCAAAACCCCGAAAGCATTTTAATGGGTAAAAGGGTAAACCAAGGGTCCGAAAACCATGGGTTGCGGACCATAGGAAAGTCTAGGCTAGAGTATTATAAATAGGAGGAACATTTTGTATTGTAAGGTAAGGAAATGAAGAGCTATTGATGCTAATTGTGGTTTAAGATATATGTGTGGGTTTTGGGGAAAGGACTCCTGCTGGCTGTGTGCGCGAAGATCCAAGTCTAGCTGTGTGCAGACCCTGCTGTTGTGTGCGCAGGCCAGGAAGGGAATTGTAAAAAAGAATTGATGAATGAATGAATAAGAAAGGTTGATAGAGAACTAGATCTGTGAGTACTCTTTGTGTGAATCGTTGGTAATTACTACATTGTGTATTTTCTGTGTTTAAGTTGCGAAGAACTGCGTAAGTGTGTTTTCTATATCTAGATCTATTCTGTTATGTTCTGTTCTATTTATGCAATATGGTGCTACTGTCATAAAAGCATATAATTGTAGATCTAGCGCACGTGGATGCAAATATAGACCTAATTGACCCTGTGTAGAACAAGGTAATCTGGGAATCACAGGGTATAGTGCAGCTCTGCTTGCCTTACCTATCCTTTCTCAGGGTGCAGAAAACTGGTTCGAGCACCCACCCATACTACTTTAGGTGAGACTTTGACCTGCGCAAGTAGGTCACTGCCGAAAGGGCCAGTAGTATAGGGGTTTGTTGGAAAACCTTGCGCTCCGAACCTGGGTCAGGACCCCTCAAGCCAACAAATGGTTCCGTTGCTGGGACCTGGTGCATTTTGAGGAAGTGATTGGGTATTGACAAGCGAATACTGAGGATCTGATACAAAAGTGAATGAGCGCTACTCTAGATGAGAGTACGAGACGAAGTGGTAAGTACTATCGAACCAATCAAGAAAAGGATCACTCTGCCCGTAGCCCGCTGAGAAGAGCAGCTACGCAAGGTTCGCCAGCTACCCCCATGTATGACTCACGGGAGAACAAGCCCTCAACTGAAACCTTACTAGAAGGAGACATGGCAGTGCAATTGAAATTACCTACCTTCAAAGGCGCGGCCGATGAGGAAATGGATCGTTTTTGGTTCGTGGCTGACTCGGTATGGACTGCGGAGGGGGTGGTAAGCGATACTGTGAAGAGAGCACAGTTATCCCTGGCCTTCGAAGAAATAGCTTTGGATTGGTATATGCGGTACATATCTCAAAACGGGAGCGCATCTCTTCAAGATATTAAGGACGCCCTAAAACAACAGTTTCGGAAGCCAAAATCGTACTCTCAGTTGGTAGCAGAAGTAAAAGACTTCAAGCAAGGTACGTCCGAGTTGGTGTGGGAGGCCGATCAACGATTGAAGAAAGAAATCAGGGAAGGAGGGTTCAAGTATGACGATCGACAACAGATGGAATGGTTCATCTCTATGTTGCTACCTCGCTTACGTATACCAATGGGCAACCAAACCTTCGAGTCACAGGAAAAATCCTTGGAGGCTACCATGAAACTCAAAGCCGCGCCCAAGGATGATACGTTGGGGGGAGTACAACAAATCCAAGAATAGCTCGGAGCCATACACATGGAAATTCAGAGCTTACGGACGGAACGGGGAAAAGGAGCTAGCGCAGACCTCTGGTGTATATGATGTCGGGTGTCTGGCCATATAAAGGACCAATGTCCTATATTGGCGGATTACATGCAGGTAGGAGGACCTAGTCCACTATAGCCCGGCTCCAGTGGATCTGCGCTTGTAGTAGATCTGACAAGAAAATATATAGAAATAGAAAATATGCCCAAGAAATAACACCATAGAAGATAAAACTTCAGATCTTCATTAATATCAAAACCCTTAAGGTAGGGCAACACCATACATTCACTCTTTAAGGAAGGAGATCACTCCACAAGCCATATGCTTGTCCATACAATAACCCTAGACATCTTTCAATGGAGAGACTCTAACCTCTATATAGGTTTCATACATGCAATACCATACATCCAATACAATGGGCTTATCACTTTATTCCCTAACTACATGTGGTCCCTTACATAATGTGGGTTAACCACTTTATTTATTAACTATGGCCCAATTATTTATCATTCTTATATTATTACATCATATTATTCCCTTGGATACCTCCCTTTGTACCCTATATTATCCCCCCTAGGTATACTACATTACACCCCCCTTAAACATGTTTCGTCCCCGAAACATAAGAAGAACACAAATAATAAGATCTACTCAAAAGAGTATTCCATTGGTACCATTCGCGTGCATCCAACCATCCCAGAGAAAGGTGAACACTCGATCTAGTCGATGTCTCGCTCGCTTGAGATTGAAGTGGGTTCTGGTGGTTCTTTTGTGTTGATGTGTTGTGGGTGGATCGTCGCACCTCTCTATGTGTCATCCAGGGGTTGTTGTCCTTGTTGCTAATTCATTGCCACTGTGCTGGTTGTTGTCTTGCTGGGTGATGTGGGCGGTGATATGTTGAAGCTTTAACTGATGGAACATCTTTCATTAATTCCTCCATTATTGGTGATGGAGTGGTGTCAGGTTCTTTTGTTGGTACTTTCTTTGATGTCTGTGTTTGGCTGTCTACCATCAAAGGCTCATCATCTGATGTGTCTGTCTCATTAGATATTTGTGCTTCTGCCTCCCCGGTCTCTGCATGGTTCTTAATGCAAATATCGTGCAATGTAATTTTCTTCTTTTTATACCAGAGTTTCATGAATTTCTTTTGCACATTAAAATTGACAGTACCAATGGATTCCATCCAAGGGTGTCCCAAAACAACGTCCACAACATCCATATCTGAAGCATAAAAATCAGAATGCAACACATACTTATCCATAGAAATCTTCAAATCTTTATAAATTTGAACATCTTCATTATCAACTTGTGTGTTTTCAATATGCTTTGCTAGAACTTGCAATTTTTTTGCCAAATTCACATTGATACAATTATGCTTGCAACTAGGAATGATAGACACAATAATGTTCTCTTTCTGAATACTTCCATGAACCTGTAATATGGAAATATTAGTATAAAATAAGTCTTTATGGCTCTTACTATCATTCTTTCCGGCTTGAGACCACTTGTCCAAAATGACTTTTTCAAGTTGTTTCTCAGGAAGTTTCCTCACTGAGCTATCAAGTGAGGTCCACCATTTATTTGTCTCATCTTTCATATCAAGCCCTATGGTGCCGATCCAAAATTTTCGGTAGTGATCCTTGTGATATTGTAAAAAATCTTCAATAGTAGGACCATCATCTTTTCCTGTAAACTTCATCTTGCGAGAATCCATAAAATAAAGTAAGGGTTTTGAAGAAAATCACTTACTTTGGCAAAAATTTAAAATGAACATTACTCGGTCAATATAACTCAGAATCCTTAATATAACCTATTTTCGAAAATGGAATAGCCATTCTGCATCTAACCATATTGCTAAAATCCCGATCTAGGCACTCTGGAAACACAGATTTGCGCTGCAACTGCCCCGGCGTCACAAAATTTCTGAAAAAATGGCTGATTTCAAATCAGTGATAACTCCCTCATCCAGACTCCGAATCGACTGATTTTTTTTTTGAAATTGGGTATTTTTCCATAAGGAATCCAGATCTAATATTTATTTCTGAAAAATTTTCACCAAAGTTTCCAGATATGCTCTACAAACTCGCCACCCAAAAATTTCTTTGGCAAGAATTTAAAATGGACATTACTCGATCAATATAACTCAGAATCCTTAATATAACCTGTTTTTGAAAATTTAATAGCCATTCTGCATCTAACCATATGGCTGAAATCCCGATCTAGGCACTCTGGAAACACAGATTTGCGCTGCAACTACCCTGACGTCACAAAATTTCTGAAAAAAATGGCTGATTTTAAATCAGTGATAAATCCCTCATCCAGACTCCGATTCGACTGATTTTTTTTTTTGAAATTGGGTATTTTTCCATAAGGAATCCAGATCTGATATTTATTTCTGAAATTTTTTTGCAAAATTTTCCAGATCTGCTCTACAAACTCGCTGCCCAAAAATTTCCTGCAAAAAAAATGAAAAAACAAATCTCCAAACTCTGCCCAAGAAAGTGCTCTGATACCACTTGTAATAGATCTGACAAGAAAATGTATAGAAATGGAAAATATTCCCAAGAAATAACACCATAGAAGATAAAACTTCAGATCTTCATTAATATCCTAACCCTTGAGGTAGGGCAACACCATACATTCACTCCTTAAGGAAGGAGATCACTCCACAAGCCATATGCTTGCCCATACAATAATCCTTCAAATCTTTCAATGGAGAGACTCTAGCCTCTATATAGGTTTCATACATGCAATACCATGGGTAGTTACTTTGGGTATCTTAATACCATACATCCAATACAATGGGCTTATCACTTTATTCCCTAACTACATGTGGTCCTTTACATAATGTGGGTTAACCACTTTATTTATTAACTATGGCCCAATTATTTATCATTCTTATATTATTACATCATATTATTCCCTTGGATACCTCTCTTTGTACCCTATATTATCCCCCCTAGGTATACTACAGCGCTATGATGCGATGATTGCCGGGTAGCAGGACTACATGATATGGCCCAATGCCCTCGGCTAAGTATGGGCGAACTGAAGCAAGAGTGGTGCAGGTTCTTCCGGTCGGTAGGGCACAATGAGTATAAATGTCACACATATGACTTGATTGTAGATCGAGGAAACCTCTATAGGGTATAATCAGACCCTGCGTCGCCAAGATCCCTCGCAAACTTTGGTGGCTCCCCGGCAAGGGGCAGGGGAGGTCAAGGAGGAAGCGCAAGACAGGCCGGGGGCAGTTGATCTGTTATAACTGCGGAGAGGTAGGGAAATTTTCAAGGGACTGCCCAAACCCCACCAGGAAATCCTGCAAATATTGCCGGCAGCTGGACCATGAGATTGAAGACTGCCCAATTTTAATAGCCAAGATGCAGGAAAAATAGCCCACTCCTACGCAGAATGTGCAAAGAGTTAAAACCGAGCTAAGGAATGCAGATTTGAGTGTAAAAGTCATGACACGCAGCGGGATGGTTACCCATGGAGCAAAGGAAGAGCCTGCCTCTCGGGAAGGAATGAATTTCAAAGAACATGAACCATTGGCAGCCCCCGCGCAGCTACCGACACACCTCAAAATAGAGGAGGGGGTTAAGCCCTTTCTGAAGGCATGTTTGAAACTACTACGTAACCCACAGGCTGTAGAAAATATTCAAGTATTTCTGCATAACTGCATAGCCCGGCCCAACACCATTTCTGAGACCAGGGATGTGCACAAACTATACAGTTATAGAAAACGCACTAGGAGACAAATGCGGTTGACTGCGGAAATTGGCGACTACGAGATGGATTAAGTTATTCTCGATCTGGGGTCGGAAGCGAACATATTACCAAAAAAAACCTGGCAACGAATGGGAGAGCCTAAATTAGGATGGTCCACCATCCAGCTACGCATGGTGAATCAACAAAAGATCATCCCTCTAGGAAGGTTGCCAAAAGTCATGGTAGATATCACAGGAGTAAAAGTCCTAGCTGACTTTGAAGTCATAGAAATTGTGGAGGATACAGATCCTTACCCTGCACTCCTAGGACTGGACTGGGCTATCAACATGGGGGGTGTCATCAATCTCAAAAAGCATAGCATGGTGTTTGAAAACAATGGTATGCGCGTAATAGTACCATTGGATCCAGCAGAAGGTGCATGATATACAGAGCCAGCGTACGCGGAGGAGGAAATAGATCACATCTATAGATTGACTGCGCGAGACGAAGACAGGGTTAACCCTACAATAGACATAATACTCTGGGGGAAAAGACAGTGAACTCTTTTCTGACGCTGATGAGAAAATAGAGGTTTGGAAAAACCGGTTACACGAGGTTTCGGCGCTGCGCTGCCCTCGGGTCACGAGGACCCTCTACTGCATTTATTCGGATGTAAGAGATCTAACCCTAGTGTCCAGGAATTCCTAAGAACATTGGAATCTAGGGTGCCAAGAGAACGACGGCTCTGGGCCCTGAATCTGGCTTTACGAGGGACGTCTGCCAGTTGGTGGGATACCCACAAGAAAGTATTCCCGGACTGGGAAACGTGTTGGGATAGGATGATTCTGTGGTTCGCCCCTCCAACTGACATACGCACCAAGATATTCCTCGGACCCGGGGATCCCTGCGCACATCTATGTGCCTGGATGACCAAATGGTCTGATCAAACTACAGAAGAATGGGTCCATCTATTTTTTCATGCCTTGGGCCCTATCCCGACCGTTTGGTACTTGGATGCAGAGTTACACTAGCGCACCCGCCACTGGGAATTGCTAAAAGAGGACTTTATAGAAACATTCGGATTGATTGGGGGGACAAAGATGCTCGATGAAGCTCTGCAGGACATTTATGTGTTTGTATTTAATAACTCTCACCACCACGCCACACCAGTGGTCCTGACATGGGAAGCACAGATGCAAGATATAGCCAACTGCCGGAGCTTGGCGATTGACGAAGAAGAAGATAATCCTCGAAACATTTCTGTCCTGGAATCTAAAGGGGAACGCACCGTTATTGGACCATCACTGCAGAATATTGATGTAACGTAGCCTCTCATGTTGCGTGACGTTAATATTGGGACGGAAGAACACCCTAAGATAGCTAAAATTGGGGACTATTGGGATGAAAGAACTGTAGGAAAAATTGCAGAGTTTCTCACGGAGTATCAGTACTTATTTCCGACAAAGTTTTTGGAGCTCAAGGAAATTACCGAGGACCTCGGCATTATGCACATCACTCTAAAACCTAAGGCACACCCCGTCAAGTAGCGGCCTTACCGGCTGAATCCTAAATATAAGCAAAAGGTCAAAGAAGAGTTGGACAAAATGCTTGCCGCAGGTATCATTGAACCAGTTGAATAATCGGATTGGGTAAGTCCAACGGTCATCTAGGAGAGGAAGACAAAGGGGGAAATACGCATCTGCATGGATCTACGCAAGTTAAACGACACCTGTGTCCATGACCCCTTCCCTACACCCTTCTCCGATGAAATCCTTGATAGCGTGGGCGGGCAGGAGGCCTATTCCTTCACCGATGTGTTCTCAGGGTACCACCGGATCCGAATGGCACCTAAAGATCACAGTAAGACTACCTTCGTGACTGAATGGGGTTCCTTTCAGTATATGGTCATGCCCTTTGGTCTCAAGAATGCACTTGCTATTTTTTCAAGAGTTGTCGTTGCTGTATTCAAGGAGTTTATTCATAAGTTCCTAGAGGTTTATTTCGATGACTGGATGGTTTTTGGCCTGGTAAAGGAGCATGTCTCTAACCTGCGATTAATGTTGGAGGCATGCCGAAAGCACCAGATTTCCTTGAATATTAAAAAGTGCATCTTCTGTGTACCATTTGAAATCTTTCTCGGACACATAGTCTATCGGCAGGGTTTGATGGTTGATCCTACGAAGGTAGCAATTATTATAAAACTTGCAGCCCCAACAACGGAAAAACAATTGCATTATATTCTTGGACACATGGGCTATTATAGGAAATTCATTCAGGGGTACGCCCTGATCACAACACCCATGGAAAAGCTACTAAAAAAATATGTTTCCTTTTTTTGGAATGACGAATGTCAGAAGAGATTTGAACTGCTCAAGGAGAAGATGATCTCTGCACCCATACTAATATATCTTGATTGGTCGAAGGAATTTCATGTACATGTGGATGCATCAGGAATCACCTTGGGCACTGTCCTCACTCAGCCTGGAGACAGAGATATTGATCACCCGGTTGCCTTTACGAGTTGGAAACTTTCGAGCGCAGAACGAAACTACTCTACCACTGAGCGCGAAGGATTGGCTATGGTCTACATGTTATAGAAATATCGACACTATCTACTGGGTGGACACTTCAAAATGTTCACTAATCATTCGACTTTGAAATACCTGGTCAACAAGCCTATGTTGGGGGGGAAGATTTTCCGCTGGCTGTTGCTATTCGAGGAATATGATTTTGAGATCATCATCAAGCCTAGAAGGTTGAATGCAGGACCAGATCATCTGTCTCGCATCGAAACAGGGGATGAACCTACTAGCTTGGAAGAGGGCTTACCATATACGCAGCTGTTCACCATTAAGGTGGTTGACACACACTTTGCTGATATCATTGAGTTCCTCACTACCAGCGTGGCCCCTGCAGAATATTCGGTGCAGCAGAAGGAGTTGGTTACTTGGGAAACAGACTTTACTATCATCGCCGGTCAGTTATACAAGCTAGGCGCAGATGAAATACTACGTAGATATGTCTTGGAACATGAACGGCCTACCATTTTAGCAGAAGCACACGAAGGTGTCGTAGGGGGCCACTATGCCGGATGAGCAATGGCACAAAATATTTTGAGGGTTGGGTTATGGTGGCCTACCCTGCATCAGGATTCTTACACCTATTGTAAATCATGCGACACCTGCCAGCGCACGGGATGGCCCTTGTGCCAAGATGAGATGCCATTATGGCCTCAAGTGGCTTTACAAGCTTTTGAAAAATGGGCCCTTGATTTTATAGGACCTATCAATCCTCCAGGCAAGAAAACAGGTGCGTGCTACATTATCACCGCCACTGACTACGTTACTCGATGGGCTGAGGCACAAGCGGTTAAGGATTGTACTGCGGATATTGCTGCGCACTTCATCTTTGACCAGATTCTGACCAGGTTTGGTTGCCCAAAGATCCTAATGAGTGACAGAAGTATGCACTTCATTAACCAAATGATTCAAGCCTTGAATGAGGAATTCCGGATCCACCATGCGAAGAGTACACCATACCACCCCCAGGCAAATGAGGCGGTTGAAGCTTTTAACAAAATTTTGGAACATACATTAACCAAGGTTTGTAATGCCGATTGTAGTGACTGGGATGTTCACATTCCCTCTGTTCTGTGGGCTTACTGAACGACCTGCAAGAAGCTGATAGGCAGGACCCCCTTCCGAATGGTCTATGGCAAGGAGGCTATTATGCCCATTGAGTACGTTGTTCCTAGCCTACACATCGCAGCATTTACAAATATGGTGGACCCTGATATCACAGAGGAGTGTCTTGCGTAGCTTGTGGCTTTGGAGGAAGATCAATTTATTGCTAATTTTCATCAACAGGTTCAGAAGGCTTGCGATAAAGCATGGCATGATCGACATATTCTCCAAAAGACATTCGGCACAGGAGACCTCGTCCTTTTATACGATAGCCAATTTGTGAAACACCCAGGTAAATTCCGGCAGCACTGGCTTGGTCCCTACATAGTTAAGGAAATCACGAATGGCAGAACAGTCCAGCTAGCTACCCTGCGCGATGACATCTTACCTGGCTTTGTCAATGGTAGTCGACTCAAGCCATACTGGGTTCAATGACTATATGGCAGCTACAGTGACTCGGGAAGAGTCACAAGATTGTGCTGGGGGATTTTTGGAAGAGGGTCTCCTACGAGGTACGAAACTGGTCCATTTTGAATACTTTTGATTATATTTAGTCTAGTGCAGGGGTTTTGGGGCGGGTCAAAACCCCGAAAGAATTGTAATGGGTAAAAGGGTAAACCAGGGGTCCGAAAACCATGGGTTGCGGACCATAGGAAAGTCTAGGCTAGAGTATTATAAATAGGAGGAACATTTTGTATTTTAAGGTAAGGAAACGAAGAGCTATTGATGCGAATTTTGGTTTAAGATATCTGTGTGGGTTTTGGGGAAAGGACTCTTGCTGGCTGTGTGCGCGAAGATCCAAGTCCAGCTGTGTGTGGACCCTGCTATTGTGTTCGTAGGCCGGGAAGGGAATTGTAAGGAATAATTGATGAATGAATGAATAAGAAAGGTTGATAGAGAAATAGATCTGTGAGTACTCTTTGTGTGAATCGTTGGTAATTAAGTTGCATTGTGTATTTTCTGTGTTTAAGATGCGAATATCTGCATAAGTGTGTTTTCTGTATCTGGATTTGTTCTGTTATGTTTTGTTCTGTTTATGAAATACGGTGGTACTGTCATAAAAGAATATAATTTTAGATCTATTTCACGTGGATGCGAATAGAGACCTAATTGACCCTACGTAGAACAAGGTAATCTGGGAATTAGAGGGTCTAGCGCAACTCTGCTTGCCTTACCTATCCTTTCTTAGGGTGCGGAAACCTGGTTCCAGCACCCACCCATACTACTTCGGGTGAGACTTTGACCTGCGCAAGTAGGTCACTGTCGAAAGGGCCAATAGTATAGGGGTTTGTTGGCAAACCTTGTGCTACGAACCTAGGTCAGGACCCCTCGAGCCAATAGTAATTTTCTTCCTTCTACTTTATACTTGAACTGCTGCTACTAGTCTACTGATTTGAACTTCTGCTGCTAGTCTACTGCTCTAAAATTCTTCTACTGGTCTGCTGCTTTTAATTTCTGTTGCTAAAATTGGGATTATTGTTATAGCTATTTCTTTCTCTGATATTTGAAAATTTTCTGGCATTCTGGTGTTTCCCTCCTTCATGCGGGTTAAGTAATATTACTGGCACGAATGATGTTGATGGGACGCCATAACTAGTTAATTCCTGCTATCTTTCTCGCAGCTATAATCGTGTGATTAGTTACCGGGTTGAGGTGTATTCTGACAGTGCTGATGCTGGCTTTGGGAGTCGGGTAGACATGATGGGCAATAATTATAGCTTAATATGGCAACTTTATTACGATATGGGGGTTACTAATTACGACAGTTATTTTTCAAATTCGGGTGATCTTACAGACTGAAAATGGTATGGTGGGTCAATATGAGTGAATGATATTTGACATGCTTAGGCTATGTGACACTGTAGACTCTCCCCCGACCAAAATTGGTTGTGATGTGGTCTCCACATCGCAACAAGGATGATTGTTGTTTTTGCGCGACTTTGCGGGCTTATTGAGGATTCCTATTCTAATGGGATGAAAATATTACAACATAACTATTCTATGGCTCAGCTCGTTTGCGAGAGAGTTATTGACTCTACTCTACTGATTGCTCTCGGTTGAGAGAGTTATTAAAAAACAAAATTGGTGCTTACTCATGATAGGGTTTCAGGCGTGCGCCGTTCACCCATCCTTGAAGTATTTCTCTGTCTAGTTACGCTAGCCTAACCGCGCCTGAGTATTTTATCTCTACGACATAATATAGTCCCATCTGGTGCATTCTAAGCTTCCATGGGAACTTATGGAATTTTTTGTCATAGAGCAGTACTTTTCCACCAATAGTGAACGTTTTGCGCTTGATGTGGCAGTCATGCCAAGATTTTTGTAGCTGTTTCTGTATTGATTGATGGAAATCTTCCAGAAATCTATCTTCTTCAAGCTCCTACAATTCATGGAGGCATGAAAATATGGAGTCTTCCTATGTCATGTGCTTTGTTGAAGCTATTAATAGGTTTGGTATGATAAACTCAGCTGATATTACTGCCTCTTTCCTGTATACCAACTGGAATGGAGTCTGATTATGCAGTCTCTTTATGGTTGTCCTATATTCCCACAACATGGCTAGTATCCTTTCATCCCAGTCATTGCGGTTAGCATTGCATATCTTTGTTAGTCCTTTCTCCAAGATTTTGTTGAACACTT
The DNA here is from genome assembly GCA_034641835.2 of Pinus albicaulis. NCBI lineage: Eukaryota > Viridiplantae > Streptophyta > Pinopsida > Pinales > Pinaceae > Pinus > Pinus albicaulis. The sequence continues at coordinate 135,116,883 of CM076569.1, read as the reverse complement.
CGACAGTTCCATTCGCTTGAGGGTGGTACGGGCTGCTCTTGTGGTGTTGTATCAGAAAGTTGTCTAGTAGTGATTTAATTGTAGCATTAATGAAATTCATGCTTTGATCGCTTGTTAGGATCCTTGGACAACCGAACCTGCTAATGATTTTCTCAAAAATAAATCTGGCTGCTGTGTCTACTGTATAGTCCCTTATTGGTGCCACCTCTACCCATATTGTGAGATAGTCAGTTGCGGTGATTATATATCTTTCCTATGAGTGTCGCGCCATTGGTGCAATTGGTCCTATGAAGTTGACGACCCATTTTTCAAATGCCTGCATAGCCCTCATAGGTTGCAATGGAAACTCATCACAGTGTGATGGTCGTCCTGTTCTTTGGCAGATATCGCTTTTTTTCACATATTCCTTACTATCTTTGTGCACTGTGGGCCACCATAATCCTGCATGTAGTATTTTCCTTGCGGTGGGTTTTGCACTGACATGGCATCCCGTAACTCCGCTGTGACACTCCCACAAGATGTCTTCTCTTTTGTGATCTAGGACACATCTTCTTAGGATATGATCTAGTCCCATTTTATATAACTGCCCTACTATGAGTTGATATTCAGTCACTTTAACGACTAGATGTATTTTTTGGGTTGCCGTGTATTCTGATGGACATTTTCCTATGGCCAAGTATGTCACTATCTGTTCTAGATAATCTGGTATGGATTCTATTCGAAAGAGATCAACATCTGACAGCTGGTCATCAAGGGATCCCCCATTTTCCCCGTTCTCCAATCTTGATAAGTGGTCAGGACCAACATTTAGCCTTCCTGGTTTTACTATTACTTCAAAAGTGAATTCCTATAATAGTAGGAGCCATCTACAGATTCTTCCTTCCAATTCAGGTTTGTTTACCAAATATTTTAGTGCTGAGTGATCTGTGAAGAACTTGAATGTGCCTCCCAATAAGTAGTGGAAAAATTTATGTAGAGAGTATACCATAGCAAGAGCCTCTCTTTCTGTTGTTGTGTAATTCCTTTCATCCGTTGACAACTTCCTGCTTGTGAAGTATACTGGGTGATCTATGGAGGTTTCTCCTGGCTGAGCTATCACTTCTCCCAAAGCAATACTTGAAGCGTCAATGTGGACATGAAACTATTTATCCCAATTGGGATGGGCCAAGATGGGTGCACTTGCTAGTTTCTCTTTCAATGTGTTCAATGCCTTAGTGCATTCTTCATTCCATATAAATTGTTCTTACTTCTGCAACATTTTTTCTAATGATAATGTGATTTTTGCATAGTTGCGGATGAACCTCCTCTAGTATCTTGTGTGTCCCAGTAGTGACCTCAACTATTTTATAGTCTCTGGTGCTTCCATGTTTATAATTACTTCCACCTTCGTGGGGTCCACACATACACCTTTCTTGCAGACGACATGTCCCAAAAGTGTTCCAAAAGGTACTGTAAAGATGCACTTTTTGAGATTCAGAGAAATTTGAAGTTTTCTGCACCTATCAAAAATTATTCTGAGTAGAGTTGCGTGGTTCTTCAATAGACTGTACACCATCCAATCATCCATGTATACTTCTAGGAACTTATGGATATAGTCTCTGAATGCTGCTATTACTATCTGTGAAAACACAACTGGTGCATTCTTTAGTCCAAAAGGCATGACATTGTAGGAAAAATATCGCCATTCTATTGTGAAAGTAGTTTTTATTTTGTCTTCTTCTACTATTATCACCTGATGGTATCCTGAGAAGCTATCTATGAATGAGTATGCTTCATTTCCCGCGACATTGTCAAGAACTTCATCGCTAAATGGAGTTGGAAACGAATCATGAATGCATGCGTTATTTAGACTTCTGTAGTCCACACATACTCTAATTTCTGGTTTCTCCTTTTTACTTTGTATCACAATTGGGCTGACCCATTCTGCTTCGTCAACTAGAAAAATCAAGCGTGCCTTCAACATTTTGTCTATCTCTGCTTTGAACTTTTCTTTTACTTTCAGATTCTGGCGGTAAGGTCTATGTTTTACTGGCCTCTTATATGGTTTTAGGACTATGCACATCTCCCCCAGATATCCTTTGATTCATTTGAGCTCCACCACTGAAGATGGGAATAATTATTCGTACTCTTGTAGCAGGTAAAATATTTCTTTTGTTGTCTCTGTATCCCAATAATCTTCGATAGATGCGACCTTGGGCTTCTCTGCGCTTCTGATATTATCCTTTTTTGTCTTCAAGGGTAACAGGTGTAATCCCTCTGTAGTTGGTTCTTCTTGTATTTCTCGTTCCCATTCTTTCTCTTGAAAGTATAGATGTCTAATATTCTCTAAATCATCACCATCTATTTCCCGATCTATCCTTTTACATGCTACTAAATCCTTGACTTTATGCTTTGATAAAGATATCTCTTCATTCTCGTGAAGCTATGGGAAGAAAAATATTCTTTTAATTTCTTGAAGGGTATATGTAACTTGTTCTGTGTCTCCCTTGAAAGAAAAACATTGCATAAATATTTCCGCAACTGTTTCCCAGGTACTAATTCCTCTCTTCTTCTCTTCTGTTAGGTACCAAGCTTGTGGAATGGTGTCCACTGAATGTATAAAGTTGTGTACCCATAAAGATTCTGGATATCCCTCTTTCCTCCATTTATACTCACAACTGCTTAGATGTGCTAGGGGGTCAGAATTCCCTTGGTATTTCTCCCCGAGTTGTGGTCCTGAAGCCGCATGGAATCTTGTTCTTAACACTATGGAAATATCTTCCCATCGCGAAAGAGAGTTGCGATGGGTTTCCCACCATCTTGCTGATGTGGATTGTAGTGCTACGTCCAAGAGAGGGACTCTAAGTTCTATTGGTACTTTTTCTTCCACTTTGGTAATAAATGTATTCACAACTTGCATATTTGAAAGAGTTGGATATTCTCTTACATCTGTACCAATCCGGTTGACTCCACGAATGTTGGCGCATCTTCTGGTGTTGATTTCATATCCTCCCTACTGCCAATAATCCCATGCTACTTCTGACCCTAGGTTAGAACTCTGAACGCTTCTCCAGCTTACGGTTCCCCCTGCTGTAGGATTTAATGTAATCCTCTCTCCTTCTTGCCGTCATCTAGTAGAGTTGAACTAGACTTTGTTCATCTTCTCTGTTGTCAAAAATATCTATGTATCGGGGTCCTTGATTCGGGTCTAATGGCTGAGCTACTCTGACTTCACCATCTTCGAATATCATTAATTCCTTATTTAAACCAATGAATGCATAATTTTCAAAGGCCCAATCTATCCCCAACAAGGCGAGATAGGGATCCTTGTCACCCATGATGTCTATTACTTCAAAGTCTGTATAGGTCTTTACTCCCGCGACATCAACCTCAACTTCTTCTAGCCTTCCTATTGGTACAATATAATATTGATTTTCCATTCTGAGCTGTATTGGTGAGTATGTCAACTTTGGTTTTCCGAGTGCTTCCCATGTATTTCGGGGTATAATGTTGACATCTTATTCGAGATCTAGCATTGTATCTCCGATTTGGAATCCCGAAACTTGAGTGTTTACACAGAACTACTTTCCAGTCCTCTTATTTATTTTTACTCTTCCTATGTATTTTTTAGTTTAATTTCCCGAGTCTCCAGGTCTTGCTTCTCCTTGCACAACCATTTACAAATTTTTCTTTAATTTTTCCAGCATTTGTCCATTGTTCACAATTTTTAGGAATAGTCGGAACCACTCTTCTATCGGTGTGCTTGTATTGATTCCCTTCCCTCCTTCGCTGGATTGTTGCAGAAGTTCCATACTCTCATGTCTTCCTATCTGTGAAAATGTTTCTAGTGCTTCTTTGAAATATTGATTCTGTCGGTCTGGGATGAAAGCTTTCTTTGGGGATGCAGGTTTGATTAGCTTTATTGGGTCCATGTCTCATGCATCTTCTCCTATTTTCTTCCCTCCTTGTGTGATATTGTTTGTAACATTTGAGTATTTTTGCAGAATTTGACACAGTTATGGAGGATGACCAGTACCTTTTCATATTTCATAACATTCTGCTGTGGTTTGATTCTGTTGATTGGGGAACCCCGAGAACTAGGGTTGCAGTTGGTATAGCCCTTGAGTATTTATCTACGCAACTCCACCGACTGGTGGGGCCCCTTGTGTTTCGGCCGCCAAAGTTCCAACGTTTACTCCCTGCAACCTCAAACATTCTGTGGCCACGTGTCCTTCCATCAAGTAGTGTGTGCACCACACATTGGGCCTTGCAAGTTGTACCGGTTAAATATCTTTCAGTTTCTCCATCAAACTAGCTATTTGATGTTGTAGTCCTAGTATGGATGGATCTTGTACTGCTGCCCCTCCTTTGAACTCCTGCGAGTATCCCTCCATTGCTTCTATCTTCATGGATTACTCGAGAGCATCCTGAAGGGTATCAATATTTTGTTGTGTCAATGGTGTCCTTGTCAACGGTAGGAGTGCTTTGATGAACCAATCACATTGGTGTTTGGATCGATTAGGTAACTTAGCTTTACAATCACATCTTTAAATCTTCTCATCAAATCCCAGGCTATTTCTCCTTCCCACTGTTTGATTTCCCATAGCTCAGAAAATCCTTGATGATTCGTCTGAGGCAGCTTGAATTCTTGAACAAATTCTTTCTTAACATCGTCTATTGCCAGGTTCTGGTGTGCTTTTTACCATTTGATGGACCAGTGCAAAGCTCTTTCCCTCAGTGTGGTTTGAAACTCAATTAACTTGACTGCATCTGGTGTCTGTCGAGCTCTCCAAATTTCTTCACAGAGATAATAGTGTTGTTCTACATCGTCGTTACCTTTTCCAGAGAATTCTGGGTATCAGATGAATGATCCCGCCATCTTTCCTTGTGTTTGTGGTACTAAAACAAAACTCTGCTTCCCAGCTGAGAGATTCCACTACCAACACTATTGCTAGTAGATATTTGTACTATGGATTTAGTACTACTAAACTTTCTAAACTCCCGTAACTTAATAAAGAAATTATCAGGTGGATGATAGAGTACCAAGGGAAGGTTAGGACTAGTGCTACTTGAAACTTGGGGAATATTATTACCTTTCATTATGGGTGCCGACCTCTCTTGGAATAGTTGCTCCATCACAACATGAAGCTCCACATCAGAATCCTCCTTGGGACGCGCATCCTCCTCATTGGACTTTTCTCCCTTTTCTCTCCGGGATGGGCTCCTATAAACTTGCTTAAGTTCATTAATGGTCCCATCCATTCCTTGGGATCCCCTCTGACCTTCTATTTACTTTGTCATATGCGACGCCTTTTCCTTGTTCTATCGATTCTCCTCCTGCTTCTCAAATTCTCTCATCACCCTTTCCCACCACTTCTCAGCAACCTGCGCCCTCCGTTGTGCTGTTCGCTCTCTCAACCTACTAGAGGTTCTGGCATCCATATACCTATTCCCCCTTTTTATTTACTCGTAAAATATTTCCCTCAACTCCTTCTCCTAGTACTGGAGGTTTAGGTCTCCATCTCAGGGTTTTGGAATGTCATCAGGCCCTCGTCCACCATTAGAGCTTTAATCCACAACGTGATTTATTTCAACAATTATCCTTGCGACCAAGATATAAATATGTCTTTGGCTTTTGTAAAATATTGGTAACACTCTACAATGTAACCCTCCAAGGTAGTTTGTACCCAAAAATATACTGCTCGGGTTAGATCTGTATCTAGCTGATGTAGTGCTATTAGATATGTGTGCGTCCAATTATGACAAACTCTATGCAATCATTCAGGGAGTGACTTGATCTGGAGTCTCCACAACCAGTTGTAAATATCTTCAGGAAAATTTCCCTAGAAAATTTCATACAGTTCACTCGCAAAGTCAGAAAACAGGACTCGATCTTTGATAGTATTTTCCCTCTGCTGTCGAAGTTCTTCTTGTTGCGATATGAACTGATCTATGTGCTTGTACCACCAGCTTCATAGTTCCTCCTCATATATCCTCGAGACCATGATCTAGCTTCTAAATAAATTTTTAGGTCCTGGTAACATAACCATTTGTTGGCGAAAAATGAGGTCTCTGGGAAATACCCAGGTTCAATCTTGATGCAAACAAGGTTTGCACAGTAGTATAGGACAATGCAGAAATTTTCACCCTGCTCAAGGGAGCAAGGAGTCTCACCCAAGGCATGTTGTGACCTTACAAGATTAGAGGCTAGATCATTGATGTTGAGGAAAGATTACTAGCACATATAATAACTATGAGCATACAGAAGACATATATATATGTCAACTCCAAGAAGTAAGCTATCATTCATCATGACATGTTCAGAGTACCGAATTAAAAATTTAAACTATGCATACATTCACCATAATCAAGTAAGCATAAACTAATTCACGATACACAACATAGCAACAATATGATTCCATTAACTTGGATCAAAACAACATAGACATACTCTGCAGAGTTTATTACAATTCAATTCAAACAAAGGCTTCACACAGAGCTCTCCTGAGGTTCTATTTCCTATCCGCCTCCCGCTCTGACTAACTAGATAACTAAAATACTAACTACGGAGTCACTTCTTTCCTGCCTATTTGTTCCTGCTGACTAACACTGTTAGTCCTTGCCTCTTTTGTGCTCGTCTGATCCCTTGCGCTCCACTACCTTCCGTTTCTTCTTTATCACTGGGAGTTCTACTGTTTGTTTCTTGTCTCCCATCTCTGCCATTTGCGCCATTTTATGTCTATGCCCCTCCACATGTATTTTGGCTTTCTGAAACCGTGAAAACTCCCTGCCTACCTTGATTGTGTTCCACCACCTGTCTTCTGGCTCTCCGCAACTCCAAAACTGTTTTGTCCAAAACAAAGGCCCCAACACTCAACACCTTGGAGAAAATCGTAGTGCTGGAGCTGATTTGGCACCTTGTGGGCAAGAAATAGTCTTTCAGAGGATGAGAATGATTCTTGCTGGTGGAGTGAAGTCTTATGAGGATGGAATGAGTGAATAAATTTCTCTTTTGGTATTCTGAGGTCGATTTTATCTTAGGTGGTGATGTGGGCCGACCTTGTCTTTTTACATTGTGATATGAATTACTTGTGTATTGCAGATTTGAACCTCATCTGATACATAATTACATTCAATGAAGATAAAAATGCGCTTTAGAGATCATTATAAAATACTTTTCCCTATTAATACTCCCATAATGATGACCTAGATGATGACATGGCTTATTACATGAATTTTTTTATGACTTGACCATAATGATGATACCTAATGGAGTATGAAACTGATGATTTGGACCTTGAAACATGACCAACCATGAAATGATGGCTGAAATAGTGATCAAGACATTTAACTGATGGCTCATCACAATAAGTGATGGTATGACCAAAATGAAATTTTTACCATGAAATGAAGGGAGTAGTAATACATATAGACACACTAACTAGTGACCAAATTTTTATTTGAAAACTTATTGAAACCGCACAAATTTAACCTAAGAACCTATTTTTTTTTCAAAAGAGTACATTTGATTACTGGAGATTGGCAGGACTAACAGACACTAACAAATACCAATATGCTTATACTAATATTGCTCTGCCATACTCCTGTTGATTTGTGATTCCATACAAATATGCCAATGCCAATACTCTTCTGGAATAACTTGTCATACTATCAATAAAGTTGCAACATATAAATACCGTCACTTCTATGAGATACAACTGTGAGGAATTGTAATGTTAAGGATACCATACATACAATAGGGGATGATGTCATACATATACAATGAAGTGAGATAAAAACCATACATATATGCTAGAGAAAATGAGAAACCATACATACTGTGTCGAGGGATGAGATATATAAACCACTGTGAAAAGAATATAAAATTGAAACTATTGTGGCAAACATTTGCAAAGCCAAGGCCATATATCAAATAATTTATTGACTATACATACAGTCATGAAAATACCTTGAGATCATATACCAATTGTGATACCATAATGTACTTATTTCATTGTTATTAAAATGATGTCATAAGAGCGAAATCATGTTTCATAATAGTGAGCGAGATCATAGAGAAACCATTGCAGTGTAACCATAAGCGAGATCATAATATATTCGTATGCCATATATAACACAAAAGAGTTGTGTCAATATAACACAAAATAACTGAGTGAAAACTATACAATGTAGATAAATTGTGCCAAATATATAGCACAAAGGTGCTAAACTTAACGTAGAGAGGAAGCCACATATAAATTCGTAGAGAAGAGACCATATAGAAACATTGCAATGCTGAGACCATTACAGAGACGAGATCATACAATCCCTGAGATATGAGATAGAGCATGCCATTACAAGGATTACCATTTTATATATGTGAGATGTACCATTATAGACATTTCCATATACAGATGCGAGATTGAGCCACCATAAATATGATATGTGAATGATTAGAATAAGTGAGTTATCATAAATAATGTGAGCCATAGTATAACTTGGGCAATAGTTCCTTGATGCAGTTCAATCAATCCAAAAAAACAAAAATTATGAGTGCGTTAGATGTTTGCTATAGTTGAATATTTTGAACCATATCACGAAGATTACGACCAAAGATCATCAAACTATTCATTACAAATTTGAGACCCTGTAATTCCAGTCACCGATGGATATAAGCGAGTTTCCTCATAGAGAACATACACCAACCTCAAATCAAATCGAACCATAAAATACTGAAATGAAAAAATGTATTTCCAATAGGGATAAATCAATTACCTATTTATATAATTCAATGTGGATTCCTTTTGTAGGGTCGACCTTTGATTTTGGAGGGAAAGTTTCAAATTGAATTCAAATTTAAATGTATAAAATTTTCTTGCCCAAAATAATATTCTTCATTTACCATAGGGCTTTCAATTTAGGGATTAGGGTTTCCCTTAGGGGAAATTCATCCCGACGTTGCCAAAATTTAAACACTCCCTCTCATCTAGGGAGGAATTTCCATCAAATTCGTAAGTCTCATCTCAAATGACATGTTTCAATATAGAGGGGCAGGAAGCTGCATCATTACTATATCTCGTCTTGTCCCATAGAAGAAGAAGGATGCATAATCAAGGTGGGGGAGATAAATCCTCAAATCCTATTAATCTCTAAGTCAAGTCACATGTCCTCCATCATAGTTATATCAAAAAAACATCCATATCATCACATCTTGTCTTCCTTTGATCATCAGTTGATCCACTAGAATAAGACGAAGAATCATCATAGGGGAGCTTTGGCTACCACCTTATATTCAATAATCAATTCGGTCATATGAAGTAGAATCATTATCGTCATCAAGTCATGTCTTGTCTTGGCCCATCTATTGAACAATCTCAAATCCAAAGTGGATAAATATGAGATCATAGGGGAATTAAAGCTACCACCCTCTATCCATCGGGGGGCCATTGCTACCACTCGAAATTACTGCCAGCGAGGAGCCATTTCTACCACTTGGGAATCATCATCATCCAAGAGCCACTGCTACCACTCGAAATAATCTGTTTATATTCCCAACATGACCCTCAAGAGTCAGTGGTAGAACACCTACATCCAATACCTTGGTATGAGATACACACTTACCCTAAAAGGTAAGGAAAATTTACAACCCAAGGCACTTGGGGGAGATATGCACTGTGTTGGTTTTTTTGTAGCAATGGTGTACCAAAAGACACCTCCTTAGTAGTCGGTTTTTCCTTGCAAAGGAATAAAAATATAATTGGTTGTTGTTAGTGAACAAACATGGAGAAAGAAAGCATTGCGAATGATTAAAACAATGCATACACAATCATAAATTAAAATAAAGAAACAAACATATAAAAAATGTTTAATGAAGCAAACAAGTGAACACAATTATGAAAAATGGCTCCCTTTATTGGCTGCTGATGGTAGAAGATGAATAAAACAAATGAATACTAATCACTTGAAGATAATTCTTTGAGCTATGGTGCTAAAAAATTCTCAGCAAGGAGGTTCCTTTCTTCACTCTCTTTGCAAGCTTCTCCTCCCTATCAAAGAAGTATGAAGAATCTCCCAATGGTGGACACTTCTTGCACTAGGATGATGGATTGCTTAGAAGAAATTTGGCCAACGTACTAATGCTCTAATTTTTCTACTTCAACATTGAAATGTAGGTTTTCTCTGATAGAAATTTTTCCAACATAACTTTACCTTCTCTTTGTTATCCCATGGCCTATGTATATAGCATTTTTTGATTCTCTCTTAATTTTCTTGTTTCATGCATGAAAGTGACTTAAGAGTAGTAAAAAAGGATTATTTTAAGGGTTTCATATCTTCAAGGTGAATCGAATTCGGTTGTCCTTAACTCAAACATGTCAGGGAATCATCTTTCAAGTGTGGGAAGTGGTCCCAAATTTGCTGACTCGACCTTTTCTTCAACCGTATGAATTTCAAAGGAAATGTCACGCAGTCATAATTGAATTCTAAGGATAAGCCACTCCATACAATTTTACACATATACCTTAGGATAAATTAATTTTTTTGAACTTCATAATGTCTTAAGGTGGAAAATATTCACTTGTAAGTTCTGCTAGACGACTTTGGGCGTCTTTTGGATTATACAAATATGTGTACTATTTCTTGGTGTTAACACACACTTATCCTTCAAGGTAAGGATAAAACAAACCCAAGTCACCTTCTCAACCCATTGGCCAAATGGCGAGGAAAAATCCAAACAAGCCCAACTTATGGATAGTCTTAGAACTCCTTAGTTTCCCAAGGCTAAGAAAGGAAACTACTGAGGTAACCACAACCAAATTTTGAATTGGAATCCAGCCCACCAAATCAGAGAGGGCTCTCTGAAAAATTAACCTCACAACTAATGTAAGTGACTGGAGAATATTAGAGTTTTAGGCTAGGTATTTTTCAGAGTGGGGTTTTGAATTAAGTTTTGCTGGATAAAGAGCACTAGGTTTTAGGAACTAGGACAATTATTTCAAAAGATCAGTTGTAGTCATAGAATGAGGCAAGATAGCTGTAATAAGTGACATAAATATATTTGTCAATTTAGTGTGGTGAGGAGGAAATCATATAGAAGGAGTTAAGTGAGCATAATGAATTCACTTGTTTAGAGGATAAAACACTTAAATGATAATCCCAGACAAAACAAAGCATTACAATTAATGAAATCTGTTTAAAACTTAAGAGATAATCATGAGAAGAAATGTAGATGGATGCTAGAATCATATGATAATCAAATGCATAATAAATACCGAGGAAAATAGTGCCACTGACCACAACACATGAATCCCATAAAAATAGCTGCAAATGCTTGTATTATTTATGCCAAAATCAAGTACACAAGTTTCAAAAGTATGAGCTTCAAGTATCCAACCTTTTTTTATGCTTGTTTCTGAGTAAATATAGAAGATAGAAAAGATTTCCCCTATAATGGGTCGAATCCTGATCCATAACAACTGATTCATGCACCTATTTACTCATTGCCAAATCCTAGGGAAGTTAGAAACAACTTTCCCCCTTTTTAGCTAACTGATTGAGATTATCTCTTAAAGATTTGGTTACAAGATTCTTTACAATTATAATCATGAATAAACCTATTAACATCAGATAAAATTGTGATTCAACTATTTACATCAACCTAGTTTGAATTTTACCTCTACATGCAGTGAAAAATATCCAAACACAGAAACACAACAAATAACCCATAAACGTAGCAGCTGTCAGCAGAAGCACACCAAATCTTTGACTTGATATTTTGATGAATTGGAATAGGTTCTAAGCTTTGCTAAATACCTATGAAGAAATTTTGGGATGTCAAATACACCCTAGAGTCTTTGAACGATCCAAAAACATGATTTTGACCTCCTAAAACTTGATCCCAAAACTAACTGTCCAAAAACGCAACAACAATCGTGAAAAGGTGGTAGCAAGTTGTAAAAAAGACATTGTTTGATCATTTTATGAAAATTCATGAATCTACGAACATCCTCAAGTGATTTTTTGGTATCCTTATGTCATTATCTATATTAACATGCTTGAAATTTTGGATTTTGATCCTCTAAGAAAAAGCGCAACAACTAGTTGTTGCGTTTATGTAGGATACTTTTTCATGTGTGCACAAAAACTTCAAAATTTCAAAACTGATTTCTATTTTTCCTTCATACGACCAGTGATGCATCAGCCAATAATTCTAGGCTTTTCTTCATTTTGAGTCTCCTTAGAGTCTTTTTGAGTTTTCTCTTCATATTTTTCACCCTAATCTTACAAACCATGTTCCTAGCATAATAGTACATTTACATATTTCTTTGCATGATGGTATCCCTGTTTTATTTTTCTAGTAGCTTCTCCAAGTGTTCATTCACTCTCTCAAGCCAATACTCGTTTTTCTCAATCTTAACATTTATGGAGTCATCTATGGCATTTTGGGCTTGAGGAGGAGATGGATCTTCTACATTCTGTTCCTTTCTATCCATTGCCCTTGTCTTAGGTATCCTAGGTTGTATTTGAATTTTCTTCTCTTCCATTTGCTCTACATCAATGATGGATTTACCTTTATCTTCTGCTTTCAAAACACCTGCTTTTCTTACTGATGAAGGGTGATCCTGTGACTTTTTCTGCTGCATTATAATTTGCTTCAATTGTCTATTCTCCTGCTGTATGAAAGCCACCATGAAATTGGCTTTGGATAGGTCATCCTTCAACTCTCTAATCTGTGCATATTTCTATTTCATTATTTCATCTATTGTCTCATTTCCATGTTGTTCTCCTAGGTAAACCATCTCAAATTTTGGAGGTATCTCTTTTTCATTTTGCGAAGGTAAATCATATCTGCTCACAAGTGATTCCACTTCCATGTTTTCAGCCTGAATTTCCTCTTCACTGACAACCTACTTAGATAGTATTTTTTTCCTGAGACCTAGTTTTAGGTTTAGGTCTAGGCATCTCTTATTCTGCTTCGGGAACAAAAACTAACTTCTTACCCTTTTTGTCTATTTTTGAAATATTTGCTCTAGGTTGAGTTTTTGTTACTGATGGTATTCTTGATGATTCAAATACTTGTGGTCTGGAAGATGATGAAGGAGTGCTTTGACTTTTTGATTGGCTTGAGACAGGTAAGAGAGAAACCACCTCCAAGAAATCTTCCCATGACATATTGATCTTTGCCAACTGGTGGAGGTCTATTATTTTCACTATGGCATGATGAAAAAGACTAGCTTGATGATCTCTTCCTTTAGACTGCACTTTCTCTGTAATTTTTGCCAAACTTCTAAGAATATAATTAGGTAGGTTTAGAGGCTTCTTAGAAGTGAAATGCATTAGTAACCTGATGGGATATTGGTAAAAACTGCTAAACCTTCCCTCACAAGTGAAATACTTCATGTTAGTCTTCATCAAAGGGATATACTTTTACAATAATTACCTTCTAGGAAAAATATTAGAAGGAGACTACTTGTACTGTGGTTTCAAGAAACTTTTGTAGTGTTCCAGGTCTAAATCCATTCCCTTGAACCAAATTTCACCTTGATTAGGGATGGTAGTTGCTAAAGCTATGATCTCTTCTGATACTAGAAATTTCACCCCTGCTATAGTTTCATGATCCTTCTTGAAATTAATGGCAAATAGGCTTGTTAAATCTTGATCATATCCTACCTCTTTCACCTTTAGACAAAACCCTAGGAAGCCTATCTGCTCAAATGATTTTCCAATGAATTCTGATGCATTGACCTCTTGCATATGAGTTGGATCATATCTAGATGTTTCTCCTCCCTTATACCTCCTCCTTTCATCGGTCTTCACCATTTTTATAGCTTCACTTTTAATAAATAAACGTAATTTCAAACAAGGAAGGGAAAGGGATTTGAGTTGAAAAACAGGGCTAAAAGTGCAACAACTTGAGGGAAGGGAAAGAAGGGAAAGGGGGGTAGGAAAAATTCTGAGAAAATTATGTGGAGTAGGGATAGATGTTAGGAGGAAAATGGTGATGTAATTTCTGAAATGAGTGAGAAAAAAGGGGAGAAAAGAGCAAAACGCAGGCTTGAGCCAGAAACACAGCAACAAGCTGGGTTTTTGAGGAAAATGATGAATATGAAGGAATTTAAATGTATGGATTGATGGAGAGTGTTTGATAAGTTTAATGAAGGATGTATGAACTTAAAAACAAGGTGATTCCATTTCAAAAGAACCTATAGGCCATGAAAGTAGAAAACACAACAAAAATGTAGCAAACCCTAGGAATGGAGTTCTCAATCAATTTATGAGGAAAGAGATTGCATAGAGGGTTTATGAAGTTTAAATTACTTGTTTAAAGAAGCTCCAAAGTATTTTAACCATAACTGAACCTATACTTCTTCCGTTTGGTCTCCAAATGAAAAGTGCATCAAGCTCCTCCAGAAATGCAGCAAGTAGATGAAATATGGGAAATAGTGGAAAATTTCGAGTTTTTGATGACTATGGCAGATTTAAAAGAGGTAAAAGGGAGCTCTAGAGATTTTTGAAAGTATACAATGATATTTTTAAGTTTCTTGATGCTCATTATAACAATAAAATTGATTTTTGGCTCATAATGAAATGATGACATCATGTGTACTTTGAAACAGTGGTTGATGATGTAATTGGTACTAGAAGAAATATTATTCAATATGAAGTGTTACATCTCCATGTGATGTATATGTACTTTGATTCTCTTTGAAACACTTTATTTTCCTAATTTCTAACTCCCAGAATGAAACTTGTTGATGACCATAATGGATGGCAAGAATCCCTTTTTCAGAATGATGACTGAGATAATGATGAACATCATATGCATATTCTTGACCATGACTTATAAATTTAACTCTCAAAGTATGCATTATTATGATTCTATGACAAGTATGATGACCAACTAACTCATTTGATGACTTGTGACAAGAAATCATGACAATAACCATGATGTTTGTTTGTGACCTTGAATAAGTAGAAGGAGTAGTAATGACACCTAGGAAATGACTTGGAACCATTTGAAAATCAAGATACATGTAATTTTTTTTTGAAAATATAATAATTTTACCTAAGAATCTAACAATAGTGACAAGATTAATTTTTATCACTATGACTATAGTAATCTAATAGATAGGATGCATACTAGGGCATACTCAGAATGGGGAGATATTGAGGTAAGGATAAGACACACCCTGAGATGAAAATAGGGTAGATACACACTTATCATGAGGTAAGGATCAAACACGCCTATTTTCCGTGAGCTCCCTCAACCCTAGGAGTTATTCAACTCAATTCCTCACCCTGGGAGCTCAGACAGGGGGAAGAAAATTGTTCAATGTTCTCGATCAACCCGATATCATTACCTAGGAGGTTCAGATTCATCATTCCAAGCTGCTCTCTAAATATTAGGAAGCATCGTGAGGCACCACTACAACATATCGAAGTTCTAATATTCGGTATCGACTCAAAAAATTCACTGAAGAGTCCAACCACACTACCTTATTCTATACTTTAGAGCTACAATTATTTGTTTTCCTGTTTATAAAGGAAATCAAATAAAATATTGTTAGGGAAAATACATGTCATAAATAAGATAATATCATATTCATCCTTTATCCCTCTCACATAGGGAGGAAGCAACTACAAGCCTAAGCTTCTCTCGTACAATAGCCTAATCTCAATCCATGAGGATGTCTCTGTCTCAGCTATGCATGTATGTCTAGAATTTATCTAGCTTGAGGTGCATGCTGGCAGCACAAGGATTCATCTGGTTGATTTATTATTATAGGATCCACCAACTCTAGTAAAAATAATTCATAAATACAATCTAGCATGCCATGATTATGATAATATACTTCCTCCAACAAGAAAGTATTCTACTACATTTATTCACAAACAGTGGATCCTAAAAATACTTGGGTAAACCAGTCCTGTCATCAATGAACTATTAGCATGTAAAATAAATAAACAAATACATACATTTAAAAACATTATATTTTCATTAATTCGTGTCCAAAAGACTTATTTCAATATGCAATCATGATACTTCTATTAATACAGCTCAAAGTCTTTGAGGTAGTCCCAAGTTTACAATGTTTATGAAAATAATAATAGGCCACGCGATCTCATCGAGTATTTATCCCTCTAAATGGGAAGCCTTTTCTTTCATCATCAATCAATATTTAAACATGTCTATCATATTATTATCATGCATCAAAGTAATGTTCCAAATCTGGAACTCTCTGCTCCATCGGGAATATCTTAAGATATTCCAATTCCTTCTTCAGTGAGACACCACAAGTCCATTGTAGAGATTGAATGTGGGGGAATTTAAAAGATATGTCTCCTTCCAAAGAAGGGAGAGATCTTGAGGCTAGCTGGCCCTTCACAGACTCTGTGATCTGAAATTGTGAGAACAAAGAATTTCTCATATAGAGATTGACTGTAGGGGCATTCACCGGATATTTCACCTTTACTAGAAAGGATGAATCCGGAGGCTACCTGGCCCTTCTACAGACTCTGCCTAAAGAAATAAAATGTAATCACAAATATCCGATCAATGAAAGTATTTGTTTTAACTGCAAAGTATTCATTGATCCAACTTTAATGTGTGAATAGACAAGTATACATGTTCTGCAAATGAAGTGTAGTGGTTTGAAGATGAACTAACAAGTTTTGTTTACTGTTTAAACTTGCTTCGAAAAAGTTTGCTTATGAAAATTTACTGTTTAAAGGATCAGAATCTGAAAATATGCAGCAAAATTATACAGTATGACAACAAATAATTGTTTAAGTGGTTCACCCCTCTCTTGGGCTACCTCCGTTGGGTCCAAAAGCCTCTAATTAGGCTTTTTCTCCTTTGATTAAATGCTCAAAATGTGAATACAACTATATATAAGCCTCAGATGGAAAAATACACTGCAAAAATAGATTTAGAAGGCCCAAATCAGTCTAAAATGACTAAACATTCACCTCCATTGGATGAAGGTAGTCCAAAATAGCTCTTCTTCCCTTATGCCCTGGTGGCTCCACGACCCAAAACACTGGTAAATTCTCTGGAAGAGTGCCCTGATGGCTCTGAAAACACTTCCAACAGCTTCAGAATGATCTCTACACCCAAAATCGAAAAAAAATTCGTATCAAAAGGCCTCTCCTAGCCAAAGTTATGGCTCTTTTACTGCAACTGCCAGTTTGGCCTAGAATCACTCTAGCTAAGTCTGGTGGAACTCCAGATAAGCCCTCCAAAATAGGGCGGCCGCTAAAATAGGCGGAATCCGCCATAAAATCCACCGAAATGAAGGGCTAAAGCATACGACCGCACCTGTCGGAGTGGAACGCGGATATAACAAAGTTTGAACCGAATTATTAATAATCTCCGCGCATGGGTGCTAACCCCACGGGACCACGTCCCACGGAGTTAAAACGCGCCATCCAACAGTTAGTTTTAAAAATAAAATTCCGCGCCAAATTTCAACAACTAAACATGTGGGCCAACGGTAAAGTCTATCCGCTATTAACCCGCCGACCCTGCCAAGTGCATAAAACAAATTTTTTAACACGCCATTCCATTTGACCTTGGGGCCACGTGGCGGCCTCCAGGTTGGCCACGTGGCGCCCTTTAATTGGCTGCGCCTGGAATATTCCATAGAATATTTTGTGGAATATTCCCAGAATATTCTATGGAATATTCTTTTTTTAATAAAAATATTTCATAAAGTCAATTTTGGCCTTTTTTAATTGAAATTGACGAATCTTTAAAGATGAATATCTTCTGCATACGGCGTCGGATTTGAGTGCCGTTCACGGCGTTGGGATCGTATCGCCAAGCTCTTTCCAGTAGATCTATTTTGGAGCCATTCTGAACAACTTCATTTTTGAGCATTTTTTCTTCAAGAGACTTGATCTCCTGATCACTCTGTCTATGGATATGCAATATTCCACCTCGGGAATTTCTGCTACAGGGTCCTTGAGGACACTGTATAAGGAAGTATTTGCAAAAATAAGGCAAACCACCATTGGGATGCCCTAGAACACAACTAATAAAACTCCCTTGCAGAAAATTAGCTCAAAGAAATAACTCTAGATGGGTTATTCAGATCTCCCCAATCTAGGTCTCTAAAACAATGCTCAATGAGAGAGCTTACAGCAACATATGAACATTAATATTAACTCTGGAATTATGAAATGAACCATAAGAGGGAAAATGATACAGCCAAAATTATATTATGATATCAGTAGTAAAATATAGAAATATAATGAGGAATAAACCCCATCATTCAATGAGAATCCACCTCCAATGATTAAGCAACAAAGTACATGAGTTGCTGCAACTCCACAAAATGCTGGAGAGTAGTGAATGCACTGTATCTATGAAGGTATGAGCTTATGAATATGAATAAAATGTACATGTGGTTGAAGGAATACAAAGAATAGCCCAATAACATAGAAATGGGCTGAAATATAGGATTTCTAGCCAATCTATGAGAGATTGCTAGAAATGCCGGAGAATACCAAAATGTGACAACTAGGTTGTCACTACAACTGAAACAAAATGAGAATGAGGCTGTGGCTGATCTAAAATGTGATTTCCCTCCTCTGATAATGTCTCCAACACAAAGGGCTGATCCCTTTGTCTCAAAAACAACTCCTGATGAGCCCAATGAACCCCTCTCTCACTGCCTCCATAAAATAACACAGTTTCCTCCATGGACTGCGCAGTGGGAGATGATGGAATGTTGGACCTATGCCAAAGATTTGAAATGAAGCCCAAGAATCCTCCTTGCAGCTCCTCCAATGAATAGATCACTCCTCCACTGAAAAAAACCAATCAAGAGATGCTCCATGAGTTCCTCTCTTGCTGCACCCAACAACACAACGTCCTCTCTACTGCAGAGCTAACGCTGTAGAAGATGAATGTAGCTGTGGAAAATTTTGGATTGAGGAAAATTAGCTCAATCCTCATCCTTCCTTGAGGAAGAGGTAGGGATTCCCGACCGGGAACACCCTAGTACCTGAGGGCACCACCACCCTGCTAAACAGCCTGGGGATGCAAGCCTTTGTAGACCCAAGTATAAACTCCAAAACATCCTCCCAATGGGTTGCCATATCCTCCATATAAATAAAGGGAACTCTTCTCCATCATGGTCCCACAAATTAGGGTTTCCACCCTCATGTGAGTGTCTTCCCTTCAAAACTGCGCAGCTTCTCTAGGAAGCCTCTCCTCCTTGGGCAGTGCTGTTGACTTTAGTCAAAGGTGACTAAATCAAGTAAGATGGGTTCCATTCACACACTTAGGTGTTTATTTCGACTGCTTATTTTCCTCCTTTTCACATAAGGAGTGTTATTTCTTCATCTAAAAGGGGCTAAGGTGTCTCCTTCCCCATTTTATTAAACAAAAATAAAATGTGCAACTGTAATGTTCCATTTTAGCTTGAGGCTAAAAATTGGGAACATTACAGTCCTCCCCTCCCACATGTTTCTTGCTCTCAAGCAAATGCATAGAGAGAAAAAAATTTCTCACCCTTATTCTCTTATG
The DNA here is from genome assembly GCA_034641835.2 of Pinus albicaulis. Lineage (NCBI taxonomy): Eukaryota > Viridiplantae > Streptophyta > Pinopsida > Pinales > Pinaceae > Pinus > Pinus albicaulis. Next base: position 135,097,373 of record CM076569.1, on the reverse strand, counting down.
GCCTCCTCATCAACAAGCTTTACCACTGCTCAAAAGATGCTACAATAAATCTGCCCTCCAATGCTCTCTCTCAAGTATGCAAGCTGAAATGATGCTCCTCATGGAAAGATAGAAGGTGTAGTGGAATCCTTCTTGCTGTGCTATGGCCTCCTTAAGGTAGGAGTGATGATATGCATGGGAAAATTCTACTCCCAATGATGATCCTCTCATCCATGCTATCATCCAAATGAAAATCTCAACCCTTGGTTTCTGCAATGTGTTGAGGCTGAATGGAGAGTTGTGCTTGTGCTTCTCAGGATGGTCCTCTCTCCATTTGAAGTGTCCATGGGGTCGCCTCTATCCTTGGGCTGAAATGGTATGGCCTCCAAGAATGGCCCAAGCTACCCCATCAAGAAAATCAACCATGAAATGCCTCTGCAAATTATCCAAGTGGTCCCTCCCACAAGAAGGTACAAGTAGCAATGTGGCAATCATGGTTTGCCCATGGTATCTCCTGCAAGATAAAACATATACAATGGGGAGAATCATGCTCCCAATGGGATTTACATACAATACTCTCCAAACAATGCTCCTCATAAGTGTACAAATATCAGAAATACAATGGAGCAATATGCAATAAAAACAAGCTGTCATAGGACAACCAGAGAGTGATTCATAGTTCCACTCATGGAACCTGCACAGTGCCTCTTGGCCTGCCTCAAAATCACAAATAAAAAGTGCTTTACTAGCCACTTTTTTTCTGCCACAAACTCCTCATAAGATGTAATCATAAAATTACAAATTGGTGCCAATGGTGCACACCAAGAAGCATGTGGCTTCCCCCACAAACCATCATAAGAATAGCCAAAATCAAGGCTAGAAGTAGCTACAAGTACATTATACCAAGTGCAAGAAGGGATGATTCTCCTTGAGACAATAGGCTGCTCATATGAAGTAAAGAGGTACAAAATGGGAAATTATACCTTCTCTACCATGTACTTGAGACCTTGAGCTGAAGTGGCTCATCTGAATGCTCTCCCTCTCCTCCAATGAGTAAGGGAATGGTTGTGCCAACCTCTCCAAAATCATCCGGGCTATGCATCTGTCCATATGCTGATGAAGATCATGATGAATGCCCTCCCAAGTGAACTCCTCTAGCAAGGCAAATTATGCATCCAAGTGCATAGCTAGGAAGTCCTCAAATGCTGCATGCAATAATTTCTTCTTGAGATTAGAAACTCTAGTCAAGAAGATCCTACCATACAATAGATGACCATATAATTAGCTATGTATCTATCATCTCCCTCCTGGTCATCAAGAATCATGCATGCACCAAGATCCTGGGAATACTCAACCAAAAGCTGAGTCCTCCACCCTGGATCAATCCTCCACATAGACAGCGTTGGTGTTCTGCAATATGGTGCTCTCTCACGCTGCTGCCTACTACCTTGACATCCCCCATGCCAAAGTAATCCTCCAAGTTGCTGCCATGCCATCATGCAACTACTCATGCTCAAATAGAAAAGATGATCTCTGAAAATGAGCCTCCCATTAGAGACTATCACCTCCAAATAATCTCCCGATCCTGGCTAATGTAAGAATGAGTGGCCTCCCTCTACTCCAATGCATGAAAGAGTCCTTCCTCAAAGGAAGTATCTCCTCTCTCACCCAATCCATGGAGCAGCCATCCTGCATCATGAAGATGCTACCCTCCATCTCTGCAGCAAATCTATCTGCGCAGTAAAATGGATGAGAATGGGTGGTACTGAAAATGAGAGAGTGTATCCCTCCTCCTTGTGCTTATCCCCAAACTCTCTGCGCTGTGATGGATTCCTCCAATGTCTCCACCTCTCCAGAATCAAAGAGTGGTGAACCAAATGACATGATTCCTCTCATCATCTCTAGATCAAGTGGCCTCCCAGGTAAAATGCCTCCAAAAAGTGAGACATCAAGATAGGAAGTGGAATGTATATATGAGAGGAATGAAAGGTCCCTCTCTCTCTACTGCGCAGTGCAGTCGCTCTCCCATGTGAAGAGAATCTCTGAAATAGATAAGGGTGAATGTCCATCCTCCCTTCATGCTGATCCTTCTTCTCTTCTTCTTCTTCCAATGGTGTAGCGCTGTAGGTTCTTCTATGCAACTCCTCTCTACCAACATGTGAGTGCATCTACTCCTTAAAGAGAGGCCTTGGATCTTGGCCTTCCCTTGAGAGAAATATCTCCACACCCTCACAAATGGAAGAGTGCCCTTAATACAATGGGGGTCTTGCCTCTAGCAAGCCATCCTTCTGATTTCCTCCCCCTCTAGAAAGATGGAATGATCTTTGTTTCATGGTTCCCTTCCATGCATGAAAAGTGTTTGAAGTTTTGTCATACCATGTTGCACATTGGTTTTCATCAATCCTCTTTACAAAAATATTTGTGAATTCAACATATGATCTCTCATTTGCATGAAAAAATGAAATATAATTCTGAAACCAATCATCATGAATCATACCTTTGAGTTGCAGCGCTGCTCCTCCAAAGGCCTCAACTCTTTCCCTCCATCCTTCTTGCAGTAGCTATGGGCAATGTACTGCACTGTGGATTTGCATGTGTGTCTGAATTCTCACAACCTTCATGAGAATATCTAGGGCTTGATTCATCCACAAACCCTTTCAAAACATTTCTCCAAATTTTCCCTTTCATCAAATCTTCAATGATGTTCTCAATGGTTTGGAAAAGAAGAAGGGAGACCTCCTCTTCCGTCATTCCTTTTCCCTTGTTTCCTCTGAAAATATCCTCTTCTTGGAGAGAAGCTCTTCTTGCTGATGGAATTAAATCTTGTGCACAGGCTGAGCCAATATTGATGCTCTGATACCACTGTAATGTTCCAAATCTGAAACTCTCTGCTCCATTGGGAATATCTTAAGATATTCCAATTCCTTCTTCAGTGAGACACCACAAGTCCATTCCAGAGATTGAATGTCGGGGAATTTACAGGATATGTCTCCTTCTAAAGAAGGGAGAGATCTTGAGGCTAGCTGGCCATTCACAGACTCTGTCTATGGATATGAAATATTCCACCTCGGGAATTTCTGCTACAGGGTCCTTGAGGACGTTGTATAAGGAAGTATTTGCAAAAATAAGGAAAACCACCACTGGGATGCCCTAGAACACAGCTAATACAACTCCCTTGCAGAAAATGAGCTCAAAGAAATAACTCTAGATGGGTTATTTAGATCTCCCCAATCTAGGTCTCTAAAACAATGCTCAATGAGAGAGCTTACATCAACATATGAACATTAATATTAAATTTGGAATTCTGAAATGCACCATAAGAGGGAAAATGCTACAACCAAAATTATTTTATGATATCAACAGTAAAATATAGAAATATAATGAGGAATAAACCCCATCATTCAATGAGAATCCACCTCCAATGATTAAGCAACAAAGTACATGAGTTGCTACAACTCAAAAAGTGCAGGAGAGAAGTGACTGCACTGTATCTATGAAGGTATGAGTTGCCGTTGTGGAGGTAAATCCCCTCTGTGGACAGAGGCGATCCCTACTAGCCCAGACCGGGTCTAGCAACATTCGTCACACGCTATAGTGCAGGTTCCTAATTGCAAATAGACCAACTAGTGATGAAGGCTTACCTGGAATCCAACGCTGTCGCTTGTAGAGAAAGTAGCACTCCCATTCCTTAGCTCCGGCAGATCAAAATCCTCATGATCTCCGTGATCGGACACCTGCACACGCAAGAAACAAAACAAACGCAAGCGTAAAATCCAGTATATGCAACTATATGTCAGTCAGAGAAGACATAACTCATCATCATAATCAACAACAGGAGTGGAACCATAACCAATAGCCACTTATCATTAATCAATCAAAGGAGGATACAACCTGGCTCTGACGCTGAATTCTCCTTCGGAGGGTCGCCAGTGGAACACGTCACGAAAAAGCCTTTCGGGGATGGGACAAGCCTCTCTCTTCGGATGTCTCGACAATAATCTCCTTGCTTGGATTTGGCCTTAAGGGAATAAATCAAGGCTCTTGCAGCATAAGGCTCTAATGGCTCTTGGGAACTTGGAGATTAGCTTTCAAAGGAGATGAGCAAGCTTTTATAGATGGAGGAAGGGGAGTTGGGATCCCTATAATCATGGGATTGGCCCTATCCTCAAGGAAGCTTCCATGAGAGGTGGAAAAATACTTGCTCTACATGGAGATCCGGAGCCAAACCTCCCAACTCGAATTAGATGCCAGTTTATGGATTAGTTAGGACGAAACTTCCGCCATTTATTTTTAAAAAACACTCCTTAAAATGGATGGCGCGAGTGCGACTCTGAGACATAGTGCTAATTGGCGCGCCCTATTTGAAGGATTTCCTTCATTGGCACGGGTATAACACTGGCTAGTCGCGCCAATGATGAAGAGGCCATTTTTAGGGTTTTTCACAAGGAGGTGTCTTCAGGGCAATGAAAGCTCATGTTCATAGGAATGTCATGAAAGTGGTTTCAAGTCATGTCACTACTCACAGGTCACAGAATGAGCCCTCCAATGTGTGGGACGGGGATTGCAGGGACGATGACAAATTGCTGTGTAACAGATGCCCCCTAAAGCATGAGGCCCGAAAGAGAGAGAGGGGTGAAATTCTTTACGAGAACGTGTCCAACTAAAAACACCGCCGTCGGAAAACCTGCGTAGAGAAGTACAACTGATATCTCAAATATATGATATATACGTGGTATGGGCACAACCATCCATAATAGAGTATGTAATAATCCAGATCCGAGGCATGGACGCAACCATCCAGCGAGGATCGGTAAATAGACTCAGGTATGGTCACAGCCATCCAATCAGTGAGTCATGTAACTAATCATAATAATCCACAAAATCGCAGCCTGGATTATAACAGGAAGAATACAGGGTCTTGCGCTCCATCTCGACCCGAAAAAATTACAAGTTCAAGCATGCGAATAAGTGAGCTAAAGTCGAACATGCAAGAACATCGTCTGATTACCAGCCAGTGATGAAAGCTGTTAACAGACGCGAGAGGTACCACCAATGATGACAATGGCCCTCAAGGTACTGTAGGTACAATCTACGGCATGTGAATCAATGAGTTGGCGTCGAACACCCGTAGAAACACTTGGTCGGAGGCCAATGATGAAAAACCCACGTCGAATGCGAAAAACCTGCCATTGAGGCATGCAGGCTCCAAGGTACCAGAAGGGAGTCTCTAGATCAGCTTCCTAGATAACGAGCTGAAGTCGACAGGAAGTGACCTTGATCAAAGGTGGTCCATAGTGGTTCCCACATCATCGACGTGAGACAGAGGAACATAATGTCTTTGTGAATCAGGATCAGATGAGAATAAGATGAAGGTTGATACTTGCAGAGGTCAACTTCTCTTGAACATATGGCGGCACGACAGTGAGTTTGGCAGTATTTGACATCAACGGATTAGAGGTCATGGCGACGAGGAAAAGAGCAGATGAGAGGTCAAAAAGGATTACCCAAACCCACGGAGGCAAGTGGAAAACGAGATGAGATGTCCCCAACCCGACACAAATGAAGACAAGTGCCATGTTCAAGAGCGACATACTGCCGACACGACAATGATGTTGGTTCCATTTTCCCCACCATTTCTGGTGAGTACCTCTTTATTTTTACACAAGCTTGAAGAGGATACCATATGCTTGTCATATAAGTCCATCCTAGTACATTTAACGAGCCCTAGGAAGGAGGAACTCGAATATCGTCATTACGACTGGATCCGATGTCAACAGGGTTTAACGAGTCTGACAAAGGAAGAAATCGGCACCTTTTCATGTTTAGAGAGTTTGAAAAGACAACATAAAATCAAACTCCAACAGTCTCTTTTCGTAAATAGTTCCTCAGATCCGAAAAGGTAGAAAACTATGTCTGAGAAAACCTCCTAGTCGCGATAGGCTAGGGTATTCCTTTTTCGTAAGTAATCTATCCCGGCCCGAAAAAGGGGTAAACGTATACTGGGCAGATGTCGTTTCGTGTCCACTTTAACGAGATCGAAACGACAAGGGACTCGACAATCTTTTCATGTTTAGAGAGTCAGAAAAGAGCTGAAATATGACTCCACCCAGAGGAACGAGTGGTATAAAGGGTAGCAACTGGTTCCGGTAATGGTGGAACTACTCAGAACAAGTAAAGGTCAAGAGGCTGGCTAACAAGACCACTCATCGCAGCGGTTCTTCAGGAATGGGTAAAACAACCAAGTGAAGGCATATGATCGGCCAAGCAGATAGTGATGATGGAGTGAGAAAACCAAGGCTCATCTGTCGAAAACAGGCTGATAAAATGGCAATCACAAGAGGTAAAATAGGAAAGGTTTCATTTTTACACAAGCTTGAAGTCCGGAAATTCTGCTTGAAGTTGGTTTCATTTTTACCCAAGCTTGAAACAAAGATAAACTATGCTTGAAACCGGTTTCATTTTCACACAAGCTTGAAATGGAAACAAACTATGCTTGAAAAAGTAAGCATGCCCCCAGCATGGTGACTCAATTCAAGGTACATGCCCCCCAAGCTTCAGTCCATATGAAAAGCAGATGGAGTGAAGGTTTAAGTTACGAGATCAAGAGAAAGACTCGACTGGGATTTTACGAGATCTTAACAAAGACTCGAATTGAATGGGAATGTGTTTCATTGTTTTAACGAGGTTGACACATTAAAAGAACTATCCTCAGATGACCTTGTTTCATTTTTTAATGAGCTTGACACAAGATAAGGAACTATGCTCCGACCAGCTTGTTTCATTTTTTAAGGAGCTTGACACAAGGAAAAGAACTATGCTCCGACAGACCTCATCATAATGAACAAGAAGTCATCGCTTCCAAGATTTCCACTCCCGATGGAAGGAAAACATCTTGGAAGTCTGGACCCAATGCCCCTAGCACATGATGCACAATGGCAATATCACTTGGTACAGGAATGGGGTAGGTAGCCACATAGTTGACCTGCGGTGAGGCAGATACAACGGGTGGATAAAACCAGGAAGGGATGATGGTGGGCCAGCTGCCACATCAGGACCAAAGAACGAAAGCTGATCAATGGTCATAATCCGTCCTTCATGTGGACAACAAACCACACAAAAAAGGGAGGAGACAAGTGCTCCCATAGCATAGGTGTAATCGTGCCCCAAGTAGATTGAAATCCAAGGGGCCGGGAACAACCATCACATCCATATGGATGGTTTTACCTCCCAAAGTAATAGGTAACCTTGGAAGGATCCCTAGCGGTTGACTCGTTCTTCTGTTAAATGCCAACAGATTCTGCGTAACAGGCGCAAGCGGTGGTGAGCCAAAAGCTTTCCAAGTAGTTGAGGATAGAACACTAACAAACGTGCCTTCATTTGTAATGGTGCTGGGTATGACTAGACCAAAAGCCTGTACTGTGATCTCAAAAGGCACATAAGACGGAAGGAGATATCTTGTAAATCGATTCCAATCAAAGGAAGCGACCAAACTACTCGGAGGGGCTACCATCGAACCGAGAAGGTCTTCCCCTAGTGTTACGGAAGAAGGAGCATCCTCCACAACCTCCATCTCGAAGGTGGGAGGGGTATCGTTCGGGACCTCCAACACAGGAGGCAGAGGAACAACTTCTTGAGGTATAGGGACAAGAGAATCCTTCTCCAAGTTCGAAGAATCTGAAGAGACAAGAAGAACATGAGGGGTATGAGGTCCACTCTCGATGGAAAAGACCTGGTGCACCGCAGATGGGGCCAGCTCAACCGATCCCACGACCAATGGTTGGTCAGGGACGGATTCCTGAATTTGAATTTCCGAGGGAGTGGGATTGACCAAGGATGACTCTTGACCAATCGTGGCATCAGTAGGTGGAAGACTCAAAGAAATTTGTTTGTAACTAGCGGGAAGGCATGGTGTAGAAACAACCGAGTTGTCCAACACTCGCTTGGCTTCATCCATATATGGACAAAGGTGAATGGCATGGTGCCCCTCACACAACTTACAGGGATTGGAAATCTTACCTTGCTTCCTAGGAGACTTACCAGTAGCAGCCGAAGACGTGCCCCCAACTTGACTCCCAGAAACCAAAGTCAACGGCGGATGGCTGTTGGACCATGCTTCGAGAACCTTGGGAATGCTAGGGCAGTCTCGAAGAAGATGGTCTCCTGTGCACAACATGCAAGGGAACTTGACTTTCCGTGGAGGGTTGGAAGGTTTATCAAGAAGAGATTTCTTAGGCACAATAGTCGCAGAGCTAGCCTCTCCTTTATCGGACTTCTTCTTCTTTGTCTTCTTCTTAGCCACCTGGTTACTCGAATCCAGACTTTCACCAAGCGAAGTAGAAGAGGAGGACGCAGAAACAGGCGAAGAAGGGGAGAGGTCCACCTTGGAATCAACATGACGTTGCTCAGGCGGAGGAACTGATTGAACAGTAGCCGAGACATTCGGGACCACAGAGGTTGAAAACAACCAAACAGGCAACCCAACAGTTAACCCAAGAAGGGACAACGTTGCCATATAAGGAGCACCAACATTTTCAAAAGGAGGAAAAGGAACAAGATTCCCATCGGAGGGGATTTCTTGGTTGGTGAACTCTGGAAAAGTTGCCATCAACAACTCAAAACCGCACACGGGCTAAAAACCAAGGCACACAATCAAACGGCCAATAGGAAAATTCTAACAGGGTGTGTGATAGCAGGTGATTTATTTTACCACATTGAAACTTACAAACTTCACCGTTTCATGTTTTAAGAGTCGAGAAACGAATGAAAGGTGACTCTATCTCTTTCAGTTTTGAAGCAAGCGTGAAAGGACAAGCGCTTGGTGATCTTTTCAAATTTAAGGAGTCAGATAAGATCAAAATGACTGCTCAGGAATGCTAGGCAAAGGGTGTACCAAATAACCGTGAACTGAAATATACACCTTGGTTTCAAAATGAAAGAGAAATCAACCAAGGACTTAATGTACGTGCAGGAAGTCTCCCCGAATGCTGTGTCCGGTGTATCACGGGTATAGGGCGGCAGACTCAGCTTCCTATGGATAAAGGATAGAAACCTAGTGGGGTCTCCCTTTATATACGTGACGGTACGGGGAGCACAAGTCCATACTAGTGCTGTCTAAAGCCAAGAGGCGAACGACAGCTACTAGGTATAAAGACGCCGGAACACGTCTCTAGCCTAGACCACTAAATGTTTCGTTAATGTTTCAATGCTGCCTTAGTGTAAATTGAATAAATTCTAATGTTAATCTTCAATTATGTTTCAATTTTCAGGCCCTAGCGAGTGTTATGTCTCGAAATCTCCTGTATGCAGCTATATGAGAAAAGAAAACTTTTCAATTCGATGAATGATATCTAGTTAAGGGAAGAGCTTCAAACAATGATGCAACAAACAACAACACTGTAAACAAAATTTTTCCAAACTAGATGACTTTCACTATCCAAAATTAATTTCAAACATTCAACGATGCGAATAATGCAATGTAATCTATGCAAAATCATCTTTTTTCTGAAAACTATGCAATTGTAATCTATGCACAATTTCCTTTTTCTTTTCAAATGATAAGAATACACTTAATGCATTTTTCGATGAAATGAGAATCTACTTAATGCATGCTTTTAATGAAAGAGAATGCACTCAAAGCGATATTTTAGTTTTCAATCATTAAACAATGTAATCTAAGTTCAATGATGGACCTCAAAAAATACTTTTCAATGCAATGTGATCTAATGCATTTTCACGAAAAGCAAACTATGAGATGAAAACTAAAAGAACGAAAATCTTCTTAGTGGAAGGATGAATGCAAAAAGGATGTAATCAAACACTAAGAATGCAATCGTTGTTTCGAAACACTTTTTAAAAAAATTCCTCAAAAGGCTACAAGACATATGAGGTCAAGCACAAAAAGGACTTCCAAAGTATGAGTTCAAAACAAGGCATTCATTCCCTTTTACATCAAGCAATCATGGAAAGAAGACATTCCAAACAATGAGCAATGTAATCTATGCCCATACAGTGAAAATAATGGAAGGGAAAGACACACTGGTGAAGGATTCAGGGAAAAAATCTCAATTTTCACACACCCTGAAATTGGCCCGACTTTGTCATTGACAACTGGCGCCAACTGGCGTGACTTGCTCACTGACAACTAGTGCCAATGCCCAATTGGCGTGGGTTGCTAACTGACAAATAGCGCCAACGCCTGAAAATGAAAAAACAAAGAATTTCTCCCAACCAAGACCAGACTCACCACTTCAAGCAGAATCCAAAACAAACCCAGAAGAAAAGTACTGACCAAAAGAAGCTTTCGAACAAGGGTAAACCCTAGCACCTACAGAAGATGGTGCGACTGTCTGGCTGTATTCCGCGCCAGACAGGAGATGGCGCGAGTGATGAACTGACAACTAGCACCAATTGGCACGACTGTCAGGGTGGAAACCGCGCCAATCAAGCCAACTATGAAAAGGTGAAAATTTGGAAAAGCAGAGGTCAGATCTGATCCTCTGGGGCTGAACCAAAAGCCAAACACAAAAAGAGCCAGCCAAAAGAGCCGATCAAGCAAGCAGAATCGAGAAACAACTGAAAAGACAAGACAATACTCCAAGTGTTCAGTTCATAAACTAAACCGGAGATTGACTGAAGCAGCTTTGATCTACTTCGCTAATGTAGAGCAATAGCGTTTCGAAGGCTATCTGGCTAACTTCAGGCTCTGTCTGTAGCTTACAAAACAGAACAACAACAAGCTAGACTATCCCCAGTGGAGTCGCCAAATTGTTGTGGAGGTAAATCCCCTCTGCGGACAGAGGCGATCCCTACTAGCCCAGACCGGGTCTAGCAACAATCGTCACACGCTATAGTGCAGGTTCCTAATTGCAAATAAACCAAATAGTTATGAAGGCTTACCTGGAATCCAACGCTGTCGCTTGTAGAGAAAGTAGCGCTCCCGTTCCTTAGCTTCGGCAGATCACAATCCTCACGATCTCCGTGATCGGACACCTGCACACACAAGAAACAAAACAAACGCAAGCGTAAAATCCAGTATATGCAACTATATGTCAGTCATAGAAGACATAAATCATCATCATAATAAACAAAAGGAGTGGAACCATAACCAATAGTCGCTTATCATTAATCAATCAAAGGAGGATACAACCTGGCTCTGATGCTGAATTCTCCTTCGGAGGGTCGCCAGCGAAACACGTCTCGAAAAAGCCTGTCGGGGATGGGACAAGCCTCTCTCTTCAGATGTCTTGACAATAATATCCTTGCTTGGATTTGGCCTTAAGGGAATAAATCAAGGCTCTTGCAGCATAAGGCTCTAATGGCTCTTGGGAACTTGGAGATTAACTTGCAAAGGAGATGAGCAAGCTTTTATAGATGGAGGAAGGGGAGTTGGGATCCCTATAATCATGGGATTGGCCCTATCCTCAAGGAAGCTTCCATGAGAGGTGGAAAACTACTTGCTCTAAATGGATATCCGGAGCCAAACCTCCCAACTCGAATTAGATGCCAGTTTATGGATTAGTTAGGACGAAACTTCCGCCATTTATTTTTAAAAAACACTCCTTAAAATGGCTGGCGCGAGTGCGACTCTGAGACAGAGCGCCAATTGGCGCGCCCTATTTGAAGGATTTACTTCATTGGCGTGGGTATAACACTGGATAGTCGCGCCAATGATGAAAAGGCCATTTTTAGGGTTTTTCACAAGGAGGTGTCTTCAGGGCAATGAAATCTCATGTTCAGAGGAATGTCATGAAAGTGGTTTCAAGTCATGTCACTGCTCACAGGTCACGGAATGAGCCCTCCAATGTGCGGGACGGGGATTGTAGGGATGGTGACAAATTTCTGTGTAAAAGTTGTTGAATATGAATAAAATGTAAATGTGGCTGAAGGAATACAAAGAATATCCCAATAACATAGAAATGGGCTGAAATACAGGATTTCTAGCCAATCTATGAGAGATTACTAGAAATGCCGGAGAATCCCAAAATGTGACAACTAGGTTGTCACTGCAACTGGAACAAAATGAGAATGAGGCTGTGGCTGATCTGAAATCTAATTGACCTCCTCTGATAATGTCTCCAACACAAAGGGCTGATCCTTTTGTCTCAAAAACAACTCTTGATGAGCCCAATGAACCCCTCTCTCACTGCCTCCATAAAATAACACAGTTTCCTCCATGGAATGTGCAGTGGGAGATGATGGAATGTTGGCCCTATGCCAAAGATCTGAAATGAAGCCCGGGAATCCTCCTTGCAGCTCCTCCAATGAATATATCACTCCTCCACTAAAGAAAACCAATCAAGAGAGGCTCCATGAGTTCCTCTCTCGCTGCACCCAACAACACAATGTCCTCTCTGCTGCAGAGCTAACGCTGTAGAAGATGAATGTAGCTGTGGCCAATGCTATATTGAGGAAAATCAGCTCAATCCTCATCCTTCCTTGAGGAAGAGGTAGGGATTCCTGATCGGGAACACCCTAGTGCCTGAGGGCACCACCACCCTGCTAAACAGCCCGGGGATGCAAGACTTTGTAGACCCAAATCTAAACTCCAAAACATCCTCCCAATGGGCTGCCATCTCCTCCATATAAAGAAAGGGAACTCTTCTCCATCGTGGTCCCACCAATTAGGGTTTCCACCCTCATGTGAGTGTCTTCCCTCCAAAACTGCGTAGCTTCTCTAGGAAGCCTCTCCTCCTTGGGCAGCGCTATTGACTTTAGTCAAAGGTGACTAAATCAAGTGAGCTAGGTTCCATTCACACCCTTAGGTGTTTATTTTAGCTGCTTATTTCCCTCCTTTTCACATAAGGAGTGTTATTTATTCATCTAAAAGGGGCTAAGGTGTCTCCTTCCCCATTTTATTAAACACAAATAAAATGTGCAACTATAATGTTCCATTGTAGCTTGAGGCTAAAAATTGGGAACATTACAATCAAGATAATTTTTTCTTTAGGTAATAAGCACATTTGTTCACAAAAGAATATCATATATTAGATCACGAAGTCAAACTATATCAAGTTCTCATGACAAGTCATCAATAACTACTTCACTGTCACATATGTATATGTCATCAAACATCCATCACAACATTACTTCTTAAAACATTCTTATCATCATCAGATCAGGAAATTCATTTAGTCATCATAATAGTTACATCGTATCAACGCCTTATCAAGATAAAAAAAATATAGTTAGTATATCCAAAGTACCAATATTACGACATTTCCATCAGGGTTGTCATAATCATTACAAGATTTGTCAATAGCATCAAGTTACTGTATATCAAATTCAATGTTTCTTGCTATGCTTCACCTTTAGAAAAAATCAGAATATTGAAATATCAATGAGATTTAAACTATAAAGGGCATCAATATATCACATGTACTGGGAATCAAACTTACTCATATATGTATATGATTTACATTCATGAATCAAGTAATCTATGAGGGTGATATTCTTGTCATACCTTAGGGCTTAACTTGCCATCCAACATAAAAACTAAATCATAAAGCTGAAATAATATACTATACATACCTTGTAATATTCCTATACCTTTAACAACTTGTCACACTTAGATAGTATATACACTTGGTCATTGGCAGTTGTAGAGCTTGCATACTTCTCTAGCTTTATCTTCATGCACCAAATTTTATCTGTAATATTCCAAATTTTCCATCAGCTAATCGAAATATTAGATTTCATAATTTTCTTATTTAGTTAAGTAAATAAAAGGGTGGAGGGACTCATAAACCTAGTAGACGAATAAAATCCACTTCTATAGTGTGAATGTGGGTTAATGTAGTGGTGGAGTAGCATAATAATGAAGAAAGAGTGGAGGTCATAGAGCATTAATGAGGAAGATGATGTAGATATTGGAGAAACAATTGTTGAGATGATGGAGGAAGTGGTGCATTAAATGCACACATGATGGAGGGAGTGGAGAGTAATTGCAGCAGTGATGGACATCATGGAGGACATTGCAATCTTTATGGAGGTGAGTGGCCACATGTGCAGCACAGTTATGAGGTGGGCGAAGGCTAGGGAAGGCTCACAACCATAAAAGGAAGATAAGGGCAGCAAAGGAGGGGATTCTGGATTTTTATTATTGAGTGTCGTAAGACATTCCTTTGCATGCTTCAGTTGTTTAGCTAAGTCTGCTGTGCTGTTTAGCACCGAGTGTTCCCGAGTGAGAATCCCACCCTTACCCATAGGGGACTTCGAGTGCCTACTCTGGGAAGGTTTTCTTGGGTAGCATTCATCATCCGACAATTAGTGCCACTTTCAGCCACTCTCATCTGCACTTCTAGCTACAGGAATTATGCATTCTTGAACTTGGGTTTGAGAGTTGGAAGGTTTTTCTCAGTACTTCAGCTCAGAAAATTATGGAGGGATCAAACCTTCGCATTGTGGATACATTGCAGTATTCCAGGAGTTTCATTGACATATCTATAATCAGGCCATCCATCTATTATCCTATGCAGCAACATATCCCGTAGAAATTGCGTAATTTTACAGCGAGGGTTTGATGAGAAGAGGAAGTTCCAAGCAACTCAGCTTGGAATCATATGAGGGATTAATCCTTCACTCCAGGATCACTTCAGCAGCCTGGTTTCAGCATTGTATTATCTATCAATGCAATATTTCCCAATAGTTGTGCATGCAGTAGCTGCATATTTAGTGAGGGAGCTAGATCTCAGGTTTTGAGCTTGGGAATCGGGAGAAGGGAAAAACCCTTCAGTTAGTGAGATGAGTGGGTGCTATTGCAGTTGATAGATCATTATTTTAGCCCCATATCAACAATTTTCTCTAGGGAGTGTGCAACTCAGCCAAAAGGGGTGCAGTGTGCAACCCAAAAAGGGCCGAAATTCCAAACTTAAAATTTGGCCAAACCATTTCTGGGTTTTTTTCTAGGTTTTTCGAGTAGAATCCGTGGTTAAAATCCCAGATCTTTCTGAGCACTCCAGCAGCCTACCACACATATATATTCTTCCCAGCAACAATAGTTTCCAACAACAAAAACAATTTTTACTTTCCAGTGCTAGGTTTCAGTACAATGTTTTTCAACCATCTTTGGATGGCTTGAGTGCATCCCTTTTGGAGCACTATGTATATTCAATTTCTTTTGATACATAATGATATGGCTTAGCTATTTAAGCTCATATATATGATGTCTTGATGTATTTCCAACATTTTTCCAGTCTACATGTTTTATTCTTATTTTACCGTAGTTGGAATTATGCATATGTTCTATATTCCTGGCTTCCCCATTTTGGGATATTACAACAGTATCAAATCATGATCTTTGGCTCATCTTGTGGGAATTTCATGACATCAGAAGAATAAGAAGAAGAAGTAGAAAGAGAAGAAGTCTACAATGGCAGAAGGATTGAGTTTTGCCACACTTCTCTTCAGATCTATGCAAGATCTCACCTTGGAGATCAAATAAATGAGAAGGGAAAGGAAAAAGGAAACCTCAGGAGGGTTTCAAAATGGAGAAGGTCTGAGCACTTCCTATCAACAGTATAAGAAACCGACAGTGAAGAAAGTTCCACAACGCCCTACTATGCCAACTTTCCTTGCAGAAGGAAATGAATGGCATTGAGATGGAGGATATTTTGAGCATGAGAATCTGAGTGATTATCTTGCACAATAAAAATATCAATCTAGGGAATTCAAAGAGAATATGACTTTCCATCATTTTTTCCAGGTTAAAGAGAACCGGAGACCTTGCAACAGCAATAGAAGACTCAAGGCATATGTAGAATATATTATTTCTGCCTACATTCGATGGGTCATCCAAAATCATGGAAAAATCTTGGATGGAGAAGTTAGATGCATTATTCTAGCTACACCAAGTAGAGGAAGTAGAGGATGTTCAGTTTGCATCACTACACCTTGAGGGTGAATCAAATGACTGGTGGTTCGGTAGATTGAAACATGCAAGAGTGATTGCATATGCAGAGCTCACTTAAAGATTGGTAGCGAGGTTTGATAGAAGAAACCCAGAGGCACATTCCATTTAGACATTATCCGACAATAAAGAGAAAGTGTATGAGGAGCAGAAGGGAGATATCAACACTGATACACTAGGAGGAGATCAACTACCACCACCGCCACCACCAGAAAGAGTACTTGCATAGATTTGAGGAGCCCTTGCATTTTGGAAAGATGTTCCCAAGACTTCAACATTGAGAGTCCAAGGCAAGATTCAACAGGTGCATGAGGAAGAAGAAGCAGATACCAGTGCTGGTGCATTAGTAGAGGAGCATCCATCGCCATCACCAATAGTTGGAGAAGAAATTGCACCGGTTGGAGGAACTCTTGCAGCTTTTCAGGATGTTCCCAAGCATCCGCTGATCCAAGGTGTTAGCATTGGAATCAACACTTGGAATGCATCAAGCGCCTGACCAGACACATCTTAAGCTCAAGGGCTATTGTTATAGTTTGGATTTGATTTTTTGGAAAGTGGTTGGATCTCAAGCACTCTGAATGGAACTTGAAACAGATAAAATATTCTGACACATATAAGGGCACTAATATATGATGTGGTAGCAAGGTTTAGTTTGTAGTCAAATAGTTAGACGAATAGAAGAAAGAAAACGGGTATCTAGGATAGAAGTCCACTATGTAGATGAAAGGATAACAAAGGATTCCATACCTGAAATGCATTAATGAAAGAAAGCTTTCGCAAGACTTACAAGAATATCATCATACATATAAAAGATTTATGTCATAGGGAATGCTTATGAATAGAATTACCATACACATCTTATCAAGAAAGCTTGTAGAACAATATGGATAAAAATTGATAATCATGTACTGCTATATCATAAGGCTAACAAAAACATGAGACAATATATATATCACAGTCCAGAAATGAAGATCTGAGATATGGAAACACATAAGGAAAATACACACACCATATTATTTGTGAATCCTCAAGAGTGTAACTGGAATATATTATGTGTTAAACAATACACTGTTTAGGAATGAAATGAGAATCAACAATAGGGCACTCGGCCAATGTGCCATCAACCCTCTCTTTTTTACATACAAACTGGACTCTTAAATAGAGCCTTGCAAAACATATTGTTACAAATTTTTAGGAATATTGATTAATAAAACAAGCTAAAAATAGACATTCCAATAAATGAACTTGCATAATCATTGGAATTGTTGCTTGATAAAAGGTATCAAATCCTTTTTAGTTTGAAACTAACTTTGTTTTGACTGCCACCTTTGCTGATCTACCTCCTTACAATCTGTGATATCCAACTGCTGCAGAAAATGTGGAACTGACTACCACCTGCACCAATTATTCCCTTAAAATTTGGAAAGTATTCGATGAAATGCTACTTATGCTCTTCCTTGGAATCTGGGTCAAATCTGCCACCTAACCAACCCCTAAATCTGCTGCAATAAATGTGAAAATGACTGTCACTTAATCAATCCTTTTCCACCTATGTCAATTGAAATCAGAAGCAAATCGACCACTTGGAACACAAACTTCATCTATTTGGCCGAAGTATTGTCTTTAAAATTCTTGGACATTTGATGTTCAAGCTCTAATTCTGCCTTTTATAAATTCTGGCAAAATAGCTACCTGTTGAAAATATAGTTCTTTCTCTACTGCATTCAAATTTCTAGGAAAACTAGCTATATGTTAAAAAGGTAGATATTTTCCTAGAAATGACTAAAAATCTCTCGACACAGTAAACTGTGAGTCTCAATATCTACAAAAAAACTAAGCATGATAATAAAATATTGCTAGAAACACTGTCTTCAAAAGTTAAAACCAAAACATGAGATTAAAGGATACATAAAAAACCCTTTAGGTCTTTCATGATGTAGCTTCTCTTCTTCTTTGCAGTCCGGTACCCATCCTTGGATAGTACCTCCACTTCATCTACTGTGTTATCACACTCAAAATTTTCAAAATTTGTTTTGATAAGGTCACCATAAGTTTCATGTTATTTCATGTTGGGTCAAGTCTTTGATGAAGAATTTACCAAATCATGTTTATCATATGTAAAAAAAACCACCATGAGTCATGTCATGTCAGTCAACTACACTCCATGTCTTTTTGTTTTCACACCCATGCCTTCAAATTAAAAAAGTGAGCCAATTTATAGTTAAACACAATTTCGTAGCGAATTCAGTGCAAAACAGGCAGATTTTTCTATGAAACTACCTGATAATTTCGTAGCGAATATGAGGATTTCTTTGTTTTTTGATTTTTGAGAAGTAAACTTCAAGCGTAGTTTCTAGGAAAAAAAGAAGTATTTTAAGTAATGGAGAGAGGTTATTGTCAAGAACATATCAAATAACATTAACCTCTTTCACTTTTCTCAAAGGTGCTACAAATTTTGATATTCGGAGATGTATTTCGGCTCTATTTTCAGAATGCAGAATTTTCCTGTTTTATACTTGTTTTTAGAATGCAGATTATGGACATTTGGAGATGGTTTTCAAAACAACAAGAGAGGTTTTTATTCAGAAAATAATGACATACAAAAAAATCTTTAATTTTTGAAACATCCATCAAGGATAGATAGATAAGAGCTCATGTCTGAACCCTATTTTTTCAAAAAAAACAGAGTCATTTTATTGATAAATAAACTTGCTAAAGGTGAAAATGATGTTTTTTGAAGAGGGTAAGAGGCAAGTTTGCATGATCATACTTCATCATATCAATTTTCAGACCTACAAGTGAAATTTGGAAGAAAAAGGGAGAATTTGGAATTTTCTCCATAATCAAGTAGTTTCATAACGTGCTCCAGGCTTGAAGGCTGAAAAACGCTACGAAATTTCTAAAGATGCTCTTTTGCCTTTAAATTCAATTTTATGGAGAAATAAGGAGGGGAAAATTTTTTATTTAGCTTATTAGTCCCAAGGAATATCCTCCAAAATTAAGAAAGGTCAAAGGTTATACAAAAGGTGGATTTTGGAGTTCGCTACGAAATGAGCGCTACGAAATTTCTGTACATGACTGTTTTAGCAGTTAACTTCACGTTTGATGTCTGACCAAATGAAAATGGATTTTGGAAATATGAAAGATGTTTTTCTTTAGAACAGGTCCATCTACCAAAACCTCTCTTAGTTTCTGCAAATCCATCAGGGTTTGGAAATTATACACTCATCTTTGAAGCCTATTTTTCAGAATTTTCACTAACCAGATTTTGAAAAAATTGTAAAAATTCGAATTGGAGGAGGTCTAGATTAGCATCCACGTGGCATAATGACACATCAACACTCCAGTACACATAAAATTATTTGGTTGAAGTTTATAAGGGTTATTAAATGGATTTGTTGAACTATTAATGAAAGAAGAGTCCTTTTTGTATTCAAACTCTGTAAAAGAGAATATATCCCTAGGAAGTCTCCAAGTGATGGAATCATGTTTGAAATAGGTCTCTGAGGTGGGAATTCGAAGCTAGCAAGGTGGAAAATCATTTGTATGAGTCCTCACTCTATAAATGAGATAGTTTTAGAGTTAGAGTGGGATGGGAGATGTTATGAAGGCACTACTCTTGTAATATTTGTCTATCAATAATATACAATGGCAACAACCTATTTCAAACCTGAGATTCTTCTATGTGTTCTTATGTATGTTTCTTATATCAGTCTTTTAATTTCTCTCCAGTTTTCTAGTTTTATAATCACTTGGAATTCATCATTACATGCTCCAACTTCCTTTATACACCTAGTCAGCTGTTTGGTCATGTTTTATTAGTTTGCTTATGTATAATCACTTAGAATTCATGGTGAGATGCTCCAAATTCCTGTATGCATATAGCTTGGTGTTCTATCCTTCATGTGTGGTTTTATAAGAATAAAATTGCCTCAGCTTCCATGAAATAGATTGACTTGTGACTTAGTTTTCATATTGACTCCATAAGCCCAATGGTAGTAAACCTTATACATCTTTCACCTACACAAAAACACATTCAGTCCAATTCAAAGTTAGCCATCTGCTTTCAAGTTGTTCATTGAATATCCTTTATCCTTTTGAGAGAGCCCTCTCAGACTGGAAAGGCTAATTTCCAGTTACAAGTGGTTTGAAATAGTTACTCCAAGTTGACCATTGAAGCAGCCCAACATGACTCAATTTGGTGATAACATTTTGGTGTCGTTGCTAGGGACGAAGGTGTAAATTTTCTTCGAGCATAATGAAAAGGTTCAGATTTGACTTCTGATGGTGAACACATGAATTTTGTACCATTCACCTGGCGAATCCATTGTTCAAGATCCTGAGCTTCAAAGTTCAAAGCGAATTCACTGGGAAGAATCCAGATTTCAGAACATGCATGGTGATCCAAGATGACAGGGTATGTGGAAAACTCTTTTTATGATGAAATGTTCCAAAGTGTAAGGGATGAGTTAGCATAATTTCAGATAGATGAACATTTATCCACAATAGTATTTCGTTGTTTGAAATCCAGTAGACTCACACCTAAAAATAAAATTTGTTTTCTTGGTTTAGCTGCTGAAAGATTAGAGAATGAAATTGAGCTATTGGATGTTAAATTGGATAATATGATTTCCAAGATCCTAAACAGTTCTTGGAAGGTCTTGCTCCTCCAAAAAAGGAGTAAATTTTTTTACCATTTGAATTGCATATAGAGGAAGAATATGGTTATGAGCTTGATATTGTAGAGTTGGAATCAAGGTTCAGCCTTGGTGAAGAAAATTAAAAGGATATCTAGGATCAATTTGTCATTGAGAGCTTAAAAGGGATATTAATAACTTGTGTCTTCTATGATCCCATAGCTGATTACATGAAAGAGTTATACAATCCAACTTTTCAATTATTTTTTCACTATGAAAAACAAATCCATCTTTTCTTACCTTTATCATTTCAGAATACAGTTTTCTTTCGGTTCAAGTGCAGTCAAGGGGTTCAATTATCAGATCAGCTCATTGAATGGATTTATTGGAGGTTTTATGTTGCTTGAATCAAATATGAATATTGCAACTGTTAGGGTAGGTAGGAGTGTGTGTGAATAAGCTCAAGTTTACTGAGCATCTGTTCAGTATGTATAGATTTGATTTTTCAGAAGTAATCATCAAGCTTGAGCCTGAGGAGAAGGCCTTAAGAGCTTGGTGAAGTCTTCATCAATTTCAGAAAATTTTCAATTTTTCAAGAGAGAGGCACTGGAACTACAAGTTCTTTGTTGTACCACAGGGGCACACCATCCTAAGTGGAGCCACTATTATCACACTCAAATTTTTCAATTTTTTTTTTGATAAGGTCACCATAAGTTTCATGTTATGTCATGTTGGGTCAAGTATTTGATGAAGAATTTACCAAATCATGTTTATCATATGTCAAAAAAACCACCATGAGTCATGTCATGTTAGTCAACTACACTCCATGTCTTTTTGTTTTCACACCCATGCCTTCAAATTAAAAAAGTGAGCCACTTTACAGTTAAACATAGTTTCGTAGCGAATTCAGTGAAAAATAGGCAGATCTCACTACAAAACTACCTGATAATTTCGTAGCGAATATGATGATTTCTCTGTTTTTTGACTTTTGCGCAGTCCACTTCAAGTGAAGTTTATAGGAAAATAGAGAAGTATTCTAAGACACTGAGAGAGGTTATTTTCAAGCACATATCAAATAAAATTAACCTCTTTCAATTTTTTCAAAGGTGCTACAAATTGGGAGTGTAATATTCCCAAATGGGGAAAGCAACAATATAGCTCATAAAGTGAAGCAAAAACAAATATTTAACACATGAAACCATGAGACCATGAAACCAATATGGAGTCATAAAATTATGTATTAGAGCAGAAAATCAATACAAAATAGTGAGGCATAAATCATATATAATGAGGAAACAAGCTTCCCATAAGCAATCACTCCCAAATATGAGTTGCTGTTACAATACAAAATGACAGAGAGAAACTACAACGCAGTAATATTAAGCATAACTACAGCTGGAGATGATACAATGATATAAAAATAATGATATATGCCCCAATAGAGTCTAGACATACAGATCTGGGCACTAGATCAGCTTTCCAAGACAACCCAAGAGGGTTTCTGGAAAATGCACACAATGTGCCAATGTAAGATGTAGCCCTAGGGCTGAAGATATGATGCAACAAAAGAAATGAGAAGATATGGTTGATGCTGATGTATTAAACTAAAAATATTCTCCAATATATCCTTTGGATGAAAGAATGGCTCCTCCACTGAAGAAATCACCTCCCAAAACAACCACTGCAACTACCCCTGCAACTCCTCCCTAAATAACGCAGATCTGGACTGAAACTACATTGTAGGGGATAAATACTCCTTAGCCTACTGCTAAATGTGTCAATAAGGCTCAAGGGGCTTCTTTATAGGCCTCCCAATGGATGGAAACTTTCCTCCACTGCAAAACTAGCTCTGAAGACACCCAATATGATTCTCCACTGTTGCACCCTGCAACACAGCACAATATCCTGCAGAAACTGCGCTGATGAAGAAATATGTAGCTTGGCCTTAAGATTGAATGTGGAAATGAAGTGAAATAATTCTCCAAGGGGCCTCTCAAGGAAAGAGGTGGGATTCCCGCTCGGGAACACCCAGTGATAAACAACACAACAATCTCAACTAAACAGCTGAAGAATGCAAGAAGTCTAAACAGACCACATAAAAAATAATAATCTATAACATACCCCATATGGCTGCCATCCCCTTCCTTATATAAGTTATGAGCTTCCTTACTCTTGGCCCTGCTCAATTAGGTCATTTCATCCATGCAAACAATCTCCCTCCAAAACTGCATTATTCCTCACTTAATGTCCACTCCTCCATAACAGCACTGTTGATTTGGTCAAATTTGACCTAGTCAACATGATCCAACCCTTGTTCACACCCAAAGGTGCTTTATTTAGCTGCTTAGAAAGTCTCCTTTCTCACTTGAAGTGTTTTTATTGTTGCTAAGGAGATTTATGGGCCTTCCTACCCATTTATTCACCTACCGAGTGACAAAATAATCTATAATATTCCATTTAGCTAAAAGCTAAATTTTAGGAATATTACAGTCCTCCCCTCCAAAATGTTGCTTTTCCTCAAGCAACTGCAAGGACACTACACAATCTCCAATGGATATGTCTCCTCCCAAGAATACAAGTTTTCCTTTGGTGGATAAACCAAATAGCTCTCATCATGAAGAAGTGGGAGATATATGGAAAGACTTATATGCTGTCCATTAGCCTCCTTAAGGCATGAGAGATGATAAATGTTGGGTGCCCCAACCCCAATGAGAAACTCCAATCTCCATGCTATCATCCAAACAAAGTGAGCCATCCTTGTTAGCTCATAGATATAATCACCAATCCCTTGCTTCTGCAATGTATAGGGGCTGCATGGCTGAAAAGGAGAGGTCAAGTTATTCAAATCACATTGTCTCTCTCTCCATTTATGATAGATGTGGAACTGTTGGTCTTGGGCTGCAATGATATGGTCATTAAGAAGCCAAAAGGTACTTGGAATCTCATGATCCCACTCTTTGGTTATAAGAACCCCTCTTTCCCAATCCACCCCACATATAGTGAATAAAGTGTCATCACCATATGGGCTCCAAAATAAATATGGACTAAGTGTCATATGGCATAATGGATGGTGACAATAGCCCTTCAAGTGATACCAACGTTGTTCTTCTTCTAGTTGTTTCAAAACATGATATGGTAAGTGGCCATCCAACCACTTATTGGCTGCCATAAGCTTCTCAAAAGCTTGAAAATAATAGAGGACATTAGGTGTTGGCTGAATATGAACCAAGCAAAACATGTCTTGCCCAAAGCCCTCCATGAAGAGGTTATTCCCATCATTGAATGTAGTCCCAATAGGACCGTGAAACCCAAAGAGAGGCTTTCTCTATTGTGGAACAATGTGCTGCAAATGCATGGTAAAGAAATGCACATACATTGTTAGTTGATAAATAAGCATCAAAACACAACCTTTACTGTATATTGTAGACAATTTGGTGAAGAGGTCCATAGATGAACCTTCCCATTTCTCCATCAAAAGGGAAAGTGATTGTAACAACCTTGCAAGGGGGTTGTTCTCTTCTTCATACATAAAAAAAGTTACATATCTATTGGTATGTTGGTGCACATCTGCTTTGATATCCTCCCAATAGAATCCCTCCATGATGGTGTGATAAGACTCAGTGGAATCTACATGTCCTGAAAAGAGTGCCTTATAAGCTACATGTAGAATCTCCTTCTTGAGCTTGGAGTCTTTAGTCAAGTAGATCTGATCATGGAAATAGATGACTCCTTCAACCACTATATACCTCCTATCCATCCCTTTCCCATCAAGAACCTTACATGTGAAGAGGTTCTTGGAATATTCCACCACTAGTTGGGACTCCCAATATGGATCTAGGCTTCCCAACAATGATAGCGCTGTAGAAATGTGAAGGAAGCACCTGTCACACCACAAATATCATCTTTGACATGATTGATGACAAAGCCACATGTGGGAGTATTGTTACCCCAATGTTTTTGCCTCCCTTTCAGCTTATCTTTCCCAAGACAAGATTGAAGTACATGGAGGTCAACCTCCCATTGGAAGACATTTTCCATCCAAAACTTCCATAGTTTTTCCAATGCATGCAAGAGTGTTAATAACCTCTTGTCATATTCAAAAATATTCCTCATGTGGTGAAGTATCATTTGATGCCCCAAGGTTATGGAATAGCCCTTTGACACCATGCTCATGTCATCATAGATTTCTGAATCATCATCTTTCAGCGCAAATAGCTGAGTGGGAGATAGTAATGTCCATTTCAGAAAATTGCTTACCTCTCCTTTGAACCCATCAAAGGTTCTCTGCGCTGTGCTAGCTCCTCCCAAGGCTTCTCCCCTAGCCAAATATATTAATGCTGCACCATGTTGAGAGAACTCTTTATTCATCCTCTAATCAGGGGGTCTCCCTAGTGGAATGCTTCCGTGTAGAGATAAATCAAAATCTGAAGTAGACTGTATAGGTGAGTGGACTGATTTGTCCCTCCCTTCATTGCATAAATCAGTATCCTTATTCTATCTATAAACCCCATGAAATAAAAAAGGGTGCATGCTCCTCATCCTTTGATGTTGATCCATCTTTTGTTCTTGTCCTTTGATCAAGGTGTTGCTGCCCATCACTACTGTCACATGATGCTCCTTGGGAACGTTTTGCAAAGATGAAAAAGCTCCTCCATTGGAAGCAATAGCTTCATGCCCATCCCCATGTTGTGATGGTTATCCTCCTGAAGTGACATTGCTGTTACTTCATTTCTTCTCTTCCTCCTCATTAATAGTTGAGACTACCTCATCAACAATGAAAGACCCTAGATCTTGATCTTCCCTTGAAGGAGGAATCTTCATGTATCCCCTTTGAGAAGAAAGCTCTTCCTGCAATGGGGATCTTGCCCTTGGTAAGGTATCATACAGGTTTTTATTCCACTCAATAGAAATCTAAAGTGGAGTTGGTGCAATAGATCTTTCCATCTCATGCAAAGGTTTTGAATGTTTATGTTTTGCTAGCCCAATCAAACATGTTTAAGGCTGTTTTACATCAAATATTTTCACTAATATATTAGTTAATCTTGCATAAGTAGCTATATTTGCATGATTAAATGAAGAATATTCATAAAACCATCAAGTGCTAGCCTTACCTTCAATATGCAGCATTGCTATCCTAAGGGCATCCTTTTCTGAAACTTGATGTAGATGCAAATATGAGTCTAGCTTATCTATCCAATCCTTGGTTGTGCATTTGGAGGACCCATCAAAATTTGGTGGAAGGAATCTACCTATTCTAGTTCTGTTGTGATTTTTGGGTCTTATCTCCTCATTCAGTTGGAAAAACTCTTGGAATTTCAAGTGCTCCTTGAATCTCCAAGATTGAGATTCATACTCCTGAATATAATCACTCAAAGTCTCCTCCTTTGGTGCATCTTCTTTCTCCATCTCTCTTACAGTAAATATGGGCATAATACTGCACTATGGATTAGATTGTGTGGCTGAATTCTCACACCTATATTATTAAAATATAGGGTTTTCTTCATATTCAAACCCCCTTGGAGATTCTCTACACATCTCCCTTCTCATCTTCTTGATATCTTCATGAATGCCCTGCATAGTTTGAAAAAGAAGCTTTGAGAGCCCCTCTTCCTCCCTTCCTCAAAATAATGGAGTCTTGTATTTTTTTCTTCTGTACATCTCATCTTCTTGTGAGAAGCTTCTCCTTATGGTGACATATTGGCTGAATGCACAGGCTGAGCCAAGATTATGCTCTGATACCACTGTAATATTCCCAAATGGGGAAAGCAGCAATATAGCTCATAAAGTGAAGCAGTAGAAAATATTTAACACATGAAACCATGAAACCAATATGGAGTCATAATATTATGTATTAGAGTAGCAAATCAATACAAAATAGTGAGGCATAAATCATATATAATGAGGAAACAAGCCTCCCATAAGAAATCACTCCCAAATATGAGTTGCTGTTACAATACAAAATGCCGGAGAGAAACTAAAATGCAGTAATATTAAGAATAAATATAGCTGGAGATGATATAATGATATAAAAATACTAATATAGGCCCCAATAGAGTCTAGACATACATATCTGGGCAGTAGATCAGCTTTCCAAGACAACCCAAGAGGGTTTCCAGAAAATGCACACAATGTGCCAATGTAAGCTGTAGTCCTAGGGCTGAAGAAATGCTGCAACAAAAGAAATGAGAAGATATGGCTGAAGCTGATGTAGGAACCTACATCTCTTCTCCAATATATCCTCTGGATGAAATAATGGCTCCTCCACTAAAGAAATAACCTCCCAAAACAACCATTGCAACTACCCATGCAACTCCTCCCTAAAATAATGTAGATCTGGACTGAAACTGCGCTGTAGGGGATAAATACTCCTTAGCCTGCTGCTAAATGTGTAAATAAGGCTCAAGAGGCTTCTTTACAGGCCTCCCAATGGATGGAAACCTTCCTCCACTGCAAAAATAGCTTTGAAGACACCCAATATGATTCTCCACTACTGCACCCTGCAACACAGCACAATATCCTGCAGAAACTGCACTGATGAAGAAAGTTGTAACTTTGCCTTAAGCCTGAATGTGGAAATGAAGTGAAATACTCCTCCAAGAGGCATCTCAAGGAAAGAGGTGGGATTCCCGCTCGGGAACACCCGGTGCTAAACAGCATAGCAATCTCAACTAAACAACTGAAGAGTGCAAGAAGTCTAAACAAACCACATACAAAATAATAATCTAAAACATACCCCATACGGCTTCCATCCCATTCCTTATATAAGTTATGGGGTTTCAAGCACATATCAAATAACATTAACCTCTTTCACTTTTTTCAAAGGTGCTACAAATTGGGAGATTCAGATATGTCTTTCGGCTCTATTTTTAGAATGCAGAATTTTCTTGTTTTATACATGTTTTTAGAATGCAGATTCTGGACAGTGGGAGATGGTTTTAAAAAATTAAAGAGAGGTTTTTCTTAAGAACATACTGAACTAAAAAAAAATATTTAAGTTTTGCAACATCCATCAAGGATAGAGAGATAAGAGCTCATGTTTGAACCCTATTTTTTCAGAAAAAACATAGTCATTTTATTGATAAATAAACTTGCTAAAGGTGAAAATGATGTTTTTTGAAGAGGTTAAGAGGAAATTTTGCATGATCATACTTCATCATATCAATTTTCAGACCTATAGGTGAAATTTGGAAGAAAAATGGAGAATTTGGAATTTTCTCCATAATTAGGTAGTTTCGTAGCATGCTCTAGGCTTGAAGGCCGAAAAACGCTACGAAATTTCTGAAGATGCTCTTTTGCCTTTAAATTCAGTTTTATGGAGAACTAATGAGGGAAATTTTGTTTTTATTTAGCTCATTATCCCCAAGGAAGATCCTCCAACATTAAGAAAGGTAAAAGGTTATGAAAAAGGTGGATTTTGGAGTTTGCTACGAAATGAGCACTACGAAATTTCTGTACATGACTGTTTTAGCAGTAAACTTCAAGTTTGATTTATGACCAAATGAAAAAGGATTTTGGAAATATGAAAGAGGTTTTTCTTCATAACATGTCCATATACAACAAAATCTCTCATTTTTTTCAAAGCCATCAGGGTTTGGAAATTATACACTCATCTTTGAAGCCTATTTTTTAGAATTTTCACTAACCAGATTTGTGAAAAAATTGTAAAAATTCGACTTGGGGGAGGTCCAGCTCAGCATCCACGTGGCATAATGACACATCAACACTCCAATACACTCACAAAATTAGTTGGTTGAATTTGATAAGGTTTATTAAATGGATTTGTTGAACTATTAATGAAATAAGAATCCTTTTTGTATTCAAAATCTGTAAAACAAAATATATCCTTTGGAAGTCTCCAGGTGATGGAATCATGTTCAAAATAGGTCTTTGAGGTGGGAATTCAAAGCTAGCAAGGTGGAAAATAATTTGTATGGGTCCTCACTCTATAATGAGACAGTTTTAGATTTAGAGGGGGTTGGGAGATGTTAAGAAGGCACTACTCTTGTAATCTTTGTCTATCAGTAATATACAGTGGCAGCAGCCTATTTCAGGCCTGAGATTCTTCTATGTGTTCTTATGTATGTTTCTTATATCAGTATTTTACTTTCTCTCCAGTTTTCTAGTTGTATAATCATTTGGAATTCATCATTACATGCTCCAAATTCCTTTATACACCTAGTCTGTTGTTTTGTCATGTTTTATTAGTTTGCTTATGTATAATCACTTGGAATTC
The DNA here is from genome assembly GCA_034641835.2 of Pinus albicaulis. Lineage (NCBI taxonomy): Eukaryota > Viridiplantae > Streptophyta > Pinopsida > Pinales > Pinaceae > Pinus > Pinus albicaulis. Next base: position 135,068,620 of record CM076569.1, on the reverse strand, counting down.
ATGGTGACATACTCCAAATTCCTGTATGAATAGAGCTTGTTGTTCTGTCCTTCATGTGTGGTTTTATAAGAATACAATTGCCTCAGCTTCCATGAAATAGATTGAATTATGACTTAGTTTTCATATTGACTCCATAAGCCCAATGGTAGTAAACCTTACACTTCTTTCACCTACACAAAAAAACATTCAATCCAATTCAAATTTAGTCATTTGTTTTCAAGTTGTTCATTGAATATCCTTTATCCTTTTGAGAGAGCCCTCTCAGACTGGAAAGGCTAATTTCTAGTTACAAATGGTTTGAAATAGTTACTCCAAGTTTACCATTGAACCGGCCCAACAAGACTCAATTTGGTGATAACATGTTGATTTTCCCGTAGAAGGGCTAGAAACTGCATTTGAACTGCATGTTACATCTTCACTGCAACCTACATAAACTATCTTTCCCTTTCTCCTCACTAAAATCCTTTGTCAAAGAATGGTATAATTTTGCATATTCCTCATCAGTGATCTCCTTTGGATTTCGAAGCTAGACTGCCTATGCTTTTTTTTTTCCAGAAGTTTATGAAATTTGGAAAAGAAAAAATTAAGTAGAAAAAATAGCACATCTCAGCACCGACAAACGTTACAAGCAATAAGATAAAGAGCCGATGGTTTCTCTGACCCACACAGTTTCCAATTGCAGGGAAATAATGATCAAATCGATCAACATATGCTTTACACTTTCTACAATATCTTTCTAGTAAAAATAACCTATTATTAGAGGTTGTCTCATCATTTCCAATATCCACATATCCTGCAATGAAATTTGTTCTCAAAACAACATTTTTCTCAGGTGATTTTAAGAACAACGCCCAGACTTCATCAACATGACCATACTGCCCTCACCCTACAATTACTGTTGTCCAAGAGATAAAATTTCGTTCTGGTATTTTATGAAAGAGCTCTAGTGCCTCATCAATACGACCATCCCGAGCATATCATGCAATCATAACATTTTGTCGAACAATTGGCGTGCACCCTCTAGCTTCCCACATTTTGCATACATATCCACAAAAGTACTTCCTGTTGGGTGCTAGTTTTGCAGGCTTTTCCTACATTTTTTTTCCCTATTTTTCCTCATGAATATAACCAATGGAACTATCTTTGCCTCTTTTTCCTACTTCTATCCTAACTTGTGTTGTTTCACCTTATTTTCATTACTCTTCCATTTCATCAATTATTATGATATATCGTACCTTTTTGTATGACTAATTGAGGATGAATGTTTGAAGAAGATCTATGCTCTTTGTGTTGTCTTTCCCGATGTCATTTGTAGCACAAAAGATCCCGAGCATGAGGTATATAGGAGTAGTTAAGGGTGTGCTGTTACATCGAGATTTTTACACCATGATGCTGTTACACTTTGCTGTTATAGACCCACTGGTAAACTGTTGTTACACTTTTCTGTTACAGACCCGCTGGTGAACTGCTGATACAATTGTACCACTAACTAGATCTCATCAAATCTTGTTGCTAACATGTCCTCTAGTTGTTATGCTACAACTGTGGTTTATCGTGATAGATGTAGAAGTTATTAAGCATTGTATTTTTGGATAAAAGCCTATGGGTGGTTTTGATTGTAATCTATAATTTTCCAGTCATACTTTTATTAAGAAGTGGTTATAACCATATATATTCTATTTCGATCAGCATGAGAATCATAATATTCTCATGACTTATGTATCCCTTTTTTTCAGAGATGTAACCACTGTATAGTTCTTGGGCCCTTGAGGTCGAAAGGTTAGCGGAGAACAACATTATTTTGGCTCTGTAATTTTTCTCATATTTATACAGATTATCTTGTTATTGCTATTACATGCGTTATTTGATTTAGTTTCTATTAAGTTCTTTCTCTACCTGCGCCCTGCTAGGGAGGAAGGGCCCTCCTTCTTAGTAGGGATTGAAGTGATTAAGGTAGTTGTGTATATGTGTTTTTATTTTAGTTTATGTATCAGTAGAGGTGTTGTTGCTGTTGTTTCAGCTGTGAATATATCCGCTTCAATTTCAATAATTTGTATGCTGTTACACATATGAGATTAGAGATACCAGCTGGATAATTGTTGTGTGGCGCGCTAGAATAGATAAATTGAAGTGTTATTACAGTCTTGTAGATCATTTTATTTCTGCATGAGTGATTTACTTCCAGCATTTACTTCAGCAACGATTTATTTTATTTGGAATTGCTTCTGGTTGGGTGTATCGGAACAGACAGTGCAACTGTCATTGAAATAAAATACATCCTTGGATTGATAATTTATGTGTACTATTTTAGTCATTCAATAGTTATTAATATAGCCCAACATTTTGGCGCCGTTGGCGGGGATGGCAGTGACGATCCAATCAATCAGATTTGTTTCTTAGAGGTGCAATTTCCATGTGCTTTTAGAGTGTCTCCAACGACACAATCGCTGGGCAGTAAGACCAGAGGTAAGAACCTGTGCAACGCTCTAACGAACTTGAGCGGGTTCACCATTGTCTTGCTGGGACACTTAGGAGAGTGAATTTTTGGGCATTTTTTTTTTTAGAGTGTCTCCAGTGACACAATTACCGGGCGGTAAGACGAGAGGTAAGAACTTGCGCATCGCTCTAATGAACTTGAGCAGGCTCACCAATGTCTTGTTGGGAAACTTATAAGTTTGAATTTTTGGGTGTTATTTTAGGGTGTCTTCAGCTATACAGTCGCTGGGCGGTAAGACAAGAGGTAAGAACTTGTGCATCGCTCTAACGAACTTGAGCGGGCTCATTACTGTAGAAACTGAAGCACTTATAGGATGAATTGATACACATAGGGCCCATGTGTGCCGGTAGGATGACATCAACATCTACAAACACCCCCCACTCTATTGACTACAGGAAAGACGGGTCATAAGAAGGAAAATAAGAGTGAAGATTTGGGAAGAAATACATTCTTTGGAGATCTGATCTCAAGGGAAGAAAAGGAACAATCCACATCATAAAAAGATAATAGGAAGAAATGACCACATAAAGCAGCTACCATATCAAAGATTGGGCCATTGGTGTCTTCCATGTCTGGACCTCACCACCCTTTGAACATCATATCCACTCTTGATATCAAGACTCCATATTCAAAACAGTAGTGAAAAATAATTGATCAGGATCTAAGAATTTAAGGACACGGAGAGATGATTGGGGAGCATCAGGGACCTGAGGAACAACATTTAATTGATCATCATTTGGACGCTGGTAGTTCTGTTAAACAACTGGTCCTAGAACAACCTGAACCTTTTATTTATCAATCTCCGGTACACTCCGAGTTTAGTTCATCCCATCAGGAAGAATCAGCCATGGGGGACGAGAATGTCAAGACAGATAGCTCTGTTACTTTTGAATTCCAAATAGTAGTAACACGGGATGAGGATCCTATGAAGAATATTACTTTATCATACCTACCATCCTTTCAAGGGATGGATGTTGAAGAACCTGATACCTTTCTGTTCGAATTCAATGTGCTGTGTAGAGGTTATGACTACACTTCAGATTCCCAGAAGCTGAAATTGTTCCTTGCTACTCTGAAAGGAGAAACATTAAGATGGTTCATGAGACTAGGTGCTGACACGATTCGAACCTAGAATGACATGAAGGAGGCCTTCCTCTTTAAGTATCAGGATTACTGTCGAACCAGGGATTTTAAGGACGAGATTTTCAGAATTGTACAAAAGGAGGAGGAAATCCTGGAAGACTATATGGAGCAATTTCACTAAAATTTACAAAGGTCTAAGTTCAGTAAATTAGACCCGTAAATTATAAAGACAATATTCTTAAGAGGTATAAGAAATGATTTTCTGGAGCATCTGAACCTATTGGGAAAAGGAAACATATCACAAGAACCGCTTGAAGAAATAATGAAGCTTTGCCTACGTAGCTCAAGAGGATCAGTCAAAGGGAAAGTTTCAGTTTGGGACCCTTTAGTCCGGATACAGAAGTCCATGAGTGGAGGAGTAACCAAAGTAGAGATCGAGAATTTATTTGAGGATTTTAAAACCGACCTCCTTAGCACTCTCTCTACCCAGATCACTACGGTACAAGTTAAGAAAGCACAAGTAGAAGATGAAGCATCCTTAGCAATATTCTGTCCCCGATGCAAAAAGAAAAATTTGGAAATAGAATTTGGACTGAATAACGTCAGCCTTTGCAATATCTGTGAGTTGGCGCATTCTACGAATCAGTGTCCTCAATTATCCAGACTGAAGGCGATACTTCAAGAATCAAGCGAGGATGTCCAATCTTCTTATTTCATTGGATCAAAGAGACCATGGCAGTCACAACCTATAGGTATGCCTTCATATTTTTCCTCCTTTTATCCTTGGAATAATGTTTATAATAGTCAGCAATATCCATGGCAGTATCTTACTCCTCTCTCAACACAATTTCCTTCACCATGGAACCAGTGGTCGTCTCCTCCACCAATGCAATATCCTCCATAAAAACCCAATCCTTGGGGTCAGAACTGGAGAAGTAATGGCCAATTTCCAGTACCCCCTCCACTACCAATAAAACAACAATAGTTACAACTATCTTCTATTCAAAATCCTACACCTTCTGTTTGACCCCAATTACCTGTTCAACCTAACCCCAATCCAAATAATAAGGCAGCCCAGAGCATGGATGCTCTGGTTACCATCCAAATTATCTTATTACTCCCATTGGACTTAACAAGGCTCAACTTCGATCAAGGAAAGTCATCATATCTGAGCATACTCCCATTATTACCAAAGAGTGCAAGTCACCTAGAAAGGACATCGGTGATTCTGAGGCAGATGTTACACATGTAACAACTGATACAACACCCACTGTTACATCTGTAGCAGCCAAGTCGAGAGGATCTACTATTCCTACAACAATCAATCCAAGCAAGGTTGGTGCATCTGTGATAGCTGACTTAGCTGTTAGCATTCAGAATCCTCCATACCCTCAACGATTAAATGAAACTGGGCTGGTCTCACAACTTGAATCTGAATTCCTCAAGGAACTGCAAAATTTGTATGTGTGAATTCCACTATTACAAGCTCTTAAGGAAGTACCTATCTATGCTAAAATAGTGAGGGATCTATGCGTCAAAATGCCTGGAAGGAAACCTAAAGACCCTGCTACTATCCATGTCATGGGGAAATTTTCTGATCTCATGATTGATCAGCCTTTTTTGACTATAGTGACTGTCCATATTGAAAATCAACCTATAACGAATACTTTGATTGATCTAGGGGTAGCCATTAATGACATGACTAAAGACCTCTTAATCTCCTCAGGACTTCATGGACTTAGAACTTGTTGTACTATACAACAACCCTCCCTTTTTCTTAATTTTAGAATAAAATTCATTTAGAAATAGGGTCCCTTTTTCTTTTTATAGAAATAAAAGAATTAGAAATAAAGATTCATTGTTTTGAAAAAGCTCATATTTGTTTATATACAAACCAAATACAACATTCAAAACTTCCGATCTAATCAAATATAGAAGACCTTATCATAAAAAACAAATCAAGTTTAAAAGACCAATGAATAACAATCACAATCGGAGATCGGAGAAAACCCTTAGAGGAAATTTGACATACAAACCCAAATCCTCCGATGCGATTAATTCGATCGCAAAACTTCAATCGCAAAGAGTTTAAGTTATCCATTCACATACTTCGGATGCGATGTGACCAGTCGCAATCGCATGATCGGGATACTCTTTAATAAGCTCTTTGCGGTCAATTTCAAATTCTTCGATGCGACGCGCGTTATTACAATAAACGCTTTTCAAAAGAAAACAAACATTTGTTCTTTTAAATGACAAAAACTTTTATATGGTGGACCCCACCGTCGGAAATCAGAGAAAGCTATTAACTATTCTTTTCGATTGAAATTCTCCGATTGCGATTTAAAACCATCTAATTGGAAATCGGAAAAAGTTTACAATCGCAATCGGCCAATCGAAGAAATCTGTATTATGATATTTATGTGCCATTTGAAAAATTTCGATGTGATTGATAAATGACATTTATTACATTCGAAAAGTTCAGGATAGGTGAATATTATAATATTTCACAAGCGCCAAATATCCATTTGTACGTGGGTATTCAATAGAAAATCGAATGAATATTGGTTGATGATTTCGTTTTTAATACGTGAGTGTGACCCAAAAAGAACATTTACGCGCTATACGAAACCAATAAATAACAAATCATAAGTTCATAATCGTTCCGTTCAAGTTGCTTGTTTGTCACGACTAAAAGTTTATTGTCGTGCAGAGCCAAGGAACACTGAACCCTTTCGTTCACAGACAAAGGGAAATAGTATCAAACACAGAAATGTCGAAGAGAGCGAGGAGAGCCAAGACTGCTGTTCCTGTTAAGTTTGTTGAGACTCCTACAGTCTCAAAAGAGAAGCCAACAAAACTGAGATTAGTTACAGATACATCATGCCAAGGGCTTAGAAGAATGACGTGGGAAGGAGTTTACAATCTATTGGAAAAACAAAACCTCAAAGTCACAGTGGAAAAGGCATTAGTTCCAGATGAAGATAGCTCAGATTCCGACTCTGAGATTACTGAAAAAATCACTTGCAAATTCATTTTTGCATCGAATTGCAGCCAGAGCAAGCATTATGCCTTATTATGATGTAATTCGATGGGTCATCGATGGTGTGAAGATAAAGGACAGAACGTTTGTTTCAGCTTCTGGAGTGTCTTTTGGGTCGTTTAAAGCAGAAGACATTAAGGCAATGTATCATCTTCCTGATCCGCAGAAGGTGTATAACAAAGAATTTATCAAAGAGTTTGCTGATAATAATAAAGTTCAATCCGATCCTATCAAAGATTGGAGGAAAAATCCTGAGAAGCACAGAAATGAAGCATCCGGTATGTATTCTGTAGATTCCCTCTTACCTCTGTATTGCTATGCCGCTGCCATGATGTGTAGATTATTTGGTAATGATAATTCCGCTAGGTTTTCTATACAAATGGTCCCATTAATCTTAGCTGCTGTCAATTCCGACATTATGGACTGGGCTGTTATTCTTTCTGATAGAATGGCTAATAGAATACTTGAGTACATACAAGATAAAATCGCTGGAAATTCCACTCCTTTTTTCTTTTGTGCCTATATTCTAGATGCTCTTTGTTTTAATTCCGAGTTTCCCTTGTTAGGATGGAAATGGACTCCCAAAGACCCTACCCCAATTCATATATATCATAAACTTCTTTGGAAAGTTCATTTCCAAGATAATGTGTATAGAATATGCCATGGTTTCCTTATCCCTATTTTTCAAACCATTTTCAATCGCTTCCCTCCTAGATTCTCTGATAAAGCTAAAGCCGACTTATCCTCAATAGGAGATTGGTTTGGAGAGGAGAAATTTACATACATCAGGATTTTTGGTAGTATTGTGGAACCCCATGTTCTTCCTCTTATTGTTCCAGACAAACTTCTCGCCCAGGAAATTTCCTATCAATTAACAGTTGAAGGAATATCCAGAGCTTTAAACAATAGTAAGAAGAGAATGTGGCCTCAATTCCCATTCAATTGTGGTCAGTTTACTTTAAATGACTTCAAACATGCAGAAAAGGAAGTCACCAAAATAAAGGGTTGTAAATTTGCAACCATTCCAGGGAGACAGTATGATCCGCGACAGATAGCCTTTAATGTTACTGCTTCAGTTTCAATTGCTTGATTTGAGCATGAACCAGATGAGTTTGATGATTTGTTTGTGTCGTTGAATGATTTTCCTCAAATTTATGATTTAGCCAAGTCTAAATTTCAGAAGGAAGAAATGAATAAATTTTTGTTATTCAGAAGTCAAAGATTGTTGAGAGTTCCTCTAGACCAACTGAGAATTCCTATACAAGGGTCAGAGACAAAGGATACATTTGTCAAAACGCCAGGAGAAACATCTGCCGGTAAAGTCATTACACAATCGGCTATTAACCAGCCAACTTTACATACTGAAAAGATGGGCACCGATGGTAAACCTGATGCTCAGAAAGGGAATACTGATGGTAAATTCGATAGAAATACTGATCAGCAGTCCACTGCTCAAACAATAGAAAAATGCACAAGTACTGATACTAATGTGCATAATAAAAAAGGAGGATCGGATAGAAAAACCATTGAGCAGGGAGCAAATACAGAGAAAGCAGACACGCAATCGGGAGGAAAAGAAACTACTGAGAAAATTATAGACTCTGCTGATCTTAATGTTTCCTCTCAATTATTGAAACAATATGATCAATTCGCTCAGCAATTGGGACTGCAGGATAAAGATAAAGAACAAGAGGAGCAGGATGTCGAAATCATTCCTGAACATCCGACATGGCAGATTGTATTGAAGATTGAGGAGATCCCTCCTTTAGATGTATTTTACAACCCTAAACATAAGGCTGTTGTTAGAAGACAAAGAAAAAGAAGGAAGATGGATCAGGACATGTTTTCTACTCCACAGGAAGAATTTATGAATATTGTTTACAAGAATACTGAAGTGAATCCATCTGAGGATCTCACTAAATTGTCCCAATATGCAGGAGCATATAGTGCTGCTACAGTAGATAAAGCTGTAGAAGTTTCTCAGATGATGACTCAGAAAGATCTCCATATAGCTTCACTTGAAGAGCAAGCTAAGGAAAGTCAGCAAAAGATTACTCAATTGCAACAACAACTACAAGATCAAGAACTCAGGTCCAAAGAGTTAGAAGAACAACTTGCTGAAGAAAAGAAGAAAGTTGATGAGCAGGTCTTAGGCAAACAACAACAATTGAATGAAGAAATTTCTAGGTTACAAGGTTTGTTACAAAATGAGAAGAATGCGAAGATTGTACAAGAAAAGGAGTTTCAAACAGCTTTAGATAGGTTCAAAGATTTTCCTAAATTAAGTGAATTCAAATCGGAAGCTCTTGAAGCTAATAAACTGCTGTCTCAAAAATTGAATGAATTTTGTGCAAAATTATCACAGGCAGAACCATTTTGTGATATTACCTCATCCTTGATCCATAACATTATTACTCTCAGACAAGAAATTGACGATGCTGATGAATATATTTCTGAATTTCTTACTTGGCAAGATACAGAAAAAGGAAGAGAAGCTAATCTTCCTAGGATAGAAGAAATACATAAATAAATCTTGTTTACAGAATGGGAACATCAGATAATGAAAGCTGAGAGAGAAATATCAAGAGCTAGGAGCATGATGAGTAATATCACGCAATTTATCAATGACAACTTGTATTCAATCAATCTCATTTCAGACTGTGTTCCTGGCAGTTTGCCTAAAGTGAAAGAAACTGAAAACAGATGGAAGGAAGAAATGATGAATAAAAGTCAACAAATTGACAAACTTCAAGCAATATCTTGGGACAGTATGTGGACTCATTTAATTAAGCCAAACAATCAACAAATGGCTATTAAATTCCTTTCAAATGCTGTCGATTGTTTAATTCCAGAATTTTCCGATGCCACCTACGCTGGACAGCTGCATTCTGAAATGAGTCATCCACCGAGGCTCCAAGATATGCTGAAGATTTGCAACTTGGCTACATCAAGCGAGAAAGAAAAGCAATGAATAAGTTTCATTTAAGATAGCATTTCTGTTTTTAATTTGATAGATTGTAGCAGTAGTAGTAGGATTATGTTTATGTAATTTCTTATTTAAATCCCTCTCATGCATTTAGAGAGGGATCCGGAGTTGTAATATTTTTGACTTGGAGCTTACATTTCTGTACTCCATTGCCTCGTATATTTTATAAAGGATCACATCTGGTGATTTTGTGCTGAAATTATCTTTGAAGTGTTGCATTTCTGTACCTTTTTGGATTTGATTTTACATCAGAGTTACTGGATTAGAGTATCAGATTTCATTTGAAAGTCTTCAAGATGAATGAGGTATTTCTATCTGTTCACTGTTGATTTCCTTTGTTATATGATATTCACTTGAAAATTTGCTATCATTTATATATATTTGGTTTTCATAACGTTTCCTTTTATATATCATTTCTGAGTATAATTGAAATGTTGTCTTTCATAAGCATATATAGATGGTATACAATGATGAATGCAATATGCTAATATAACTCTGTTTAATTTCTTAAACAGAGTTATCTTTATTTGTTTCTGCACATTTCAATTTGAATAATAATACATTTTCATGGTTATTGTTAAATTGGAACAATCTTAAGTTGTATTCACATATAATTACTCGGGTTAGTGTTAGAATTTCTTTATCAGCATTTAGTTTAATTAGATAGTTTTATTTCAGTCAATTTAGTCCCATTTCCACTCATCCAAATCAACCCCTCACCAACCCATTTAGTTATAAGGAAATTGGTCCTTTAAATCCAGTCGGAGCCACCATACCAAACGGAAAAGGAGCTGTCCTAAGGTCCCGACCGGGTGGTTTTCCCCAATGTTTGAAGCAGAGATTTTCTAGGCTTCAACATTTTTGGCGCTAGAAGGAGGGCCTGAGCTATGAATGGCAAGTAAATCTTTATCCACAGGCCATTCTGAGAGCAAAACACCCTCATCAACTTCTTCAATTTCTTCTGAAATTCAAAATCCTACAGAAGAAATTGCGGAGAATATTCATACACCCACTACCAAAATTTCAAAACATTCAGACAAGAAATCTCCTGAGTCTCCTGAAGTTCAAGATTTAATCCATAAATTGAAAGGATTCTCATTATCTCTTGAAGAGTCTGAAATATCTGAAGGTAGTGTAAGCTCAAAATTTATTCCTTCGAAACCTCTTACTAGGCTACAAAGTGAAAAACTTGGTATTCCTCCGAAAGAATTTCCTTTACCTAGTAAGGGAAAGACAAAAAGAATTCAATCGGAATCAGAAAGTGATATTAGTTCATCATCTCATATTCAATTACCTGTTTCCGAAATCCCAACTCAACAAAGTGCAGTTGTTTCCACATCATCTCCTCAATCATCATCAATCTCAACATCATCTATTCCAACAACTTCTATTCAAACACCACCAGTTTCTACTACTCCTCCAATAGTCTTTCCGATAATGGCTAGACCATGGGCTACTCCAGGGGTAGTCAACATGGCTGCACCTTTACATGATTTACCAGACAATCCTGGAAAATGGCTTCCGAAGTTTAGTCCAGATCTTAACATCCAAGCTGAAGAACATATCAATAAATTTATGCTGGCTGTAAATTTGAATGGAGTCACACATGAAGATGTTGTAGTCAGACTATTCCCTTATACTCTTCAAGGAGCAGCAGGATCATGGTATTTTTCATTACCTTCGGGATCCATAACAAGTTGGGCCATTTTTGCAGATCATTTTTTAACCAAATTTGGAGATGACCGATCAATAGCTACTTTAATCAATGACCTCTCAAATTTGAAAATAGAACCCAAAGAGCCCATTAAAGATTTCAATGCTAGATTCAAGAAACTCTTGAACAAAATCCACACAGATTCACAGCCTAGTGAACAAGTCAGAAGTGAATGGTACATAATCGCCTTACCCTCAAACATATCGATTTTTGTAGATAGAGCTGCAAAACCTACATTAGCCGAGAATATGAAAGAGGCTATTGCAGTAGAAAAACGAATTATTTCTCTAGAAAAGAAAAATGCTATTGAGGAAAGGAAATCAAAGAAGGTCAGCTTCAAAGATGATTCAAAGAAAAAAGCCAAAGATCCATATGACATGGAGGGTTTACAAAAAGTTCTTAAAACCATGTCAAATGAAATGGTTGAAATTAAAAAACAAGTAGCTGAAACTTCTACCAAAAAACCATTCCGAAATTTCAGAAGAAACCAAGTTGAATCTAAACCTCCTAATGCAATCTCTAATGCAGAATCAGAGGAAGAAGAAGAAGAAGAAGATACACCTTTAGTATCAGATGAGGAAGATGAGAATGAAGAAATAGCTGAATTACATGGAATGTGGGATTTTATCCTCCCTAATTCTGATAGTGAGGTAGAACAAGAAGCTATGCCTGTAAGTACTAGGAGTAAATCTACAGCAGAGCCTTTACAAACAGCTCCTAAAAAGAAAATCACAACTCCAAGTACCAAAGACAAATCCCCTACAAAGAAAGCTTCTCCATTACCTACTCAAAATCAACCATCTTCTTCTAATCCTCCCACATCAACAACAAAGACTTTAGTGGTGTCAGATCCTATGGAGTACAACATTGTTGAAGACATGAAAAAGATCAAAGCCAATATTTCCTCACATGAACTCAGCAAACTGAAACACCAGCAGAAGTTGCTATTGAAAGAATTAAACGCTACACCAATTGCTCCTTTACCAAGTGGTGTAGTTGCAAAAGCAGCTAGGGGAGCTGGTAAACCACCAGATAAGGTAGATGCTACTGATACAGTGCTCATTGGAGAAAAGTCAAATTTTCAAACTCCTCCTTTTCTTCTAACTTATGAAATGTACAATAAGAATCTGCACAATTGCTTGATTGATTCTGGAGCTTCCTCCAATATAATGCCTACTTCTGTTTGTGCCAAATTGAATATCGAACCACAGAAATCGGCAGTTCATATTGTTCAATTGGATCGCTCTAAAGTTCAAGTTGTAGAAGAAATCAATTCAGTTACTATCAGATTAGCTTCCGATCCTAGAATTGTCCAAAGAATTGATATTTTGATTGCTGATATTCCTGAATTCTATGGATTAATCCTAAGCAGGGACTGGTCTGCGAAACTTAATGGTTATATCTCGACTGATTATTCACATATGTGACTTCCCTACAAAGGGAAACCAAATCAAATCAAAATTGAACGAGAAAAACATATGACCCACACTGTCACTGAATTTGAACAACCTAATGAACCTGTGGCATTCAACAACAATATTCTTGGAGGTTATTCTGCTGAATCATTTCTTGGAAACTTCAAAGCACCCCAATCACCTTTTTCTGTAAATACTTTTGTTTCTCAAATAGAAAAATTTTCACAATCCGATTCTTCCAGAATTGTAAATACTTCTGATGTAATTGTAGATAAGTCAATAGATAAATCTTTATTTTGGTCATTATATTTTGATGGATCAAAGTCTAGTGATGGAGCTGGAGCAGGATGCATTTTAATTGATCCGGATGGAGAGAAAACCATGCTGTCATGTAGGCTAGAATTTGAGTGTACTAACAATACTGTAGAATATGAAGCCTTGGTTCAAGGACTTTATAAAGCTATAGGGTTAGATGTTAAATACTTGAAAGTCTTTGGCGATTCCGAAATTGTCATAAAACAAGTTAGGAATACTATTCATTGCCTTTCAGGACATCTTAAACACTATCAAACCCTAGTACAAGATCTCACCACTCATTTTTTAGCATTCAATATTTCTCCTATTCCTAGGAATCGGAATACATCAGCTGACTTGTTAGCTAATGTTGCATCTAAACTCCTACCTGCTGAAGATTGCAGTCCTGATAGGTTTTCTGTAGAATTGATTTTTCGTCCATCTGTCCCAGACAATGTTACAAATTGGAGAGTTTTCTATCATGATCAAGATATTTTAAATTTCATGACTTCAGAGAAATCATATGATGAGAAAATTATTGATGAAGATGATCATGATTTACAAATTTCTTCAAAAGGTAATGAAAATCCCATTCCAAAATCTGTTGTTAAATTGGAGGACTTATATGATATTAAAGACAGATTCAAGAAAGTCACTAATGCCAAACTTCAAAGTTCCACTTTGAAGTTTGAATTAGTGAATCTTGGTTCTGATTCCAAACCTCAAAACGTTAATTTAGGACTCAATTTAACACCAGAAGAAAGGAATTCTTTCATTAAACTCTTGAACAAATATAAAAACGTTTTCGCTTGGAATTATGATGATTTAAAAACATATGATACTTCGATTATTCAACACACAATTCCAATGCTTCCTGATATTAAACCTGTTCAACAAAAGCTAAGGAAGGTTCATCCAAATCTCGAAGGACAAATCAAATCAGAACTTAATAAACTTTTAAAAGCCAAAATCATTTTTCCTGTAAGGCACTCCAATTGGGTTTCCAATATGGTACCTGTAAGGAAGAAAAATGGTGATATAAGAATCTGTATTGATTTCAGAAATTTAAACAAGGCATGTTTAAAAGACAATTTCCCATTGCCAACCATGGAGCAGATACTTCAAAAGGTAGCTGGTTCTGAACTTATGTCCTTTCTTGATGGATTTTCAGGCTATAATCAAGTCTTAGTTCATCCAGATGACAGATTGAAAACAACTTTCAGAACAAAATGGGGAACTTATGCTTATCAAAAAATGCCTTTTGGACTAATAAATGCAGGAGAAACTTTCCAAAGAGCCATGGACATAGCGTTTAAAGGTCTGATCAATAAATCAGTTGTTGTTTATCTTGATGATATAACAGTATTTTCAAAAAAGAGAACCAATCATCTACATGATTTAAAGCAAATATTTGAAAGATGTAGAAGGTTTGGTATTTCCTTAAATCCAAAGAAATATTTCTTTGCTTTGGATGAAGGAAAACTCTTAGGATTTGTTGTGTCAAAATATGGTATATACATTGATCCAGATAGAGTAAAAGAAATCTCTGATATTTCTTTACCTCATAACAAAAAATCCATGCAATCATTTCTTGGACAGATCAATTTTGTTAAAAGATTCATTCCTGATTTTTCTTTAATTGTTTTACCTATGCAAAATATGATCAAGAAAAATTCAGTATTCAAATGGGGGCATGAAGAGAAAGAAGCCTTTAAGGCAATCAAGCAAGCAATCATTAATGCACCAGCATTGAGCACCCCGGATTTTTCTAAAGATTTTATTTTGTATACCTTAGCCACTGAGACATCCTATGCAGTTGTTTTAACACAGCTCAATGATCAGAAAATTGAAGCACCAATTTCTTTCTTTAGCTCAAATCTGCAAGGAGCTGAACTGAATTATTCCGATGTTGAAAAACAAGCCTTTGCTATGTTTAAATCAATCAAGCATTTCAGACCTTTTCTCTTGAAAACTCATACAAAAATCATTGTCCCATTCTCTGCAGTGAGGCAATTATTAATTCAGAGAGAAGTAGGAGAAAAACGAGCTAACTGGGTAACAACTTTGCAAGAATATGATGTTGATATTAAACCAGCTAAGATTGTTAGAGGACAAGGTTTTTGCAGACTATTGGCAGGAGCTCATAACATACCAGAAAATCAAGATTCAAATCAAGATGTTCAAGTAAGTCAGATAAGTGTTACAGATTCTGAATCTCAGTATGCTGATCTCATCTATTACTTGAAAAATGGGTATGCCCCTTCTAATCTCAGCTATAAGAGAAAACGTGCTTTAAGGTTAAAGGCTATTAAATATGAGATCATTGATAATGTGTTATTTAGGAAAAATTATGATTCAATTTTATTAAGATGTCTTGAAAAGACTGAAGCTGAAAAGGTTTTGCAGGAGTTACATGATGGACCAGCAGGAGGTCATTTTGGAGGTGATACCACAGCTCACAAAATAATTTGTGCTGGCTATTACTGGCCTACCCTTTTTAAAGATACACATGACTATGTAAGGAAGTGCAAAATTTGCCAAACTGCAAGTGGAAGACAAAGGAAACCAGCTTTTCCTTTGCAACCAGTGAGTATTGAGCAACCATTTGAACAATGGGGGCTTGAAATTATTGGTGAGATAGTACCTCATTCTTCCAAAAATCACAAGTACATCCTTACTGCAACTAATTACTTTACGAAATGGGTAGAAGAAATCCCTTTGAAGGTAGCCAATTCTGATGCAATTATTGATTTCATAGATCAATTCATCATAACCAGGTTTGGTGTACCTCAAGCTCTTGTCTTTGATAATGCATCTTATTTTTCCGGAAATAGTTTAATAGAATTTGTAGTCAAAAGAGGTTTTAAACTGAAATATTCAGCAAATTATTATCTACAAGGTAATGGTTTGGCTGAATCCACTAACAAAAATCTCATCAAAATAATTAAAAGGACTATTGATCAAAATCAAAAGAATTGGCACAAGTCTTTAATCTTTGCATTATGGGCTAATCGTATCACAGAAAAAGCTTCAATAGGAACTTCACCTTTTAATTTAGTTTATGGAAAAGAAGCTGTGATACCATCAAATTTAACTCTTCCATCATTAGCCCTAGTGCAATTTATTGAAGAAAATCCTTCTTCATCCATTCAATTGAGGTATGATCAAATGCTTAAACTAGAAGAAGATAGAGATAAAGCTAAAATTGTTCATGAAAAACATCAACAGCTTGTAAAATCTTCTTTTGATGCAAGTTCTACCGGCTCAAAATTTTTGTCAATTGGTGATCTTGTTCTGAAATGGGATAAGGCACATGAAGAAAAAGGTAAGCATACCAAATTTCAGAAAATGTGGCTTGGACCATTTCATATCGTTGAAAAGATAGGCTCAAATACATTCATACTCCAAGATCTAACAGGTAAGAGAGAATCTCTTCCTGTAAATGGGCTTATCTTGAAGAAATTCTTTTCATAAGGAGGTAACCCCTTCTTAAACTGTACATATTCCTTTCTGCAAAGCTTTTAATTGTTTTTGAAAATAAAGGTTGTTAATAAGTCTCTAATTGACTGTTTACTTGTTAGAAAATTCTTAGGAAGAATATTATAAATATTTATTTTGTGTAAATAATAATTTTTAAAGAAATGATCATAGTCTTTTGATAGTTTTAAATAAGATGTTAAACTTTGAAAGATTATACCAATTATTTGCATGATCTTTTGAAAAAATTGAGGGAAATGTAAATCATTATAAGTTTATTAAGCAGAGAGAGGTTATCTATAAAAGTAAAGATTATTCAAGTCTTGGTACTCAAAAAACTCTAAAAATTGTCATCCATTGATTCTTAAGGATAAAACTATTTCACCCCATCCATTTAGGTTGTGATTTTTTAGAATGTAATTCTAAGAAATTATGTAAAATTTTTAAGAGATAAGAGGTCTCATCATGAGCCGACTTACCATATTCATAAGAAGTAATGAAACTGACATTACCAATATTGCACATCAAAACAGGGTAATGGCTTATAAATATAAGACAAGGGGTCTCATCACGAGCCAGCTTGTTCAGTTTAATTACAACTATTGAATGGCATTGTTATTAATTGGCTACCAAACCAGAACAATGGCTCTTAAAAATAAAAAATAAATAAAAGACAAAAAAACATGAGATAATATGTCTTATGAATTTATCTTTTAAAAAGTCATAATCTTAGTTGGATGGGACAATGAATAGTTAATGGTTAAAAGGTAACCCTGTCGAAACTATGAACGTTTGTGGGCAGCAGAGGCAATACCTATGACAATAGAGTATATTATAAAATCAAACTTGGAGAAATTCACTTACTTCATTATTAATACCAATCAAAGCTTGAGATAACCCAAAAATGTTTTTATTATTCTCAAGAAACTAGAAAGAAATTGTAAATAATTATTATTCTTTTTTCATAAGTTAGATTTTATTTTTGATTATCCTAGGATAGTTTTCATTATCTTTAAAAATCTTTACTTACTAAAAATATAGTATTCATTTTATTTTTTTAGAGATAACTGGTTCTTTCAGTGAATCGCCAATTGTTGTACTATACAACAACCCTCCCTTTTTCTTAATTTTAGAATAAAATTCATTTAGAAATAGGGTCCCTTTTTCTTTTTATAGAAATAAAAGAATTAGAAATAAAGATTCATTGTTTTGAAAAAGCTCATCTTTGTTTATATACAAACCAAATACAACATTCAAAACTTCCGATCCGATCAAATATAGAAGACCTTATCATAAAAAACAAATCAAGTTTAAAAGACCAATGAATAACAATCACAATCGAAGATCGAAGAAAACCCTTAGAGGAAATTTGACATACAAACCCAAATCCTCCGATGCGATTAATTCGATCGAAAAACTTCAATCGCAAAGAGTTTAAGTTATCCATTCACATACTTCCGATGCGATGCGACCAGTCACAATCGCATGATCGGGATACTCTTTAATAAGCTCTTTGCGGTCAATTTCAAATTCTTCGATGCGACGCGCATTATTACAATAAACGCTTTTCAAAAGAAAACAAACATTTGTTCGTTTAAATGACAAAATTTTTTATATGGTGGACCCCACCGTCGGAAATCGGAGAAAGCTATTAACTATTCTTTTCGATTGAAATTCTCCAATTGCGATTTAAAACCATCTAATCGGAAATCGGCAAAAGTTTACAATCACAATCGGCCAATCGAAGAAATCTGTATTATGATATTTATGTGCCATTTGAAAACTTTCGATGCGATTGATAAATGACATTTATTACATTTGAAAAGTTCAGGATAGGTGAATATTATAATATTTCAAAAGCGCCAAATCTCCATTTGTACGTGGGTATTCAATAGCAAATCGAATGAATATTGGTTGATGATTTCGTTTTTAATACGTGAGTGTGACCCAAAAAGAACATTTACGCGCTATACGAAACCAATAAATAACGAATCATAAGTTCATAATCGTTCCGTTCAAGTTGCTTGTTTGTCACGACTGAAAGTTTATTGTCTTGCAGAGCCAAGGAACACTGAACCCTTTCGTTCACAGACAAAGGGAAATAGTATCAAACATAGAAATGTCAAAGAGAGCGAGGAGAACCAAGACTGCTGTTCCCATTAAGTTTGTTGAGACTCCTACAGTCTTAAAAGAAAAGCCAACAAAACTGAGATTAGTTACAGTTACATCATGCCAAGGGCTCGGAAGAATGACATGGGAAGGAGTTTACAATCTATTGGAGAAAGAAAACCCCAAAGTCACAGTGGAAAAGGCATCAGTTCCAGATGAAGATAACTTAGATTCCGACTCTGAGATTACTGAAAAATCACTTGCAAATTCATTTCTACATCGAATTGAAGCCAGAGCAAGCATCATGCCTTATTATGATGTTATTCGATGGGTTATCGATAGTGTGAAAATAAAGGACAGAATGTTTATTTCAGCTTCTGGAGTGTCTTTTGGCTTGTTTAAAGCAGAAGACATTAAGGCAATGTATCATATTCCTGATCCGCAGAAGGTTTATAACAAAGAATTTATCAAAGATTTTGCTGATAATAATAAATTTCAATCTGATCCTATCAAAGATTGGAGGAAAAATCCTGAGAAGCACAGAAATGAAGCATCCGGTATGTATTCAGTAGATTCCCTCTTACCTCCGTATTGCTATGCCGCTACCATGATGTGTAGATTATTTGGTAATGACAATTCTGCTAGGTTTTCTATACAAATGGTCCCATTAATCTTAGCTTCTGTAAATTCCGACATTATGGACTGGGCTGTTATTCTCTCTGATAGAATGGCTAATAGAATACTCGAGTACAGACAAGATAAAACCGCTGGAAATTCCACTCCTTTTTTCTTTTGTGCCTATATTCTAGATGCTCTTTGTTTTAATTCCGAGTTTCCCTTGTTAGGATGGAAATGGACTCCCAAAGACCCTACCCCAATTCATATATATCATAAAATTATTTGGAAAGTTCATTTCCAAGATAATGTGTATAGAATATGCCATGGTTTCCTTATCCCTGTTTTTCAAACCATTTTCAATCGCTTCCCTCCTAGATTCTCTGATAAAGCTAAAGCCGACTTATCCTCAATAGGAGATTGGTTTGGAGAGGAGAAATTTACATACATCAGGATTTTTGGGAGTATTGTGGAACCCCATGTTCTTCCTCTTATTGTTCCATACAAACTTCTCGCCCAGGAAAGTTCCTATCAATTAACAGTTGAAGGAATATCCAAAGCTTTAAACAATAGTAAGAAGAGAATGTGGCCTCCATTCCCATTCAATTGTGGTCAGTTTACTTTAAATGACTTCAAACATGCAGAAAAGGAAGTCGCCAAAATAAAGGGTTGTAAATTTGCAACCATTCCAGGGAGACAGTATGATCCGCGACAGATAGCCTTTAATGTTACTGCTTCAATTTCAATTGCTCGATTTGAGCATGAACCAGATGAGTTTGATGATTTGTTTGTTTCGTTGAATGATTTTCCTCAAATTTATGATTTAGCCAAGTCTAAATTTCAGAAGGAAGAAATGAATAAATTTTTGTTATTCAAAAGTCAAAGATTGTTGAGAGTTCCTCTAGACCAACTGAGAATTCTTATACAAGGGTTAGAGACAGAGGATACATTTGTCAAAACGCTAGGAGAAACATCTGCCGGTAAAGTCATTACACAATCGGTTATTAACCAGCCAACTGTACATACTGAAAAGGTGAGCACTGTTGGCAAAACTGATGCTCAGAAAGGAAATACTGATGGTAAATCCGATCGAAATACTGATCAGCAGTCCACTGCTCAAACAATAGAAAAATGCACAAGTACTGATACTAATGTGCATAATCAAAAAGGAGGATCGGATAGCAAAACCATTGAGCAGAAAACAGATACAGAGAAAGCAGACACGCAATCGGGAGGAAAAGAAACTACTGAGAAGATTATAGACTCTGCTGATCTTAATGTTTCCTCTCAATTATTGAAACAATATGATCAATTCGCTCAGCAATTGGGATTGCAGGATAAAGATAAAGAGCAAGTAGAGCAGGATGTCGAAATCATTCCTGAACATCCTACAGGGCAGATTGTATTGAAGATTGAGGAGATCCCTCCTTTAGATGTATTTTACAGCCCTAAACATAAGGCTGTTGTTAGAAGACAGAGAAAAAGAAGGAAGATGGATGAGGACATGTTTTCTACTCCACAGGAAGAATTTATGAATATTGTTTACAAGAATACTGAAATGAATCCATCTGAGGATCTCACTAAATTTTCCCAATATGCAGGAGCATATAGTGCTGCTATAGTAGATAAAGCTGTAGAAGTTTCTCAGATGATGACTCAGAAAGATCTCCATATAGCTTCACTTGAAGAGCAAGCTAAGGAAAGTCAGCAAAAGATTACTCAATTGCAACAACAACTACAAGATCAAGAACTCAGGTCCAAAGAGTTAGAAAAGCAGCTTGCCGAAGAAAAGAAGAAAGTTGATGAGCAGGTCTTAGGCAAACAACAACAATTGAATGAAGAAATTTCCAGGTTACAAGGTTTGTTACAAAATGAGAAGAATGCGAAGATTGTACAAGAAAAGGAGTTTCAAACAGCTCTAGATAGGTTCAAAGATTTCCCTAAATTAAGTGAATTCAAATCGGAAGCTCTTGAAGCTAATAAACTGTTGTCTCAGCAATTGAATCAATTTTGTGCAAAATTATCACAGGCAGAACCATTTTGTGATATTACCTCATCCTTGATCCAGAACATTATTACTCTCAGACAAGAAATTGACGATGCTGATGAAAAGATTCCTGAATTTCTTACTTGGAAAGATACAGAAAAAGGAAGAGAAGCTAATCTTCCTAGGATAGAAGAAAGACATAAATAAATCTTCTTTACAGAATGGGAACATCAGATAATGAAAGCTGAGAGAGCAATATCAAGAGCTAGGAGCATGATGAGTAATATCACGCAATTTATCAATGACAGCTTGTATTCAATCAATCTCATTTCAGACTGTGTTCCTGGCAGTTTGCCTAAAGTGAAAGAAACTGAAAACAGATGGAAGGAAGAAATGATGAATAAAAGTCAACAAATCGACAAACTTCAAGCAATATCTTGGGACAGTATATGGACTCCTATTAAATTCCTTTCAAATGATGTCGATTGTTTAATTCCAGAATTTTCCGATGCCACCTACGCTGGACAGCTGCATTCCGAAATGAGTCATCCACCGAGGCTCCAAGATATGCTGAAGATTTGCAACTTGGCCACATCAAGCGAGAAAGAAAAGCAATGAATCAGTTTCATTTAAGATAGCATTTCTGTTTTTAATTTGATAGATTGTAGCAGTAGTAGTAGGATTATGTTTATGTAATTTCTTATTTAAATCCCTCTCATGCATTTAGAGAGGGATCCGGAGTTGTAATATTTTTTGGACTTGGAGCTTACATTTCTGTACTCCATTCCCTCTTATATTTTATAAAGGATCACATATGGTGATGTTGTGCTGAAATTATCTTTGAAGTGTTGCATTTCTGTACCTTTGGATTTAATTTTACATCGGAGTTACTGGATTAGAGTATCAGATTTCATTTGACAGTCTTCAAGATGAATGAGGTATTTCTATCTGTTTATTGTTGATTTCCTTTGTTATATGATATTCACTTAAAAATTTGCTATCATTTATATATATTTGGTTTTCATAACGTTTCATTTTATATATCATTTCTGAGTATAATTGAAATGTTATCTTTCATAAGCATATATAGATGGTATACAATGATGAATTCAATATGCTAATATAACTCTGTTTAATTTCTTAAACAGAGTTATCTTTATTCGTTTCTGCACATTTCAATTTAAATAATAATACATTTTCATGGTTATTGTTAAATTGGAACAATATTAAGTTGTATTCACATATAATTACCCGGGTTAGTGTTAGAATTTCTTTATCAGCATTTAGTTTAATTAGATAGTTTTATTTCAATCAATTTAGTCCCATTTCCACTCATCCAAATCAACCCCTCACCAACCCATTTAGTTATAAGGAAACTGGTCCTTTAAATCCAGTCGGAGCCACCATACCAAACGGAAAAGGAGCTGTCCTAAGGTCCCGACCGGGTGGTTTTCCCCAATGTTTGAAGCAGAGATTTTCTAGGCTTCAACAGAACTACACCCACAGTGCTTGAATTAGCATATAGATCTCATGTTAAGCTCGAGGAAATGATAGAAGATGTGGTTATCACTGTGGCTTCTTCGAATTATCCAGTTTATTTTCTCATTTTACAAACCAAATCCAACCTGGGGGGTCATCCTTTAATCTTGGGAAGACCGTGGCTGGCCACTACAGACGCATATATTGGATGTAGGTCTGGATCTATGGTGATATCAGATGGACAGGCCACTCTAAACCTGAATCTTTATCCCCCAACAAAACCTCATATGGGTTTGAGTAGTCCTTGGTGGGACGGATTTGCACCTGAATCTGATCTTGCCCTACCTCTTCTTACGCTTGAAAAAGCACAATACTTTAAGGATGAAACAGAGGACGATATCATTAATGGTTTTATTATTAATTCAAACTATGTTGCCTCCATTAGAGATCTGGCGGAAGAAGATGAGGTAGATAATGAAATTATTGAACATTTGAAAACCACTCCGCATACTATCAGCAGTCTCGTTGAAATCGAACCTGGGAAATGTTTAAACATCAATCCTAACATGACTGCTGAAAAAAACAGATTGCTGATACAGCTGTTACAGAAATACAAAAAGGAATTTGCATGGGACTATACAGATATGAAAGGAATCCATCCTGGCCTATGCACTCACTGCATTTACCTTAAAGAGGACTACAAACTAGTTAGACAACCGCATCTGTAATATTCCAAAATTTGCATACAGCAAATTGGAATATTAAATTTTTCTGATTTCACTTAGGAGATGAATAATTAGGTAAGGAGGCCCATGCATAATAAAAACATGAATAAAATCCCTCATATTATGAAAGGGGACAATCATTGGAGCTGGATTTCACACCCTCAAGTGTGAAAGAGGACATTTGCATAGAGACAAGGTCAAGTTTGACCAAGTCAATAGCGCTGGGATAGGAGGTGGAGAACACTTTGATAGACAGTGCAGTATGAATGGAAAGAGGGTTATTTGGTGGAGGAAACCATAATGAGTGGGACCCATGGAGAGAGGGCTTTCACTTGTTTAAAAGGAGGGCAAGGAATCCATTGTTATTCATGCTATTAATTATTGATTTCATTGTCTGTTTGGACTTTCTGCATTCTCCTGCTCTTTAGCAGAGTTTCAGTGCTGCTTAGCACAAGGAATTCTTATTTAGGAATTCCTTCTCCTTCCTAGAGAGGCCTCTTGAAGGAGCTGCTCTTCATTTCTCCACATTCAGGCTTTAGGCCAAGCATCCTCCTTCAGCTACAATGCAGTTTCTGTTTAGAGCTGAGTTGCGTTGCAGGGTGTTGCAGTGGAGGTTACTGAACACCACTTCTTGTGCTTATTTTTCAGAGGAGGATGTATTATTTCCTTTGGAGGATTAGTGAGGGAGAATTTGAGCTGATTCCCATCATATTTGGCACCAGGCCAACCATTTCCATGATCTACAGTGTAGTCCCTCTCTTAGACTGCGTTATTTTCAGTGTGTATCTACAGTGAGGGTTTGCAGTATTGTTTGGAGGGTCAAATATTCAGTGATAGGATCAGAATTTCACTTGGAAGATCCATTGGAGGAGGTCTACTTAGCTTGTGTATCATGTAAAACCATCTCCATCCAGTTCTTGAGTTGCAGTTGCTACTCAGCCTTGCTACTCCGACATTTTTTCCATTTTGTATATTTCAGCCAATCCTTCTAGGATTGACTTGATATTGTTTTTCAGGGGTTAGAGCTTTGCTCCCCACATTATTTGAGCCATACATTGCCATATCTATGTATTGATATTATTTCTGTAGCAGTGCCTCCTATAAACTGCGCAGTCATAGCCTTGGGCTTTCTTCATGTAGCACTGTTCTTCATATTTCCTTGTACATGTTCTATTGAGGCTTGCATTGCCTGACTTGAGTGATCATTACCTCAAGTATTTGTATACATTTGTTGCTATAAGATCAATTTCATGGATATTTGGATCTTCTCATAATTTGTATATTGATATAACACTGCTACTCCAATATGTGTTTTACATTGCTGCATCTCCAACTTTAGAATATATTAAGATATTATTATTGTTGTAGAAATTCCCTATTTTGGGATATTACAGTGGTATTGGAGCATCCATCTTGGCTCAACCTGTGATTTTCAGCCAAAGAAGATAGAAGAAGATCAGAAGGATGAGATTACTCTCATCACTTTTCAGACTTAAGAAGAACCTCTCCAAAAAGGGGGAACAAATAGAAGAGGAAGGTCCATGCACTTCCTATTCTCATGAAGAATAAGAAAGCAAGCATGAGAGATACTTGGATCATCAGATTCTAAGTAAATACCTTGTTGAGTACAAATCTCAACATAGAGCCTTCAAGGAGACTCTAGCTCTCCCACAATTCATTCAGTTGAAGGAGGAGAGGAGGCCCTGCAGCAAAGAGGAAATCCACGACAATAGATTCCTATTGCCTACATTTGATGGGTCATCTACAACAAGATCTTGGGCAAGGAAGCTTGAGGAATTCTTCCTACTACATCCAATGGTAGAGAGAGAAGCAGTAGAAGTTGCAGCGCTGCACTTGGAGGGTGAAGCCAATGTTTGGTGGTTTAGCCACTGGAGCCATGCAAGGGTGAATACTTTTGCAGAGTTCACTCAAAGGTTGATTAGAACCTTAGATAAAGAAAGATCAGAGGAAGAAAAGCCCACACCACCATGGGAGGAGACTTGTACCAGCACTGTCACAGCCTTGGAAGAGTAGCCTTCTACATCTGCAGATGGGGCAGCCATTTCATTGGAGGAAAGAACTATTGTAGCCATACAAGGAGCACCCAAGTTCCATCAAGGTATGAATGCAGTTCCACTTTCTATTTCAGCAAATATTTTGGAGAATTGTGGAAATTCATATTTAAATGACCAAGAATCAACATACACTGCTAACCTAGAGCAGCAATATTGCACTGTGCTGTGCAACAAGGAAACATTCAAGGAAGAAATAAACCATCATCCTCATAAGCCATTTTTGGATTGCATATCATATTGGAGGTTGGGGTTTGAAGACTTGAAGGGAAGGATGATAGATATTAGAAATCTTGAGATGAGAAAAACTTTCTCCTTTCCAAATGACACTTTCTCAATGAGCACCTCTCAGCTCAAAGAGAGACTTATACTTTCAGGAGATCCAAGACCTCATTGGTTTTGGAGGACTATTGATGAGAGGGAGATATCATGGAGAGATTTCATTGGAGGTGCACTTCAACACATCATGGAGTGCAAAGTTCTTCAATAGTTTGAGGAATTTATTCCCTTCTCACACTTGGATCTTTATGGATTCAAAGGGGACTAGATAGATGATGGAGGACATCTTAGGATGGATAACATCTCTAATGTTTGTGTTGGACACTTCTTGAGCCCTACACATCATGATGGGAGGTTTTTTTCCTACCACCTATTTGGGTTCCTATGGGATCAACTTGACCATTGAGAAGATTGCATTTCAATATCCCATGAAATGAAAAAATAGAAATCTAATTTGGGAGGATGGTAGTCTTCAAGGGAAGGGTACCAAGATTGAGAATGAAGGAGGACATCCACAAATGGATGAGTGGAAGTGGATGAAGAAAAAGAGGCTGGTGAGCCACTTGCAAATATATGATACCGGGCAACAGGAGGCTTGGCTGCACTGGTTACTCTTGAAGGAGTTTGGCCATCACTTGGCATATACTCTTTCTAAGGGTATGTGGATGGAGAAGATGTGGCAGGATGCTTGCATCATGGAGCAGCAAAGAGTATGGATGCATGATCTTGATGTGATCTTCATATCATTCATTTCATCACATGATTTGTATGATGAAGGTATGAGGAGGCAGAAAAATATTTTGTTGCTTTGGTTGTTCTTGGGAGAGCAAGGACATATTTTCTCTCACACTTTGCATGATGTTGCAGGAGTAGGAAATGGCACTATCATGCTGCAAAGGGGCTACTCCTTAGCCTTGGATGATGTGGAAGTACTTCCACTTTGGAAGATACTTCTTGTATGTAGCAACATTATGGGAGATGTCTTTGACAATAAACATGTCAAATAATGGAGCTATGTATTGGCAGTAGCCTATTTGCATAGGCCAACAACGCTGTCACTTTGGAGCATGGAATTATTGGTGGAGTGTCCCCAGGATCACTTCACTTTTGATGCACT
This sequence comes from Pinus albicaulis, assembly GCA_034641835.2. Taxonomy (NCBI): domain Eukaryota; kingdom Viridiplantae; phylum Streptophyta; class Pinopsida; order Pinales; family Pinaceae; genus Pinus; species Pinus albicaulis. The sequence continues at coordinate 135,041,728 of CM076569.1, read as the reverse complement.
TGATGGAAAAGGAGGAGATGAGAGAGATGGAGTAGTGGATGGAAATATCTATTACATTGATATGATCTTCTTAACTTGGATTTCCAAGCATAAGAAGGGTGATCTTCCAGCAGCATATGATTCATTCCTCTTCATGGGAGGCTTATTTATGGATCCCATCATCATCTTAATTTTAGTACATGGTGAGAATCTTTCTTTTGCATTTATTGATTGTCTAAAACAGTATTTGCATACTCTTACCATTTCTATCCAGTGCATTTCTCCACAAGAGGGCAAGCTTTTCATTGAGCTCCATGGTCAACATTGGGCCAAATTGTATGATGGAGACAACCATATCTTATATCACCTTAGGCAAGTGTTTTCTTTCATGTATGTTCAGTTGATGTACCTAGCCATTTTCTATTTATTAGTAGATGTCATGACATACATAATTATCCATGTAACAAAAAATGACTTGCCATGTAATTTTCTGAAGCAGCAGTTTGAAAAACTGCATTGTCACTATTGGGAAAACTGTTGGTACCTTCTTGCACCACATGAAACCTTCAGAATTTCCCTCATTTTGATGCTGATCATGATTTCATTTTCTGATATTGATCTTATTTTTATTGGAAGCATGATTGGGAGAGAGACACATGAGTTGGATGTGTCCTTTGGGGGAAAGGATTCCCACACTTTTTGCATTGCATGTTCTAATAGGAGCATGAGAGGAGATATGGCCACCACTGCCAAACACTTTTTTCCTTTTGTTGAGGTAGGCCATGTGATTGATGGGATTCCATATGGTGATGGTTTCCTATCCATCACATACTGGATGATTTGGGCCAGCTTGATTCACAGCGTTGGAGAGGAGATCTTTGGAGATCTACTCTTCATCTTGCCACTTGAGGGAAATTATTCTGTAGCCCAGGATCATCATCTACTCTAGACTTATCATAAGTGGAGAGGAGGAAAGCGTGGGGTAGCTCCTATGTCTACCATGTTCAGATTTTCAGCCCACCTACATTGCATGAGCTCAAGGCGGAGGAGAATTTTCAGGAGTTGCCATTTTGTATGGATGATTTCTTGGGGATGGAGGATCCACTTGGGGAAGATGTTTTCCCAATACGTTTCAGTCTCCATACCTTGGGAGGAAAATTATCAGTTCTATCCTTGCAATTTCTTGAGGACAAGCAAAATTTGGGAGGGGAGGACTGTAATATTCCAAAATTTGCATACAACAAATTGGAATATCAAATTTTGCTGATTTCACTTAGGAGATGAATAATTGGGTAAGGAGGTCCATGCATAATAAAAAAATGAATAAAATCCATCATAGTATGAAATGGGATCATCATTGGAGCTGGATTTCACACCCTCAAGTGTGAAAGAGGACATTTTCATAGAGACAAGGTCAAGTTTGACCAAGTCAACAACACTGGGATAGGAGGTGGAGAACACTTTGATAGACAACGTAGTATGAATGGGAAGAGGGTTATTTGGTGGAGGAAACCCTAATGAGTGGGACCCATGGAGAGAGGGCTTTCACCTGTTTAAAAGGAGGGGAAGGAAACCATTTTTATTCATGCTATTGATTATTGATTTCATTGTTTGTTTAGACTTTGTGCATTCTCCTGTTGTTTAGCAGAGTTTCAGTGCTGCTTAGCACAAGGAATTTCTGTTTAGGAATTAATTCTCCTTCCTAGAGAGGCCTCTTGAAGGATCTACTCTTCATTTCTCCACATTTAGGCTTTAGGCCAAGCATCCTCCTTTAGCTACAACGCAGTTTCTGTTTAGAGCTGAGTTGTGTTGCAGGGTGTTGCAGTGGAGGTTACTAAACACCACTTCCTGTGCTTATTTTTCAGAGGAGGAAATCTTCTTTCCTTTGGAGGATCAGTGAGGGACCATTTGAGCTGATTCCCATCATCTTTGGCACCATGCCAACCATTTCCATGATCTACATCGCAGTCCCTCTCTTAGACTGTGTTATTTTCAGTGTGTATCTGCAGTGAGGGTTTGCAGTATTGTTTGGAGGGTCAGATCTTCAGTGATAGGATCAGCCTTTCAATTGGAATATCCATTGGAGGAGGTCTATTCATCTTGTGTATCATATACAACCATATCCATCTAGTTCTTGAGTTGCAGCTGCTACTCAACCCTGCTACTCCGACATTTTTTCCATTTTGTATATTTCAGCCAATCCTTTTAGGATTGAATTGATATTTTTTTTCAGGGGTTAGAGCTTTTCTCCCCACATTATTTGTGCCATACATTTCCATATCTATGTATTGATATTATTTCTATAGAAGTTCCTCCTATAAACTGTGTAGTCATAGCCTTGGGATTTCTTCATGTAGCAGTGTTCTTCATATTTCCTTGTACATGTTCTATTGAGTCTTGCATTGCCTGGCTTGAGTGATCATTACCTCAAGGATTTGTATACATTTTCTGCTATAAGATCAATTTCATGGCTATTTGGATCTTCTCATAATTTGTGTATTGATATAACGTTGCTACTCCAATATGTGTTTTACATTGCTGCATCTCCAACTTTAGAATATCTTAAGATATTCTTATTGTTGTAGAAATTCCCTATTTTGGGGTATTACAGCAGCGCCGAATAAACCCCTCACTTAAAGAGATAGTGAAATAATAATTGCAGAAACTCCTTAATGCTAGTTTCATCTACCCCATTTCTGACAACCGGTGGGTGTCTCCGCTTGTCATATTTCTGAAAAAGAACGGAAAATGGAGAGTTTGTTTTGACTATAGAGAGCTTAACAAGGCCACTAAAAAGGACCATTTTCCTTTACCATTCATTGATCAGGTCTTGGATACTCTCTCTGGAAAAAAATTCTTTTCATTCCTAGATGGGTTTAGTGGTTATAATCAAATACAGATTTCCCCAGAAGACCAAGACAAGACAACCTTCACTTTCCCATGGGGTAATTTTGCACACATAGTCCTTCCTTTTGGCCTCTGTAATGCACTAACAACCTTTCAGAGGGAAATATTGGGTATTTTTTTCTGATCTTTTGAATGACTACCTTGAAATCTTTATGGATGATTTTACACCCTACGGGGATGCCTTTGAGACAGCATCAACTAACTTGGAAAAAGTGCTGGAATGTTGTGAACAAACTAATGTTGTTATGAGCATGGAGAAATGCCACATGATGATGACCGAGGGAATTGTGCCGGGAAATTTCACTTCGGCAGATGGAATCAAGGTAGATCCTGCAAAAATTGAGGTAATCTTTAAAATCCCGACCCCTAAGACTCCAAAAGAGGTACGTAGTATTTTTGGACATGCAGGATACTATAGGAGATTTATAGAGAAATTTTCAAAGATTTCATCTCCTCTGTTTTCATTACTCATGAAATATGCGGAATTTGTGTGGACATGGAAGTGTGAGCAGGCATTCTTAAAATTAAAAAATTGTATAACAAAAACACCTATTTTACGAGGACCAAACTGGGAATTGCCATTTCATATTGCTATGGATGCATCTGACATAGCTGTGGGTGCTGTTTTGGGGCAGTTGGAGGAGAAGAAACCTTATGCCATTTATTGCATCAGTAAGAACTTAACTCTAGAAAAAATCAACTACACTGTTACTGAGAATGAATTCCTAGCAGTAGTGCATGCTATCAACAAATTTCGGCACTACATCATCAGGTATCAAGTATTTGTACACACTGACCATGCTACAATTCAATTTTTGATGAAAAAAATTGTTACTAATGGTAGAGTTACAAGATGGTTATTGTTGTTACAAGAATTTGATATTACTATTCTAGATAAACTCGGAAAAGATAATTTAGTTACTGATTTTCTTTCCAGATTAACTATAAGTGATGACTGCACTACCACTGAGGATTATTTTCCAGATGAATATCTTTTTTCCATCTCTAATCACTCACCATGGTATGTAGATATAGCCAATTACCTTTCCGCAGGAAAATTCCCACACCAATTGTCTTCCAAGGAAAGAAGGAAGATTATACAACAGAGTGCTACCTACTCCTGGATAGAAGGCAATATCTATCACACCGGGACAGATTTTCAGATTAGGCAGTGTGTTAGAGAAGATGAGATATTTGATATCTTGAAGACTTTTCATGAGGGACACTATGGAGGGCACTTCGCTGACAAAAGGACAAGATATAAAGTACTCTCAACAGGGTACTACTGGCCAACTATATTCTAGGATGCCAAGAAGTTTGTGAAAGGATGTGATAGCTGCCGAAGGATGGGCCAGCCTCTGAAATCAGATGAGATGTCATTACAACCTCAGATAATGATAGAACCATTTGAGAAATGGGCCCTAGAATTCGTGGGGTCAATTAATCCTTCATCACAACAAAAATCATACATATTGGTCTGCACCGATTATGTCACAAAGTGGGTTGAAGCAAAGGCACTAATTAGAGCAACAAAGCAGGTTGTTTCAGACTTCCTGTTTGAAGATATTTTTGTTCGCTTCGAGATACCGAGAGAGATAGTGACAGATGAGGGGCCTTATTTCACATCTCATTTGATCAAGAAACTGGTTGAAAAGTATGGAATTCATCATAGAATCACTTCACCGTATCACCCACAAGAAAATGGTCAAGTGGAAAGCACTAATAAATTCATTGAGGGAATCTTAACAAAGACAGTAGCCAGCCAATGAAGAAACTGGGCCGAGAAACTTCCAGAGGTACTGTGGGATTATAGGACAACATGGAGGAATACTACAGGCTTCTCACCATATGAATTGGTGTATGGTAAAAATCCTCTATTCCCCATAGATTTTGAAATAAATACATTAAGAACATAATTGCAGGTCGATCTGGACTTAAGTATGACACAGACATAAAGACTGAACCAGCTCCATGAGTTGGAAGAGAAACGACTGGCTGCTATTCAACATGTAGAGATAATTCAACAACAAAGAGCTAGATGGCATGGTGGGTTTATTAAGAAACAAAAGTTCCAGAAAGGAGATTGGGATATTTTGTATGATTAAATGTTCAAGGATTTAAAAGGCAAGCTCTGTACCAGATGGCTAGGTCCTTACAAAGTGGACATGGTCTTCGAAAATGGGACTGTACAATTGGTCACCATTGACAGTGCTAAGACACCGTTACTGGTTAATGGGCACCGTCTAAGGTTATATCATCAACCCGCTTCAAAGGAATCATTTAAAAACATTGTCGTGGACTTCGATCTTCATGTTACAACAACAGGGGAACATTCTCCTGTGCAGCCTGAAAATTGAAATTCCAATAAGTGCAGCAACTGAAAACCACCCTTGTGGTAGCTGTTACACCTGTTAAAAAAAAATAAAATAAAAATAAAAAGTAAAATAATAATAATAATAATAATAATAATAATAATAATAATAAATCTAACTGTGAAAACTTCTTTCCGAGGCGCAGTCAGACAGTTTGTAACAGCTGAAAAGCACTCTTGTGGCGGCTGTTACACCCATATTTTTCTCCTCGAAACATCATCTTCCCTTCCTGATCCATTTTATAAGATGATGGTATTCATTTGATTTTTTTATTTTATTTTATTTATTTTTTTTCTGTACCAATTTATCCTAATTTTTATGTTTTTTTGAAGAATAATCTAAGGGTTGTCTTGGCTGTTACACATGTAACAACCGATAGCCTTGAACATTGTTTCTTATGTTTCATCCCATAACAAAAATAATCGTGCCAACCAAATGCAACAAAATGAGCACTGCAAGCAGTACGCCGCTAATTTGAAATCTTCCTCCACGTCACCTCAGGTATGCCATTCAAAAGGTAATGCCATCATTTATGATTTGGTGATTATTGGAAAAAGTGATGATATACCTATGACGACCGTCACTATTAAGGCAGGGGAGGGGATATGTCTTGAAATAATGGAAAAAATCCGTAGTCATAAACCTCTATCAAATCCGCATGCACCCAATTAATAGCACAAATGCCAATGATGACTAAATCCGGTTGGAAAGAGCGTGTGTAATAGAACCCATTACTTTCCATAACGAGAAATTTATGAAGAGTGGTGTGAGGTACAGTTCGTTAATCCGTAAAATATGTCACCACTCACCAACCTCCTCGACTGAAGCCTCGTATCCTCATTGCAAACTCGTCAATTGGGATAAGCAGGGACGCCGAGAAGAAGTGAGCAGTGCAATGATATTACCATGGGTTGAGCAGTAAGAAGCGAATTCAGAAACAAAAATAGGATGGGTGGAGCAGAAGTCAGGCACGAGCCAGATTCTATGGATGCCTTGCATAATTTTCCAGACTCCTACCATATATTCAGAGATGCCGAATGGATTGAGTATTTCTAGAAGCTAGAAGGCTCGGACGAGGCAGTGGCAATCGAATTCGCTCAGAATTTGAACAACAATCAGACCCAAGTTAGGGGCCTGCAATTTGAGGTGACTGAAGAGGTAATTTCCCGAGTAACTACATTTCCAGTAGAGGGATGGAGGTGGTTTAACAGAAAAATCAGTGACCCCTCCTTGAAAGAATACTTCCTAGAAGGAGAAGAAAAAATAGAGAGGAAAGGGAGAGGAATTGATAGGTTGTCACTCCCTCAGCTATGGGAAGATGTCACCTTGGGTTTAATCAAATATATCACTTGTGAGGGAATATCTATGATAGTGTTTAACTATCACTTCCATCTACTTAATCACCTTCGGCACTAGAAAAAGATTAATCTTCCATTCTACTTATTAGGGAACATCAAGCATATGGGAGCAACAGTGAAAACAACAACATACCCGAAAGCATGTGTGACCAATCACAGACTCATCAAATTGATCATGGTAGATGCCCTAGGCTAGCAAGGAAATACTTGGGAAGAATTCAAGCGAAAGAGGTCGAGGAAAAGTCAGGGGAAACATACCACGACTTCAGGAGGAAGTCAGGTAGAAGCAGAAACCCAGACTCGACCTGCCAAAGTCAGAATTGGAAAATAACCTACTAAAGAACCAATTGGGGATAGACGACCAAAAAAAAGGGTGAAATTTAGCATATCCATAGGACCTTTTCCTATGGCCAGAAAGCAGATAGAAGTAGAAGTATCAGAAGAAGAAAAGAAACCCTCCTCATCAGGTAAGGACGAAACTCATGTCCTATTTTTAGAACTCGAAAATATAAGAAAGGAAAATGAATAATTGAAGAAAAGATCATCTAAGGGGAAGGAAATCTTGGTGTCTGTATGCATGACATGTTTTCAAGAACTAAAAATGGTGGGATATAAGGTCTGTGGGGGAAACATCAGCCCAATGGAAACAAAATGTAGTATCCCCAAAAAGGTAATGTAACAATAATAAAAGATTAATGCAGAGAAATAACGCAGATCATCTAAGTAAGAACAGGAGGCCAATATGGAGGCTCAATATTTACATTTACATCAGTAAATCAGATTTATATTGAAGCCCATAAGATGTACAAGAGGAAATAGAAGCCTCCAATGAAGGAAAATCCTCAAAAATAGGTGCAACAACCATGCATATGAGAACAAACTACCTTGAAAACGTTATTTTTATTGGCTGAAATAGTTGTTGATTACAACTTAGATCTAGAGAAAAATAATGCATGAAAATTCAGATCTATGACAGATCCATACACTATAGAGACTCTACTTCAAAATCCCCTTGCGGTTTTCAACATTACATGAAGCACATGGAGTAGATCTGAGATCTAATGCTGCAGATCTGCAGAAATATTCAGAAATTCATGGAAATACAGATCTGATTTGAAAGATACAATATGATAATCCCAGCTAATGGATCTCAAATGTGAAGGGAAGATCCCCAACACATGAAAACTAATCCTCCAAAATATGTGCCAAAAGACCCTGCAATAGTACCCACACAAATAACGCAGTTCTGGAAGGCAAAACGCATTGTAGACTCTAGAACATGTTTGGCCTCAAACCAAGATCTAAAAATGAAGCTCCAACCATCCAATACTCTCTTGCCAATGGGATAGAAGCCTTCCCCACTGAAAAGAGGCACTAGATTGGCCTAGATTTGAGTAGATATAGCCTCCACTTGCTACAGCTTTCAAAGAAAACCAAACCCTCAACATGATTTGTGTTGTAGTTGGAAGAAGAAGCTTGGCCTTCAGTCAGATAGCGGACAAGAAATTCAAGACTCTTCCAAGAGGCCTCTCAAGGAAAGAGATGGGATTCATAAATAGGAAATCCTTGTGCTAAACAACACTATTCTCTGCTAAAAAGCAAGGAGAATGAGATATGTTTAAGTAGACAATATACTCTGAAAAATGTAATCATATCAACAACCCCTCTCATGTTGCCATCCTCTTCCTTTTATAATTTGAGAGCTTGCAAACCCTAAACCACCTTCATTGAAATGGCTCCTTTCACATGAACCATCTCCATCTAAAACTGTGTTGTGCATCATTGATGGCCACTCCTCCAAGACAACGTTGTTGATTTGGTCATGGTTGACCAAGTCAAAAGATTCAGCCCCTTTCACACCTAAGGATGCTTATTTAGTTAGCCCAGATTTAGCCTTGTTCATATGTGGCATTGATTTATTTATTGTTTTAGGAGTTTTATGATCCTCCTTTACACTTTTATTCATGAAACAGAAGATTAAAAAAAAATTAATATTCCCATTAGCTTAGGACTAATTGGGAATATTACAGTCCTCCCCTCCAAAATGTTGCTTGTCCTCAAGAAACTGATAAGGTGAGTACTGCAACTCATATCCTCCTCCATTGGTGACAAAAACATGAGATAAGCTTCCTCCATATGCTAATTTTTCACCAAACCATCCCTCCATGACTTGCTCCTCCAAAGTTCTCATGAGATGCAAATGGCCCATCCCATAAGGAGATAATAGATCACATGAAACAAACATGGTTTGCCCAATGTTCTCCCTGAAACATGAAACATAAGGTACATGGAGAATATCCATCCCATAGGGCACATGCATACCTTCCCTCCTTCCTCCATACATCCCTATAAAAAGTACAAGTACATCATCGATGTAGGGGATCAAAACAATGTACATGCAAACAGAAAATTGTGCATATGGAGGTGGGTCATAGTCCCACATGTGGAACCAATGTAGTGCATCTCCTGCCTTCATCAGATCTAGATGTGGTAAGTGGTTTTCCTACCACTTATTTTTTGCCCATACCATCTCACCATAGCTGAAAGTGTGAGATATATTTGGTGCCTTAGGGAAGCACCCATCATGTTGTAAAATCTCCTTCTTTCCTCCAAGGGAGTGGCCAAATTCAGAAATTTTTGTGGCCCAATATTGGCCGTGAAGTTTACAAGATATAATACTCCTCCTTGGAGCCATGGCATGCATAAATGTGGTGAAAGAATGCATATAATAGAAAATAAATCATGTTTTACAAGAGCATGTTCTTCACCAACAATCCTCCTCATATCAATGGAGTGGTGCATGGATCTATCCCCTCCGTCAAGAGAGAAAGAGAGGGCTGATTTAACTCTTCCTTAGAGTCATGTTTCCACTCTATCTCCACATGGTACATGCATCTTTGACAATGTTGACATAGTTCTTCTTCAAAGCCCTCCCAATAGTAGCTCCTCAAGATGATATTGTTGAGCTTCATGGAATATGTTTGGCTGGAATAGAACTCTTCATAGGCCCTTTGTAGCAAATTCTTCTTGAGCTTGGAGGATCTAGACAAGAATATCCTGTTAGAGTCGGGTTTTACATCCCTCCGTCAGAGATCATTTCTCTTATTGCATCTCATTGTTTAGGTGTCTCATTCTGCTCATTCACTTGCATTCCGTTAGGGGCATGCCATTGTCTTATGGAAGGGGTTTGTTTTCTCATTTTCCCTCATGCTTGTACCTGCTGGGCTAGTCAAAATTTCCCAAAATTCATCAAAGTTCAGTTCATGTCATTTACAGTTATACAAGCTGTTTTGGTCAAAAAGATTCATTTTAGTTTCTAGGTCTAGGGTTTGGTCTTTCGAAATGTTAAACAATGCCCGCAGGCCATGAGGAGGTTTTCAACAAGTTTTCAGTTCAAAATTTTCATCGTCAATATGCTCGAGGATGTTTCTTCTTCAAAACTCTGTTTTGAAGAAGAAATTGTCAAAATTGTTTTTGTAATAATCATGTATTTTTCCACCATGAAGACTTCAAAGAAAACTCTGGTTTTCCTTTGCCAAGGTTCAACGCCAACATCCCTGCAAGAAATCAACCAATTTCATCATTCAAAACTCAGAAATTCAGTGAGGAAACAAAAGACAAAGTTGTATTAAATGAAAAAAATGCCAAAGTCAAAAACATTACAAAATGGGTTTTGAAGAAGTAAAAATTAAAACCATGTCTATAAGATATTTCTCAAAGCCCATTCATTCATTTGCAACAAGAGTGATTGAGAAAATCTCCAAGAGAAAGTCAAGTTTGAGGTTGAAGACTTCGTTTTAGAAGGCCGACTGTGTGTGTTGAAGGCAGCGCGACGCATTGGGCTTGCGCGCGACGCACCCACACGACGCGGCGCATAGAGCCGAAAAAATCCGTGCAAATTTCTTCTGGCGCGGCGCACCCACTGAGAGTGGCGCATTGGGTCTGCGCGTGGCGCACAGGCTCGACAGGCTTAAAAATCATCATTCTTGCTCCAAACTCAAATCAATTCAATTCATTTTCCTCCAAGTAAGTTGTGTGTGCTTGCTATCTGAGTTTAATTCCTGTTGGGTGTCATTTGAAGGAGTTATTCAAAGACTTTAATTGGTGCAAGAATAAACCCTATACCCATATTGCAATATGCTCCATAGGGTTTTGAAAAGAGGTGTTGGATGTTGTTTGGTGTTTAAACTATCATTCCACTTTCATTCGTGCTGTCATTACTGTCACACTATCATACCACAGTTTTTACTCCCATTCCCGCTGTCCCATATCCCTATACCCTTTGTCCCATGTTTTAAATCCCCAAACCCTATCACTTGTCACCACTTCATATCATTGATAAAATATTGATTACCAAAGATTCAAGGACTGTTTCAATATCCTTGATTTCACTTTGACCCAAGTATACTTTGTCATTGCACTCCTATCCCTAAAAAATACCCTCATTACTATCACCTATTCCCACATCACTTATAAATCTCGAAATCCCTAAGTCCCCCAAACAGTGACTGTCCTCACACTTAAAGTCACTTGATAGTCCTTTTTCCCATTGTGATATCTCTTCATAGCACCTTATTATATGTGGCACACTTGGTGTTGAAAAACAAAATCTTGTTTTGACCATATATTTATCACCACCTATTTGTCAAACACCTTGTTTTCAGCATCATGTCAGAAACAAATTCATCATATGAGCAGGGATATGAGCAGGATAGTGATTCAACCGTAGAGCTAAATGTACCGAGGAGGTCTCATAAGAGTGGCAGGCACGTCAGAGAGGAGCCCACTTCTTTGGCTCAATTGCAGGCCTGCCCGCTTGCAATGACATGCTTTCAGCAACATTCATGTTTTCAGTATTGCGAGATGATATCTCAGATTCAGCACCATCCGGATTTGGTTCGCTTATTTGTCCTACATTTGCGTGATGGTCATGTAAAACTTGCTGGAGTGAAATTCAATTTGACACCAGAGACCATTTCTGAGGCGACCGGGATACCGAACATTGGTGAGGAGTGGAATAAGAGACAACAACTGGATAGAGCATATTATGAACCTTACATCAGGCCTAGATATTTGAGGCAGTTGAGCAGAGTATTCCCGTTCCGGTTTCTGAAGGAGTCCTATGCGCCATTAATGAAACTCATCATTAGATACTTCAGCTGTGAGGGTAGATTCTCGCGCCTTTCTGCATACCATGTTAGACTCTTGATGCATTTCACGAGGGTGCGACTGATGAATATTCCATACTTCATGTGCCAAAACATAGAGCGGATGACTACCCTTGTGCAGAAGAAGACTCCGGAGCAGCAGCATAACAGCTTTTATCATTATGCGCTCATTAAAATCATTGTAGTACACCAGCTTAGTTTGCAGGGCATTGCATGGGATGAGTTCATTTCCCGTGACTTCTTTGCAGCCCCTCAGCCTCCTCCCGAGATTGTTCATGATGAGGCAGAGCCTTCACATAAGTTTGAGGTTTCTGAGACTGAGCCTATCAGTGCTCCAGTGTGTGTGACATATCAGAGAGGCCACAAAGCCTTATTTGCAGCAACACGATGAGTACTATCTCCACCAGGGGTGGAAGGGGTCTCGTTATCTTCATCAGCAGAGCGAGTACTATCTCCACATGGTGTGGAAGGGGTCTCGCCTTCGACATCAGCACCAGTACAGGTTCAGGATAGAGGCAAGAAGCCTATGCACGATGAGGGCCCCTCGGGAGGCCAAGACACTGATTTTATACTCATCGATGTTGATGCGAGCTCTCCTAGCTCAAAGCTGAAAGAGATAATCCAGGAGCAGAAAGCTGAGATCAGCACATTGATCGAGAAATTGCAGAGAGCTCAGTGGGTTATATATTACTTGGAGCAGCGGAATAAACAACTGGAGGATCAACAGACACTCATAGAGTTGCGGCAAATCCGTGAAGACCGTGAATTGGCCCGAAAGAGACCAGGTGACATGACACCATTTGAGCGAGAGACTTGCACTACGCACGTAAAAATTCATCTGGAGAAGATCTTGGCGAAGGCCAATAGGGACAAAGACATGCTCATACATATGAAAAACCACTATTGGGCCCGCACACACGTTTGCAGAGCGAAAATGAAGATCTTGAAGGCAAGGTTGAGAAAAGCACTGAAACGTCGAAAAAGAATGGATCCACTCCGAATCTTGGCCGAAGCTTCCTTGGCTGAGCATGAGACATGATGGGAGACCTTCACTCCGAAATTCAGCAAATTTGGAGAATATTTTTTCATTTTGAAAATTTTGGTTGCAAAACAGGTTTTTCCGCCCGACGCGTCGCGCCACCCGACGCGCGCTTAGGATTGGCACATCTTCTGGAGAAAAAAATTTCATTTTTGTGTTTTTCATGATATATTATGTATGTTCAGGAATGGCCGAAGCATTTCATCAAATTCTGGGCTGCCTAAAGGGCCAAAAACACTCCAAAAATGGCCTTTCTGCCACTTTTTGCACCAGCAGGAACCAGTATTGGGAGATTGCAGTTTTGGAGGGGAAAATTACATCCAAATTGAAAAATCCACTAGGGTTGGATAACAGACATCCAGGGCTTTCCTATGCGCTATCATGAGCTCAATTTGGACTTCGGTAAGTGCCTCAAAAACAGGCTCAAAGTGGCGTGCCGCATAGAGTTTTTGAGCGCGGCGCATAGAGAAATTTTGCCTCATTTTCACTCTTCAGCTCAGAAATTCGCCCAGTTTTGACTAGTTTTACTTTTTCATGTGATGATTGACCTACCATGATGTAATTTGATAACTATGATGTAAATTTGGCATGTTTTTACTTGTTCTAGAGGATTCATTCACTAAAAAGTGAAAATTTAGTGAATGGATCAGTTTCCTAGCATATAGAGGCAAGTTGTTTGACTGCCTAGATTTTAGCTCCATGTTTAGAATTGGTTGAAAAAGCTCCTAGAAGGATGAGCTCGACCCCTAGAGGCATGGGAAGGGGTTAGGATGGTCTATATATTGTATTTTCTGAGACATTTTCAGGGTTGGATACTTGGGAAAAGTTTGGCACCTCATTGTACATTCATTTCAGATTTTGGCAAAGGAAAGACCAGAGTTTTGCAGCACTTGTTGGGATCCTTGTGGTTTCTGAGTTTTGATGATGTTATTCTCATGTTATTTTAAGTTTCATTAATGTTATATGTATGCAATTTCCCTTCTCTTTACTTCTGAATTAAACAAATGAGTAACTAAGGTAGAATTCATTAGTTTGCTGGTGCTCTGCCTTAAACTTTTGTTTAGTTTTATATGTTTTTTTTCAGTTTGAAGAGGATCCTTGCACTCTCTTGCCCTCTTCAGCTCCTCAGTAGTATTTTCAATCCATTCATTTGATCTCAGACATCAAAGCCGCTGCCTACCTCGCCCCAACTTGAACTCTGCAAGAATTTGGCCTCATCCCCAAGCCCAAAATTGTTTTTCCCTTTTTCCAACAAAAAACCCCAAAAAAATCAAAATCAAACCCTCCTATTAATTTATCTAGCCTAAGATCAGTTTTCATTTTAGTAATCTCAAGCCCCTTTTGAATATTTTCATTGAGATTGACCCGGAGAGAGCCCTCTCCTGTCCTCGTAGGGCTAGCTACGAGGCTGAGCGTGGTTTGGTGTTGTCCTTCTTCTGCCTTATTTCAGCCTAAGGTGGATTTAGGCACTAACATAGGGCGACCATACTGGGGAGAAAATTGTTTGCTTTTTGATGTTATTTGTTTCATAAGTTACAGACGGAGTCTGAAGTCACGCCAGGTAGCTTTCGAAACGCTTTTGCCTTGCATTGGCGGAAGTATATAAATGCTGCTTCAGTCGATCTCTGGTTTAGCTTGTGAAGGTGACATTTGACTTGTGAATTACCCCAGTATATTACATCGTTCTGGACTTTTGGGTGATTGAGTCTAGAATTTGATAGGCTGAATAGATCGGTTTTGTCCTTTGATTTTTGAATAGATCAACACACTTGCTTCCAGAAGACATACTAGATCAAATCGTGATCCTGATCCGCCTCCAGTGTATGAGAATCCCAATCTGATTTCAAGAATCTTCCGTCGAAAAAGTCCCGTGATCCCTTTGATTAAATCTCATTCATACCCTACCGTATTTAAATTCATTGAAGATATTGAGTTTGATGATCAGTTCGAGTTGTCGTTGTTGGAAACTAAATCTGAAAGTGCTACTAGTTCCACCGTCATAAATCCTGAGTTCATCAAGTATCTTGAGGTTGAACAAGCTAATAGATCCATTGATAATTACATATTGAACGTTCAGAACCCTATTGTGGCAATGAATATTCCTGAGTTTATTGAATCTGCTTCTGAAACTCTTATTCCATCAGTGGTTACATCAGATTCACAAGTTCACACTGAGCCTTCTTTCATTCCTACCATTCCCTTGCAACCATCTATATCTGATCAGCAATCTGCAGTAGTTCCTCCTCCATCTCCACCACATACACCTCGTACACCTACTACTCCTACTCCACCCGTTTCTCCAAGACATATCATAAATGCACCAAGAGCAATGGCTGCTAGATTCACACCTCTTGTTTTTCCAGCAAACTTGGATCCTATGCCCGCTGACTATCAGAGTAAAATT
This sequence comes from Pinus albicaulis, assembly GCA_034641835.2. Classification (NCBI taxonomy): domain Eukaryota; kingdom Viridiplantae; phylum Streptophyta; class Pinopsida; order Pinales; family Pinaceae; genus Pinus; species Pinus albicaulis. Next base: position 135,026,501 of record CM076569.1, on the reverse strand, counting down.
CCTTTGTTTGATGGTAATCCTCAAAGTGTGCCCGCTCAACAGCATATTGACAGAATGACAGACTTTTTGGACCTCCATGAAATTGATGAAGAGAATGTCTCCATGAGATTATTTGTGCAAAATTTTGGAGGTGAGGTACGTAAATGGTTCAGAGCTTTGCAGCCCAGAAGTATTAATACATTGGAAGAGCTTCAGAGATAGTTTCTAGATTGGTGGGAAATGAAGAGAGATCCACTTCAAATCACTTCCGAGTATACCAAGATCAAGCGCAATCTTGGTGAGTCCGTCCAAGACTATATTATCAGATTTAATGCGGTTTATAATGCAATTCCTGATGACTTGAGGCCTTCTAAGAAATCAGCTTTGTTAAAATTCATGGATGGTTTTGATCCGGAGATGGCCTATTCATTACGAGATAGAGATCCACCTACTTTAGAGGACATGCAGAAGATTGCCGTGAGTGTTGAGGCGAATTTGAATGATAAGAGAGCTAGATTGAAAGCCGAGAAGAAAGTTGTGATAAAAGAAGAAGCTTCTACATCTACAGATCAGATACTTCGTAAGGTGGAAAAAATGTTCGAAAGGTTCACTCTTGATAAGCTCGAACCTCAAGTTCGAAATCCCAACTTCTGTGGTCAGAAGCAGCCACAATTCAGGATCAAGCAACGAGAACAGCGAGCACAAGAACCGGCAGTCCAACAGCAAGTAAAGACACCTCTTCAGCAGAATTTTGTTGGTCAGGATTCAGATGATGAAGATGATGTAGTAGGGGAGGAAAATAATTTCTTTACTCCTGATGATTTGCCCATTTATATCACCGAAGATGATGAGTATGCATAAAGTTCAACAGTAAAAAAATATGAGGATTTTATCTTGGCTAATGATGCTGCTCTTGAGGAAGAGTCAGATGAGTATCAGAGAGGTTATATGAATGCATTGTCAGCCCAGAAGAAGCAATATTCTCTTAGAAATAGAGATGTACCAGTAAATCCAATTCAGAAGAGAAAGGAAGTTTCAGCACCTAAAAACGATTCACCTGTTGCACAAAAGAAAGCAAAAGAGATAATTGATCCCGCTGCCACCAAGTCATCATCAGCAGAAAAATCAAATTAGCCAATCACATCAAAGGAGAAGGCTGAAAAGAAATATGTTCCAGCCAAAGAGATCGAGAAGACTTCAGCCTTTAGTTTGGAGAATGAAATTTCTAAATTGAAGGTATCCATTCCCTTGACCGAACTAATGAGGAACAACAGTTATAAGGGTCAAGTTTCCAAAATTTGAATTTCGATCCAATGTATGATATGGTGAATATTTAAGATGATCAACCGGAACTGATATTTGGACCAGCTTTAGATGGTGAGTCTCCGGACAGCGAAGTGCCTCCTTTTTATATTAGTCTTCGATTGCATGAGTTTGTATTGCATAATGCCATGTTCGATTCCGGTGCTTCCCATAATCTTATGCCGAAAGAAATCATGGAGAAGTTGGGTTTAGACATTACCAGGAAGTACCACGATATTTATTCATTTGATTCTAACAGAGTGAGATGTATTGGGCTCATTAAAGACTTGGTTGTAAGTTTGGATCAGATTCCTACAAAGAATGTTTTGATGGATGTTGTTGTAGCAGATATTCCTCCGAGATTTGGTATGTTGCTTTCCAGATCTTGGGGAGCAAAATTGAAAGGGACATTACAGTTAGATTTCTCCTATGCGACGATTCTCGTGTTTGGCCAAATGAGAAAATTGTACCGGGAACAAAAAATGAAGTATATGATTACAAACAAGGAGAAACCGGTCAATCATCTGATTAATTATGTACATACAGATTTAGAGTCTTTTGTTTTGTTTGCCGATAGTTTCAATGATGTAGATAGTCAGTTAGTTCAAGCAGAAGATATTCCAGAGATTACCGAGAATTTCAGAGAAGTTTTGCAGAAAGAAAGGCAACAACCGGAAAGCACAGTGGAGCAATCAGCTAAAGATAGTGGACAACAAGCAGAAAAAATAGAGCTAGCACAATTTCAGCACTTAGAGGATGATGAAGAGGGTCTATGGACCATGGATTTCGATGGTGCAGTCGGGAGTGATGGCGCTGGAATTGGTATTTGGGTACGCAGTCCTTTTTCCGCTCCAAATAAGGTACCGAGCAATGTACGGGTATGTTCTTACAAATTAGCATTTGATTGTTCAAACAATGAGGCTGAGTATGAAGCTCTGAGTTTTGGCCTAAAGATTCTTAGAAAGCTGAATGCTAAGAGAATTGCAGTCTATGGTGACTCTGAATTGGTGATTAAGCAAGTAAAGGGCGAATATCAAACGAAACATCCTCGGATGCGAGCTTATCGGAACGCTGTCCTTGATATTTTGAAGCAGTTTTCAGATTATACCTTGACTTGTGTTCCTCGCATTCAAAATGGAATTGCAGATGCACTTGCTAAGGCAGCAAGTAACTTGAAGATCCCAATGAATTCAAGCAACAAGTTCGAAATCCATGTGAAGCACCGTCCTACCGTCCCGAATAATCAGAGATGTTGGCAAGTTTAACAAGATGATGACGAGATTAATGATTTTCTGCAAATTAAAGGTAAGTTCAAAGATACCTCAATCGATGTAGAATTTGATAATGGTGATGATGTTCAAGTAAATCAAATGGAAGTGTTGCAGCTGAAAGATAACATTATTCCTAAAGTTTTGATACCTTTAGAAGAGCTCTTCGATCAGGATGATGTGGCTAAGAAGCCAACTTTACGACCGACTGAAAAAGGAGTGGAAGATGTAAATATTGGGACAGATGAAGACCCCAAGATGGTGAAGTTATCCAAATCATTGCCACCGGAGGTAAGAGCTGAATATGTGAGTTTGTTGTCTTCATTTGCTGATGCTTTCGCTTGGGATTACTCAGATTTAAAGACGTATGACACCAATATAATCCAGCATACTATCCCTATTAAGCCTAATCAGAAGCCTTTCAGACAAAAGCTAAGAAGAATCAATCCGAAGTTGCTGCCATCGATTGAGAAGGAGGTAAACAGGTTGTACAAAGCATGAATCATTGTTCCCATCAGATTTTCTGATTGGATTTCCAATTTAGTGCCAGTGCGGAAAAAGATAGGTGAGATTCGGTTGTGTATTGATTTCAGAAATTTGAACAAGGTGTCATTGAAGGACAATTATCCATTGCCTAAGATGGATCATATATTGCAGCGAGTAGTGGGTGCATCTCGGATGTCACTACTCGACGGTTATTCTGGATATAACCAAATTTTGGTTCATGAGGACGACCGCGGCAAAACAGCATTCACAACTCCGTGGGGAACATTCCACTATGCCAAGATGCCATTCGGTTTGAATAATGTTGGTGCAACTTTCCAGCGGGTGATGGACATGGCTTTTGCGAATGAAAAAGATGTTTTCCTTGTTATATACTTTGATGATTTGACGGTTTTTTCCAATTCAGATGAAGAGCATATGTATCACTTGAAAGTTGTTTTTCAGAAGTGCAGAAAATATGGTGTCTCGCTTAATCCTAAAAAGAGCTTGTTCGCCATGGATGAAGGTAAATTACTTGGTCACATTATTTCCAAAGATGGCATTCGTATTGATCCAGCACGTGTTGAAGCAATCCAGCAAATTGACCCTCCCAGGAATAAGAAGGAGATTCAGTCTTTTAATGGTAAGATGAACTTTTTGCGCCGTTTTGTCCCAAACCTTGCTGAACATTTAAGAGAAATAACAAATATGTTGAAAAAGGACAGCCAAGTGAAGTGGACTGAAGATGCGGTAAAGTCCTTTAATTTGGTGAAGTTGGCATTATCTTCAGCTCCGGTGTTAATCAACCCGGATTACACCCAAGACTTTATTTTGTTTTCCTTCGCTTCAGAACATACCATGGCAGCTGTGTTAATGCAGAAAAGAGATGGACATGAGAAGCCCATAGCGTTTTTCAGTCGAACTATTAGAGACGCAGCCTTGAAATACAACATCATCGAGAAACAAGCTCTGGCACTGGTAAAGGCATTGAAGGATTTCCGGGTATACATTTTGCATTCCCATATTTTAGCTTATGTTCCTAACGCTGCCGTGAAAGATGTTTTAGTACAGACTGATTCGGAAGGAAGACGTGGTAAGTGGATCGCAGCTTTGCTGGAATATGATGTGGAAATAAGGCCCACGAAGCTTATCAAGGGACAGGGGCTGGCGAAGCTTATGGCTGAATCGAATTTGCACGCATTAGACATAAATCTGATTGCTGCTATGTCTGATGAGGATGAGGAGAATTCGCCACTTCAGGTATCGGAAATGTTTGTTGCTTCCCCATGGTATTCAGATATCGTGTATGTTCTTCAAAATCTGTCATCACCGCTTGGCATGACTAGGAACAAAGGTAGAACTTTGAAACTGAAGGATGCAAAATTTTGTATTTTGAATTCTGCACTTTATTGGAAGGATCCGGGTGGTGTGTTATTGAATTGTTTGGTGGAGGAAGAAGCGAAGAAGGTAATGGAGGATTTCCACAAAGGCGACTACGGGGGTCATCATTTTTGGAAGACAACTGCCAATAAGATTTTGAGAGCAGGGTACTATTGGCCGACATTGTTTGCTGATGTATATAAGATAGTCAAAGGCTGCCATGAGTGCCAGATTTTCGAAGGAAGACAGAAATTACAGCCATTGCCACTCAAGCCTATTGAGGTGAGCGCCCCTTTTCAGCAATGGGGTTTGGATTTCATTGGGGAAATCCATTCTCCTTCCTCAGGACAGCATAGATGGATTCTAACAGCCACCGATTACTTTACGAAATGGATCGAAGCAGTTCCTACAAGGCAAGCCACTGATTCGGTAATTATTTCTTTCCTTGAGAACAACATTTTGTCTCGTTTTGGTTGCCCGAGTAAATTGATCACTGATAATGCAGCGGCTTTTAAATCAAGAAAGATGATTGAGTTTTGTGCTAAGTATAAAATTATTTTGGGACATTCAACCGCCTATCATCCGCATGGCAATGGTTTGGCGGAATCTTCCAATAAGTCTCTAGTCAATATCATTAAAAAGTTGCTGGACATAAATAAGAAGAGTTGGCATAAGAAGCTGGTGAATGCGCTATGGGCTGATCGGGTAAGTCAAAAGAAGTCTATTGGTATGTCCCCCTTCGAGTTAGTTTATGGAGTAGATATAGTCTTTCCTACCTCACTTGCTGTTTCGGTGGTCAAGCTTCTTCAGGAGGCTGGTAGTGAAGAAAGCCATATGCAGAGAAGGATAAATCAGATGATTCATTTGCAGCAAATGAGAGAAGAGGTCTTCCAGAACACATTAAAGTTGCAGGAGAGAATCAAAAATATCTATGACAGGAAAGCGAAGGCAGATAAATTCCAGTTAGAGGAAGTGGTATTGAAGTGGGATGCTAGGAATGAGGACAAAGGTAAACACGGTAAGTTTGAAAACCTCTGGAAATGTCCATTCAATATTGCAGCATATCGAGGTCAGAACACCTTCCTTTTGAAGGAGATGAATGGTGAAGACTGTCCAGGAGGGCCGATCAATGGTCGGCTGCTCAAGCGGTACCATTTCTAAGATGTTTTCTGCTGATCACATTGTCATTGTACATATCATGTATTTCAATTTCATTGTAAGTGTGCACTGTAGTCTTTTCTTCAGTTTGGGGCCCGAAGTGAAGGCTATAATTCTGAAGAAGGATTTCAGTTTTGGTTTGAGTCTGTTTAGTCGGTTTGGTTTAGTCATTTTTATTTCAAAAAGTTGAGTCAGTTTGAGTCAAAATTTCAGTCAAATAAATTCAGTCAACAGTCTTGAGTTATTTTGTCAAAATAATCGATTCCATAGCCCAATGGACAAAAAGCACTGGTCTTCTTTCCAAAGATCTGTAGTTATTGACACCTCCAAGGAGCTACCATCCCCATTGGAGCCAATGTTAGAGTCGGGTTTTACATCCCTCCATCAGAGATCATTTCTCTTATTGCATCTCATTGTTTAGGTGTCTCATTCCGCTCATTCACTTGCATTCCGTTAGGGGCATGCCATTGTCTGACGGAAGGGGTTTGTTTTATCATTTTCCCTCATGCTTGTACCTGCTGGGCTAGTCGAAATTTCCCAAAATTCATCAAAGTTCAGTTCATGTCATTTACAGTTATACAAGCTGTTTTGGTCAAAAAGAGTCATTTTAGTTTCTAGGTCTATGGTTTGGTCTTTCGAAATGTTAAACAATGACCGCAGGCCATGAGGAGGTTTTCAACAAGTTTTCAGTTCAAAATTTTCATCGTCAATATGCTCGAGGATGTTTCTTCTTCAAAACTCTGTTTTGAAGAAGAAATTGTCAAAATTGTTTTTGTAATAATCATGTATTTTTCCGCCATGAAGACTTCAAAGTAGACTCTGGTTTTCCTTTGCCAAGGTTCAACGCCAACATCCCTGCAAGAAATCAACCAATTTCATCATTCAAAACTCAGAAAGTCAGTGAGGAAACAAAAGACAAAGTTGTATTAAATGAAAAAAATGCCAAAGTCAAAAACATTACAAAATGGGTTTTGAAGAAGTAAAAATTAAAACCATGTCTATAAGATATTTCTCAAAGCCCATTCATTCATTTGCAACAAGAGTGATTGAGAAAATCTCCAAGAGAAAGTCAAGTTTGAGGTTGAAGAGCGAAACTGCGTTTTAGAAGGCCGACTGTGTGTGTTGAAGGCAGCGCGGCGCATTGGGCTTGCGTGCGGCGCACCCACACGACGCGGTGCATAGAGCCGAAAAACTCCGTGCAAATTTCTTCTGGCGCAGCGCACCCACTAAGCGCAGCGCACAGGCTCGACAGGCTTAAAAATCATCATTCTTGATCCAAACTCAAATCAATTCATCAGGAATGGCCGAAGAATTTCATCAAATTCTGGGCTGCCTAAAGGGCCAAAAACACTCCAAAAATGGCCTTTCTGCCACTTTTTGCACCAGCAAGAACCAATCTTTGGAGATTGCAATTTTGGAGGGGAAAATGACATAAAAATTGAAAAATTCCAATTGGGTTGGATAGAAGACATCCAGGGCTTTCCAATGAGCTATCATGAGCTCAATTTGGACTTCGGGAAGTGCCTCAAAAACAGGCTCAAAGTGGCGCGATGCATAGAGAAATTTTGCCTCATTTTCACTCTTTAGCTCAGAAATTCGCCCAGTTTTGACTAGTTTTACTTTTTCATGTGATGATTGACCTACCATGATGTAATTTGATAAATATGATGTCAATTTGGCATTTTTTTACTTGTTCTAGAGGATTCATTCACTAAAAAGTGAAAATTTAGTGAATGGATCAGTTTCCTAGCATATAGAGGCAAGTTGTTTGGCTGCCTAGATTTTAGCTCCATGTTTAGAATTGGTTGAAACAGCTCCTAGAAGGATGAGCTCGACCCCTAGAGGCATGGGAAGAGGTTAGGATGGTCAATATATTGTATTTTCTGAGACATTTTCAGGGTTGGATACTTGGGAAAAGTTTGGCACCTCATTGTACATTCATTTCAGATTTTGGCAAAGGAAAGACCGGAGTTTTGCAGCACTTGTTGGGATCCTTGTGGTTTCTAAGTTTTGATGATGTTCTTCTCATGTTATTGTAAGTTTCATTAATTTTATATGTATTCCATTTCCCTTCTCTTTACTTCTGAATTAAAAAAATGAGTAACTAAGGTAGAATTCATTAGTTTGCTGGTGCTCTGCCTTAAAATTTTGTTTAGTTTTATATGTTTTCGTCAATTTGAAGAGGATCCTTGCACTCTCTTGCCCTCTTCAGCTCCTTAGCAGTCTTTTCAATCCATTCATTTGATCTCAGACATCAAAGCCGCTGCCTACCTCGCCCCAACTTGAACTCTGCAAGAATTTGGCCTCATCCCCAAGCCCAAAATTGATTTTCCCTTTTTCCAACAAAAAACCCCAAAAAAATCAAAATCAAACCCTCCTATTTGTTTATCTAGCCTAAGATCAGTTTTAATTTTAGTCATCTCAAGCCTCTTTTGAATATTTTCATTGAGATTGACCCGGAGAGAGCCCTCTCCTGTCCTCGTAGGGCTAGCTACGAGGCTGAGCGTGGTTTGGTGTTGTCCTTCTTCTGCCTTATTTCAGCCTAAGGTGGATTTAGGCACTAACATATCCTACCATGATTATATATGAATCCATCTAGGATTTAATAGCTTCCATCATGTAGCAAGCCATCAAGAATCATGCATGTGTGAAGATCCTTGGAATATTCCACCAATAGTTGGGATTTCCAATATGGATCTAATCTCTCCAACAATGACAGTGCTGATAATGTGTCAACTGAATTGTCTTCCATGTTATTTCTCTTCTCCTTGACATCTCCCATGTCAAAGGTGTATGTTGGAATGCCATGCCTCCCATTTCTATCCTCCTTGACATCTCCCATGCCAAAGGTAAAAGATGGAAGGTTAACCTTGTTGCCCTTCTTGCATATGCACATGCTCAAAAGAAAATGGAAGTTCTTGGAAGTTAATCTCCCATGGAAGGCTATCATATATCCAAAACCTCCTTGGATTTTCCAAAGTATGCATGTGTTACCACCATCTCCTATCATGTATGGAAGATTGCTCTCCAAATGAGTTTGTCTCCTGATTCTTCATAACCAAGGTTTTCCTTCCTTGCTCCATGATGGTGTCATTCTTCATCCTTGCAGCATATTTTCTCAGCGTAGTATGAGATGAGAGAGTGGATAATGGTGATAAGGGAAAAATAATTTCCCTCTCCTTGAGCTTCCTTCATACTCTCAGCGTTGTAGTATGGTATTCTAGTGCTCCCTTCCTTCTTGGATCTATGAATGGAGCATCAATGCATGAAACATATTTCACCAAATCTGAATCAAGTGGTCTCTGAGGTGGTTTACCGCAAGATAATGATGTCTCATGGCTCATTACCATGTGTATAATAGATGGGAACATCATAACATTGATTCCACTGCACAAATCCATCTCTGATTTATGTGTGGAAGTCTCATGATAATGGGGCATCACTCTTATGGATGCAAGAGTGGTTTTGATTGGAGCAATTTCCCCATCTTTTCCTCCATGCAATAGTGGATCACCTTCTATCATATCAGTGCTGTGATCCTTCCTCTGTTCTCCTTCTCCTACCTTGTGCAAGATCTCACAGTCTAAGGTGCTTCCTTTAGATGTAGTTAACTCATGAACACACAACATCCCCTTGATGTCAAGAGTCTTGATCATAAAGGACTAATATGTCATAGTGTGTGTTCCAAAAACTGTATGTAGTGTTGGAACACATTCTCTCCATTGTTTTGTCTCATTGTCTATCATCATAGACACATGCTACTCATTCTCTTCATGTGTAAGATCCTTGGGAGCTTCTTGTAAAGATACACGAGTCATCCTAGTGGAAGCAGTTGCTTCACCTCCATCTCCAAATAAAAATAGATCTCCTCCCACTGTCACAGCGCTGGAGGATCTTTCAAACTCTTCTTCTTCCTTCTCCTCATCAATAGAGAATGCCTCCTCAATAAGAGATCCTTTCTCTTGATCTCCTCTTGAAAAAGGAACCCTCATGTCTTCTACTTGAGAAGAATGTTCTTGCTGAAGTGGGGCCTTTGCCCTTGGAAAATCATGTAGCAGATATTTAACCCCATCAACAATTTTCTGGAATGGAGTTATCTTCATGGATCCTCCCATCTCATGCAAAGGTTCTGAGTTCTTGGGCTTATTTTTCTCACCCACAAAAGTTTTAGATGGCTTGAAATCAAATATTTTCACTAACCTCCTCATGAACTTTGCATAAGTAGAGATATTTACATTTTTCAATGAAGAAGATTCAAATAACCACCAGGCATAAGCCTTACCTTGGAGGTGCAGCGCTGCTAGTCTTATGGCTTCTTCTTCTGAAACTTGATGTAGTCAGAAATATGTGTCTAGCTTCTTTACCCAAGACTTGGCTGAGTTCTCGGGTGATCCATCAAAAGTAGGTAGAAAGACCCTACCCAAAGTGTGTTGCATGCACCCTATTCTTCTCTTGCATTTGCTGGATATTATTTCTTCTTTCAATTGACAAAACTCTGGGAATATTAGATGCTCCTTAAATCTTTTAGACTGGGATTCATATTCTTGGAGATAGTCACCAAGAGTCTCCTCTTTTGGTGTCTCTCCTCCTGCTTCTTCTCTTGCTAGGAATGTAGGCATGCTACAACGTTGTAGATATGGTTGTGTGGATTAATGCTCACACACATAATATGAAGAACTAGGGCTTTCTTCATTTGCAAATCTCTGCAAAGGACCTAAAAGTCTCTCATTCCTCATTCCCCTGATGTCTCTTTTCAGCTCATGCATAGTTTGGAACAGAGTTTTTGAGAACTCTTACCCTCTCATTCTTCCAGATAAAGGGGTTTTACCCTTGTCTTCTTTGTCTTCTGTGTAATCAATCTTCGTCTTCTATCTTCCCTTTTCTTGGAAAGACATTTTGGCTTCTTAGAATGCACAGTCTATGCCAAGATGATGCTCTGATACCACTATAGTATCCCCAAAAAGGGAATGTAGCAATAATAAAAGATTAATGCAGAGAAATAAAGCAGATCAGCTAAGTAAGAGTAGGGGGAAAATATGGAGGCTCAATATTTACATTTACGTCAGCAAATCAGATTTATATTGAAGCCCATAAGATGTACAAGAGGAAATAGAAGCCTCCAATGAAGAAAAATCCTCAAAAAGAGGTGCAACAACCATACATATGAGAAAAAAATACCTTGAAAAAGTTATTTTTATTGGCTGAAACAATTGTTGATTACAACTTAGATCTAGAGAAAAATAATGCATGAAAAGTCAGATCTATGACAGATCATACACTATAGAGACTCTACTTCAAAATCCCCTTAGGGTTTTCAGCAATACATGAAGCACATGGAGTAGATCTGAGATATAATGCTGCAGATCTGTAGAAATATTCATAAATTCATGGACATACAGATCTGATTTGAAAGATACAATATGATGATCCCAGCCAATGGATCTCAAATGTGAAGGGAAGATCCCCAACACATGAAAACCAATCCTCCAAAATATGCGCTGTAGGCTCTAGAACATGTTTGGTCTCAAACCAAGATCTGAAAATGAATCTCCAACCATCCAAGACTCTCTTGCCAATGGGATAGAAGCCTTCCCCACTGAAAAGAGGAACTAGATTGGCCTATATCTAAGTAGATCTAGCTTCCACTTGCTACAACTTTCAAATGCAACCAAACCCTCAACAGGATTTGCGTTGTAGTTGGAAGAATAAGCTTGGCCTTCAGCCAGATAGTGGACAAGAAATGCAAGACTCTTCCAAGAGGCCTCTCAAGCAAAGAGATGGGATTCCTAAACAAGAAATCCTTGTGCTAAAAAACACTATTCTCTGATAAAAATCAAGGAGAATGAGATATGTCTAAGCAGACAATATACTCTGAAAAATGTAATCATATTAACAACCCCTCTCATGCTGCCATCCTCTTCCTTTAATAATTTGAGAGCTTGCAAACCCTAAAATACCTTCATTGAAATGGCTCCTTTCACATGAACCATCTCCATCTAAAACTGTGCTGTGCATCATTGATGGCCACTCCTCCAAGACATTGTTGTTGATTTGGTCATGGTTGACCCAGTCAAAAGATTCAACCCCTTTCACACCTAAGGGTGCTTATTTAGATAGCCCAGATTTAGCCTTGTTCACATGTGGCATTGATTTATTTACTGTTTTAGGAGTTTTATGATCCTCCTTTACACATTTATTCATGAAACAGAAGATTAAAACAAAAATGAATATTCCCATTAGCTTAGGACTAATTGGGAATATTACACAGAAATAGAATGACAGGAGGCTGTTACACAAGAACCTTCTAAGGATACTGCTGTTACACAAGAACCAACAGTTAAAGCAGAGCCCCCTATAATAATTTACCTAGAGGTTGATACATAAGAACCTGTGGAGGCCACTCCTATTGTAGAAGAAACAACAATGGACACAATGGCTACTCTAGGTGGAAACAAAGGGGCTGATACACAAGATCCCACCGAGGAAGATGTTGTTACACAAGAACCAACAACAGAGGTGGAACAACCCCATTCAGAAGAGGCCGTTACACCCATTATTAATGTTGATATTGAATGCAGAAGAATGCCGGGTCCCATATCGGGATGGAGTTCTAAGAAAATATTGTTAATTTCTGAATTACAGAAGTGGAAATAGGAAGTAATCTCCCTTCAAGGGGGGATGATTTCGCTGAAAGAAAATCGGAGGGAGATAGACACCCTACATGAAAGATGGATGAAAGAAGAGTTGAAGAAAGGATGGGAGAATTATAAGAAAAAGGAAGCCTTGAAGAAGCAGGAGGAACAACTGCTGCTGTTACAACAACAAGTTCGGGATCTTACCATAGACAAGAAAAAACTTCATGATCTCACCCTCAATTTGCTGGGGTGTGGGCGACCTTCCCCATCCTATCCTATTTTTCTATGGGAACGTTACTTCCTGTTCCAAATGAAAGTTGTTATGGAGGACAAACCCTATTTATGTTCTTCCACTCGCACATTTTTAGATGTTTTCTGTGCCTCCGATTTTGATGAACAAAGCCTGCTGTGTGAGTTATTCTTACATAATATCATTTGTGAGCATGTGAGTATGAAATTGGTTGTGACAGTATTCTCCTATATGGGGGATCTGCAGTTGCGAGCTTTTGTGTCCTTCATGAACAATCAGATTGAGTGGCATTTGGCCATCAAATATATGGATGTTAATGAGGAGAAGATGGCATTATGGGTCCAGGAAGAACCATGACGGGCCACCGAGTTAAGTTGAGAATTCAGGAGAATGTTGAGTACTCCTGGGATAAAGGAACCAGTTGCCACTTACAGAAGAATGATTGTGAACTTCTGCCTCAATCAGTTCTCAATGATGAAGAGCCGAGCCTTGAACGGGTGCTTGAAATGTACGGAAGCCAGAAATGTTGAGCTACTGAAGGGGGACCCATTTTCATTCCAAAATTTCATGTTGGATGTTATACATGTACCAGCGTATGCACAAATAGTACAATCCCTTGGTGCTTTGTGGCTTGGATTGAGATTCAAATTTCCTTTGATCTGGATGCCAATTGAGGATTATCAGAGTAATTATGAATTGAACAAGTATGACTCAGAGTCTTGGATACGACAGCTGATGGACAATCAGGGGTACAGGTCTGCAGACGAAGATAAAGATGGCGCTTATGATCTCACCAACTTGCACCGGATATATTCCCATGAGAGATGAGTTTGCATGAGGACATGCAAGTGTTTCAGTTGGGGGGAGATGTTGGGTGCCAGTTTTGCACACTTTTCCTACACTTGTTTTCACTATTTCGCCTCATGACTATAACCAATGGGACTATCTTTGCCTCTTTTTCTTACCTTTCTATCCTAACTTGTGTTGTTTCACCTTATTTTCATAACTCTGCCATTTCATCAATTATTATGATATATCGTACCTTTTTTTATGACTAATTGAGGATGAATGTTTGGAGAAGTTCTATGGTCTTTGTGTTGTCTTTCGAGATGTCATTTGTAGCACCAAAGATCCCGAGCACGAGGTATATAGGAGCAGTTAAGGGTGTGCTATTACAACGAGATTTTTACACCATGATGTTATTACACTTTGTTGTTACAGACCCGCTGGCAAACTGCTGTTACACTGTTGTTACAGACCCGCTGGTGAACTGCTGATACAATTGAGCCACTGATTGGATCTTGTCAACTCTTGTTGCTGACCTATCCTCTAGCTGTTATGCTATAACTGTGGTTTATCATGATAGCTATTGGGCCCAAATTAAGGTATGTTTTCACCCTGTAAGTACTTCAAATTATGTTATAATTTCGGAGGAATTCCTTTCCATATTGACAATAAAGAGAATAAAAGATTATGAAAACGAGAACAATTAGACTAATGATGAAAAGGATGTTTTTGTAACAGAAAACTGACTTCTCTTATCTCTGCATGTAGGAAGGCAGAATGACTGATAGGAAATGGAAGCTAACCAATAGACGCAAGCATATGAGATCTCGGTAACTCCCAACGGTCGGCAGAAGGTAGACAGACAAATTCGAGTCCAAGAACTCAAATGACAGCCACATGTAGCAGGCTGTCACTTGGGAAATACTTTCACATTCTTGAAATCACCTTTAAAAAGGAAAAGGACGGACAAGAAGAGGGTCGAGGGAAAAAGGATAGGAAATTCATTCTGTAATCGACGCATCATAGACAATCTGTTTAATTGTATTTTTGTAACATGACTGGATGTAATATAGAGCTTTGAACAATAATATTTGGAATTTTTTACTGTGCTAGGGCTTCTAGTGGTTTGGGCCCAACCTCTGGAAGTTCCACGCAAGTTTCCATACTATGTGTAGTTGCAGAACCAATGCTTAAGTATCTGATGTGGTTGTAAAGTATATTTCCATTCAATAAAATTACAGTGCTCTTTCTTCGAGATTGTTAGGAATCATGATCTTGAATTAGGACAATTGCAATCGTATTTTTTGACATATGACAATATTTCATTATCAGTAGATAGTTCCAATTCTTTTAATACCTTTGCATTTAAGTTACAGGTCGTAGAGTAAGCTGATTTCTATGTTATTTTTCTTCATGAATTGCATTCTTCTCTTAGCATAACGAAGCATTCAACCATCAATCAATGTTGATTAATTAAGTCAATAAGAGAATTCCATTGCAAAATTACTTAACTAATTGCTGTACGAATTGTTAAATTGCTTCAGTCATACTGCTGTTCCATTACTGCTCCGCTAGTTATACTGTTGTTCCATTACTGCTCAGTTAGCTAGACTGCTGATTCAATTCAATTCCATTACTGTTCTACTTAGTTAGACTACTGTTCCATTAAGTTCCATTGCTGTCCAGTTTATTTATACCATTGTTCAATTCAATTCAATTTCTGCTTGATTTCTCTAGATTGTTGTTCAGTTCAGTTAGACCGTTGCTTAATTCAATTAGATATCTGATCAATCTTGCTGCTCAATCTTAGGTTAAAAACCAATCTAAGCCATCCCTTGTATGATAAGAAAACTTAGGAAGTTAGCAAATTCTTCCTCATAAGTGATAAATAGTAACTATTAGATGACCTGAATTGCATATATTGTGCCATCACTCTTGAAATAAGAAGACTTACCCTGGGTTGACAATTAAATGAGGAAGCACTAGAGTTGTCGATAATAAGCCACCTCTGTGAACACCAACATTTTGGCGCCATTGCCGGGGAGAGTGTTAAGAGTCATCTCCTTTATTCATCTTTCTCCATTGCTGTGAAGAATTGGGTATTGAAAACATGAGGTAAGAACTTGCGTACTGGAAGGCAACATGCTTTCCCTCTAGCCCGCTTACCAGAAAGTCGTGCAAAGAACCATAGGATAGGTGCTCTTGTTTTATGACTAGGAAGAAAAAGATAGAAAAAATCTGAAATCATTCGCAACCATCTGCACAATCCAAAGGACTGGTGATATTTGGAAGAACAACATATATAGATGAAATCATTAAGAAAGCTGAATCTTAGGCATCTATAGGACCCAGAACTGTTTCCATTCAAAGTCCTAATACACTCCCTCAGGCGTTAGCCTCACCATTTGTGGCCTATGTCGAGATTCACTACAAGACAGAGGGGTCTCAGAAAAGCCTGTAGACTTTCATTCATATAGGCACTGACCCTTCAAAAGAGGGAGGCTCTTGAAACCTACAAGAAGGAGGGGGAGAAACTAGTGGAGGAATTCACATAGAAATATATGAACCTAAAGAATTGATCGAAACATAAGTACTTAGGATCCCAGATCAGGGAAGTGCTATAAAACCCCCACCGCATTCACCTCCCATGCCTATTAGAATCACTCCTCCAGATCAGGAAGTTCCCAAATATTTTTGGCACCTCTTTGATCAGATGGCAAATAATCAAAATTAGAATCAAAGGCAGAAATCAACATTAGAATATCCTATTGTTGATCATGCTGCCAATGCCCCTATAAAATCCATTCCCTTGCACAACATCCCCACCTTTCATGGATTAACCACAGAAGATCTTGATGCATTCCTATTTGAATTTGATGTCTTATGCAGAGGATATGACTACACCACCGATCCCCAGAAACTAAAACTATTTCCCTCCACCTTAAAAGGAACTGCGCTCTGCTGGTTCATGGGATTAGGAGGGGGAGCTATAACCAACTGGGACCAAATGAAGAATATTTTTCTTAGCAAATACCAATACTATTGTCGAACCCGAGATCTAAAAGATGAAATCTTCACATGTCTGCAAAAGACAATGAAACATTAGAGGAATATGTAGAAATATTTCAATACAATTTACAAATATCCCCATATACCATGCTCTCCAAGGATATTTTAAAAGCCACGATGCTTAAGGGGATGAAGGAAGAATGGGTTGAGATGCTTAACATAATGGGGAAGGGAGATATTTACCAGGAATAATATGACAAGATTATTTCCTGATGTATTAGATGCTCTCGGGGTAGCTCACACA
Organism: Pinus albicaulis; assembly: GCA_034641835.2. Taxonomy (NCBI): domain Eukaryota; kingdom Viridiplantae; phylum Streptophyta; class Pinopsida; order Pinales; family Pinaceae; genus Pinus; species Pinus albicaulis. The sequence goes on along the minus strand of CM076569.1, from coordinate 135,009,947 downwards.
ATAGACCTGTTGGGCATGATTCTATGAAGAAAGACCTTAAGCAGACCAATGGCAATGTAACCAGAGCATAATTTGGAAATATATTAGAAGATTTTAAAATGGACATCCTAGGTACTTTGACAACGCAACTTGATGTTTTACAAGCCAAATAGAAACAAGCTATAACATAACAAAACCTGGCCATATTTTTCTCAAGATGTCGGAAGAAGCATAGCCAGAGGGAATTTCCTTTAGACATGGTTCAGAGCTGTGCTATCTGCACTAAGGATCATACCACAGACCAGTGTCCTTCACTTCCCGGGCTGAAAGCCATCTACAAGGAAGCAGAAGAAGAAACAAAGTCAGTCTATTTAATGAATCAGCATCGACAATGGCAAGCACGACCTGGCATACTGCAAGACCTGCCTCAATACTTCCGTTGCCACAGTTTAGCTAGCAAAACCTTGCAAAAAATTGGCAGACTCAAAACCCCTTCCCAACTTGGCCAAACCAAGCGTTTCCTGTGCCACCTTGGCCTACACAACCTCCACTAGGGAGTAATTGGTATAATTTTCCTTACTCTCCCCCTTATTGGCAGAATGTCCCATATCAAAGCCAATGGCCAAACCCCCCTACTCAAAACACCAATTGGAATTGGAAACGACCCATGGGAATGGCCAATCTGCCGATAGGAGCAGGGACCCAAAATCAACCTACATTTCCAGCTCCCTACCCAGTTTAGCATAACCAATATCCTGCCATACACCCTCAATTTCCAGCCCAACCCAATCCTAATCCCAATAATAGACCGGTTAAACTAATTCAGATCATAGAAAATCCAAAACTCAATTCCGAACAGAAACAGTGCAATAAATTGAGGTTAAGATCAGGACGTACCATCTTACCTATAGAAGCCACAACTCCACCTCAGTCCTAAGTTGAAACCTCAATAGAACCTAGCTTAAGGAATATAATAGAAACATGTAAAGATAAGGAAACAATTGATCAAAAAAGACCCGAAGAACTTAAGGTAACTTCGCCTCCATTTCCTGATAGATTAAATCTACCCAGGCCTATAACCACTCCAGATTTTGACATACTGGGGGAATTAAGAAACCTTTGTATCAAAATTCCTCTTCTCCAGGCCATCCAAGACATTCCCATCTATGCAAAAACAATCAAAGAATTATGTGGAAAAACACGAGTCAAGAAAACAAAGGCTGCACCCACTGTTCATGTGGTAGGAATGCTATTTGACTTATTGTTAGGTAGGGAATCACTTGTGAAATATGAAGACCCAGGAAACCCCATTGTAACTGTGAAAATATTTGGTCACTCATTTCCAAACACATTGGTTGACCTGGGGGCAGCCATTAATATCCTAACTACAGGAGCTTGCGAAAAGCTGGGCATATCAGTTTTAGAACCTACGGCCACACTTCTGGAGCTAACTGACAGATCTGTTATCAGATCAGAAGGTATAGTGCAAGACATCATGGTCTCTGTGGACTCATGGGAATACCCAGCTAATTTTTTAGTCATTAATCCAAAAAACAGGATGGAAGGGCACCCATTGATTCTTGGGCGACCTTGGATGGCCATAACAGATGCTTACATAAGCTGTCGAGAAGGTAGCATGACTATCACTAGAGGAAATTCCATAAAAAATATCATTATCTATCCGCCTGCCAAACCAAGCCTGCCCATGGTAAAAATTCACAAACATCTAGATACCTATTGGGAGAAAAAAATCCGTCCACCTCTGACGCTAGTAGAAGCTCTCGAATTCAAGGATCAAACTGAAGATGATGTAATCAATAATTTTATGAATCAGTCACCCACGCCTGAAAATATGAAATTCCAAACGTTGAAAAACGTCCTCGAACATGAAGATCAAGAGGATCCTGTGACAGACTTCGAGATTCAACATATCTCCACAATCAATATTCGTAACTGTGCACCTATTGAGATCGAGGTCCCAGGAAAGGTTTTGAATATTAATGGAAGTTTGGATGACAATAAAAAGCAGGAACTCATAAAAGTCCCCCGAAAGCACCAAGTTGCATTTGTGTGGGACTACCAAGACATGAAGGGTTTGGACCCAAAACTATGCACGCACCACATCTATACCGATAGGGAAACACGCCCCGTTAGACAACCCCAATGAAGATTAAACCCGCACTTAAAAGAAATTGTAAAAGAGGAGCTGCAAAAAATGTTAGATGTAAATTTCATTTATCCTATTTCAGATAGAAAATGGGTCTCCCCTATGGTAGTTGTCCCTAAAAAGAATGGGAAGTGGAGAATCTGTGTAGATTACAGAGAATTAAATAAGGCAACACAGAAAGAGAATTTTCCTCTCCCCTTCATTTACCAAGTCCTTGATACATTGGCTGGGAAACAGTTCTTCTCCTTTCTTGACGAATTCAGCGGGTACAATCAAATCCAAATATCTCCCAAAGACCAAGATAAGACAACCTTTACCTGCCCGTGGGGCACTTTTGCTTACAAAGTTCTACCATTCGGACTATGTAATGCCCCAACAACATTTCAAAGAGCCATAATTAGCATTTTTTCTGACTTAATAAATGAAGGACTTGAAATCTATATGGATGATTTTACACCCTATGGGAAAGACTTTGACCAAGCCCTAGAAACACTAGAAAAAGTGTTAGAACGATGTATTGCTACTAGACTATGTCTAAGCAATGAAAAATGCCACATGATGATGATTGAGGGATTAATCCTAGGACACTAAATTTCTGCAGCTGGAATACAGGTAGATATGGATAAAATAGAGGTAATCCCTCTATTGGCCACACCTTGTACACAAACAGAGGTGCACATTTTTCTGGGATATGCAAGATATTATCGCAGATTTATAAAAAAAATTTCATAGATAGCTGCACCTCTGTATGCATTGACAGGGAATGTTGAATTCCATTGGACTGACAAATGTGACACCGCTTTTACAGACTTAAAGAGGCTGGTCACAACAGCTCCAATCCTGCGAGGTCCTAACTAGAAACTTCCCTTTCACATCTCTTTCGATGCATCTGATACAACAATAGGAGCAGTTGTTGGCCAAGAAGAAGACCGAAAGCCTTATGCTATTTATTATATCAGAAAAAACCTCACTCCTGCCGAATTAAATTATACAGTGACTGAAAAAGAATTTATGGCTGTCATTTATGCTATCAATAAATTCAGGCACCATATAGCCAGATATCAAGTGTTCCTGTATACTGACCACTCTACTATTAGATATTTAGCTAATAAGCCAGTCACGAATATGGAGAATAACTCGTTGGTTACTGTTATTGCAGGAATTTTATATAAAGATCAAAGACCATCCAGGGAGGGAAAATGTGGTCGCAAACTTCTTGTCTAGAGTCCCCAAGACAAATGACACACTAACAGTTGATGATCAATTCCCTGACGAACATATTTTTTCTATAGCAGTCAAGACACCATGGTATGCAGATGTGGCAAATTATCTAGTAGTGGGGAAGGTACCCAGACACTTAACATCGAGAGAACGAAAATTGATTGTACAACGTAGCGCAAGGTTCTCTTGGATTGGAGGATACCTATTCCATACAGGGGCCGATATGCACATACACATATGCATAAGAGAAGACGAAATCTATGACATCTTATGGGCCTGCCACGATGAACCCTGTGGTGGCCATTTCATAGAACGGTGGACAGGGCATAAAGTGTTGCAATTAAGCTATTATTGGCCTACGATTTTCCAAGATGAAAAGAAGTATGTCCAGGCCTGCAATATCTGCCAAAGAATAGGCCGCCTAGGCCAAGCTGATGAAATTCTGCTACAACAACAATTGGTGGTGGAACCATTTGAACGATGGGCGTTAGACTTCGTTGGGCCATTCAACCGACCATCAAACCAGAAAGCCCACATATTAGTTGCCACAGATTATGTCACCAAATGGGTAGAAGCAATGCCCTTGTCAAGAGCCATGGAGGAATTAGTAATTAAGTTTCTCTTTGAACTGTTTGTACGATACAACTTGCCAAGGGAAGTGATAACCGATGGGGGGGCATAATTCACAGGAAATAAGATCACATCTACCTTAATAAATCACCATATCATCCACAGAGTTATGTCTCCTTACCACCCGCATGCCAATGGGCAAGTCGAACGCACCAACAAAGTCCTGGAGAAAATCCTTACCAAGACGGTAACAACACACCGCTGGGACTGGACCACTAGACTACCAGAAGCCTTATGGGCTTATCGAACAACCTGGCGAAATACCACTGGATATTCACCATATCAGCTAGTATTTGGGAAGGAACCTATCTTCCCTATTGAATTTGAAATCAAAACTCTGAGAAAAGCTCAGGAAGTGGGATTGGACTTAACAGAAGCTCAAGCTAAGAGACTCCAACAAATAAATGAACTAGACGAGATTCGACCGCTAGCCCTGCAACGCACAACAATCATTCAACAACAGCGAGCCAAGTGGCACGACAACCTAATAAAAAAGAAGGTATTTCAAAAAGGAGTTTGGGCACTCCTCTATGACTCCAGATTCCAAGACTTTCCAGGAAAACTGCAAACAAGGTGGTTCGGTCCATATGAGATTCAAGAAGTACATAACAATGGTACTCTCACCTTGAACACCATAGATGGGTCTGGTTCAACATTTCGAGTTAACATACACCGAGTATGCCTCTATTGCAAGCCTCTCATGAAAGAATATTTATGTCAACAGGTAGAAAATGATCCCACCATCCAAGTTGTGGTGAAAGGGGGTGATAACCCCACAAACTCAAGTGCATGAGAGGTTTGCCAACATCACTTGTTAATAATGTATATAATTATCTTGCCTTGTTGTACATTCTTCACATTTGTAATTTATTTTCCTTGTAAGATTGTGTTTTTATTTTCTGTTTAGGAATCCTGAACAGCTACTGTTCAGTCTTTGAATGACTGCTGTTGAGTCAAATTGGACATCCGTCCATTTGCTGTGATTTTTTTTTTTTTTTTTGTTGTTGTTCGATTCGTGGATAGCTACTGTTCAATATTTGAATGGCCACTGTTCAGTCGAATTGAACAGCCATTGGCTGTGTTTTTATTTTTGTTGTTCAATCTCTGAACGACTGCTACTCAATTGAACAACCAGTTGCGGTGTTTTTATTTTTTCTGTTCAATTCCTGAACAACTACTGTTCAGTCTTTGAACGACTATTGATTCAAGAAAAATTGAACAACCGTTTTTACGATTGCTGTTCAATTTGTTAACAGTTGTTTTTCAATCTTTGAATGACGGCCGTTCAGTCGAAATGAACAGTTGTTCGTTATTTTCTTAATTTTGCTGTTCAGTTCGAGGACAACTGCTGTTTAATCTTTGAACGATGGCCGTTCAGTCGAACTGAACAACTGTTCATTGTTTTCTTAATTTTGCTGTTCAATTTGAGGACAGCTACTGTTCAATATTTGAACATTCGCAGTTCAACCAAATTGAACAACCATTTGCTGTGTTTTCAGTTGTGATGTTCAATTCGTGGACAATTGCTGTTCAATCTTTGAACGACTGCCGATTCAACCACAATTGAACAGACGTTTTCACGTTTTTAATTTTTCTGTTCAATTCTTGAACAACTGCTGTTCACTTCTTGAACGATTGCTGTTCAGTCGAACTAAACATCTGTTCATTGCTGTGTTTTTTTCTTTTCTTTTCTGTTCAATTTCTGAATAGTTGTTGTTCAATATTTGAACGACGGTTGTTCATTCGAATTAAATGGCCGTTTTTGAGCATTTTTAATTGTGACGAGAAATCTTTGAACAACTTCTGCTCAATCTCTGAAGATCTGTTGTCCGACCAAATTAAATAGCCATTATTATTGAATTGAGTAACCTTGTGTAGGGAATGGCAATGGGAAGAGAGAGGGAAAATGGTAAAGTTACAAATATGATGGCCCTTGGCACTATAATTCTTAAACAGGAAGTTGATATTATGCACACATGAAATGAAAGGCTAAGTCACCCAAAGTTCAAATATGATATCATACAATACATGACCTTATGATGATATATCTTTTTTCACTATTCGAGTAATATGTCCCTAACAACATGAAGAAATGGAACAAGAGGTATTAATGGTATTGGAATTTTTTTCACTTCTTTCACCATCCCTCACTCTTAAGGAGTTAATGAGCCTCCCTCTATGTATAAAAAGCAATCATTATGTGTTCATACAAATATTTAAGGGGGTCTCATTACGAGCCAACCTGCCATGATCATAGGGATTTAACAAGTGACATGCCCGCAATGGCTACCACACTAGGGCAATGACCTTCTCATCTACTAGAAGGACATGAGGTCTCATCACGAGCTGGCCTAATCACTCTGTTACAATTCTAGTGAATGGAATTGTGAATATGTGGTTACCACACCAGCAAAGTGACCTCCTTATAGATCAAGATATTACAATTCAAAAGGAAGTACTACACTTACATTCAAATTTTAAGAGAGGATAGGGGGTCTCAGCACGAGCCAGCCTACCACGTTCATAAGAGTGTAGCAAGTGACATGCCCACTATGGCCACCACACCAGGGTAATGACCTTCTTAACGACTTGAAGGACAGGAGGTCTCATCACGAGCCAGCCTGATCACTTTGCTACAACTCTAGTGAGTGGCACCATGGTTATCTAGCCACCATACTAGCATGGTGATCTATCCATAAAATTGGCAAAAAAACTATTCTTACATAAGGAGCCTGGCTCATTTTTCGGGTTAAAATAGCAACCCTATCGAGACTATGAATGCCTTCTGGCAGCAGTGGCTCTGCTTGTGGTATAAAATCATGCTCCTTCAATAGCCAATTGCTTTTATATACATATTGTCTTCCATTCTTTGACCTCAAGCTATTACTCGAATTAGTAATAATCATGACCTACCATAAGAATAGCTAACAAAGATATGCTTACATATTTTGAACTTTGGGATGAAAACGCCAATCAGTACTTGACTCAATCTTGCTTTCGTCATAACTTTTCAGTTGTACAAAGAAATCATATCACAATAATGGCTATGCTATTTCCTCTCGCTCTCCAGTCACTTCCGCACAAGATGCAATTATGAAAACTTCTAAATCTGACCTTTATATCACATATGTTAGTAATTATTCAACCTCCCACTCCTTCACACGCAGATTATCATTATCAAATTCTAGCATTCCCCTGTCTGCATTCATGAGCGACCAAATATCTCCTGTACTTGAGAGCGTGGGCGCCCTTTCTTCGAGGGGGGGGTGCAATTGGCCTTAATTCAGCAAGAATGTGAATCCCCGCACAAATCTCGTTAGACGTATCGATAAGACCAGAGAAACACTACAATTAAGGCATGAAGATTATCTATGCAAAGCCACAATCTCTTTTTCGCTTGCATACAACACCCAGTCGAGACAACAGAGCCAAGAGGAAAAGAGCATATCAGCTATGGGAGGAAATACCCTTAGAAGCGAGCCTACAAACTTTCCAATTTCAGAGGCAGCGAGTGCCATCCTTCAGCGAGATGGATGGCTGACATATGTACAAAAACCATAGGGATTTGACACGAGAATTATAATCAAATTTTTGCAAATCTGCAGGAAGGGAAAACCAGAGTCAAAGGTCGAACTATACCAGTTACAGATGGAATTATCGCGGAAGTTTCTGGAATACCAGCACAATGAGAAAGATGGGCAGAAAAGCATCTCCTGCTGAGAGAATCAATAGTAGCATACTAGGACCTGGATGAACCACTGGAACGAAGAAATGGAGGGATTAACCCTGCCTCTCTGCATGAGCCATGGTAGGAGCTGGCGGAATTCATCCAAAAGTTTATTACATGCAAAGGATGTCGGGATGTGGTAAAACCTCGACAACTCAAACTTTTAGCTGCTCTTAAACAAAATATTTCAATTAATTTGCTTGCCTTTTTTAATTCTGTATTGCATGATACTGCTGTTTGATTGAGGAAAGCCAAGAATCCCCAAGCAGTGGTTAGTCACTAGGGGTTAATAAAACTAATCATCATCCATGAGCTAGATAGGCAGCAGATAGCCTGGGATAATTTTGTTAACCCTGAGACACAGGAACTGGAAATAAACCCTGGCAGAACCGAAATTGAGCCCCCAGGGTAAATACACCAAGAAGAAAAAGGACCCGAACCTCAACGTAAGAGCCAAGAAAGAAAAAATAGTCCAAGACACTCCAAGGAACCTCGAACCTCATGGAGGAAGCAGAACCATCCCATGCACCCTTGTAAGAGTTTGAGGAGGAAATGGATCGAGTCCTAGGACAAATAAGGACGGGCTATGAAACGAGAAACCCATTAGAAGCATGGGAGAAAGAGGAATTTGTTGATAAATCCGCCACCCCCAGTAGCTCTGGTCACACTAATGTCCTACCTGACCAAGAGGAACCGCGAGATGATGAGGCTCTGTCCCCTATCGATAATTATGAAGTGTATAGTTTCGGGCAAACATAGGAGAGAATGGAGTCACAAGATCATTCAGGTGACACTGTCCTTGTGGAGCAGAGGACACACACAGAGACAACCCCTTTGTCACCAGGAGGTAGCATCTATCCTCCTAGTTAGGACCCTCACATTGAAGTAAATTCTGAAGACGTAATCAGAAATGCCATTTTAGACACCATCCTTGAAAAGGGGAATTCCGCTCCCCTACCACCTACTGAAGTAAAGACAGGTGAAGATTCAGATGAAAGAAGAAGTGAGAAACTAAGAAGGACCTGCAAGAGATTGAAAAAATTGGTAAAATATCTGAGAAAACAACTAAAGAAAGAAAAAGGGGCCCGGAAGCCAAAGAAATAAACCTCTATTGCAGGAACTCAAACAGAACCAGTAGATACTGTCAAAAGAGAAATGCAAACTGACTTAGCTGACACCATGGAAACTGGAATGCAAACCAATTTGATAACTACTACTGAGGCTGAAATACAAACCAACCTAGCAGACACCACTAAGGCTGAAATACAGACAGAACTAGAAAATGCCATTGAAGCCTCCACCCAAATTGAGTAGAAGGTTATAGAGGAAAAGGGAACCCAAATAGAGGAAGCCCTTGCCTACGTCTATCTAGTAGAGAAAGCTGTCAACCAGAAATTACGCAATGAACTAGTGCAAGTGCGGCATGAACTAACACAGTGCAGGAAGGAGGTGGTACCATTACAAGAATATCAGGCACTGCAAAATGAGTTCACTGACCTCTCCTCCACAGAAGATGAGACATTCGCCCAACTTAGAGGAGAACAAGAAAAGGTTCAAATGGTACAAGAGTAGGTGGAGCAAGCTAGGAAGAAAATCTCTACAATTTGATCTCTATATAATGAAGTGCTATCATGCAGAGCTCCGACAACCAACTATGCCTTATTCCTAACAGAACGGTATTTACTCTTGAAAGTTAAAGCTGTCAGGGTAGGAAAATCCACTACTTTCAGGACCATAGAAGAATTTGTCCAGTGTTGTAATGATCAGGATGAGTAGGTCCAACACCTCCTGTGTGAGATTTACATGCATAAATTCTTCTTAGAAGAAGACACGGATAGCAACCCTAGCCCCTTTATAGGGGATGTACAGCGGCAAGCCTTCCTTTCATTTGCTAAAAACTAGATTAGGTGGGCCGAAGCCTACGACATCTTCCAGAAAAGAGAGCATAGCCTAGATTTATGGGTTAGGGGGAGCCTACAAAATCCCTGCAACTGATCATCCAGCACACAAAATTCATGAGAAGATAAGGTGTGAGGACTAAGCTGGGGTCCACCCATAAATATATCATAGAAAATGCACGAGAATAATTTGAGGACATGCGCGAAGCGGCCTTAGCAGCAACCAAGCAAAGGTGGATGGCCTCCACGAACAATGTGAAGAATAGGGAGCCATTCAGTTATAAGAATTTCAAGGCTGCTGCCTCTAGGTTCCTCCCATACAACAGCCTGGTCTACAGCATGGGGCCTTCTTGGTTGGGATGTAGATACAGAATCCATCTCCTCTGGTATCCTCCCGAGGATTATAATCACAATTACGAATTACCAGAAGGATCCACAGGCGCTGCCTTTTCACTCATGAAACAAAAGCAAGGCTTCAGAGCACACAACGAAAAGGCCTACCCTGCCTACTCCTTAATGTAGCTACATCTCAATCATCTGTTTGCATGAGGACATGCAACTAGGTAAGCAAGGGAGTATGTTGGGCCCAAATTAAGGTATGTTTTTACCCTGTAAGTACTTCAAATTATGTTATAATTTCGGAGGAATTCCTCTCCATATTGACAATAAAGAGAATAAAAGATTATGAAAACGTGAAAAATTAGAATAATGACGAAAAGGATGTTTTTGTAACAGAAAACTGACTTCTCTTATCTATGCATGTAGGAAGGCAGAATGGTTGATAGGAAACAGAAGCTAACCAACAGACGCAAGCATATGAGATCCCGGTAACTCCCAGCGGTCGGCAGAAGGTAGACAGAAAAATTCGAGTCCAAGAACTCAAACGACAGCCACGCGCAGCAGGCTGTCGCTTGGGAAATACTTTCGCATTCTTGAAATCCCCTTTAAAAAGGCGAAGGACGGATGAGAAGAGGGTCGGCGGAAAAAGGATAGGAAATTCATTCTGTAATCGACGCATTAGAGACAATCTGTTTAATTGTTTTTTTGTAACATCACTGGATGTAATACAGAGCTTTGATCAATAATATTTGGAATTTTTTACTATGCTAGGGCTTCTAGTGGTCTGGGCCCAACCTCTGGAAGTTCCACGCAAGTTTCCATACTCTGTGTAGTTGCAGAACCAATTCTTAAGTATCTGATGCGGTTGTAAAGTATATTTCCATTCAATAAAATTACAATGCTCTTTCTTCAGGATTTTTAGGAATCACGTTCTTGAATTAGGACAATTGCAATCATATTTTCCAACTTACAGAAATATTTCATTATCAGTAGACAGTTCCAATTATTTTAATACCTTTGCATTTAAGTTATAGGTCGTAGAGTAAGCTGATTTCTATGTTATCTGTCTTCATGAATTTCATTCTTCTCTTAGCATAACGAAGCATTCAACCGTCAATCAATGTTGATTAATTAAGTCAATAAGAGAATTCCTTTGCAAAATTACTTAACTAATTGCTGTACGAATTATTTAAATCACTTCAGTCATACTGCTGTTACATTAATGCTCAACTAGTTATACTACGATTCCATTACTGCTCAGTTAGCTAGACTGCTAATTCAATTCAATTCTATTACCGTTAAGCTTAGTTAGACTGTTGTTCCATTCAGTTCCATTGCTGTCTAGTTTATTTAGACCGTTGTTTAATTCAATTCAATTGCTGCTTGATTTCTCTAGATTGTTGTTCAGTTCAATTAGACTGCTGCTTAATTCAATTAGATAGCTGATCAATCTTGCTGCTCAATCTTAGGTTGAAAACCAATCTAAGCCATCCCTCGTAGGATAAGAAAACTTAGGAAGTTAGCAAATTATTCCTCAGAAGTGATAAAGAGTAACTATTAGATAAAATGACTCACATATATTGTGCCATCACTCTTGAAATAAGAAGACTTACCCCGGGTTGATAATTAAATGAGGAAGCACTAGAGTTGTTGATAATAAGCCACCTCTGTGAACAAAAACAATAGCTGTAGAAGTTATTAAGCATTGTATTTTTAGATAACAGTCTATGGGCGATTTTGATTGTAATCTATAATTTTGCAGTCATAATTTTATTAAGAAGTGGTTATAACCATATGTATTCTATTTCGATTAGCATGAGAATCATAATATTCTCATGACTGATCTATCCCTTTTTTTTCTGAGATGTAACCACTATATAGTTCTTGGTCCTTGAGGTCGAAAGGTTAGCGGAGAACAAAATTATTTTGGTTCTGTAATTTTTCTCATATTAATACAGATTATCCTGTTATTGTTGTTACATGCGTTATTTGATTTAGTTTCCGTTAAGTTCTTTCTCTACCTACGCCCTGCTAGGGAGGAAGGGCCCTCCTTCTTAGTAGGGATTGCAGTGATTAAGGTAGTTGTGTATATGTGTTTGTATTTTGGTTTATGTATCATTAGAGGTGATGTTTCTACTGTTTCAACTGTTAATATATCCGCTTCGATTTCAATATTTTGTATGCTGTTACACATATGAGATTAGAGACACCAGCTGGATAATTTTTGTGTGGCACACTAGAAAAGATTAATTGAAGAGTGATTACAGTCTTGTAGATCATTTTATTTCTGCATGAGTGATTTACTTCCAACATTTACTTCAGAAATGATTCCTTTTATTTGGAATTGCTTCTGGCTGGGTGTATCGGCACAGACAGTGAAACTATCATTGAAATAAAAGACGTCCCTGGATTGATAATTTATGTGTACTGTTTTAGTCATTCAATAGTGATTAATATAGCCCAACACTTCCTATAAAAACATCCCACTGAAGACCTCTTCTACTTATTTCTTCATGAATTTCCTCAAGAGCAGGCAAGCTATGGAAAGCAGGTAGAACAGTGGAAATGGTGAACTTATCTGGTTCAATATTTGTTCTCTGCCTCTGGTACTACAATGTTAAGGCTTACTCACTCAAACCATGCCTAACATAAGTTGAAATTATGGCAGTCCATGAGGTCACATCCGCATTCATCATTTCATTCAAAAATCTTTGGGCATCAGCTAGAACCCCACATTTGGCATCGATGCTCAGAAGTTTATTCTGCAAATGAATTCCTTGCAATTTGCAACCTGTTTCGATGATGTGGGCATGGACTAGCTTAATCTATGGCAATGTCTTGTCATTGAGGTCCAACATTGCAAGAGAGAATTATAGGTTGATGAGTTTGCTGAATTGCCTTGGCTGTCCATAAAACACAACAAATGTAGCGCCTCCTTTTATAATAAAGCACATGTGATGTTCCTGCAGTAAAACCTAGATCTTCACATCTATATTTACCATCTAGGCCAATTCCAAAACCTTTAGGATCTGCAAACACATTCTCAAGAAGTTTACCACGCTTTGGCATAGGGCTTGCATCTGCAAATTCCACGGCCTCTTTAATAATCTCATCAATTTTATTTTCAATTGACTTCAGATCTGTTTCAGTAGCAAGATTATTCTCTATGAGGTATTTCTTAAAATATATTGGCAGAAAGGAACAATTCCCCTCTGCTGGATAGCAGAAGGATTCTCAAAACCATATGCATAAAATCCTCTTAAGAGGTTTTCTTGAAGCCCTGTGGAGTCAAACGTATCCTTAACTTCCTCCTAGGTAGAATAAAGTTATTCTTCTCTAAGGAAACTCTGAATTTTCCTATCATATTTCTTGGCATCGAAGTTGTTTCCGGCCTAATCCACACTTGCCATTTTTCAGTTTTACTTTTTGACACTTGGCGCAATTGATAATAAAAGCTTACATTTTACAAAAAACATAAATAATTTTATATGAAATATAAAATTATTGTATATTTTTTCTTTGCCCATTTAAATGAAATAATCCAGAATATGATAGATAGGCTAGAATAATATTAGCATGCAAATGGTCAGATTTATGGAATTTAGCTTTTGAGGACAAAATAGAAGATTTTGCGGGAATACAAGGAGATTGCGGGAATATGACGAGGAAAATTCTAGAGCATCTTAATGAAGGGATTACAAGCCCAAAATATGGATTTGGAAGATGATTTTCGAGGGTGCGAAAATTAGTACTAATAGTGGCTCCTATTGGGGATGATATGCTCCCTGCGGCCTATCAAGAACCGTAGTTCCAGTGCCTTATCCAACTCTTATTTATACAACCTACAATTCTGCTCATTGACTGAAAAATACCAGAATGTCTTGCCATTGGGTAACAGATTCAAAAGCATCATTTCAATTCTGCAAATTATTTCTCCAAACTGAATCTGGATTCAAATTGAAAAATGAAATCTAACATTTTGAAAAAATGCTCAAAAAAACAAGCTTATTCATTCTCCTAATTCTAATATAATTTGAATGGAAATATTCATACAATATCGAACTTGTCATACAACCATTCAAACAATTGAAAAAACCTCATATGGATTTTGAATCTTAAAGGCAGAACTGAAAGAATCCATATCATGACATAGTGCAACTCATGATGAAAATAGTCACAACGTGGGTTACTCATAAAGCATTGAATGTATGCACTATAAGAGAAATCCAAGTCATCAACCACTGAATGAGAAAAAAAATGAAACGTTACTTCTGCAATGATGTTCCTTTCATAATTCCGAAAGGTGTAGTTGTTGCTCCAAAACTTCCACTAAAAATATGATCTCTGCATCCCTGTGAATTCGCCACTGGATCCGTAACAATGGAGTCGCTAGGTGAAAAAAATACAGTCCTCTTCAAGTTGCCAATTCTTGTTCACCATTAAGAATTGATCTTCAATAATTAAAACAAGAGACTAGGGAGAAAACTTCGTTTCAAGACCTTCGTCTCCCTGCAGACGCACCAAAAGATGTTAGCATTGGAATCAGGGCTTGGACTGCATCAAGCACATGACTAGACACATCTTAAGCTCGAGGGCTATTATTATAGTTTGGATTTTATTTTTTGGAAAGTGGTTGGATCGCAAGAACTATGAATGGAACTTGAAATAGATAAAATATTCTAACACATATAAGGTCACTGATATATGATGTGGTAGCAAGGTTGAGTTTGTAGTCAAATATTCATAAGAATAGAAGAAAGACTATGGGTCTCTAGGATAGAAGTCCACCATGTAGATGAAAGGATAACAAAGGATTCCAAACCTGAAATGCATTAATGAAAGAAATCTTTCACAAGACTTACAAGAATCTCATCATACATCTAAAATATTTATGTCACAGGGAATGCTTATGATCAGAATTACCATACACATCTTATCAAGAAAGCTTGTAGAACATGATTGATAAAAATTGATAATCATGTCTGCTATATCATAAGGCTAACAAAAACATGAAACAATATATATATCACAGTCCGAAAATGAAGATCTGAGATATGGAAATACACAAGGAAAACACACACACCATATTATTTGTGAATCCTCAAGAGTGTAACTGGAATATATTATGTCTTAAAAAATACACTGTTCAAGAATGACATGAGAATCAGCAACAGGGCACTCGGCCACTATGCCATCAACCCTCTCTTTTTTACATACAAATTGGACTCTTAAATAGAGCCTTGAAAAACATATTGTTACAAATTTTTAGGAATACTGATTAATAAAACAAACTAAAAATTGACATTCCAATAAATGAACTTGCATAGTCATTGGAATTGTTGCTTAAGAAAAGGTATTTTAGTTTGAAACTAACTTTGTTTTGACTGCCACCTTTGCTGATCTACCTCCTTAAAATCCGTGATATCCAACTGCTACAGAAAATGTGGAACCGACTGCAACCTACACCAATTGTTCCCTTAAAAACTGGAAAGTATTCGATGAACTGCTACTTATGCTCTTCCTTGGAATTTGGGTTAAATCTGCCACCTAACCAACCCCTAAATATGCTGCAAGAAATGTGAAAATGACTGCCACTTAATCAATCCTTTGCCACCTATGTCGATTGAAATCATAAGCAAATTGACTACTTGGAACACAAACTTCATCTATTTGGCCGAAGTCTTGTCTTTAAAATGCTCGGACATTTGTTGTTCAAGCTCTAATTCCGTCTTTTATAAATTCTGGGAAAATAACTACCTGTTGAAAAGATAGTTCTTTCTTTTTTGCATTCAAATTTCTGGGAAAACTAGCTATCTGTTAAAAAGGTAGCTCTTTTCCTGGAAATGACTAAAAATATCCCGACACAGTAAACTGTGAGGCTCAATCTCTACAATAAAACTAAGCATGATAATAAAATATTGCTAGCAACATTGTCTTCAAAAGTTAAAACCAAAACATGAGATTAAAGGAAACATAAAAAACCTTTTATGTCTTTCCTGTTGTAGCTTCTCTTCTTCGTTGCAGTCCGGTACCCATCCTTGGATAGTACCTCCTCTTCATCTACTAGTTTTCCCATAGAAGGGCTAGAAACTGCATTTGAACTGCATGTTACATCTTCACTGCAACCTACATAAAATATCTTTCCCTTTTTCCTCACTAAAATCATTTTCCAAAGAATGGTAGAATTTGGCATATTCTTCATCAATGACCTCCTTTGGATATCGAAGCCATATTGCCTATGCTTATTTTTTCCAGAAGTTTATGAAATTTGAAAAAAAAATATTGAGCAGAAAAAATAGCACATCTCAATACTCACAAACGTTACAAGTAATAAGATAAAGAGCCGATGGTTTCTTTGACCCACACAGTTTCCAATTGCAGGGCAATAATGATCAAATCAATCAACATACGTTTTAAAATTTCTACAATATCTTTATCATATGAATAACCTCTTATCATATGTTGTCTCATCATTCCTAATCTCTGCATATCCTTCAATCAAAGCTGTCCTCGAAACTACATTTTTCTCAGGTGCTTTTAGGAAAAACGCCCAGACTTCATCAACATGACCATATTGTGGGCACCCTAAAATTACTGTTGTCCAGGAGATAACATTTCGTTCTAGTATTTTATGAAAGAGCTCTAGTGCCTCATCAATATGACCATCCCAAGCATATCCTACAATCATAGCATTTTTCGAACAATTGGTGTGCACCCTCTAACTTCCCAAATTTTTCATACATATCCACAAGAGTACTTCCTACAAAAACATCCCACTGAAGACCTCTTCTACTTATTTCTTGATGACCTTCCTCAAGAGAAGGCAAGCTATGGAATAGTGGCAAAGGTGAAATTATTTCGTTTAATACCTTTTATTTTCCTCTATTACTACAATGTTAAGGCTTCCTAGCTCAAACCATGCCTAACATAAGCTACAATTACGACAGTCCATGAGACCACATCCACATTTGTCATTTCGTTCAAAAATATGTGGGCATCAGCCAGAACCCCACATTTTGCATAGATGCTCAGAAGTTTATTTTGCAAAGAATGCCTTGCAATTTGTACCTCGTTTGGATGACGTGGGCATGGACTATCTTGGTCTCTAGCAATGTCTCATCATTGAGACAACATTGCAAGAGAGAATTATAGGTAGATGAGTTTTCTGAATTTCCTTAGCTGTCCATAAAACAAAAAAACTGTAGCGCCTCCTTTTATAAGCAAGTAGTTGTGATGTTCTTGCAGTAAAACCCAGATCTTCACATCTATATTTACCATATAAGCCAATTCCAAAACCTTTACGATCTCCAAACACATTATCAAGAAGATGACCACGCTCTGGCAGAGGGCTTGCATCTGCAAATTCCACGACCTCTATAATAATATCATCAATTTTATTTTCATATGTTTCAGTAGCAAGATTATTCTCTGTGAGGTATTTCTTCAAAGGTATTGGAAGAAAGGAACAATTCCCCTCTGTTGGATAACAGAAGGCTTCTCACAACCATATGCATAAAATCCTCTTAAGAGGTTTTCTTGAAGCCCCATGGAGTCGAACATATCCTTAACTTCCTCCCAGGTAGAATAGAGTTCTTCTCCTTTAAGGACACTCTGCATGTTCTTATCGTAGTTCTTGGCATCGAAGTTGTTTCCGACCTGATCCACACTTGCCATTTTCCAGTTTTACTTTTTGACACTTGGCACAATTGATAATAAAATCTTACCTTTTATAGAAAATATAAATAATTTTATATGAAATATAAAATTATTATATATTTTTTCTTTTCCCATTTAAATGAAATAAGCCAAAATAGGATAGATAGGCTAGAATCAGATTAGCATGCAAATGGTCAAATTTAGGGTATTTAGATTTTTAGGAAAAAATAGAAGCTTTTGCGGGAATACAAGGGGATTACAGGAATATGACGAGGAAAATGCTAGAGCAGCTTAATCAAGGGATTACAAGCCCAAAATATGGATTTGGAAGACGATTTTAGAGGGTGCGAAAATCAATACTAACACAAGGTATGCAAACATTTCCACCTCAGATTTTTTCAACACATCATCTTGAGATTTTTGGGGTCATGCCATGAGGGAAATTGCATGACCAAGGGTTAGAGCACATTGCTGATTTGGAGCAGCAAACTATCACTACGCAGAGGACCCTTGAATGGTTCAAGGAGAAGATGTATAGCTATCCCAGTTTGACATTGTTGAGCTGCACACAACACTTTATGTTGGAGTGTAGAGTTTCTGAGGATGGGATTAGCATAGTCCTAATGCAGGGAAGCTATACAATAGCTTCTGAGAACCAAAAGCTATTGTCCCATCAGATGTCATATTATATTTACGACAAAGAGATATTGGCCATTATGCATGAATTGGTCAATTTCGACAGTTTTTTATTGGCAGTAGATTTCGGGTGAAGACCAACCACCATAGTCTCCGACATCTTTTTGAGGAGGAGCGACAACTACAGAAGAGGCAACAACGGTGGATCAATAAAATGCAAGACTATGAGTTCAACATTGTGTATGGAGAGGATCATGAGACAACAAATGCACTATCATGGAGATCAACAACGCTGTCACTGAGGAGCAGTGATGATTTGAGGGCCCAATTATTATTTGAGCATTACGATGACCACTTCACTTATGAAGCATTGGATGGGAAAATGGTAGATGGTAGAAATCATGTAATGGATAACCTATTTCATTATCAGGACATAGCCTTCTTGATGAGAAACTCACAACTCAAAGAGAAATTATTGCATGTAGCATATTCAGAACCTCATAGGTTCTATCGGGCCATCAGAGAGAGGTTCTCATGGATAGACCTCAAGGAGGACGCAGTTTGACATATCATGGAGTGAAAATATTTTCATAAGATTGTGGAGGATGGTATTTTCAACATTGATCCACTATCAAGGTATGCACATTGCTTCGAAATTTTCACACAATACATCTCTTCACCCATAACTAGATTATCTTTCCGGGATGTCTTCATGGTTCATGGTCTTCCCAAGGCCATAGATAGTGATGGGGACAGTTATTGTATGAAAATTTTTTGGTGGGAGCTTCTCCATTGTGTGAATACCGAGCTGGTGCATGATATGAGACATCACCCACAGTTGGATGGATGGATGGAGATGATGAGAAAGTGGTTGAAAAGATACTTTCAGATCTATGACAAGGGGCAGCAGGAAGCATGGCTGCACTGGCTGCTCTTGGGTGAGTATGGTTACCACTCACATTTCAGATTGGTATGTCCCATGCCTTGCACAGTATTGAGGTGATGCAGCAGCAGGAGGCATGACTGCACTGGATACTATTGGGAGAGTATGGCCAAGACATTGCATTCTATATGTCCATTGGCATATCATTGTTTGCTACCTTGCAAAATAGTGATGAGATGCAATAGCTGGAGGCATGGATGCGCTGGTTACTCTTGGTAAAGTAGGGCCACCATATGACATTTCACATGTCAATTAGGATGTCATTGCTTTATACTTGGCATGATGATGTGTTGTGGTAGCAAGAGGCCTTGCTGCGCTGAATTCTCTTGAGGGATTATGGCTACCATACTTGGTATGATGATGATTTGATGTGGCAGCAAGAGGCATTGCTGCAGTGGCTTATCTTGAGAGCGTATGGCTATTGTTATCATTCGGATTTAACCTCAGGTTGAAGAAGGAAATTCCAAGGTAACCACAAACCACACTTAGCCAAGTAGCTAGCCCTACTAGGCAAGGAGAGGGCTCTCTCTATAACAATCATAGCCAAGATGACCAAGGAAAGAAGATATTAGGCTAGGTATAGTAGCGTAGGGTTTTAATTCTGATTGTATAGGGTTTTTCTGGATCACAAGGAATAAAACAGTCAGGGAAAGGGAAATTAGGTCAAACTTTGCAGGGTGTTCTATGGGGCAAGGTAGGCATAGTGATTTAGCACTTTAGGATTTCAATGGGTGGGATTATCAAGGCAGGTGAGGAGCTAGAAAGAGCATGGTGAAATCATGGGTTCTTTCTAAATTGAAGAAATTTACAGACTGTGAATATTTACCCAAAACAGAGCATAACAATTATGGATTCTATTCATCTAACTTGAAAACATTCACTTAATAGCAATGAAATGATGGATGAAATAAAAAAAACATTCTAACATATGAGCACAAAAGGAGAACTGAAACTAAACACCATACCACAGGGATCCCATAAAAATAGCTGCAAATTTGATTAATATTCCTGCTCAGAACTGATACAAAGTGTGTCTCTTCAAAATCCAAGCATCCAACTAAGTCCAACCCTTACAAATGAGAAAGAAGAATAAGATATAGACCTCAAAACCACTCTCCCTAGCTTCAGGGAGTCAAATCCATGAGATGAGGATCACTTTACACCAAATACTGAACAATAATCTGAAGACTAGGAAGACCAAACAACTTGCCTCTAAAAGAGAGGAAACTGATTCATTTGACCTCTAGAGGACTCAAGTTAATGAATTTAACCATAGTAAACTAATCCTCATCAGAATTACATTCATATTGACCAATTACATCAGTGAAAAACCCAAATAGTGAGATAAAACTCAAAAATTCCGTGAAAAATAGAGAAAACTCTAAAACAAAGAAACTTTGTCCTAAGCGCAACGCCAAGGAGGAAAAAATAGGTCTTCTTGCAGGTCACTTTTGACTGACTTCCTTGTGTAAAAATTGAGAAAATGATAGCTCATTAGAACACTTGTCCTGTCTAATTTCCATATATTCTTTTGGTTTCCAATTTGTAGTTTATTTGACCCCTCAAAACTGCATTCTCCTAATACTGCCTCTAAGCACAAGGCCATCCTAAAAAAGAGGCGGAAACACGATGTTTTGGGTGTTTTTGGCCCTTTTTCCTGACTATTTTTTCTCCAAATTCTTAGAAAAAGTACAAGGGGTATGTCCTCATCATTATGAACCCAATAATGTCTTCCGTTTACTCATTATGCCCCAAGAAAAAGTGCAGCACCTTGGGGAAAAATTTCCTGTGTTTTTCCAAAATTGCCCAAAAACTCAAAAATATTCAAAATTTTCAAAACTTCTCAAAATTTGTGGGATGGGCCCACAACCACATGTAAAATTTGAGCTAAGGAGGCTTCAGGAAGAATATTGAGTTTATCCCCTCCTTTCTTGCCCTTCCGGATCTTCCTCAATTCATCCTTCATCTGTTTGACCTTGATATTGTAAATTTTGTTCCGGGTCTGATAGTGATGGGCCATGTACTTGAGCATCTCATTGTCTTTGTTGGCTTTCACTAGCAGCTTCTCCAAGTGAATTTTGAATCTCTCAATCCACACTTCTCTTTTGTATTCAATTTCCTTTTCCAATTGCTGGTCAATAATCAAATTTTGAGTTTCTTGCTCTTCTTACTCTAAGGCTCTTTTGAGGCCTCTTGTCTTTGGCCTTTTCCAGATGTTTCTAGCCTCCTCAAGATCTTCTTTGGAATCTTGGTTGATCATTTTTTTCCTCCTCTCCTACGACAAATTCATCTCCAAAAGAGTTTTTTTGTTTTTCAACTGTTTGTTCTCTTGCTCTAGGGAAGAGATGATGAATTTTTCCCTCTCAAGATTGTTTTGCAACTCTCTGATGTGTGCCTCCTTTTCTTTGATGCCAATGTTTGATGTGGAAGTATCATCAAAATATTCAAGGTCTACTAGCTCAAAATTAGCTTCCTCCTCATGGGCATTTTCATGCTCTTGATCTGTTTCTTCATGATTAACCTCTATGATTTTCTCCTTTCCTTTCTATGCTTGTTCTACCTGCTTTGTTGATGAAGAAAGAAAAACCCCTTCCACACCATGTGGAGTGTTATCACCCTAGTAATTTCTAAAAATTGTGGGCTTTTGGATTTTTTTCAGTTTTAAGAAAACTAGGGGTAACCACAAACATACTTTGGAAATCTAGGATCTAGCCTTCCTAAATTTCAGAGAGGGCTCTCTCTTTATGATTTAAATTTGTTTTTGTTTAATATTTTAGGCTAGTTATGATGTTAAATTTGGTTTTGGTTTTGAAATGCTTGGTGGAAAATAATATTATTTGAAGAAAAATTAAAGAGGGATCTACTAGTCCATTGGGCTATGGATTCAAAGTCTAGCAAGCAGAACTAGAAGGCAAGGCCAAGAGGATGCTAATGTATTCAGGGCAAGGTAGATAACCCTAAGAGATTTGGATAGATTTTTTTGATCAGATGGCTTGCTTTTCGGGATAAAGGGAAATGGAGGATCCTTTGATCCGAAAAAAGAGGAAGGAGGTAGGGGTCAAACGAGACTAGGAGCAATTAAGAATTCTTAAATCCGGAAATCAGCAGAAAACATTTAAATGATTAAGTAGTTAAGACAAGGAGTTCTAACACTAGTCTTGAAGTAATACTCCTATTTAATCATTAAGATTGAACAACATGTATGAAATGAATGGAACTCAAAAAGTAAACAATGACAAGATAGATGCACTTTACTCTTCAAATTATCGCATGAATCCTGAATTATGAAGTCCAATTGGAAATTGTCTAGACTGCTGCTTTGAAATCAACACATGTGAGTCTCCAACGTACCAGCAAAATGTCTATAATGTTCTTAGAAATTTTATTCCACCTTAAACACTTCATAAACTGAAGTATTTATACAAAATGTTTATTACAAAATATCCTAGAGAAATCTAGGAAAAACTCTAGGAAATAAAAATATCTTAACACACTAGGAGGGACAGCTGCTTAACAACTCTAGCAAGTTGTCCTCTTATCTAGAAAAAATAGTGATATCTTATCTAACAAAAAACTGTTTGTTTGAGTAGCTGTCCATGCTTGCTGGCACTTTGCAAATATATTTTAAAAGATGACTTCATGGATACTCTTTCCACTTATACTCTTTCACCCTGTACTTTATCTCTGATACTCTTTCACGCTATATATTTACCATTTCACTGCTGTAAAAAAGAAAATTACAACAGATAAATCAGCTAGCTGTCATTTTTATTTCTGATACACTTTGACTTTGGCCTTTCACCCTAATACTCTTTTAAACCAATACTTTGACATTCAACTGCTGTAAAAAGAGATTTCTTAGCAGTAAAAATTCAAAATCAAGTACTGTGTTATTTGTTTTCTTCTCAAACTTATTTCTTCATTTGCACTGTCTTTCATTGTTTTCCTCTTTGCTGCTATAATAAATCTGTGAAGGTCTGCCATTGTTCAACATCTGGAATCTTCATATTTTTCAAATTTTTGTAAGTTTCATCTGATTCAGTGTACTTGAAAAAATTTGGCTTAATCACAAATAAGTATTTGATTTCATTCTGAAGGAAGAATAAATATTCAACGTATTGAAGAACAACCTTCCCTGTAGGAGATCCCTGTGGCAGCTGCTTTTTCACCTGTTCTTTGGCATGATCTCTGATCTTCTTATCATATTCTTTCTGGTCCATTAACTTGTCATTGAAAACATGTATGTTTGGGATACCAGCTTGTCTTAGCATGGTATACTTAGCTAAAAACTTGGTGATGGAAAAATTCATAGCATCACATTTTTCTTTCAAGTTATTCATCAAAGTTTTCTTTGTCAATACCTTTTTGATCTTCAATATAGATTTTGTTCCGTCCTGTATCTGTTGTGTAACCAGCTTCAAAAATAGAAGAAACGAGATATCAACGCCTTAGAAATAAGCCACTTCGAGGGGGCAACCTCCAATACATTACATAAATGAACAATTCTTGGATGATACAATTTACAAAACCTCCTTTCTATATATAGGAGTCCATGGGGCCATAATGTAATCCTAGTGGGCCACAATGTAATCCTAGCCGACCTAACAATAATAATTTAAGGGCACAATAATAACAAAATGGGGGTTACAAGGGTTCAATAATAACAATAAAGGGGTTACACTAACAATAATAAGGGACTATACTAGTGATATAGGGACCTAACATGCCCCTCTCCTTCAAAAAAGTGTTGTCCTCAACGCTTGAGTAGCTCTGGGTGCTTCTGTATAAAATTCTCATCCTCCCATGTAGAATCTTCGGTGGGTAAGTTCTTCCACTTGATGAGATACTCTAAAATTGATCGATTTCGTAGCTATAGAGTTCTTGTTTCCGTGACCGCTTCAGGTTCCAATATGATTTTTCCTTCCTCATCAAGTTCTGGAAATATTGTTTGAACTGGAAGATTTTCACCTATAACCTTCTTTAAGCATGAAACATGGAAAACTGGATGTACTCGCGAAGAAGCGGGAAGCTCCAATTTGTATGCCATAGTACCAATATTTTGCAACACCTTGTAAGGACCATAGTACTTTGGCGATAATTTATTATCCTTCTTAGCTTGCTTGAGGGACATTTGTTTATATGGTTGTAGCCGTAAAAATACCCAATCTCCTACATCAAAACTTCTCTCACTGCGATGTTTATCTGCCTGTTGTTTCATTTGATTTTGTGCCAAATTCAGGTTATCCTTTAAGAGTTGGAGAACTTCTTGCCGATGCTCGATGTGATCTTCCACTGCTTGAACCTTCGAATTTTCCCTTAAAGATGATGTGATGGATGGTGGATGATATCCATAAAGTGCCATAAATGGGGTCATTTTTGCTGCGGTATGGAAGGAAGTGTTATACCACCATTCAGCGAGAGGTAACCACTTGACCCATTGTGTTTGTTTATCGGATACAAAACAACGAAGATATCCTTCCAAACATTTATTTACTATCTCAGTTTGACCATCAGATTGAGGATGATAAGATGAGCTATGAGCTAATTGAGTACCCAAACAAGAAAATAACTCCGTCCAAAAATTTCCAGTAAAAATGGGATCTCTATCGCTCACGATAACCCTTGGGCTTCCATGTAGCTTTTGAATTCTATCCATAAATGTAGTAGCAACTGTACTTGCTTTAAATGGATGAGATAATGCACAAAAGTGTGCATACTTGGTAAGTCTATCAACTACCACCATGATGACACTCTTTCCTTGAGACTTAGGTAAACCTGTGATAAAATCCATTGAAATATCCTCCCAACGTTGACTTGGAATGGACAAAGGTTGTAGAAGTCTTGGGGTCTTAATTGTATCAACTTTATTCTGCTGGAAAACAAAACATTCCACCACAAACTTTTGAATATCAGATTTAAGGCCATCCCAAAAAAATTCTTTCTTCACCCTGTGGTAAGTTTTTAAAAATCCCGAGTGTCCTCCTAAAGGAGAAGTGTGCAATTCCAGAAGAATATTTTGTTTTAGATGGGAATTCTTACAAAGATATAAGCGATCTTTGTACCATAAGGAATCATTTTTCCAACTAAATGTATCAGATGTACTAGGATCTTGCTGCAACTTCTGAATGAGTGTCCATACATCTTTGTCCTTCTTCCATTCATCTCTTGCTTCGGTTATCCAATACGGTTGGATAATAGAAATGGCACAAAGCAATGCTTCCACCTCTTCATTCTTTCTTGAGAGTGCATCTGCAACAACATTAAGCTTTCCTTTTTTGTAGATTATTTCAAAGTCATAACCCAACATCTTTGTGACCCATTTTTGCTGCTCTTCTGAAGATAGTCTTTGTTCCAAAAGTGTTTAAGACTATCATGATCAGTTTTTACCTTGAAGTGTCTTCCCATTAGGTAAGTTCTCCATTTCTTTAGTGCATGCAGTATTGCTAACATTTCCTTCTCATAAATAGGTTTATGTAAATACTTTCCTTTGATTGGACGACTTTCAAAAGCAATGGGTCTTTCTTCTTGCATTAAAACAACACCAATTCCATTTCCTGAGGCATCACATTCCACAATAAAGGTTTTTGTGAAGTCTGGCGTAGCTAAGACCGGTGCTAGGCACATTTCCTCTTTAAGATGTTCAAAGGCCTTAGTTGCTTAAGGAGTCCATGAAAATGCATCTTTCTTCAATAATGTTGTTAGAGGTGCTGCTATTCTCCCATAATTCTTAACAAACTTGCGATAATACTCTGTTAACCCGAGAAATCCTCGCAACTGCTTTATGGTTGTGGGGACTTTCCATTCCTTAATGGCTTTAATTTTGTTAGGGTCTACCTTAACACCCTCGTGAGATACAATATGACCCAGATATTCCACCTCTTGTACTCCAAAGAAACATTTGGATTTTTTGCATATAATTGTTTCTCCTGCAATAGTTTGAGCACTCTGTCAACATGTGGAACATGATCCTTCCAAGACCTGCTGTAGATTAGCATATCATCAAAAAATACTAGCACAAATTTTCTAAGGAAGGGTTTGAAAATGGAATTCATCAACCCTTGAAATGTAGAAGGTGCATTGGTAAGGCCAAAAGGCATGACCAAAAATTCATAATGACCCTCATGAGTTCGAAATGTTGTTTTTGGAATATCTTCGATCTTCATTCTAATTTGATGATATCCTGAACGAAGATCCAACTTGGTAAAATAAATTGCTCCATGTAATTCATCCAATAATTCATCAATCACAGGAATGGGAAATTTGTCTTTAATGGTGAGCTTATTGAGCTCCCTATAATCCAGACACATTCGCCATGATCCATCCTTCTTGTGTACCAATACTACGGGAGCAGAGAAAGAACTTTGACTAGGTTGAATTATACCCGCCTCTAACATTTCTGCAATCATACGTTCAATTTCGCTCTTTTGGAAGTAAGGATATCTATAAGGGCTGATGTTTGGAGGAACACTTCCTGGAATCAAATGAATAGCATGATCATGATCACGAATAGGTGGGAGTCCTTTGGGAGTTTCAAACACCTTGGAATGATTGTCCAAGAATTGTTGGAGATCTGCAGAAATAGATGATTTTGATGTCGGAACTTCTAGAGAGCATAATTGTGCAATTACGCCTCGTTGTTCTTTCTTTAGAAGCTTTGTCATGACATTAGAGCTTATTATCCTTCATGGCTTCCCTTCAATACCCCGTAATTCGACTTCCTTTCCTTCTGAAAAAAAATTCAAGAAAAGTTCTTGAAAATTAAAAGCTACCGTCCCCAAAGATTGTAATCATTGTACTCCTAGTACAACATCAGCACCTCCCATAGGAATGGAAAGCATTGGACTAGTCAATACATATTCCCCCATGGTTAGCTTGATATTATGACATTTTCCCGAGCAATTTATAGTTCCTCCATTTGCAACCATCACTTGACATTCTGGTGCTGGGTATAGGAAACAATTCAATTCCTTGGCTACCTTACAATGAATAAAATTATGGGTACTACACGAATCAATCAACACTATTACCTTTTTCTTCTTGATATGTCCTTCTATCTTGAGAGTTTGAGGAGTGGTAATTCCTGCCAATGCATTACATGATATGGTCGGGCTCATTTCTTCCTCTTCTTGGGTTGGTTCCTGGTGTATATCCTCTTCTTGTTCATTTTCTTCTTCCTCTTCACAATCTATGTAAAATAATTTCTTCTCAGCACACTTATGACCTTTAGTGTATTTGCTATCACAACTGTAGCAAAGCCCTTTTTCTCTTTTTCTTCCAATTGTTGTGGTGTCAACCTTGTAGGTTGTGGAAATCTAGGCGTAGCAACACTTCCTTCTTTATAGAATTGAGTGGTAGGCTTCCTTGTCGCCATAATTTTACATTCAACTTTTCTTGCCAACATGAATGCCTTCTCCAATGAATCAGGTTCCAAAACGCGAACTTCATGTTGGATGTTATCCTTAAAGTGCCTATGAAGAGATCAATCCTGTGTTCCTCTGGAATATCATTTACCCTTATATTCAATTTTTGGAAGTCCTCAATGTGCTGCCCCACTAAACCCTTTTGTTTGAGATTTATCAATTGGCTAAAGAAGGTGTTGCTCTTTGTATCCTCATAATGTGCAATCATTTCCTCCGTAAAAATTGACCAAGTGACAATTTTTTTACGGGAGCAAAGCCATTGATACCATACAAATGTATTTTGTTCTAAATGTAAAGTTGCAATGC
Organism: Pinus albicaulis; assembly: GCA_034641835.2. Lineage (NCBI taxonomy): Eukaryota > Viridiplantae > Streptophyta > Pinopsida > Pinales > Pinaceae > Pinus > Pinus albicaulis. The sequence goes on along the minus strand of CM076569.1, from coordinate 134,982,025 downwards.
GTACCTTTTGTGTGTTTTGCACGTTATGGAGATCAAAATATTGCTCCATCTGTGGTATCCATGTTACAGGATCCTTTCCATCAAACTTCCTCATATCCATCTTTGGAATATGGTGGTTCTTCCCGCCAACATTAGAGTTTATGATATCACAATTAACATTTATTTTGTTCTCATCATGAGGTTCTTCTACTATCTTTTCACCATTAGGAAACCTTTCTTGTATAAACTTTGTCAAACCTTCCATGTCTGCTTTTAGAAAATTCTTCATGTTTTCCATTTTCTCATCGATCTTAGCTTCCATGTCATCAATCTTAGCTTCCATTCCCACTTCCATGCCATCCATATTAGCTTCCAAAACAATCATCTTAGCTTCCACACCTTTCTTCAAACCATCCATCTTAGTTTCCACGCCTTTCTTCAAAACTTCCATTTCATTTTTTGTTGTTCTTTGCGAGAGCGAAATTTGCTCTTGTAATTTTGATATGTCATGTTGCCATTATTCATCTTCATGAGTCATAGTAGAGCCTTCTAAAGGCTTAATGGGTGTTGAATTATTTTTAGGGGCCATTTTAGAATCCAATACTGATATCTATTCTACAATATGCCCTTGGGATCAATTTAACTTGATTATTCAAACAAGACTTGTGCAATTTGAAAAAAAATACACACCTTTTTCTTGCTTTTGAGGAGCTCGATATTGAAATTGGATTATTTCTGTGATTGTAGCACTTCAATATCTAAATTTCAGTACCAATGTAGCCCTCTTAATTATCTTTCGAATTCCACAGGTCTGACCTGATTTTGATTTTCCAAGACAAAGTTGTGTCCAATCTCCCACAATGACCTAATTATGGACTGGTTCAGTAGAGCGAACTTGTACGACTTGCCACATGTCACTGTTTCGTCCTTTGTCTCTGAAATTGATAGCAAAGAAACTAAAGTTTGTGTACTTGCGACCAATTTTTACGACACTCCAATCCGATGCCCAGAGAGAGAGTTATTGAACTTTTCCCACGATCACCTCTTTGAGATGAAATTCAGGAGCCTGAAAAAGCACTGCCTTCCAAAGATCATATCTCCAAAAATATTGTAGAATAAGCTCTGAAATTGGTTGAAGAATTTCTCGGGATTATTCAGATTTTCACCATATGAATTTCAGACTACGAACCTTAGTAAAAAAAAAATTTATAGCGAAAATTCCACGCGATGGCTTTGTTTAGGAATATGAAAAAATACCTAACTTTCACACAATGCAACACTTCAACTTGGTCCTGCCCGAACCAAGCTCTGATATTTTTAGACAAGATTCCTCAAGATTTAGAAGCCGCACCCCTAAAAATTTCCGCTTGGCGTACTTCTGTAAGGAAATAGATTTATAGGCGCAAATGCCACGATATTTGTTGGGCGTAAACCCTATTCGCTCATTTTACAAATGTTGTGGCGCTTAAATCAAAAAAATAGAAGAAAAGAGATATCAACACCTTAGAAATAAGCCACTTCGAGGGGGAAGCCTCCAATACATTACATGAATGAAAAATTCTTGGATGATACAAATTACAAAACCTCCTTTCTATATATAGGAGTCCATGGGGCCACAATGTAATCCTGGTAGACACAAATGTAATCTTCTGACTCTAAGCAAGAACCTAACAATAATAATTTAAAAGACAATAATAACAAAATGGGGTTACAAAGATGCAAATAAACTACTTGATAGGGGGATACACTAACAATAATAAGAATTGCTCTACTGAAGTGATATAGGGACCGCAATTATCTTCAATTCCTCCATTCAGTCTGATTCTTCTTGTTTAAGAGAAGCTGATTTATCTGATTAGCCTCTGTGCCTGTGCTGGTTTGTCTACTAATTCTTCTGTAGTCTTTTGTATTTCATTCTGAGCTGCCAGAAGGAGGTCCCTTTGTTCATATATTATCTGAATCGATGGAAATTGAAGATGTATGGCCTCAATGATGTTGGTCCATAGATGATTTCTTATGTAAGAAATCTGTGTGGTAAAACTCAAATCCTTCTGAAGATTCTTGACTTGTTCTTCAAGCCTTTTGGCTTTTTGTTCATAATTATTAGCATTAATCAATGATGCTTTATTGGATGCTTCCATAATCTGAATTTTCTTCTTCAAAATGTTGATTTCATTGGTTTTCAATGTCATTTCTTCCATTGCCTTGACAATTTTCCCTGCATCATTATTCTGCTGCACCTGTGATGTTGAGGATTTAGTGTTGGAAGTGGTAACTGATTGCACTGACACTGCAGTTTCCAGTGGCTCTTTGGGTGATAATTTCTCTCCCAATGTAGAAGGAACAACAACAGTAACAATAGGGATAACTGTGGGAATAGGAGGAACATCACTTTCTTGCAAAGCTTCTTTTTATTTTATAAGGATATCCATTTGATCTTCCATATCCTTGACTTGAGCAGTCAACTTTAGTATTAATTTTTCCATTTCATCCTTTTTTGTTTGTTCTTGCAGTATTTCTTTTGCTTGTGGATGTTCACTTTGAGGAAGTTTTAATTGTTTCCTCAAAGCAGTAATGTCATCATTCTTTTGCTTTATCAATGCTTGAGCAACCTGTATATTTGATGGATCCTGTTAGAGTCGGTCTTTACATCCCTCCGTCAGAGATCATTTCTCTTATTGAATTTCATATTTAGGTGTCTCATTCCACTCATTCATTTGCATTCCGTTAGGGGCATGCCATTATCTGACGAAAGGTATTTGTTCTCTCGTTTTCCCTCATGCTTGTACCTGCTGGGTTAGTCAAAATTTATCAAAATTCATCAAAGTTCATTTCATGTCATTTACAGTCATAGATGGTTATTTTGGTTAAAAGAGTCATTTCACTTTCTAGGTCTAGGGTTTGGTCTTCAGAAATGTTAAATAATGCCTGCAGGCCATGAGGATGTTTTCAACAAGTTTTCATTTCAATATTTTCATCGTCAAATATGCTCGAGGACGTTTCTTCTTCAAAACTCTGTTTTGAAGAAGAAATTGTCAAATTTGTTTTTATAATAAATATGTATCTTTCCGCCATGAAGTACTTCACATGCAGACTTTGGTCATCCTTTGCCAAGGTTCAATGCCACCATCCCTGCAAAAATCAACCAATTTCATCATTCAAGTTCAGAAAGTCAGTGAGGAAACAAAAAGACAGAGTTGTATTAAATGAAAAAGTGCCAAAACTAAAAACATTACAAAATGGGTTATTGAGAAGCAAAAATTAAAACCATCTCTATATGAGATATTTATCCAAGATTATTAATCCATTTGCATCAAGAGTTATTGGGAAAAATCCAAGAGAAAGGTCGAGTTGGAGTTCAAAGAACAAAACTGTGATTTAGAAGGGCCGACTGTGTGATTGATTTCAGCGCGGCGCATTGGGATAGGCCGCGGCGCACCCACAGAGCGTGGCGCATAGAGCGGATGACTACCCTGGTGCAGAAGAAGACTCCAGAGCAACAAAATAACAACATTTATCATTATGCGCTCATCAAAATCATTGTAGTACATCAACTTGGATTGCAGGGCATCGCATGGGATGAGTTCATTTCCCGTGACTTCTTTACAGCCCCTCAACCTCCTCCCGAGATTGTTCATGATGAGGGAGAGCCTTTGCATCAGTTTTAGTTTCCTGAGACTGAGCCTATCAGTGCTCCAGTGTGTGTGACATATCAGAGAGGCCACAGAGCCTTATTTGCAGCAGCACGACGAGTACTATCTCCACCAGGGGTGGAAGGGGTCTCGTTGCCTTCATCAGCAGCGTGAGTACTATATCCACTTGACGTGGAAGGGGTCTCGCCTTCGACATCAGCACAGGTACAGGTTCAAGACAGAGGCAAGAGGCCTATGCACGATGAGGGCCCTTCAGGAGGCCAAGATACTGATTTTATATTGATCGATGTTGATTCGAGCTCTCCCAGCTCAAAGCTGAAAGAAATCATCCAGGAGCAGAAAGCTGAGATCGACACGCTGACCGAGAAATTGCAGAGAGCTCAGTGGGTTATAAATTACTTGGAGAAGCGAAATAAACAACTAGAGGATCAGCACACACTCATGGAGCTGCAGAGAATCCGCGAAGACCGGGAATTAGCTTGGAAGAGACCATGTGACATGACACCATTTGAGCGAGAGACTTGCCTTACGAGAGTCAACATTCATCTGAAGAAGCTCTTGGCGAAGGCCAATAGAGACAAAGACATGCTCAGACATATGAAGAACCACTATTGGGCCCGCACACACGTTTGCAGAGCCAGGATGAAGATCCTGAAGGAGAGGTTGAGAAGAGCACTGAAACGTCGGAAAAGGCATGATCCACTCCGAATCTTGGTCGAAGATTCCTTGGCTGAGCATGAGACATGATGGGAGATCTTCACTCCGAATTTCAGCAAATTTGGAGAACATTTTGTCATTTTGAAAATTTTGGTTGCAAAACAGGTTTTTCCGCCCGACGCGTCGCGCCACCCGACGCACGCTTATGATTGGGACATCTTCTGGAGGAAAACTTGATATTTTTGGGTTTTTTATGGTAAATTATGCATGCTCAGGAATGGCTGAGAGATTTCCTGAAGTTCTGGGTGGTCTTAAAGGTAAAAAACACTCCAAAAATGGCCTTTCTGCCACTTTTTGCACCAGCAGAAACCAGTCTTGGGAGATTTCAGTTTTGGAGAGGTCAATGAACTAAAAATTGAAAAATTCCACTTGGGTTGGATAGAAGACATCCAGGGCTTTCCAACGAGCTATCATGAGCTCAATTTGGAATTCAGGAAGTGCCCCAAAAATAGGCTTAACGTGGCATGACGCATTGAGTTTTCTGGCGCGACGCATAGAGGAATTTTGCCCAAATTTCACTTTTCAGCTCAGAAATTCGGCCAGTTTGACTAGTTTCACTTTTGGATGTAATTATTGATCTATATTGATGTAATTTTGTAGCTATGATGTAAATTTGGCATGTTTTTACTTTTTCTAGAGGATTCATTCACTAAAAAGTGAAAATTAAGTGAATGGATCAGTTTCCTAGCATATAGAGGCAAGTTGTTTGGCTGCCTAGATTTCAGTTCCATGTTTAGAATTGGTTGAAACAGCTCCTAGAAGGATGAGATCTACCCCTAGAGGCATGGGAAGGGGTTAGGATGGTCTATATATTATATCTTTTGAGGCATTTTCAGGGTTGGACTCTTGGGAAAATTTTGGCACTCCATTGTATATCCATTTTCAGTTTTTGGCAAAGGAAAGACCAGAGTTTTGCAGCACTTGTTGGGATCCTTGTGGCTTCTGAGTTTTGATGATGTTCTTCTCATGTTATTTTAAGTTTCATTAATGTTATATGTATGCCATTTCCCTTCTCTTTGCTTCTGAATTAAACAAATGAGTAATTGAGGTAGAATTCATTGATTTGTTGGTGCTCTGCCTTAGAATTTTGTTTAGTTTTATATGTTTTTCGTCAGTTTGAAGAGGATCCTTGCACTCTCTTGCCCTCTTCAGCTCCTCAGCAGTCTTTTCAATCCATTCATTTGATCTAAGACATCAAAGCCACTGCCTACCTCGCCCCAACTTGAACTCTGCAAGAAATTGGCCTCATCCCCAAGCCTAAAAATTGTCTTTCCCCTTTTTCCAACAAAACCCCAAAAAATCAAAATAAAACCCTCCTATTTGTTTATATAGCCTTATATCAGTTGTTGTTTTAGTCATCTCAAGCCCCTTCTAATATTTTCATTAAGATTGACCTGAAGAGAGCCCTCTCCTGTCCTCGTAGGGCTAGCTACGAGGCTGAGCGTGGTTTGGTTTTGTCCTTTTTCTGCCTTACTTCAGCCTAAGGTGGATTTGGGAACTAAAATAGTGGAGACTCCGTTGGGGACAAAAATGTTTTGCTTGTTGGTGTTATTTGTTTCATAAGTTACAGACGGAGCCTGAAGTTACGCTAGGTAGCTTTCGAAACGCTTTTGCCTTGCATTGGCGGAAGTAGATAAACGCTGCTTCAGTCAATCTCCGGTTTAGCTTGTGAACGTGACATTTGGCTTGTGAATTACCCCAGTATATTACATCGTTCTAGACTTTTGGGTGATTGATTCTAGAATTTGATAGGCTGAAATAGATCGGTTTTATCCTTTGATTTTTGAATAGATCAACACATTGGCTTCCATAAGACATACTAGATCAAATTCTGATCCTGATCCGCCTCCAGTGTATGAGAATCCTAATCTGATTTCAAGAATCCTCTGTCGAGAAAGTTCTGTGATCCCTTTGTTTAAATCTCATTCATACCCGACTGTATTTAAATTCATTGAAGATATTGAGTTTGATGATCAGTTCGAGTTGTCATTGTTTGAAACTAAATCTGAAAGTGCTACTGGTTCTACCGTCATAAATCCTGAGTTTATCAAGTATCTTGAGGTTCAACAAGCTAATAGATCCATTGATAATTACATCCTGAACCTTCAGAACTCTATTGTGGCAACGAATATCCCTGAATTCATAGAGTCTGCATTTGAAACTCTTGGTCCATCAGTAGTTACATCTGATTCACAAGTTCACGCTGAACCTTCTTTCATTCCTACCATTCCCGTACAACCATTGATATCTGATCAGCAATCTGCAGTAGTTTCTCCTCCATCTCCACCACATACACCTCGTACACCTACTTCTCCTACTCCACCCGTTTCTCCAAGACATATCATAAATCCACCAAGAGCAATGGCCGCTAGATTTGCACCTCTTTCCTTGCCAGAAAACTTGGATCCCATGCCCACTGATTATCAGAGTAAAATCCCTTTGTTTGATGGTACTCCTGAGAGTGTTCCTACTCAACAGCATATTGATAGAATGACAGACTTCTTTGATCTCCATGAAATTGATGAAGAGAATGTCTCCATGAGATTGTTTGTGCAAACTTTTGGAGGTGAGGTACGTAAATGGTTCAGAGCTTTGCAGCCCAGGAGTATTAATACATTAGAAGAGCTTCAAAGACAGTTTCTAGATCGGTGGGAAATGAAGAAATATCCACTTCAAATCACTTCTGAGTATACCAAGATCAAGCGCAATCCTGGTGAGTCTGTCCAAGACTATATTATCAGATTTAATGCGGTTTATAATGCTATTCCTGATGATTTAAGGCCATCTAAGAAATCAGCTTTGCTTAAGTTCCCGGATGGTTTTGATCCGGAGATGGCTTATTCATTACAAGACAGAGATCCGCCCACTTTAGAGGACATGCAGAAGATTGCTGTGAGTGTTGAGGCAAATTTGAATGACAAGAGAGCTAGATTGAAAGCAGAGAAGAAAGTTGTGATAAAGGAAGAAGCTTCTACATCTACATCAGATCAGCTACTTCGTAAAGTGGAAAAAATGTTCGAAAGGTTCACTCTTGATAGGCCCGAACCGCAAATTCGAAATCCAAATTTTCGTGGTCAGCAGCAGCCCCAATTCAGGATCAAACAACGAGAACAGCGAGCACAAGAACCAGCAGTCCAGCAGCAAGTAAAGACACCTCTTCAGCAGAATTTTGTTGGTCAGGATTCAGATGATGAAGATGATGTAGTAGGGGAGGAAAATAATTTCTTTACTCCTGATGATTTTCCTATTTATATCACCGAAGATGAGGAGTATGCAGAAAGTTCAGCGGTACAAAGAGATGAGGATTTTATCTTGGCTAATGATGCAGCTCTTGAAGAAGAGTCAGATGAGTATCAGAGAGGTTATATGAATGCCTTGTCATCCCAACAGAAGCAATATTCTCTTAGAAACAGAGATGTGCCTGTCAATCCAATCCAAAAGAGAAAGGAAGTTTCAGCACCTAAAAACGATTCACCTGTTGCACAAAAGAAAGCAAAAGAGATAGTTGATCCCGCTGCCACCAAGTCATCATCAGCAGAAAAATCAAATCAGCCAATTACAACGAGGGAGAAGGCTGAAAAGAAAGATGTTCCAGCCAAAGAGATCGAAAAGACTTCAGCCTTTAGTTTGGAGAATGAGATTTCTAAATTAAAGGTATCCATTCCCTTGACTGAAATAATGAAGAACAACAATTATAGAGGTCAAGTTTCTAAAATTTTGAATTTCGATCCTATGTATGATATGGTGAATATTGAAGATGATCAACCTGAACTGATATTTGGACTAGCTTTAGATGGTGAGTCTCCAGATAGCGAAGTGCCTCCTTTTTATATCAGTCTTCGATTGCATGAGTTTGTATTGCATAATGCCATGTTTGATTCTGGTGCTTCCCATAATCTTATGCCGAAAGCAATCATGGAGAAGTTGGGTTTAGACATCACTAGGAAGTACCATGATCTTTATTCATTTGATTCTAGCAGAGTGAGATGTATTGGGCTCATTAAAGACTTGGTTGTAAGTTTGGATCAGATTCCTACAAAGCATGTTTTGATGGACGTTGTTGTAGCAGACATTCCTCCCAGATTTGGTATGCTGCTTTCCAGATCTTGGGGAGAAAAATTGAAAGGGACATTATAGTTAGATTTCTCCTATGCAACGATTCCCGTGTTTGGCCAAATGAGAAAATTGTACCGGGAACAAAAAATGAAGTATATGATTACAACCAAGGAGAAACCGGTCAATCATCCGATTAATTATGTACATACAGATTTAGAGTCTTTTGTTTTGTTTGCTGATAGTTTTAATGATGTAGATAGTCAGTTAGTTCAAGCAGAAGATATTCCAGAGATTACTGAGAATTTCAGAGAATTTTTGCAGAAAGAAAGGCAAAAATCGGAAAGCATAGTTGAGCAATCAGCTAAAGATAGTGGACAACAAGAAGAAAAAAAAGAGCTAGCACAATTTCAACACTTAGAGGATGATGAAGAGGGTCTATGGACCATGGATTTCGATGGTGCAATCGGGAGTGATGGTGCTAGAATTGGTATTTGGGTACGGAGCCCTTTCTCCGCTCCAAATAAGGTACCGAGCAATGTACGTGTATGTTCTTACAAATTAGCATTTGATTGTTCAAACAATGAGGCTGAGTATGAAGCTCTGATTGCTGGCCTAAAGATTCTTAGAAAGCTGAATGCTAGGAGAATTGCAGTTTATGGTGAATCCGAATTGGTGATTAAGCAAGTAAAGGGTGAATACCAAACGAAACATCCCCGGATGCGGGCTTACCGGAACGCTGTCCTTGATATTTTGAAGCATTTTTCAGATTATACCTTGACTTGTATTCCTCGCATTCAAAATGGAATTGCAAATGCACTTGCTAAGGCAGCAAGTAACTTGAATATCCCAATGAATTCAAGTAATAAATTCAAGATCCATGTGAAGCACCGTCCTACCGTCCTGGATAATCAAAGATGTTGGCAAGTTTCCCAAGATGATGATGAGATTAATGATTTTCTGCAAAATAAAGGGAAGTTCAAAGATACCTCAATTGATGTAGAATATGATGATGGTGATGATGTTCAAGTCAGTCAAATGGAAATGTTGCAGCTGAAAGATAACGTTATTCCTAAAGGTTTGATACCTTTAGAAGAGCTCTTCGATCAGGATGATGTGGCTAAAAAACCAACCTTACGGCCGACTGAAAAAGGAGTTGAAGATGTAAATATTGGAACAGCTGAAGACCCCAAGATGGTGAAGTTATCCAAATCATTGCCACCAAAGGTAAAAGCTGAATATGTGAGTTTGTTGTCTTCATTTGCTGATGCTTTTGCTTGGGATTACTCAGATTTAAAGACGTATGACACCAATATAATTCATCATACTATCCCAATCAAGCCCAATCAGAAGCCTTTCAGACAAAAGCTAAGAATAATTAATCCGAAGTTGCTGCCATCGATTGAGAAGGAGGTAAACAGGTTGTACAAAGTAGGAATCATTGTTCCCATCAGATTTTCTGATTGGATTTCCAATTTAGTGCCAGTGCGGAAAAAGACAGGTGAGATTCGATTGTGTATTGATTTCCGAAATCTGAACAAGGTGTCATTGAAGGACAATTATCCATTGCTTAAGATGGATCATATATTGCAGCGAGTAGTTGGAGCATCTCGCATGTCACTACTCGACGGTTATTCTGGATATAACCAAATTTTGGTCCATGAGGACGACCGTGACAAAACAGCGTTCACCACTCCGTGGGGAACATTCCACTATGCCAAGATGCCATTCGGTTTGAAAAATGCTGGCGCAACTTTCCAGCGAGCGATGGACATGGCTTTTGCGAATGAGAAAGATGTTTTCCTTGTTATATACCTTGATGATTTGACGGTCTTTTCCAATTCAGATGAAGAGCATATGTATCACTTGAAAGTTGTCTTTCAAAAGTGTAGAAAATATGGTGTCTCGCTTAATCCTAAAAAGAGCTTATTTGCCATGGATGAAGGAAAATTACTTGGTCATATTATTTCAAAATATGGCATTCGTATTGATCCAACACGTGTTGAAGCAATTCAGCAAATTGACCCTCCCAGGAACAAGAATGAGATTCAATATTTTAATGGTAAGATGAACTTTTTACACCGTTTTGTCCCTAACCTTGCTGAACATTTAAGAGAAATAAAAAATATGCTGAAAAAGGACAGCCAAGTGAAGTGGATTGAAGAGGCGGTAAAGTCCTTTAATTTAGTGAAGTTGGCACTATCTTCAGCTCTGGTGTTAATCAGCCCGGATTACACCCAAGACTTTATTTTGTTTTCCTTTGCTTCGGAACATACCATGGCAGCTATGTTAATGCAGAAAAGGGATGGGCATGAGAAGCCAATAGATTTTTTTAGTCGAACTATTAGAGACGCAGCCTTGAAGTACAACATCATTGAGAAACAAGCTCTGGCGCTGGTAAAAGCATTGAAGGATTTCCAGGTATACATTTTGCATTCCCATATTTTGGCTTATGTTCCTAACGCTGCTGTGAAAGATGTTTTAGTGCACACTGATTCGGAAGGAAGACGTGGCAAGTGGATTGCAGCTTTGCTGGAATATGATGTGGAAATAAGGCCCACGAAACTTATCAAAGGACAGGGGCTGGCGAAGCTTATGGTTGAGTCGAATTTGCATGCATTAGACATAAATTTGATTGCTGCTATGTCTGATGAGGATGAGGAGAATTCGCCACTTCAGGTATAGGAAATGTTTGTTGCTTCCCCATGGTATTCAGATATCGTGTATGTTCTTCAAAATTTGTCATCACCGCCCGGCATGACTAGAAACAAAGGTAGAACTTTGAAACTGAAGGCTGCAAAATTTTGTATTTTGAATTCTGCACTTTATTGGAAAGATCCAGGTGGTGTTTTATTGAATTGTTTGGTGGAGGAAGAAGCGAAGAAGGTAATGGAGGATTTCCATAGAGGAGACTGTGGGGGTCATCATTTTTGGAAAACAAAAGCCAATAAGATTTTGAGAGCGAGATACTATTGGCCGACATTGTTCGCTGATGTGTATAAAACAGTCAAAGGCTGCCATGAGTGCTAGATTTTCGAAGGAAGACAGCAATTACAACCATTGCCACTCAAGCCTATTGAGGTAAGTGCCCCTTTTCAGCAATGGGGTCTGGATTTCATTGGGGAGATCCATCCTCCTTCTTCAGGACAGCACCGATGGATTCTAACAGCCACCGATTACTTCACGAAATGGATCGAAGCAGTTCCCACAAGACAAGCCACCGATTCGGTAATCATTTATTTCCTTGAAAACAACATTTTGTCTCGTTTTGGTTGCCCGAGTAAATTGATCACTGATAATGCAACGGATTTTAAATCAAGAAATATGATTGAGTTTTGTGCTAAGTATAAAATCATTTTGGGGCATTCAACCGCCTATCATCCGCAAGGCAACGGTTTGGCGGAATCTTCCAATAAATCTCTAGTCAATATCATTAAAAAGTTGTTGGACATAAATAAGAAGAGTTGGCATAAGAAGTTGGTAAATGTGCTATGGGCTGATTGGGTGAGTCAAAAGAAGTCCATTGGTATGTCCCCCTTCGAGTTAGTTTATGGAGTAGATACAATATTTCCTACCTCACTTTCTGTTCCGGTGGTCAAGCTTCTTCAGGAAGCTGGTAGTGAAGAAAGCCATATGCAGAGAAGGATAAATCAGATGATTCATTTGCAGCAAACGAGAGAAGAAGTCTTCCAGAACACATTCAAATTGCAGGAGAGAATCAAGAAGATCTATGACAGGAAAGCGAAGGCGGATAAATTCCAGTTGGAGGAAGTGGTACTAAAGTGGGATGCTAGGAATGAGGACAAAGGTAAGCACGGTATGTTTGAAAATCTCTGGAAAGGTCCATTCAATATTGCAGCATATCGAGGTCAGAACGCCTTTCTTTTGAAGGAGATGAACGGTGAAGACTGTCCAGGAGGGCCGGTCAATGGTCGGCTGCTCAAGCGGTACCATTTCTAAGATGTTTTCTGCTGATCACATTGTCATTGTACATATCATTTATTTCAATTTCATTGTAAGTGTGCATTGTAGTCTTTTCTTTAGTTTGGGGCCCGAAGTGAAGGCTATAATTCTGAAGAATGATTTCAGTTTTGGTTTGAGTCTGTTTAGTCAGGTTTGGTTCAGTCATTTCTATTTTAAAGGTTGAGTCAGTTTGAGTCAAAGTTTCAGTCAAATAAATTCAGTCAACAGTCTTGAGTTTTTTTGTCAAAATAATGGACTCCATGGCCCAATGGATGAAGGCACTGGTCTGCTCTCCCAAAGATCTGTCGTTCTTGGCACCTCCAAGGAGCCACCATCCCCATTGAAGCCAATGTTAGAGTTGGTCTTTACATCCCTCCGTCAGATATCATTTCTCTTATTGCATTTCATTTTTAGGTGTCTCATTCTGCTCATTCATTTGCACTCCGTTAGGGGCATGCCATTATCTCACGGAAGGGCTTTGTTCTCTCGTTTTCCCTCATGCTTGTACCTGCTGGGTTGGTCAAAATTTATCAAAATTCATCAAAGTTCATTTCATGTCATTTACAGTCATAGATGGTTATTTTGGTTAAAAGAGTCATTTCACTTTCTAGGTCTAGGGTTTGGTCTTCAGAAATGTTAAATAATGCCCGCAGGCCATGAGGATGTTTTCAACAAGTTTTCATTTCAAGATTTTCATCGTCAAATATGCTCGAGGATGTTTCTTCTTCAAAACTCTATTTTGAAGAAGAAATTGTCAAATTTGTTTTTATAATAAATATGTATCTTTCCTCCATGAAGTAATTCACATGCAGACTCTGGTCATCCTTTGCCAAGGTTCAATGCCACCATCCCTGCAAAAATCAACCAATTTCATCATTCAAGTTCAGAAAGTCAGTGAGGAAACAAAAAGACAGAGTTGTATTAAATGAAAAAGTGCCAAAACTAAAAACATTACAAAATGGGTTATTGAGAAGCAAAAATTAAAACCATCTCTATATGAGATATTTCTCCATGATTATTAATCCATTTTCATCAAGAGTTATTGGGAAAAATCAAAGAGAAAGGTCGAGTTGGAGTTCAAAGAACAAAACTGTGATTTAGAAGGGCCGACTGTGTGATTGATTTCAGCGCGGCGCATTGGGATAGGCCGCAGCGCACCCACAGAGCGCGGCGCATAGAGCCGAAATACACTGTGCATTTTCCAAAGGGCGCGACGCACCCACAGAGTGTGGCGCATTGGGCTTGTGCGCGGCGCACAGAGCCCCCAAGGCCAAAATCATCTTTGCTCCATCGAAACTCAATTCGATTCAGTTCATTTGTCTCCAAGTAAGTTGTGCACCCTCGCCATTTGATTTTAACTCCTGTTGGGTGCTATTTGGAAGGAGGAATTAGAAGAGTTTAAATGGTGAAAATATAACCTTATATCCATATCAAAATTTGCTCCTAGGGTTTGAAATTGGGTGTCAAAACTAGACTTTGTTGCCAAAACACTCTCATTCCATTTTCACTTGTGTTTCCTACCACTGTTACACTATTGTCAACATCCTTCCCCATTCCTTTTGATCCTAAGCTACTCATATCATTCCATTCCCATTTCACTATCCCAAATCCTCTTATTCCCTATACTTATCCCTTTCTCCACATCACTTATAAATCCCCAAATCCCTAAGTCCCCCAAATAGTGACTGTCCTCACACTTAAATTTCACTTGACAGTCCTTTTTCCCATTGTGATATTTCCTTGCAGCCTCTCATTACATATGTGTCACACTTGATATTGAAAAACATACACAAACTCTTGTTTTCACCATACATATATCAGCACATACTTGTCAAACCCCTTGTTTTCAGCATCATGTCAAAGACAAATTCATCATATGAGCAGGGATATGAGCAGGATAGTGATTCAACCGCAGAACTAAATGTACCGAGGAGGTCTCATAAAAGTGGTAGGCACGTCAGAGAGGAGCCCACTTCTTTGGCTCAATTGCAGGCTTGTCCGCTTGCAATGACATGCTTTCAACAACATTCATGTTTTCCGTATTGTGAGCTGATATCTCAGATTCAACATCATCAGGAGTTGGTTCGCTTATTTGTCCTACATTTGCGTGAGGGTCATGTAAACCTTGCTGGAGTGAACTTCACTTTGACACCAGAGACCATTTCTGAGGCAACCGGGATACCAAACATAGGTGAGGAATGGAATAAGAGACATCAGTTGGATAGAGCATATTATGAGCCTTACATCAGACCTGGATATTTGAGGCAGCTGAGCAGAGTATTCCCATTCCAGTTTCTGAAGGAGTCTTATGCACCTTTAATGAAGCTCATCATTAGATATTTCAGTTGTGAGGGTCGGTTCTCACGTCTTTATGCATATCACATCAGACTTTTGATGCATTTTACGAGAGTGAGACTAATGAGTATTCCATATTTCATGTGTCGAAACATAGAGCAGATGACTACCTTGGTGTAGAAGAAGACTCCAAAGAAGCAACATAACAACATTTATCATTATGCGCTCATCAAAATCATTGTAGTACATCACCTTGGATTGCAGGGCATCGCATGGGATGAGTTCATTTCCCGTGACTTCTTTACAACCCCTCAGCCTCCTCCCGAGATTGTTCATGATGAGGGAGAGCCTTTGCATCAGTTTGAGTTTCCCAAGACTGAGCCTATCAGTGCTCCAGTGTGTGTGACATATCAGAGAGGCCACAGAGCCTTATTTGCAGCAGCACGACGAGTACTATCTCCACCAGGGGTGGAAGGGGTCTCGTTGCCTTCATCAGCAGCGCGAGTACTATCTCCACTTGATGTGGAAGGGGTCTCACCTTCGACATCATCACAGGTACAGGTTCAGGATAGAGGCAAGAGGCCTATGCACGATGATGGCCCTTCAGGAGGCCAAGATACTGATTTTATATTGATCGATGTTGATTCGAGCTCTCCCAGCTCAAAGCTGAAAGAAATAATCCAGAAGCAGAAAGATGAGATCGACACGCTGATCAAGAAATTGCAGAGAGCTTAGTGGGTTATAAATTACTTGGAGAAGCGAAATAAACAACTGGAGGATCAGCACACACTCATGGAGCTGCAGAGAATCCGCGAAGACCGAGAATTAGCCCGGAAGAGACCAGGTGACATGACACCATTTGAGCGAGAGACTTGCCTTACGAGAGTCAAAATTAATCTGGAGAAGCTCTTGGCGAAGGCCAATAGAGAAAAAGACATGCTCAGACATATGAAGAACCACTATTGGGCCCGCACACACGTTTGCAGAGCCAGGATGAAGATCTTGAAGGCGAGGTTGAGAAGAGCACTGAAACGTCGGAAAAGGCATGATCCACTCCGAATCTT
Organism: Pinus albicaulis; assembly: GCA_034641835.2. Taxonomy (NCBI): domain Eukaryota; kingdom Viridiplantae; phylum Streptophyta; class Pinopsida; order Pinales; family Pinaceae; genus Pinus; species Pinus albicaulis. The sequence continues at coordinate 134,966,301 of CM076569.1, read as the reverse complement.
GGTCGAAGCTTCCTTGGCTGAGCATGAGACATGATGGGATACCTTCACTCCAAATTTCAGAAAATTTGGAGAAAATTTTGGTTGCAAAACAGGTTTTTCCACCCGACGCGTCGCGCCACCCGACGCGCGCTTATGATTGGGACATCTTCTGGAGGAAAAATTGATATTTTTGGGTTTGTTATGGTAAATTATGCATGCTCAGGAATGGTTGAGAGATTTCATGAAGTTCTGGGTGGTCTTAAAGGTCAAAAACACTCCAAAAATGGCCTTTCTGCCACTTTTTGCACCAGCAGGAACCAGTCTTGGGAGATTGCAGTTTTGGAGGGGACAATGAACTCCAAATTGAAAAATTCCACTTGGGTTGGATAGAAGACATCCAGGGCTTTCCAACGAGCTATCATGAGCTCAATGTGGACCTCAGGAAGTGCCCCAAAAATAGGCTTAAAGTGGCACGGCGCATTGAGTTTTCTGGCGCGACGCATAGAGGAATTTTGCCCAAATTTCACTTTTCAGCTCAGAAATTCAGCCAGTTTGACTAGTTTCACTTTTGGATGTAATTATTGATCTATATTGATGTAATTTTGTAGCTATGATGTAAATTTGTCATGTTTTTACTTGTTCTAGAGGATTCATTCACTAAAAAGTGAAAATTGAGTGAATGGATCAGTTCCCTAGCATATAGAGGCAAGTTGTTTGGCTGCCTAGATTTCAGCTCCATGTTTAGAATTGGTTGAAACAGCCCCTAGAAGGATGAGCTCGACCCCTAGAGGCATGAGAATGGTTTAGGATGGTCTATATATTGTATTTTCTGAGGCATTTTCAGGGTTGGACTCTTGGGAAAAGTTTGGCACTCCATTATATATCCATTTCAGTTTTTGGCAAAGGAAAGACCAGAGTTTTGCAGCACTTGTTGGGATCCTTGTGGCTTCTGAGTTTTGATGATGTTCTTCTCATGTTATTTTAAGTTTCATTAATGTTATATTTATGCCATTTCCTTTCTCTTTGCTTCTGAATTAAACAAATGAGTAACTGAGGTAGAATTCATTGATTTGCTGGTGCTCTGCCTTAGACTTTTGTTTAGTTTTATATGTTTTTCATCAGTTTGAAGAGGATCCTTTCACCCTATTTCCCTCTTCAGCTCCTCAACATTCTTTTTCAATCCATTCATTTGATCTAATACATCAAAGCCACTGCCTACCTCGCCCCAACTTGAACTCTGCAAGAAATTGGCCTCATCCCCATGCCCGAAATTGTCTTTCCCCTTTTTCCAAACAAAATCCCCCAAAAAAAAATTCAAAATCAAACCCTCCTATTTGTTTATCTAGCCTAAGATCATTTGTTGTTTTAGTCATCTCAAGCACCTTTGAATATTTTCATTGAGATTGACCCGGAGAGAGCCCTCTCCTATCCTCGTAGGGCTAGCTACGAGGCTGAGCGTGGTTTGGTGTTGTCCTTTTTCTGCCTTACTTCAGCCTAAGGTGGATTTAGGCACTAACAGATCCACCCCTATCTGAAGGACTAGATCTTCTAAGGATTTAATCCTTAGATATTTTGCATGTAAAGAAGCTTTGTCCAGCTTCATCTGATTTTGCATATTAAAAATAATGTTTTGCATTTGTGTAGCACTCCTGGTTTTATCCACTAATTTTGAATAGAGAATTTCTGATGTATGTCTATGAAATTCTATTTGATCCATCTCATGGATGCTCATTGCATCAACTTCCAATTCTGTCTTTTGATAATATGAAATTGTCTTAGGATCTGCAATTTTTGGCTAAAGGAAGGGCATGATCATTTTATTAGTAGAATAATCAAAAGATGTTAATAATCTGTCCTTGTTACCTGGATTTTCTTTGATAAATTAAGAGTAAATTTCTCTTTTGATCTCCTCATTTTTCTCCTTAATTTTCTTATACCTTTGTTTTATATCAGAATCTTTTCCCTCTGCTGTTTTGGAAGAAGAGGGAATTTCTAAATCAACCTGCTTTTCAATCATTTGCTTGCCCTGCTTATCTACTGCAACCTGTTCTTTTCCAGTTTCTGTCAAAACTTCATTAACTATTACTGTGACCTCATTATTTGCTTGCTAATCATCATTCATTTCCTGATCATTTGTATCATTTATTTCAATAGCCTTTTCTTTTTCAACAGTAGTAATTTTAGCCCTTTTGTTGTAAATCAATTTGAACTTATTCTCAATAATAGTTTCAGCTGAATAACCTTCATCATCTCTTGATATTTTATTTGAAACTTCTAACTGCTTGGTAACTATCATAGCCTATGAATTGTCTACCTTTTTCACTGTTTCTGTATTAGCAGTAGGGCCTACTAATGTGTTTTCCACCCATTCTATTTGATTGGAAAATTTCTCAATATTAGGATTTGAATCATGTATAAAAGGTTGAAGCTTACATTTGACCCTCATAGCACTGAGGAAACCCTGGGGGTCATAATTCCACTGAAAACTTTCTTGAAATTGATATTATGATAATCTTCTGGATATTTCTTTCTCAGCCTCCCTACTGTTTACTATGAAAGGGCCAATCTGGTTCTTCAACTTAAACTGAGTCTTTTTCTTTGAAGCCATGAAGTTTATAGCATCTGCATTTAAAACTTGCCTTAAATATTCCAATGAAAAACACCTGATGGTTAAAAATTTAGGTAACTTATAAGGGGACAAATTGGTTCCAAATATTCTTATTTCTGTGTGTCCCTCATATAAGTACCAGTCTCCTTTACATTTTTCATACAACTGTAATATTCTTTTCATTTCTTCACTCACGCTGGGTTGTTCTGACTTGTATAGTAAATTCATGGCTGGTCTGATGAATAAGTCTGCAAAATCTTTATAACTGAATTCCTTTCCTTCCATTCTGAGAAAGGATGTCCAAAATATCACTGATAGAGGCTGGCCCTCTACATTAATTTTTTGTAAAGTAATGGGAAAATGCTCAGCTTGAAAAAATAGAAACAAATGGAATAGATATGATGAATATCTAAAAACTCCTTCATTAGACAATGTTGTCAACTAATGATGGATGCTCTCAGCAATGAATCTAGAAAATTCAAAGATCATGGCAGGAGGCTGCCCAGGAGAAAATGTAGATAGAAATCCAATGATGGATGCATCTATGAATTCATCATTAAAGTATCCTACTATAAATGATAACACAGAAATCACCTGTCTAGAATCTTCAAGGAACTTTGAAGTGGAATAAGGAGGATTAACCTTTGGGATGTCTACATATGCAGGCATGAAATTCTGAAAGACCATAAACCTCTTAGGAAAATCCATCCCTAAATATAACTAGGTCAATGATTCAATAGATAATGGAACTACTCTGGGATCAAATTTTAATTGAAGCATCTCATTTATAGATTCTACTGTAATGGAAAACAAAATCTCCCTATTTGCATTGACAATGGATCTCTGATCGGGAACATAATGCTGCTGACACACTCTGACAAGGTCTTGGGTTGGATGAGTAATAGGAACTACATATTTGGGAAAATTGGACACCCAAATAGGTATCTCATCTTTATTTTTATCCAAAAACTTACCATGACACCATTTATGAATCTCTAGTAGATTAAATTCCACTATAGGGTTTGCAATCTTGTAATCTAAATCAGTTAAAGGAATGCTTTCCTCAGTAGAAATTGGAGGTTGAAGGGGATTTACAGTGGTAGAAATATTGGTAGTGATTACTGGAGTAGGTTTATTTATTTTTGAGTATTTAGGCTTGGAAGGCTTGACTATCATAGCTTTAGCAGCTTTGGGACCCCCAATTTTAGGTGTAGTATGCTTCTTTGTCATTTTTGGGATAACTAAGCAAGATTATACTGTTTGCAGTAGTTAATTTTCACCAATAGAGGAAAACTAAGCAATTGCTGGGAAAGGATTATCTTCAAAAGGTGGTTTATTTCTCAATTTGGGCTTATCAGGGATAAAACTGGCTTAAGATAGGAAACAGGGTTTCCTGAATGGAAAAAATGTAGAAAGAGGTCTTTTAATCAACTTGTATGCCTTTTAAACTTCTTGTGCATTTGGAATTTGTATTCAAGGGTTAAAAGAGGCTGCAAATTGAGGATTTTGGTTTTAAAGGGGTTTACAGATGAATTCAGGTTCCCTGGAAAAATTTTTCCAGGGTTTGGCTTGTTTTTGGGCAATTTCAATAGTTAATTTTCTTCAATTTAGTCTTCTTTCAGATTACAGGTTTAATTTTAAAATTTTACAGGTCAAAACACTGAGAAATACCTCTTCTGTAGGTATTTGACGAATGAAAGGGTTTCTGGTAACTTCAGCTTTGAACAGGATCCTTCGGCGCAGAGGATAGCTTCAACCAGCTTCAAAATATAAAAGAACAGTGGGCAATTCAGCTTCTGGGCAAGAAATGGTTTAAACAGAGGTTCGAAATTCTTTAAAACAGTCGGGGAGGGTTCTCTTACCAGTCGAGAATGCATATAACAATGATTTATTCAATAGTTTAACCTTTTCAATATAAACCATTATATGTAACATTTATTAGAGGTCCATTCAAAGGCGGGAGGAGAATTTGTTTTCGAATGCGAAAACAACCAGTGGGTTTCGCGTTGGATTTACATGGTAAGTGGTTTCAAGCATTTCGAATCCGATCAAATCATTTTCGGCCACGTAGCATCGGGTGGTATTTCAAAACAAATTTTATCGCGTGAATTTGATCAAACATGGAATGATTAGTTTCAGAGCGCAAAGCTGAACGCGCATAGTTGGATTTGTTTTAATCGAGCGAACGGTCAGGATTAAGTTAAGATTTGCAGCGGAAAGATGGGTGGGAGCGGGAAGTTTATATGAGTCGAGTAATGATATATGTATATATAAAACTTTGCATAGATGTGGTTATAACCAAAGTTTTACAAATGGGAAGATTATATGGATGTAGATTCTTGGTAATCAGTTATATATATATAGACTAAGCTTATATATATAAGGTAAACGCATGAGGCGGGTTAACAAAAATTAACCAGGGTATAGCGTGAGGCTATTTACATGGTGGATTATACATACGGGAAGGCTTTAAGTATTGTGGGGATAAAATACCATGGGAAAGTTGATTCTGATGATACCTTGGGTTAAAGCATAGAAAGGTAAATATATTTACAAAGGTATGGGGGTTCTAAAGTTTAGCTTAGATTAAACTTTAGAAAAAACTCGGGGAATATTTTTTGATTTAAACATATATAAAACATGTTTAAAGTTTTTTGTATTTTATTTTTATTATATAGTAATAGACTGATGTAAGTGTCTTTTTACTATATTGGGCGGGAATATTTATATGGTTAGTTTTATGCCAAAGGGATATCTTTGGGATTTTGTTTCAACATGTGGGTAATTACCTTGGCATAAAAACTTATAATAGTGGGTTTTTAGGGGATATTAAAATAAAAGGAGTTATATTAATAGGATAAGGTCTCTGTTAGGGAGTTAATAAAATAAGTTAGCAATTAATATGACAAGGAAAATGAAATACTCAAGAAATACACTTATATGACTAAGTAAAGTGAAAACCTTAAAGCCAAGTTTATCATTTGATGATTTCACCACTTTTACTTAGGATAAAATGTTTTTTGAGGGTTTGTATGCTTTATGAAATGGAGGAAGTTAATCAAATGGGATATTATGTATCTTTGAGTCGTGATGGGTGAATGAAGGGTAAATAATGATAATTGGGGATTAATATAGGAATTAAACATGTTCAACTAATCAGTCATTGAGCCTTGGGTCCGGTCCCAACAGAAGTCAGAGAAATGCTTTGAGCCCCTTTGACTAAAATTCTAGAATGCAGAATAACTATAGGGGATGGGAAATTAGTTCTTTTTGCCCAGTGATAAATATTTACAAGCTTCTTCCCACTTCTTTCTACCTACCCAACTTTAATATAACATTTTTTCTTCCATTTTGCAGGTGCACTTGAGCTTTCTACCTTGAAACATTTTATTCTTTTGAAAAGCATAAAAACTATCTAAATCTACCTTATATCATCCAAGGGCTCAGATTAAACTGATGAGCTCCTCTTTATTCTCTACCTATCTACTGATTAGTCAGGATTAAATTGTCTGACTAATATTTATTCACTATCTACAACTTGAAATTGACAACATGACAAGTCAAGATTAAACAGTTTAACTCATCATGGATTATGGCATTTATTGACACTCTGCCATAATCATTTGCAAAAAGTAAAAAGTAGTGGCATTTGGACTTTCTCACTTTCATGTTTTATTTCTTTTTATTTTGGGGTCTATATTCTTTTAAGTCCTTTGATTTTTCTTTTAGGACTTTTACCCTCCTTTTGATTTTCTATTTTTATTTTTTATTTTTTTACAAAATATGGGAGAACAACTTGCAGGAAGCAAGGTATGTACATATTTACAAGACTATCAAAAGTCAATTCAAAATTATGAATCCTATATTTATAGGACCCTAACATGGAGCAAACATTTGCCTCTGTGTTGATGAAGAAGGCAAGGCCCCTTCCACACCATGTGGAGCAAACATTTGCCTCTGTGCTGATGAAGAAGGCAAGGCCCCTTCCACAGGATGTGGAGCAAACACTTTCCTCTCTGCTGCAAAATTTTTTCTAAGCCCTCTCTGATATGTTAGACTACATTCTTTGACTGGCCATGGTGATTTGACTTGATTCTTCATTGTTTTTACATATGCAGGGCTAGTAGATGTCTCTCTTCTCTCTTGTGGCACTGGTGGAGGAATTTGGGGATTTGTGAATATGTCATTTGAAATAAAGGTACCCCAAGATATGTTCAGTAGATCTAGATGATGAAGCACAATGAGTTTGATGAGAGAGTGATGATAGAGGCTTTTCATTTGCTGATGATATTCTTTCTTTGACACCAAGTATGCCATATTTTCATTGTCCCTGAACAAGAAAAATGGAATGTTCAGCATCCTCACCCTAGTGAAATGCATGAGTAGCCTAATATGGTATGTGTACAATCTAGAAAATCTGCCCTCACAAGTAAAATATCTCATGATAATCTTCATCACCGGTGCATACTTGCTGAGGAGGATAATCAAGGGTAAAACTTTTCTTCCTTAATTCTTGTACCTGGTCTTGAGATAAGGCTTAAAATAATGATCATCTAGGTCCTGTGCTTTGTACCATCTCTCCAATACATTTGGAATCCCTGTAGCATCAACAATGATGGTAGTGGACAAGGCAAAAGTTATACCTGCAAGAGTTACCCTGTTATCATGGAGGTTTAGTATGAAGAGCCTAGTCAACTCAGGATGATGCTAAACTCTCTCCACCTTTTCAAAAAACTCATAACATCCAACATATATGAAACAAGACATAGCTAAATGTGAAGCCTCTAGCTCTCTAAGGTTTGCTGGCTCTTCTTTGATGATTTTACCTCCTTTATATGGCTTTCTCGGTTGTACAACCTTATCTCCCTCAAACTAATCATCACTATGTTCCTCCTCCATATAATATCTATCTTATCTCTCCATGTTGGTTTCTTTGAAACTTTTAAAACCCTAGGGAAAATGAAAGAAAAGGTAGAGTGAGTGAGGGAGTGAAGGGAATGGGAACAGGGAAAGAAAGAAATGATGAAATGAGGGCTTTAGGGAATAGGGATAGAGCAACAACAATTAAGGGAGATGGGGAAAAGGGTTGAGAAACTTTGTGAGGTGATGGGAAGTGAAAATATGAAGAGGGATGGAAATGAAAATTTAATTATAGGTCAAGGGTATGGGGAAATCTAGGCAAAATAGTGAAAATCCTAGAATTTGGGATTTTAATGGAAAAGGGTAAAGGGACTTAGGAAATGGCAGTTTTAGTGTTTTTGGGAATATGGGATGAAGTAATAGGGTCTAGGGATAATAATTTTGGGACAAAGGGGTTTTGGGGAAATTTTGTAATGGGGAGGGGGATTTTGGGAAAACTAGGGTTTTTGTGATTTTCTTACCAATATAAACTTTACCTACAAGCATAAAATTAAGGAAGAGGAGTAAAAAGGGATTTTACTTACTTGATTTAGGGAAGAAAGACAAATTTGAAGAATTTGGAAGAGTTTGGAGGGTTTTTGGCCTATGCGTAGTGCCTAACCCAGGAGCACAACGCCCTTCTCCTAAGCGTAGCGCCGTTAAATTTAACTCTACCCGAACTGTCCTAAGTGAAACGCCTTTGGCCTATGTGCAACGCCTAATCCAAGAGCGCAACGCTAGGTAATTTCTTCAATTTTTCTCTCCTTGCTCAACTCTCTTTCTCCAAAACACGTTTTTTCTCTTGGAAAATGAACAAATGAGGTTTTCTTTTGGCAAATGAGATTTTTATATCTTGCATGATTTTGAATTTTGAATGATTGGGACCCACATTTTCCTTTTTTTTCATTAACCCTTCACAACACTTTTTGATGCTTTTGGTGCTTTGGATGCTTTGACATGATCTTTGTATATTTTCATGAAATTGTCTTTAGCTAGGAATAGGCAGCTTTTTGGGTTTATTACATATAGTGACTTTAAAATTACATAAAATTAGAACATAAAAATATCTTTGTTTTTATCTCAAAAATTTCATTTTTGAGATGAAAACTTACAAAAATGAAATGTAAATTTACATGGCAAAATTAATTGAAGAAAATCATGAGTTTTATTTCTGGAACATCTTCACACCTTCTGCTGCCCTTTATTGCAAATGATACCATGCAATGTGTTGACCTAATGAAACCTTAGTGACCTAATGGAAAATAAAAAAACAACTGTCTTAATGAGTGATTTTGACTAAAAGTGAAATGAGAGCAGATTTATTTCCAGTAGGATGAAGACATGGAAGAGGGTTAGTATGCATATACTTGTGAAGGAAAATGGGACACTTGACAAGGAAAAACACCAGTGGAACAATTTTATATCACGACCTAATGGAATGATTGAAAATTTCTTTAGATTGGGACACCTAAGATGCACATGCAAAATGTGTTTTGATCCTTGGTGGAAGTATGCAAATACTAACACTAACATTGGCCTTATTGGGGATTGCAGCTCCTTGGAGGTGTCAAGAACACCGTAGACCAAGTGCCTAACCTTTGGGCCAATACGGTCAAACAATATAAAAGACTACAGACTGTAAAAAATGACTCTAAAACCTATCAAAGTGACTGAGAAATGACTCGAAAATTGACTATGAAACTAACTCAAAACTGACTCAAAAACTCTGAAAATAACAGAAAATCAACAAGCCTTATAGACTTCACTTCGGGCCCCAAGCCTAAATGATTTTCCGCTCCGAATCTTGTAGAAAAGATAAACTGGTATTTACAATGAAAGTGGAACATTCTTTCAGAAGTTGCATCAGAAATAGGAATGTTTCAAGAGCCTACCATTGATTGGTCCTCTTGAACATTATTGTCCATTCATTTCTTTTAGAAAAAAGGCATTTTGTCCTCGATAAGCTAAGATCTTGTAGGGTCCTTTCCATAGATTTTCAAACTTTTCGTGCTTTCCTTTATCTTCATTTCTTGCATCCCATCACAACACTACATCTTCCAGCTGAAACTTATCTGCCTTGGTTTGCGATCATAAATATTTTTGATTTTCTCCTAAAGTTTAGAAGTAGTCTGAGAAAATTCCTCCCTTGTTTGCTGAAGGTGAATCATTTGATTGATTCGATGTTGAATATCATCTTCCTCACTATTTTCTTCCTGCAATAATCTCATAACTGGGTCTGCAAGTGATGTAGGAAACACTATATCTATACCATAAACCAATTCAAAGGGTGACATACCTATAGACTTCTTGGTGCTCACTCGGTCTACCCACAAAGCATTGGTAAGCTTCCTATGCCAATTTTTCTAGTTCTCCTCCAACATTTTCTTAATGATATTAACCAAGGATTTGTTAGAAGACTCAGCTAATCCATTGCCCTGCGGATAATATGCGGTTGAATGGCCTGACCTGATGTTATACTTGTGACACAACTCAATCATCTTCTTTGACTAGAATGTCACCGCATTATCTATAATAATCTTGTGAGGACAACCAAAACGAGACAAAATATTGGATTCTAAAAATTGAATAATTACCGTGTCCATAGCTTTCCTTGTAGGAATAGCCTTGATCCACTTGGTGAAGTAGTCGGTGGCTGTTAGAATCCATATATGCTGTGCTAATGATGTGGGATGAATTTTCCTGATGAAATTGAGTCCCCACTATTGAAAAGGAGCATTTATTACAATAGGCTTCAGTGGAAGAGGAAGGAGTTTCCTTTTTCCCTGAAAAACTTGACATTCATGACAGCTTGTGACTGTTTTGTACAAATTTGAAACTAAATTCGGCCAATAATACCCTGCTCTCAACACTTTATTAGTTGTTGTCTTCCAAAACAAGTGGTCTCCACAATATCCCCTATGGAAGTCATCCATTCCCTATTTAGCTTCATCTTCAACCAGACAATTTAAAAGAACACCTCCTGGATCTTTCCAATAAAGGGCACTACCTAGAATGCAAAATTTAGCAGATTTTAATTTGAAAGACCTACCCTTGCTTTTTGACATTCTAGGAGGAGGAAATAAGTGCTGAAGAACATACACTATATCTGAATACCATGGTGAAGTGAGAAACATTTCTAATACTTGTATTAGAGCGCCATCTTCTTCTTCATCTGACATTTCTGCAATAAGGTTTATGTCTATAGCATGCAATTTGGATTCAACCATGAGTTTGGCTAACCCCTGTCCCTTGATTAGCTTGGTAGGCTTGATCTCGAGATCATACTCTAGCATTGCTGCTATCCATTTACCTCTCGTCCCTTCCAGATCAGTCTGCATGCGAACTTCTTTTACAACTGCATTTGGAACATAAGCTATACTGTGTGAATGTAGAATATAGACTCGGAATTATTTCAAGGCTTTGATTAAGGCCAAAGATTGCTTCTCAATAATATTATAGCGAAGAGCAGCATCTCTAATGGCTTGACTGAAGAAAGCAATGGGCTTCTCAACCTGATCTTTCTTTTTCATCAAAACCGCAGCCAAGGTGTGCTCAGATGCAAATGAAAATATTATAAAATCACTAGTATAATCTGGACTAACCAAAATAGGAGTTGTAGTTAAGGCAAGCTTTACCAAATTGAAAGACTTCATAGCATCATTAGTCCATTTTACATTGCTGTCCTTTTTCAACATATTAGTCATTTCACGCAAATTCTTAGCCAAATTAGGAACAAATCTGCATAAGAAATTCATCTTACCATTGAAAGCTTGTATCTCCTTTTTATTGCGCGGAAAATATATTTGCTGAATTGCTTCTACTCTGGAAGGATCAATGCGAATTCCATCTTTGGAATTATGTGACCGAGAAGTTTGCCTTCCTCCATGGCAAAAAGACTCTTTTTCGGGTTAAGAGAAATTCCGAACTCCCTGCATTTTTGAAAAACAATTCTCAAATGGTGTAAATGCTCGTCATCAGAACTAGAAAACACTGTCAAATCAGCTAAATACACCACTAATAAAACATCTTTCTCATTAGAAAAGGCTATATCCATCGCTCGCTGAAAAGTAGGCCCTACATTCTTGAGTCCAAATGGCATTTCGACATACTAAAAGGCCCCCCACGGTGTTGTGAAAGCAGTTTTACCTTGGTCTTATTCATGTACAAAAATCTGATTATAACCTGAATAACCATCAAGCAGCAACATCCGTGATGCTCCAATTACCCTCTCCGTCTTCTAGATGCTGAAACTTAACTATTGGTTTTGTTTAACTTTTGTCGGTCACCTCATTTTTCTGTTTTGTACTGATTTTCTGTTCTTCTAAAGGCTGTTCGGAAGAAGTCACCATTTATTTTTCTTTATCAAGAACTACTCTAAAACTCTCTGAAACTTCTGGTACATCCTCTACCTCTACTAGTTGGTTACTGACATAATTCAAAATACCATCATTATACAAAATAAAAGATTCTAGATCTGTATGTACAACCTGTATTGGATGATTTATGGGCTTCTCCTTACTAGTTATCATGTACTTAATTTTATTTTCTTGGTAAAATTTCCTCAATTGCCCGAAAACAGGAATAGTAGCATAAGAGAAGTCAAGTTTTAAAGTACCTGAGTTTAGCTCCCCATGATCTAGACAACAACATGCCGAATTGAGGCGGTATATCAACCAGTACCACATCCATTAAGACATTCTTGGCTAGGATTTGGTCTAAGGAAACCACTAAATCTTTAATGAGACCAATGCAACGAAATCTACCAGAATCAAATGAATACAAATCATGATACGGTCGGGTGATATCCATACCCATATTTTCCATAATATCCTTTGGAATTAAATTGTGAGAAGCCCCGGAATCAAGCATAGCATTATGAAGTATGTACTCATGTAGTCTAAGGCTTAAATAAAAGGGGGGAACTTCACTCTCTTCTAACTGACCATCTATAGCTGGACTGAAAATGAGCTTAGGGTGGTCATCTTAAACATTACCCATATCGGAAAAAGGATCAAATAGCAACATTTTAGACACCTGATGTTTATAGTGACTATTCTTTACTAATTTTGTCAAAGGAATGGACACTTTCAATTTAGCTATTTCATTTTATAAATTAAAAGTTGTGACTTTATCTACCTCTTTGGTGATAGTATCTCCTCTATCATTTTGATCTTTTGTTACATTCTCCCTTTTCTGAGTGTCTTTATGTTTAGTAGCTAAGCTTGTTGATGGTTAGTTGATGTTGCTATGATTCTGATCCGCATGCTCTTTACCCTTTCTCTGATTATTTGGAAGATGATTCTTTGACTGGAACTCTTTTATTTTTTGAATAGGATTGACAGGTACATATCTACTCCTTAAATAATATTGTTTCTGTTGTGCACTCAAAGAATTCATATACCCACGCTGGTACTCATCATATTTAGTTTCCAAATCGTCATCATTTGCCAAGATATAGTCCTCATCTTTTGGAATATCCAAACTTTCAGTATACTCTTCATCTTCAGTCAGAAACATGGGCAGACCATCTGCTGTAAAGAAATGATTTATTTCAACCACCGAATATTCATCTTCTTCCTATTCCACTCCTTGAACATAATTATGCTACAACGGGGTCCGAATTTGCTGTTGTTGTACTGTTTTATCGGGTGCTTTCTTCTCTCTTTGCATGATTCTAAATGAGGCTACTACTGTCCTCTGAAATTTGGGTTCCGGATCTGTGTTTCAGGTCTATCTAAGATAAACAATCAATCAACCATTCTTTCCATAGTTCGGAGTAATGAATCCATCTTAGCATCAGAAGTAGATGTCTCCTCCTTTATGGTCACTTTCTTTTCAGATCTCATCCTTGCTCTTTTGGCTAGCAAATTCGCTTCCACACTTACAACATTCTTTTTCATTTCTGCTGTATTTGTAGGATCACGTTCACGCGGCTGATATGCCATATCAGTATCAAATCCATCCAGAAATTTGACTAAAGTCAAACCTTCTGCAGGTTTGATATGTGCAGGAAGGGCATTATACACTGCATTAAATATCACACAATAATCTGGCACACTCTCGCAAAAATTTATTTTGATGTTCTCATATTTAGACATAATTTGAAGGGTATTTTTCTTTTCTTCTCATTTGTCTACAAATTGTCGATGCAAGGTTTCTAAAGTGTCAATAGTGGCTGTTGGTAGAGCTCGAAACCATTTCCTCACTTCCCCTCCCAGACTTTGTGCAAACAACCTCATCTTCACATGCTCAATATAAATTTCATGAAAATCAAAGAAGTCATTCATCTTGTCTACATGATTTTGGGTTGTCATAGGATAATTATTGTTGAACAAAGGGATTTTGGTTTGGTAATCTTGGGGCATAGCACCCGGGTTCTGAGGGAGAACACAGGGGGCATATCTTGCAGCCATAATGATTGGAGGTGGGGGATTTATAACAGGGATTTGGATGCTTGATGTAATCAAGGGAGGATTGATCACTAATTGAGTAGTGTGAATAATAGATGAAGTGATGGTAGAAGAAGATGAGATCTGAGGTTTTTTTATTACCCAAGCATTTATTTGTGAAGAAAATTTCTGCAGATCATCAATAACGTGTAAACGTTGTGACCCTGATTGAGAATGTGAAAACAGATCTTCAAAAAGACTATGAAAGGAAATGGAGGAATCAAAAACTATTTCTTCAACCCTGTTATCACTCAAAAAATGAAGCATCATTTGAAAAATTTAAATAGGTTGTAGGATTCATTTTTTATATTGTTGGTCAAGGGAAATTTTAAATTTTTCTTGTTTAATTTTACCCTAAGGTATAAACCCACTCATTTTCAAATCCCCTCATCTCATATCACTCATTATTTTTTGGCAGATTTCAATTCCCAGGGTTTTTTACCGAAAATATCATTTTAGCTAAGAAACCACAGTTTCGTAGCAAAATACACTGAGAAATGTCACTTTTCGCTATGAAACTGCTGATAGTTTCGTAGCAAAAACACCTAGATTTACACTAGATATGCTACGAAAGTGCGGTTTCCTGTATCTCTTGTCATGTTAGCTGTTAGGTGTTAGAATATCATTGGTAAAGGGTAAGTTAGATACTATTCGAGTCATGGAGGGATAAAATCAAGGTACATGGTCAAGTATGAAGTTATCATCACTAGTTTAGGCATGTATGAGTCATCATTGTGTCATGAGAAGATATAAAAACTTCAAAGTCTTTCCTAATTCAGTCATTTCTCATTTCTCATTCCTTATTTGCATGATATCGAGCTCTGTAGAGCTATTTCATTAAGCCAAAGTTGTGGCTGGTGTTTTCAAAGGTTTACATTGAGCATTATCAAGCGAGGCTGTGAAGACATAGAAGAAACCATGGAAGAAAAAAGAAGAACAAACAAGGGTGGACAATGTCTGAGATATGAACTAGCATATATAAATTTGATCAATGAGGACCCAACAACTGTGGAAGTATTCAAAAGGACAGGTTGCTTACAGTTTTGTGAGAAATTACAAGGCATGCTAGGAAGCTATTAGAGAGCAGTAAAGAGATTCATCCACCTACTGACATAGTCCAGCTATCACAAGACATCATTGACCTCTCATCACCTGCAGAGAAAGATACAATTAGTAAATCAAAAAAAGGAAAAGAGAAAGTGATGGAAAAAATATGGTTTCAACTCCTTGAAGAACAATTGAAGTTGTCCAATCATGAAATTGCTGTTATGAAAAGAGCAGCAAGGAAACACAATGTGGAGAAGGTTCAGTTTGAAAATATGAAGGCAATTTGGGAAGAACAGGTTGACAGTGTTTCCAAGACTCTAGATAATACACATCAGCTTATCAAATGGACCATTCCACTGAGGAAAGAGGTCAAACATGTCAGGAAAATGAACACACATTTTAAAGCCACCAATAGAAATTTGAAAGATCAGGTTAAGGACCTCTAGGAGCAGCTTGAACTAATTCATGAGGAGTTAGAGAAAAAAGACCTTAAAATGACAGTAGTTGAAGAGCTAATTGCTCAACTCATCATCAATGAGCAAGAAACCCCTCAAGAGTCATAGTGTAAGCTAGTTTATGGTTTTGAAGACTAATGGCATGTGAGAAACTGATTTTTTGCACTTAGAAGGTAGAGATTTGAATTTACACAAAATTCTGGATTTTTTACTGTTTTCAGCAGTATCGTAGCATGCTTGGGCTTGAAGAACAACAAAATGCTACGAAACTACTGTAGCTTTTATTTTTTATTTTGACCCAGTTTTGGGAGCTTTCAAGAGGATAAATTTGTATGGGAGATGTATTAAATAAGAATGAACACCATGTAGAAGGAAAGAACCAAAAACATTGATGGCAAATGGAATTTTTGCAGCGCTACGAAAGTACGCTACGAAATTGTTTTACTTTCGTAGCGTAATGTGTTGGAGATTTTTAAGTAGGTTTTTTGGCATATTTGGACAACTGGATATTATCCAAGTGTTAAAGGACCATGAAAGCAGTTATTCAACACTTAAATACCATGAAATGAAGACAAACTACCAGCCAAAGCATTCGTTGAAGATGAAGACTAGTTTTCCTAAAAAACAGGGTTTTGTTTCTAGTTTTAGAGGAGGTCATGATTAAGAGGTCATGTAGTGATGAGTCTCATCACCCCTATTCGAACATGTGAACGAATAATTTTCAAATATGTAATTTTTGTTAGAGATAAGGTTGTTAAATGTAATAATGAACAGTTTGAGTCCTATTAGGAAAAGGACTATCAAATACGATAACTGTCAATTTCTCATTAAATAGATGTTTTATGGTTATACAAGGTGTCATTAGGAAAAAAAATCGATGAATCTAGACAGGAGGAAAATCATCTCGTGATGTAACAAGTCTATTAAAGGGTAGAGAGTCGAATTTTTCAAGGGTTGGAGATTTTTTGGAAAAACTGCAGCTTTATGTAATTTGACTATTTCAGTAATACAAAGACTTATTTCTTGACCAACTGAGATTCCGATTGAGTTTTTAGTGCATATATTATCTATATCTTTTATGTGTATCATTTGCAGTGGTTTTCATCTTTAATACTCAGAATTCATTCATGTAATGAACTAACTTCCTTTATAGATGAATTGACTGTGTATTTTCCTGTTTCATGTGTGTGTACTATTACTAAAAAATATTACCTGCCTCAGCTTCCATGTCAAGTGAACTAACTACTGATTCACTAAGAATGTTGACTCCATAAGCCCAATGTTTGCATATTGATACTATTTTCAACCTACAATCATCATAAGAAAGTTGTTTTTCAAGTAGAGTTAGCCATCTAAATACATTTTTATTCAATATCATTAACCTTTGAGAGAGCCCTCTCAGACTAAAGAGGATAAGCTTTAGTCACAGGATTGGTTTGAAAGAGTTACATGAGATTGTCTGATTAGTAGACTATCAGGTGAAATTTTGTGATAACAAACCCAACTCAACGATTTTCTCCGGAATAATCTTTGTTCAAAATGTATATCAAATTCAATATCTTGCAAGTTTTCTAACTTTCCAGGGAATGAATTAGCTCCGGGAATAGAACTTTTCTCTGATTTATTTCCAGTTGAACTAGATGTCTCCACAATAGTTTTGGATTTTCTTCCTATGTTCTGAGGATCAATAACAACGGTAGGAGGATTCAGATCGGGATTGGATCTAGTGTATCTTCAGGAAGCCAATATGTCCAATTTTGAAAACCAATTTTCACTTTACAACTTTCAATGCAGCCTTTGAATAAACTATAAACTTATCATCCACAAGTTTAACAATTTCAATGAAAGCTTACTAGGGTAGATCGGATCTTAATATTTTCTTCCCCAATGGAGTCGCCAAAATGTTATCACTTGGATTGAACCTCGGGCTGAAGAAGGCAATTTCTAGGAAACCACAAACCACACTTAGCCAAGTAGCTAGCCATACTAGGCAAGGAGAGGGCTCTCTCCGTAAATATCACAACCAATATGACTGAGGAAAGAAGATATTAGGCTAGTTATAGCAGCTCAAGGTTTTTATTTTTATTGTATAGGGTTTTACTGGATCAGAAGGAATAAAATAGTTAGGGCAAGGGAAATTAGGTCAAAATTTGCAGGGTGTTCTATGGGGCAAGGTAGGCATAGTGATTTATCACTTTAGGATTTCAATGGGTGGGATGATCAAGACAGGTGAGGAGCTAGAAAGAGCATGGTGAAATCATCAGTTCTTTCTAAACTGAAGAAATTTACAGACTGTGAATATTTACCCAAAACAGAGCATAAAAATTATGGATTCTATTCATCTAACTTGAAAACATTCACTTAATAGCAATGAAATGATGGATGAAATAAAAAGAACATTCTAACATATGAGCAAAAAAGGATAACTGAAACTAAACACCATACCACAGGGATCCCATAAAAATAGCTGCAAATTTGATTAATATTCCTGCTCAGAACTGATACAAAGTGTGTCTCTTCAAAATCCAAGCATCCAATTGAGTCCAACCCTTACAAATGAGAAATAAGAAGAAGATATAGACCTCAAAACCACTCTCCCTAGCCTCAGGGAGTCGAATCCATGAGATGAGGATCAATTTCTACCAAATACTGAATAGGAATCTAAAGGCTAGGAAGACCAAACAACGTGCCTCTAAAAGAGAGGAAACAGATTCATTTGACCTCTAGAGGACTCAAGTTAATGAATTTACCCATAGTAAACTAATACTCATCATAATTACATCCATATTTACCAATTACATCAGTGAAAGACCAAAATAGTGAGTAAAACTAAAAAATCACGTGAAAAACAGAGAAACTTTGTCCTAAGCGCAGCGCCAAGGAGGAAAAACATAGGTCTTCTTGCCAGTCACTTTTGTCTGACTTCCCGGTGTCAAAATTGAGCTCATGATAGCTAATTGGAAATCCCATCCTGTCTAATTTCTAGATCTTCTTTTGGTCTCTTATTTGGATTTGATTTTACCCCTCAAAACTGCATTCTCCCAAGATTTCCTCTAAGCACTACGCCATCCTGAAAAAGAGGCAGAAACATGATTTTTTGGGTGCTTTTGGCCCTTTTTCCTAACCAGTTTTGCTCCAAATTCTTATAAAAATTATAGGGGGTATGTCCTCATAATTATGAAACCAATTATGTCTTCCTTTTTCTCATTAGATGCCCCAAGAAAAAGCGCAGCGCCTTGAGGCGCTGCACATAGGGCAGAATTTCCTATGTTTTTCCAAAATTGCCCAAAAACTCAAAAATCTTCAAAATTTTCAAACCTTCTCAAAATTTGTGGGATGGGCCCACAAACACATGTATATTTTGAGCTAAGGAGGCTTCATCAAGCATATTGAGTTTATACCCTCCTTTCTTGCCCTTCTGGATCTTCCTCAATTTATCCTTCATCTGTTTGACCTTGATATTGAAAATTTTGTTCCGGGTCTGATAGTGATGGGCCATGTGCTTGAGAATCTGATTGTCTTTGTTGGATTTCACTAGCAGCTTCTCCAAGTGAATTTTGACTCCCAATTTATAGTTGCACATTTTTATTTTGTTGAATAAAAATGGGTAAAGTGACCCATTTATGTAATAAATATGAATACAATCCCTTACAGTGTGAAAATGGATCATCATGGAACTGGATTTCACTTCCTCATGTGTGAAAGAGGTTAAATTGCAAATGGACAAGGAAAAATTGACCATGTCAAACTGCGTTGGCATGAGTTGGCAAGCACTAGGTGAGACAACGCAGTTTTAGTGGAGGAATATTCCATGAGGGAGGAAACTTCTAGAGGAAGAAAGATGGAGGCTTCATTGTGTTTAAAAGAGAGGCAAGGCAGCCCATTGAGATTATCTTTGATCATTTGATTATTTGTCTAGGGAGACAAATTGTTGCCTCTTGCTGTTCAACAGAGTTGCAGTTCCCTCGGGCACGAGGGAGTCCTATTTAGGATTTCCTCTCCTTCTTGAGTAGCTCATGAAGGATTGCACTCATCCTCCATATTCTGGCATTCAGGCCATAGCATCAGCCATCTTCATCAGCGCAGTGTCTGCAGCAGATTATTGTGCAGTGTAGCTGGGTGTTGCTAGAGGTTTCCTACAACACCATTTCTAGATCTTTCAGAGGAGGGAAGTTATATACTTTCGGGAGGTTAGTGTGGATGGTTTCTGAGCATAATCCACTATCATTGGTAGGAGGCCAACCATTTTCATCAGTCATAGCACATATACTCTCATAGACTGCGTTCTAGTTGGAGCACATTTGCAGTGAGGGTTTTGCAGAAATTTCAGAGGGTGGGATCTTTGGTGTAGGGATCAGCCTTGCACTTCAGATTTCCAAAGGAGAAGGGATATTCATCAGCTTCATCCATTCAGCCTTCTCCATTCCACTCCATATATTGAGTTGCTGCAGCTACCCAGCAACTCCGGCATTTTGACAGTTTTGCATATTTAAGCCAATCCTTCTAGGATTGACTTGAGGTAGTGATTGGGAGCTTAGATCTTATCTCCCAATGATATATGAGTCATGTATATGTATATCCATGTTTTTTTTCACTCAGTACAGCAGTCTCCCTTCTATGACCGCGCAGTTCCTATTCATGGGTATTCTGCTATGATGCAACATTGTGTATTTTGGCATATGTTTGCATGGAAGGCTTATTGCCTTATTATTATGATGTTCATTGTATCATTTTGCTGCTGATATTCATAATAAAATGGCTCAATGGTTTTCATACATTTTGGCATAATGTGTATTCACTGCTATTTCCAGTTTATGTCTTTACTTATTGCTGTAGCTGCATTATTGGGTTATCTTGAGAGATTCCCGATCTTGTTGTTGTTGGAAAAAATACTGAGAGGGGGGGGGGGTGAATCAATATTTAGAGATGACTGAAATTTTTTTCCTTTTTCTTTCTCTTAAACCCATACGCTACTTTACTGAACCCAACTCACGTATACACGCGGATATCCTTAAGAAAACTTGCGTATGTCCAGAGATCTTATTATGCATGTAATTCTTTACTTAGATCATTGCATCATTCATTCATCAGATGTTTAGTAAGTAGTAAGCATGTGCAGTAATAACAGAATAAACCATCACACATAAGCAACACACATGAACACCATTATTTAAGGTGGAAACCCAATTCGGGAGAAAACCACCGCTGCTATCGTCTCTGTCTTCAATATTTATTATAAAGAAAAATTCTTACAATGCTGTACTGGCGCAGAATCATACCAGCACACAGGCACCCACCTGTAGAAGGCTGCAACCTTATCTCGTTCTCCAGCCATTACTGGAAGGGAGCTCCAACCCCCTGAGCTCGTTTACCAGCCTCTCCTAGAAGGGAGCTACTACCCCCTGCTCTCGTTTACCAGCCTCTCTTGGAAGGGAGATACTACCCCCTTCTCTCGTTTACCAGCTACCACTGGATGGGAGCTACAACCCCCTCACTGAAGGCTTCGACCCTCAGCACCACTGCGAACCACGTTTCATCAATTTTCATACTGGATCCAATAGCTTCCACACAACATACCTTGTAGGCCACTTTTCATCAGATTTTCAGACTGGACCCACTCCACACATTTAAGCTCAACATATATCAAACTGAAACTTATAACCCCATCAATTCATTCATTGAATCATCAACCAATCAACCAACAACTTGATCTTCAATTAACATAATCAACAGCATATTCAACATTCAAACAACCCAGATCTGTATGAATACATCATTGACAGATAGCAGTAAAACAACAAAACAGATCAGACGTTTCATTCCACACACTTCAGCAAAACCCTAGATTCCATATGCGCTTTTACTTCACTGAACCTGCGTATATACGCGCTTTCACAGAGACAAACCTGCGTATACCTCTACACATATTTCAAGACTAACCTCATATTCCATACGCGCTTTTGCTGAAACCAACCCGCGTATATACGCGCTTTCTCTGCCACGAACCTGCGTATAGATCTGCAAACATTGTAGGGCTGCACAACTCTTCAGAACATATAAATAGCTCAGATCTTACCCTTCACTTCAGCACAGATTCGCCAGATCACAGATCTAAACATTCCATAAACAGATCTAGAAAATACATAGTCATTTCAGATCTAGAGATCCCTCTTCATCATTTTCTTCATAGGTGCATTATTAATTCAGATCAATCAATAAACTGTTGCCCTTCCATGCAGATATACTTCAGAGTGAAGTATTCATTAAACCCCAGACCTATGCACACCCTTTCACTCTGATCTTCTTCTCCTTATATAGATTTAGCCTTTTTCAATACCATGAGTCAAAACCACTCAACTGCTGATGGTATTCCTGGACGGGATCAAATAGATAATCCAGCACTCCATACTGTGGGCCAATACCATGGTCATGTCCCCTGGTTTTATAAATTTAGAGCGCAAATAGGCATACGCGACTTGGAGGTTTGTATCCGCGTGTATACGCGATTTCTCTTCAAACTAGATGCGTATATACTAGTCCTGAATGTATACGCGGGTTTCCTTCACAAAAGTGGTGTATACATTGAATCCATACGCGGGTTTTCTTCATAAAAGTAGCGTATACATTGTGACATATTATATTTATCATTTCTCTGGTACTTACTGAAATTCCTTTTTCTGCTACTTCTGAACTGATCTGTAGATACATCATTTTTACATCTTTAAAAAATAGGTTGCTATCAAAATGCAACTCATCAAGTAGGTTTCCATCAAGGAAAACTTCATCAAGTAGGTTGCCATCAAGGACAACACATTGCATCATATTGCCAACAGTTGTATTCCCTCTTGGGAATATTGTCCCTTGACAACACTCTATAGATAGAGTTTGATAGTGAGCCAGGTAGCCTCTGGAGCTCGTCTTTCTTCATGAAGGTGAAAAATCCAGTAAATGCCCCTTCAGTCTATCTCTAGAATAGATTTCCTTGTCATTTGAAAATGTTTCTGAAAAAGGAACATTACATTCGGGTTTCACCAGTTGTTTTACTATGCAGGAAAGCCTTTCCCTCTCTAAAAACAACATCATAGCCCTTGTCTTCCAACATCGCCACAGAGATAAGATTCTTCTTCAATCCTGGAACATGCATGACATCCTTCAATATGAAAGGTTTACCAGACTCCCTCTCAAAGGAAATGGTCCCGATACCAGTCGCACTGTATCTACCATCATCGCCCATCTTGATGTGCACTCCAAGATCCTTCTCATCCAGATCACTAAATAAATCTTTGTCTCCGGTCATATGGAAAGACGCACCACTGTCAAGAAACCACACTGATCCCATCACACTTGAAACCAAGCATGTGATCAGCAAAAAATCCAGCTCAAACTGCAAGGCTAAGGCCTCTCCAGTTGCAGATCCAATAGCCTGCTTATTTTTCTTTTTCTATGGACAATTAGTGGCGTAATGTTCGTGTTGGTGACAGTGAAAGCACTTCACCTTGGACAAGTCCTGCTTCTTGCCTTTCGCACCGGATTGAGAAGGATTTTTATTTCCCTTCCCTTTCCTTGCTTTGCAGCCAAAGCGAAATTTTATTCATCTTCATTCTTCGATGAAGATCCATCCCTATTACCCCGCCTTATCTCCTCCTGCACAAGGTCCGACCAAGGTCACTCCCATCCCGACAGTTTCTCCTGACCATTGACAGAGTCCTCGTAGCTATTCTAACTCTTCGGAACCCCAAGGTGAGCCAAGATCACCAAGTCCTCTTCATCTACAGTAGCCCCCACACTTCCCAGCTCATCCTTGCAATGGACGAACTTCGTGAGGTACTTGGGTAGACTGTCGCCTTTCTCCATTTTTATTTTTCTGAGCTTGTCTTTAAGCGCCAACTTCCTCTGGTCGCTTCTGCTTTGGAACAAGTCTATCGAAGCTTTCCACATCAATAATGGAGAAGATTTACCGTGAAGGCTAGACACTATGTGATCCTTTACACCTTCCAACAGAATCCTTCGACATTTTGTTGTCTTCTTTTGCCATGCGTCAAGTGCGGTTGCATCGCTAGAAGCAGGTTTTGGAATTTCTGCATCTATGAACTCCTTCAACCCATTATCATCCAGCACCACCTCCATCCTGTCCTTCCATGCAATATAATTCGAGCTTCCATCAAGGGCATACTCCAATCTCAATCCGTTGAAAGACATTTCAATGAATGCTCAACTGCGACACCAAGAAAACACTGCAGCAAATTTGAATTCAACCAGCACAAAACTCAACTGCTTCAATAATTGCAATCTGCTCTGATCAATATCACTCTGATACCATGTATAAATTATATAACATATGTGTTATATATCCAATATTCTCCTGATCACACACTATTTTAACTTCATGCACAATACATAATCTATTCCACTATTGATCATCACATGCAGAAATTAAATCAATTGCAATGCACACATGAAACCATAAAAATTCACACACATTAACATAGATCTTTAATGGGAAATCCTGAAGCTAAAAACCCCAACTATCTGTATATAATATATGTCATAAATATCATGTAACAATCCTCATACAAAGCTGAACATGTCAAGCTCTCAGTACAATAAAATCACTACACACTAATTAGGCTAGATATTGCAAATCCATGCACCGATCTCTGCCACCTGCTAGCCTGCCTCTACTGCGTAATCCCTGCTAAATAATTGCTCTGAATGAACTCTAATCCACCAATCTTGCACTGCACAATCCTCATTGGCATCTCCACTGAGTGTTGGATGCAATCAATGCATCACTATAGTCACAACTGATAGTCACACTTGCTCTTTCACCTACCTCTCCACTGGTCTCCACTGAAACTGTCCATGCACTGTATTTAACTGATGTATTCTTCAGTTGATTAATGAGTTATTATTTAGTGAATTAATTAACTAATTAATTGACACCACTCTCACCAGTGTATCAATCAGTTTGACTAGATACAACTAGCTCAACTAAGTTTAACTGAGTTAAACTAAATACAACTCCACCAACTACTTCTATAACTCCACCAAAATCTGTCACATGAGTTCTAAATAAAGTCCTCATGCATTAGCTCCAGTGAATCCTCAGGAATAGATTAATTCCTTATGTCAGCTGCTGTGCCACATCTTTGCACTTAACTGAAGTGCTCCAAGAGAATAAGATAATGTTTAGAGTCCAAATATTATTAAGAGCTAATAATATTCGACGTATCTATTTTTAGACTCGCAATCTAAAAATAGATTCCGCCCAATATGTATAAAAATAGAAGTCCATATATTTTTCCAACTTGACCAACCATCAACAAATAGCATCCTGCAACTCATAGAATATGATCGACATGTCTTAAAATAGACTTTGCGCCAAAAATAGCCTGCGGGCCCACTTAGTGAAGGCGACTCTTTTCACTAAGCTCATCATCTTGTTGAATCTCAACAATATCATCTCCTATAGTGATATTGTCCCATATAGGGTTATATTGAATCTATAATGGGTACGAGAACAACTTCTCACTGATCATGCTAGGTTTTCAAGACTCTATAACTCAGGCCTTTATCATATGCAGGCACTTCACACTCCATGGTTTCTTCCAAAACCTAACCTCACCAAATCCTAATAACCAGGTTTCCTAGGGTTTCCTTCAAACCATATCATTCTTTTAGTTCTCCACCATCCATTTTACTTATTCACCAGATTCCTCACAAGGGTGATCTCAATGACTTTCTTCATCCCAACTTTGATATCATGTTAGTTTATTCCTCACAAGGGTGATCTCAATGACTTTCTTCATCCCAACTTTGATATCATGTTAGTTTTTCTTTAAGATTGTATTGTTATTTGCTTTAGATAATTGGATTGCATATTTTATACATTGAATTCTACCCACAATATCATAACATCGTTAGCAATTATGTAGAAATAACAATAACAACATTGCAGGAGAATATAAAGGAACAACAGAAGAAAAACATGCATAAATAAGGACACCAAAATTTTGTTGGAGACTAGGGAAAAACCCAACAAGGGGGAAAACCTGGAATTTAATTCTTCTTCTTCTATTAGATTTAATCAATTGTTCATATGAGATACAAAGTACAATTTCATTGCTATTAAAAATATATCATAAGATCAAAATTATGTTTCATAATAGTGAGATAGATCATAGATAAACCATTACATTGTAACCACGAGCGAGATCATAATACAACCATATTCCATATATAACACAAAGGAGTTGTGTGAATATAACACATAAGAAATAAGTGAAAAATATATAACAAAAATAAATTGTGTGCCAAGTATATAACACAGAGATACTGTGTGCCAAATATATAACACCACTACAAGGAAAAGACCCTTTAGCGGAGGTTATAAAGGAGGTTTTAGTGTTATAAAATTGGCCAACATTGTCAAAAAAACATTTTCTACCACATCCGTTTTTGGATGCGGAGGTTTTGGCAGAGATTTTAACAAAAATTCAACACAACTAAAAAAAAATGGGTGGCCGGAGGTTATTACGAATGTTTTTTCGTTGGTGCACTACTCTGGCTTTAACGCATCGGTGCATACATTCAGAAGGCGCCCCAGGGCGGTCTAGGGAGAATGCACCAGGCTGTTAATGTATAAAACAACACTGAGCGTAGTGTTGGTGATACAATGCACGGGGCCGTTCTAATTGGTCTTGGAATTTGAGCGGTGCCCATAGGTCATATCAACGCACCGATGCATATACCTTTATGATGCACCGGTGCGCCATATCATAGAAAGCCACCGAGATTTATAATTGGTATCGGTATTCGTGCGGTGCACATGGATCATATAAATGCACCAGTGCTTATATATACATAAACGCCCCGGTACACAGTATCACACAAACGCACCGATATTTATAACTGGTATGGGTATTTTTGTGGTGCCCATAGATCATAAACGCACTGATGTGTATAGACACCGGTGCGTATAGGAATTGGCACATATAGAGACATAAACACACCGGTTGATAGTTACTGACACGCACTGGTTTTCATTTTGTTTTTTTTAGAAACATCGACCCGTGACAGTCCAATTATTGTGATTGTTTTAAATTCATTATTCATCAAAAGTCGACACATCTTATAAAAATATTCAGATTATTTACATTTTTATTAATGCATTTGAATGTGATTTTTGGATTAATTTGTTATATCATATCAAAATTATTGTGGTTTTAAAAATTCATTATTCATCAAAAGTTGACACATATATGTCTTATAAAAATATTCATATGAATTAAATTTTTATTAATGAATTTGAGAACGAAAAAGGAGAACGCAATAGAATAAATTAAAACATATTTTATGATTATATATATATAGTATATATGAATAAGACAGTCTTTATCATACAAAATGGAACATTTAATATTTGTATCCCTATGTCTTTCAATTGGGACACTATGTCCATTACATTAAACAAAATGTCTGATTTCACAGACATATTTCAAAAAATAAAACGCCTTGCTTTGATATCCAAACACAGTGATCATCATTCTTTGCTTGAACTTCTCTCACTGCTAGAGCTACTTCCATCACTTGGGTTATTTTCTGGAATGTTGTGTTCACTGCGTTGATTTTTTTCTTCTTCTTCACCTTCCATCTACAAACATAAAAATAAACTGAAATGAGTGTATATACATTGGTGAGAATAATAAAAATTGCAATATTAAATAATATACATCAATGTAAATCGAAAAGAAAAATGACGTACCATAGCAACAATTGAGTCATAAACTATACACATTCTTTCAAAACCATGTACCATGCCATCTTTCAAAATTTCATCTATTGGCGCAGTTCCATACTTTGTTTCTTGCAAGTTTTATACCCCATAACAAATCATATATTTAATATAAAAGATGTTTTTTGTACTATTAATTATAGACGGAGCTAAGTAAAACAAGATCGATAGATGCTTATAAATTAATTAGATTATGATATGCCAACATATCCTCACAACCCATATTTAACCCAATTTCAATCAATTCATCTGATGGTTCTTCTTTGTATGTTAGCACCTATTTCAAGACATTCAATGATGATTTTTGTAAAACAACTTAAAAAATACAAAAATGAAATCTAGTTAAGTTGTTATAAGGAAGTAAAAATTACTCACAAAATTAGAGATCAACCATTTTCTTCCTTGTCGTCCTATTTTATGTGCTGAATGGGTTCCATTTTCTTTTCTTTTCTGCAAGAAAATTCTTGAAAATTAATATTTAATGCTAAATTTTTTATTTATTGTACCTGATGATCGAAAAATTCAATGATTACATATTACATTTGAAGCACGTTGTTGTTGTTAGAAAGAAAATCTATACATTCGTTCCACTAGATCCTTCAAACTTTTGTAAAAGTTTTTCCCCCTTTCATTAACTTCCAACACCACTCCAGATGAGCTAAGGAGAAATTGATTTTCATTTGCATGTTCTATTTTCTTTTCTTTTCTTAGAACAACATTCCTTTTCTGAGTTGTTGGCCCCTATAGAACATTAAAAAAATGTGAATTAGTAGACTGTTTGACACATGTTATCTAATAATTTTAAGTATATTATTAATGATAATTAAAAAAAGAAACTCATATTGGATCGATAGTATTTTTTCATTCACCTGATTCATCCTTTTGCAATTTTTCCATTAAAATTTTACGCTCTTCTGGTCCTAGATCAGAAATAATCATATCGAGCTTCGTTATTTTGTGGCTCTTCATGATACACAGTAAACAATACATATTAGTTAAACTTACATATAGTTCAAAAATAATATTTTTTATAAATAATTTACAAAGAACTTGCCTTTTTTGCTTTTCTTGATGTGTTAACAGTATTTTTGTTACTTGATCTCTTGTCATACATTTCTTTATCAATTTGAAACATGTACCATATCATTCATTAATATATTTATAAATAAATTTTCAACTTTTCAGGTAGAAAATAAATCTCAAGACATCGGTACGCCTTTCATGAGGTCCGCACCACAGCCGATGCGTGGGGATATTAACAACGCACCGCAAAATAGTATAATACACCGTACGGTGCGTTTGGTATTATAAACGCACCGCAAAAATTAGTGTAATAGACCTAACGGTGTGGGGGGTATTATAAATGCACCGCAAAAATGGTTCAATACGTCGTACGATGCTTGCCTAGTTAAATGGAGCACCGGTGCCCTATTTCATATTTGGTGCACAGATTTAGAAAAAATGTTTTCATTTTTTTTACTAAAGTACTTGCGCGGTGCGCTGTATAATACAGTGCACCGGTGCGGTATCGTACGCAGGGCGCACCGGTAAAGAAAAATCCATTTTTTCAAAAATTCACGCAATGGTCGAATGGATTGGGATCCGACTATGCAATTCGTCCCGTGGGTTGGATGTCAATCTAAAATGAAAAACCCTAATTTTGAAATCACAGAAACAGGGAGAAGAAAGGGAAAAAACAAAAAATGAAGGGTTTAGGGTAAAAATGGATAAAACTGTAGAAAAAAGTAAAAAACTACAGAAAAAAAAAAGTAAAAAAAATAATCAAATTTAATCACGAGATGGTTTCAAATTCTATGATAAAAGGTTTGAATCACCATAGGTTTGGTTTCTGATTGTCTGAATACTTCTGTTCGAACGTAGTTCGCTGCTCCACAATGACCTCTTGCTCTCTTGCTCCAGGTCTGTCTCCTGCAAATATCTGGCTGAAAATTTTAGCAAAAATAGTGAAATAATGAAAAGTGTTTAGTATTTAAAGAATTATTTTATGAAATAAGATTTTCAAAAATATTTTTCCGCCCATTTTTCAAATTGCCGATTTTTTTTCACTTAAATAAAATAGAGTTTCATTTTTTTTATTTGTGTTTATTCGTTACCGGTGTGGCAAAATTTTGACGTACCGGTGCGTCGTATTAATATGATGCACCGGGGCGTGTTAGGAAGATAAGCGCACCAGACTGTATAAGTTCTCTTTTTTTTGTATGTAAGATCATGTAATATCCCGAAATGGAAATCAACAGTTTTTTCACCACTGAAATGTTCCTTTGTCGGAAATATGAACAAGGCTATGTCAGAGATTGACTGAGAGGGATTTTACCAGTTATTTCACCTCTAAAGAGAGGATGAGAACCGGATCCTATCTGTCCCTTCCTCAGATTCTGCCTATAGCTATGAAAATATTTCTTCCTCAGGAAGATCTTGCTCAAGGGAGTGAGCTACAGCAATATGCAAAACATAAGCATGAAGAGTAACTTGCTCAAACTTCAGAAAATTCTGGAGAACTCATAGCCATCTCATTATAATAATAGCAGCTACAAATGTATACAAAATCTTGAGGGAAATGATGCTCAAGATGAACAATGCCAATCCTCAAGGCAGGAATACAATAATCATGAGATAAACACAGCTACACAAGTGAGCGCTAGCTATGATTGCGCAGTCCAATGGAGACACTGCAACATGTAATATGATAATGAAATGATATTACAATAATAGCTCAAGAAATGAGGGGGAGCAGGCTCTCAACCCCTGAAAACAACACTACAACAATCCTCTAAAGGATTGGATATAATATATGTAAAAAATATAGAAATACAATAATGTCGGAGTTGCTAGGTAGCAGTAGCAACTAAAAATATACAATAGAAGGAGGAGAATGAATATGGCCTGCAAACTGAAACAACCTCCTCCAATGGATTCCTTAAGTGAAAGGCTGATCCCAGCACAAGAAATCTCTTCCTCCAAAATGGTGGAGCAAACCCCCATTGCAGAAAAACTCTGAGATAACGCAGTCTATGGAAGGGACTGTGCTGATGAAGGTGGGAGAAGCTTGGCCTTCTGCCAAAATATGCAAATCAGCTCTAGAAACCCTCCTTGTTGATCCTCTCAAAGAATAGGAACTCCTTCCTAGGAGAAATGATACAAGGAATGGTGTTGTGGAATCTCCTCCACAGCAACACCTGCAACACAACCCAGTGACTACGTTGTAGATGAAGAAGTGGCTATGGCCAAATTCCTGAATATGGAGAAATGAAGAGCAATCCTCCTTGATCTACTCAAGAGAGGAGAGGAACTCCTAAACATGAATCCCTCGTGCCAAAGGCACTACAATTCAGTTGAACAGCTGGAGATTGCAAATAGAATCAAATTCCAAATCTTCAATGATAATCTCTATGGCTGCCTCATCCTCCTTATATGCAAAATGATGTCTCTATGCCATGGACCCCACCCAATTAGGGTTTGCTTCATCTAGAAGTTTCCTCCCTTTCTAGCTACGCTGACTTCCCAAGCAAGCTACACCCTCTCAAGCTGTGTTGTTGACTTGGTCAACATGGCCTCATCCTCATGTGTTTGCCCCCTTTTCATACTAGGAGGTGCAAAAATGGCTACTCCATGGATCCCTTCCCACTTCATGTGGAATTTTATTTATGCAAATGGGTCTCCTTACCCATTTTATTTATCTGCTAGATAAAATGAGAAAAAATTAATGTTCCAATTTATTTGAAAAAATTTGGAACATTACAGTCCTCCCCTCCCAAAGATTGCTTTCCCTCAAGCAAGTGAAAGGATAGATTGTGTTTTCTTCTCCTTTGCCTGTAGCATCCTGGTATGATGATCTCCTCCAAGTGTAGTGATGCTATATCATCAATCCAATCCTCCACAATGTTCCTCCTTGGCATGCAAGTAGCTGTCAAGCCATCATCATGTAAGGCATAATGCTCAAGAGGATAGCAAGTGGTGTGTAGTGGTTCCCCCTTGAGGAATGGAGTCTGAAATCTAATGGGAATTGTATCCCCCATATGGTCCATCCATCCCCAAGCTATGTTCCATGCGAATTGAGTCACCTCCCAACTAGGCAACTCAGGGAAACTGTCATCCACCTTTGGCTCCGACAAAGAAGGTGGGCTGAAAATTTGCACATGGTAGACCATACAGTCTACCCCACGCTGTCCATCTCTCCACTTAAGATAAGTGTAGAGTTTATGCTTATCCTGGGATGCAATAATGTTTCCATCAAGTGGCAATAAGAAGGCCGTACCTCCCAAAGTATCTTCCCCAACATTGCAAGACATGTTGGCCCAAACATCCCCATATGTGATGAGTCGGGAATCATCCTCATATGGTCTCATACCCATCATATGGCTCACCTCATAATAAAACATTGCTGCTGCTGTAGTGGCCATACCATTTCTCATGTTCCCATCAGAACATGCAATGCAAAAGATGTGAGGGACTCCTCCCTCAGTGGACACATCCATCCTATGTGTCTCCTTTTCAACCCTGCTCCTCATGAAGGCATGAATAATAGAATCATAGGGAGAAAATAGGAGCATCATGCTTGCTGCCATGTGTAACAAATGAGAAGGACAATGGTCCCTCAAGTGCAACCAGCACAGCTTAGTGCTCCACTGCCATAGAGACTGATATAAATTGTGGCTGCTCAACCACCGGTGTGTTGCATCAATCTCCTCACAAGCTTGGGGAAGGTAAAGGATACCTGCTGAAAATTGAGCATGTCCTCCATGATCTCTATCCTCTCCAAGTCCTCCAAGATAATGGCCATTAGCCATGCTTATGGCCCCTAATAAACCATGAGGTCTAGAAAAATGTATGCTCCTTCTTGGAGCATTCTCCTGCATGTGTATGGTTAAGGGATGCATACATATATCATACAAATGATCATGTGGGAAAAAATGTACACCCTTACCATGTTCTCTGCTCATATCATTTGAGGGACTCATAGGTGAATCTCCTCTCATCCATAAAGGGAAAAGGGGTGGCTGTGCTGATTCCCCCATCTCCATATGGCTGGTGCATCTCCCCCTCTGCTGATCATCAGATGTCCTGCAGGTGAAAGAATCATTGGAATATCCAACCAATAGTTGGGAGTTCCAATGCAGATATATCCTCCATAATGATAGCGCTGGTAGTTCCTCATGAAGAACATCTGTCATATGGCTGTCCTCCTCCTCGACATATTCTATGCCCAAGTCACAAATTGGAAGGTTGCTATCCTTCCTATGCTGCTTCTGCCACAAAGTAGAATCTACAATGAGAGTAGGTGTAGGTGAGGTTGAGGAAATGTATCCCTCCATCATGAGTCTATCCAAAACTCCCATTGCTGTCTCAAGCTCTCCCAAGGCTCCCACCTCTATAGAATCAATGAGTGGTGCCTCCAAGTGTGAAGCAACCATCCTCCTCTGCTGAAATAGTGGCTCCCTGGGTGAAATGCCTCCATGTGGTGAGACATTTCTATCAAGGGAAGATTGAACATATGGATGAACACTTATGTCCATGCCCTGACTATGCAATCTAGCCTCCCTCCTTGGTGCAATATCCTCGAAAAATGGATATGGGTGAGTCCTCCTCAACTCATTCTACTAGTTCTTCTCCCCATATTCTCCTTGTGACCCCATGGTTTTACACCTCACCAATAATGACACATGAATTGTGCCCTGATATCCACACATGAGATCTTGAGGATCTTCCTGCAAAATGTCTCCATGCAATGAGACATCATTATCAAGAGATGAATGAATAGATGAATGGAGATAACCCTCCATGCTTCCACTGCACAATCCAATCACCTTCTCGGGTGCATAAAACTCCATAGATGAATAGGGATGTGTACTCCTCATCTCATGATGTTGGGCCTCCTCCCTACTTCTTCCTTGTGTCTCCAAGGTTCCAAACCTCCTCAACAATGGCACAGGTAAAACATGAGATGTGCCTTGATCTCCATACATGAGATCCTGGGGACTTCCTTGCAAATATGCATGAATCCCTCTATATGGAGCAAGAGCTCCTCTTCCCTCTGCATGAGGTGCTAGATCAACTCCAGATCTAACAGCATTGTTGCCCTCAATATCTACAACATGAGTGGGAAACCTCTCAATGATTGGATCCTCCTTTGGAAAAGAGATCCCCATACTCCCTTGCTCTAAGATGTGAGATGAAATTTCCTTCTCCAGCAACTTTTGGTTCAGATTTTTGGCCTCCTCCATTGTTTTCTGAAGAGGCATTGCATTTTCAGGCAAGGGTTTTGTTTGGTATTTTTTGTGCAAACCCATCATGTGTGTCTCAAGAATCCTCCCATCAAATCTCTTCACTAATGCCTTAGTGAAATTTGCATAAGATGTAATGCCCTTATTCTTCAAAGGAAAGGATTCAAAGATCCACCAATCATAGGCCTTACCTCTCATATGCAGCGCTACAACTCTGGTAGCTTGAATTTCAGGAATTTGGTGGTGCTGCAAAAAGGTGTCTAATTCCTCCACCCAAGCTTTCGCTGAATCGGCAAGTGAACCATCAAAATGTGATAGATAGGATCTACCATGCTTCCTTCTCTCCTTGGTCACTCCTCCTTCTTCTTCCATCTTCCTCATGGGACTGTTGGGACTATGGCTACGTTGTCCCTCATAGTGTGTGGTTGAATGCTCACACCCACTATGTACAAATCTAGAGTTTTATTTAGTATCAAACCCTCTTGGGGATTATTCATCTGTTTCCCTCCTAATCTCCTTGATATCTCCATGAATGCTCTGTGCAGATTTAGGAAGAAGCATTGTAAGCTTATCCCCTTTTTCTCCATCAAAAAATGGAGTCTTCTTCCTGCTCAAAATTTTGTCTCCTTCTTGATGAGAATAGGAAGTGCAAGGTCCTTCCTTCTCTCTTTCTTCTTTCTCCTCAACCTCCTCCGAGAGGTTCTTTCCGGATCTAAAAAATGATGAGAATAAGCTCATCCTCTTCATTATCTTGATTTCTTCTTTCTTGGGCTTTGAAGGCCACAGGCTGAGCCAAGAAATATGCTCCGATACCACTGTAATATCCTGAAATGGAAATCAACATATTTTTCACCGCTGAAATGTTCCTTTGTCGGAAATATGAACAAGGCTATGTCAGAGATTGACTGAGAGGGATTTTACCAGTTATTTCACCTCTAAAGAGAGGATGAGAACTAGAGGCTATCTGGCCCTTCCTCAGACTCTGCCTATAGCTATGAAAACATTTCTTCCTCAGGAAGATCTTGCTCAAGGGAGTGAGCTACAACAATATGCAAAACATAAGCATGAAGAGTAACTTGCTCAAACTTCAAAAAATGCCGGAGAACTCATAGCCATCTCATTATAATAATAGCAGCTGCAAATGTATACAAAATATTGAGGGAAATGATGCTCAAGATGAACAATGCTAATCCTCAAGGTAGGAATACAATAATCATGAGATAAACACAGCTACACAAGTGAGCCCTAGCTATGACTGTGTAGTCCAATGGAGACACTGCAACATGTAATATGATAATGAAACTATATTACAATAATAGCTCAATAAATGAGGGGGAGCAAGCTCTCAACCCTTGAAAACAACACTACAACAATCCTCTAAAGGATTGGCTATAATATATGTACAAAATATAGAAATACAATAATGCCAGAGTTTCTGGGTAGCAGAAACAACTCAAAATATACAATAGAAGGAGGAGAATGAATATGGCCTGCAAACTGAAACAACCTCCTCCAATGGATTCCTTAAGTGCAAGGCTGATCCCGGCACAAGAAATATCTTCCTCCAAAATGGTGGAGCAAACCCCCACTGCAAACAAACTCTGAGATAACGCAGTCTATGGAAGGGACTGCGCTGATGAAGGTGGGAGAAGCTTGGCCTTCTGCCAAAATATGAAAATCAGCTCTAGAAACCCTCCTTGCTGATCCTCTCAAAGAATAGGAACTCCTTCCTAGGAGAAATGATACAAGGAATGATGTTGTGGAATCTCCTCCATAGCAATACCTGCAACACAACCCAGTGACTGCGCTCTAGATGAAGAAGTGGCTATGGCCAAATTCTTGAATATGGAGAAATGAAGAGCAATCCTCCTTGAGCTACTCAAGAGAGGAGAGGAACTCCTAAACAGGAATCCCTCGTGCCAAAGGCATTGAAATTCAGTTGAACAGTTGGAGATTGCAAATAGACTCAAAGTCCAAATATTCAATGATAATATCTATGGTTGCCTCATCCTCCTTATATGCAAAATGATATCTCTATGCCATGAACCCCACCCAATTAGGGTTTCCTTCCTCTAGAAGTTTCCTCCCTTTCTATCCGCGCTGACTTCCCAAGCAAGCTACACCCTCTCAAGCTGCGCTGTTGACTTGGTCAACATGGCCTTATCCTCATGTGTTTGCCCCCTTTTCATACTAGGAGGTGAAAAAATGGCTAATCCATGGATCCCTTCCCACTTCATGTGGAATTTTATTTATGAAAATGGGTCTCCTTACCCATTTTATTTTTCTGCAAGATAAAATGAGCAAAAATTAATGTTCCAATTTATTTGCAAAAATTTGGAACATTACAGATCATAATAAAATAATGATAACTATAAAGTACATGAATTTGTTTTCATTATTTTCTAAACTTTATTATGTTACAAAAAATCGTATTATTCTAGATTTGTTATTTGCAAATTTACAAATTTAAATATTTTAATAAAATCATTTCACATTAATACAATTAAAATTTTCACATTAATAGAATTAAAATTTTACAAATATTTTACATACAATTACAATTAAAAGTACAATTACAATTACAATTAGAATTACAATTACAATTTTACATTAATTTCACGTACATGAATTACGATTGGAATTACAATTACAATTTTAATTTTACATACAATTACATTTACAATTACAATTACAATTTTACAAATATTTGACATACAATTCAATTACAATTACAAATACAATTTTACAAATATTTTACATACAATTCAATTAAAATTACAATTACAAATACAATTACAATTTTAGAATTTTACATACAATTACATTAACAATTTTACATAGAATTACATTTAGAATTACAATTACAATTTTATAAATATTTTACATACAATTCAATTAAAATTACAATTACAATTTTAGAATTTTACATACAATTAGAATTAGAATTACAATTTTACAATTTTTCATATATACAATTACAATCATTTCAGAATAAATTAAATATTACAATTACAATTAAAATTTTACATTAATAAATAGTTTACATACAATTACGGTTAAAATTACAATTAGTACAAATACAAATACAATTTTACAATTTTACATACAATTAAAATTAAAATTACAATTACAATCACGACATAATATTTAATAAATATCATGGTCATTTAATATTAAATTAAATAATAAATATCATCACGATTATTATAGCCATCGTACAAACATCATATTCGACTAATAAACACATTCAAACATCAAATATACATCTCAATATGTCAAATAACTCATGCTATCACATATACACATCTATCTGCAAGCTAAACATTAAATAAACATATCTAACATGACCTAACAATATGCGCCACATCATGATGATCACCAACATGAAAATTAAGTACAACTGCAACATGAACATAAAATACATGGACCATATATATATAAATATATACAACTGTAATATAAATGTCATGGATCAGGCGTTGGTGGTAGTATAACAACATCAATAGCACTACAAGTGGATACCTGCTCAGTAAAGCTGGGTGCAGCCTCGACAGTCGATGGTCAAGCCTGCTCATGATCATGATCACTAGTACTGATGGATGCATTCGCTGGTGGTAGTACAACATCAATATGAGCAGTAGTAGTGGAGGCCTGCTCAGTCAATAGTGCAGCCTCGGTGGTCAATGGTCCAACCTACTCATGATCATGACTAGTACTGATGGATGTTGCAGGCTGCTGACTGGATGTGGCCGATGGTCCAGCCTCATCTCCATCATGACTGTCAGATGCTGCCAGTGGAGCCTCATGCTCATCAGGCGCACTATGAGGTGAATGATCATGAGATGCATGTGAGTCGCTGCTCACGGACTGTCCATCACGTGCCACGGCTCGACTACGCCTATAGCTACGAACAATCCTCCTCAATCGCGCAATAGCTGTTGTAACTCCTACGACATGCCGCATCAGGCCGTACATGTCACGTGGCATGCCTCTCCACATCTGTAACAACCTAGCATCAGCCTGTATGTCTCTGTAATGAGTGGACCTGATGCCCGCGTCAAAAATCAATGCACAGAGTTGGTTGCCCAACTCCATCATATATCTAGTCTCAGGTCGACCACGCTAGCAAAAGGCGGCACCGGTGCACTATGAGTAGGAGCATGTCTCTCTGCTACACCGACCTCTTCCTCATCATGATCATCCTCGGCATCAGGCATGTCTTGATCGTCATCATCAGGATCCACACCTGGATCATGTGGTGGACTTGACATCTCCTCGCCATCAAAAGAGTCAATGTTTGCAAAATATATACAAGTACACAACAATAATTAGACAATTTCATTACACAATTTAATAAAAACAAGTTAAAGAACATGTTAGAATAAATATAAATAAAATAGTAATATTACCTCTATCATCTGGCGGCTCATCAGCTGTGAAGAGGATGTTGGGACACCCTCGCCAATCTAAGCCAGCATAAGGACATGGGACCATAATGAAGGGATGCAGCCCATCAACACTGGCTAGTAAGTCCAGTGAATCATGTGATATCCTAGCTGGAAACAAAGTGTCTCCCCTCTTGGGCATCATCTGCCCCCACATATGCATCCGGGCCACAAACATCGGCCTTCGAGGCTGTCGAAAAAAAATAGGTCTCACCTCTGGAAACCTCTCAAAAAATAAACAAAACAGCTCTGAAGCAAAACAGAATTTGACCCTCCCTTGTACATGAGCACAACATCTATCTAAGGCCATACAAAAATGCCGCAAAAAAAGGCAGACCACCTGACAAGTCGTGGCTGTTGTACTAAAGAATAAACATAATATAAAAGCGAGCAACTAATGTGTTGCCTGTCACTGGTGTTGTGCTAAATGGTCAAAATGATAAGGGAGAGGCACTGCACATCCTTTCTACCAAAAGCACCTATATGTAACTGACCTCCAGGTACCTGAAACTCTGAAGGAGACAGTACATGTGCTCCAATGTATCTCTGGGAGTAAACTAACTGACTCCCTGCTACACAACTAGCTGGCATGTTTGGGAATGAGGGAAAATCCACCCTTCTCCTCGATAGTCCTATAATAAAATAAATATCCTCCTCAGTGGGTGTGTACCACTGGTCAGGACCAACCTGGAAAGCCTGTCGGTGGGAATTCCACCTGCGGATAAGATATCTCAAAACACACTATGGGCCTTTAGGGAAGTAGCCTCCTCATAGAACTTGAGGAGGCCTACCTGCCTAAGGATCACCTGGGTATCTGCAGTAATAGGGCGAGGGTATGCATCTCTCTGCCTCTCTCGGGCCTCCCATTGGAAAATCATGTCATACTGTTTAGCCTGTTGTTGCTATTGTTTCTCCTCTTCTCTCTGAATCACTGCCATATTAAATAATTTTTTTATATTAAAACAGACATGTATTTAGGAATATACATATATATTTTTTTTTGAAAAAAAAACAAACAGACATGTCGGTGTGTCGTAATAACAGTCATGCACCAGTAACGGTGCGTCTTAAGAATGTAGCACACCATTGCCGGTGCCCATAATGAAATACAACGCACTGGCCGCAGTGCAGCTGTCTATTTTTCAAGCACTGTTACCTTTATCAAAGTTCAAAATAGTGGTGCGCTGACTGAAATATATGCCCTGGCGCGTATAGTTGTGTCAGCGCACCGAATTCTAGACAATTACATAGTCGACGACACGGCCTTTTACCTAGCCGCACCGTTGACCCTTTCAGAATCTAGAATGAGGTGTGCTGACATACACCGGGGCAGATAATTCCGTCAACACATCGCATTGTGATTCCCGTGGTCAATGGTGTGACTGATAAATGAGCGCACCGAATTTTATTTTATTTTTTTAGTTTAAAATTATTCGGGGCGCCTTTCGGTACCACCCCAGAAACGGTGCGGATACCATTAGCACCGATGGCGGTGCGGCCTATAAATTTTACAGGCAGCACCGCTATCCGGTGCGAGCCGAATAGCTCCGGTGCACCGTGCGATAAATTTTTCTTTTTTCTTTTTTAATGGTTATTTTTAAGGTTATTTCAATTTCTAATCCACTAAAAGGCTTAATTATGGAAAAATTAGAAAAATACCTGTAGATTTCACTGTCAAGGAGGCATATTGGCTGTAAAATTTGCAAAATAAAATTTTTCCACCGTTTTTCAAAATGCAACCTGGAGATTGGTGGCCAATGCAGAGCAGCAGTGCGTGCAATGGGTGCAATGAGTGCACCGATGTCAGGGTGGCTCAGACAAGGGGAAATGGCACCAGTGCTTGAGAGCTCTGGAGCACTGAGGAAAGTGAAAAATGAGGTTTTTTGGCCGTAATGTTTTTCTATTTAACCCTGTTCTGGTGCGCGGGGTTTTATAGGCGCACCGGTACGCTTACCTACAACCACACCGGGTTGTGTCAAATTTGGCGTGTTGTTTATAATGCACCGAGGTGGTGCCATAACACTGCATTGGGTTGTTTCAGTTTTGGTGCGAAATTTTGATGATGCACTGGGGCGAAATATCCGTAAAACACCGGTGCAGAATAGTCGTAAAGCACCAATTTTTTGGCCTTAAGTTTTTTTTTTGTGTAACAATATTCCGGTGTGTGAGGTTTATAGGCACACCGGGGCTCTTGGATAAGAATTCACTGGCGTGTTTCTTTTTTGGCGCGGTGTTTTATGATGCATCGGCGCGGAAGTGTGCTGAAGCACTGGTGCGTTACAGTAATAGGACACCCCGGAGGTGTGTGTACATCGCTCATGTTGTCCGGTGTGCCAATGTTTCGTGCGCACCGGTGCGTTCTATGGTAGGGCATGCACTGGTAATTGAGAGCTCAGGACCACTGGAAAACTAAAAAATCTGGTTTTTTTGCTGTAATTTTTTTTTTAAATTTAACCCTTTACCGGTGTGCATGGTTATAGGCGCACCGGTTCTATTTCTTACAAACCCACCTGTCGGTTTGTGTTTTGGCACGATGTATTATGATGCACTGGTGCGGTTGCTTTCTACCGCACCTGGTGGTTTCAGTTTTGGTGCGGTGTTTTATAATGCACCGACACGGAAGAGTTGTCACGCACTGGTGCTATATAATAATACGACGCACCAGGCGGGTGTGTATGGAGTGCACGGTGTCTAGTGTGCCAATGTTTTGGTCCGTGCCAGTGCTTTCTTGGTTCCTCCACATCAGAGCGATGTTTAATGATAAGCGCACTGAGAGGAAAACATCCGCAAAACCCTCCGCCCGCCAACCTCCTCTAGTAACCTCTGCTAGAAATTGATGTATGGGGTATTTTTCTGTGGGGCTCCTCAAAAACATCCGCTAGAGGGTATTTTCCTTGTAGTGCACAAAGGTGCTAAACTTAACGCAAATAATTATACATATAACTTAGAGAGGAAGCCACATATAAATTTGTAGAGAAGAGACCATACAAAAAATTATAGTGCTGATAATATTGCAGAGACGAGATCATACAATCTTTGAGATACAAGATAGAGGATGCCATTACAAATATTACCATTTAAGAGATGCAATTTGTACCATTACAGAGATTTCCATATAGAGATGCGAGTTGTACCATTACAGATATTTCCATATAGAGATGCAAGATCAAGCCACCATAAATAGGATATGTGAATCATCAAAATGAGTGAGTTATCATAAATAATGTGAGCCAAATTATAGCGTGGGATAACGTGTCTTAATTCACTTCAATCGATCCAAGGAAAAAAAAAAAATTTATGAGTGTGTGAGATGTTTGCTACAAGTGAATATTTTAACCATATCACAAAGATTACGACCGGAGATCATCAAACCATTCATTACAAATTGCGACCTTGTAATTCGAGTCACTAAGATATAGAATCGAGCTACCTCATAGAGAACATACACCAACCTCAATTCATATCGAACCATAGAATATTGAAATGAAAAATTGTATATCTAACAATGATAGATCAATTTCCTATATATATAATTCGATGCAGATTCTTTTTATAGGACCGAACTTTTATTTTGGAGGGAAATTTTCAAATTGAAATCAAATTTAAATTTTTCTTTTAATATTTGTTTGCTCAAAATAATATTCTTCATTGGCCATAAGGCTTGCAATTTGGGGCTTAGGGTTTACCTTGGGGGAATTTCATCTGGACCGTTTCCCAAAATTCAACAGGACATTGAGGGGAGGGTTTTTCATATAGATTTGTCTTCGATGATTTAAAATTTTGGTCTCCTATGTTCAATGCTAATAAGGACTGGTCGAACATGGTGCCTATTTGGGTATGCTTATCGAGTTTCCCTCTTGACTACTGGGCAGATGAAATATTCCAGGACTTGGGTAATTATATCGTTACTTATCTGTCCCATTATTCATCATACTTAACAATTGGAAATTTTACTATGGCTCATATATTTGTCCTGCTGGATCTAAAAGAACCTATACATAAATTATCTACAGAAAAATATTAAAACAAAAAATAAACAATAGCGAGAGCATAAAACATAAAACATATAAACACAGAGATTTTCCCCTGGATCCCAAATTGGGACGATCATCTCGATTTTTCATTATATTCCTTTTAGTTTTACAACACATATATATACACGCCAAAGCATACATAAACCACAATCCATTAACCCTGGATTAGAACATAACCATAGTTCCCTTGAACGGATCTACAAAATACCAGGGGCCGAAAACCATCGTCCCCCAAAACCATGTGCAAACTCATGCACAAAACCATGGGTGGGTCCGCCTATGAGTGGGTCCGCACACCAAAAAAAAATTCACAGGGCCCTGCCCCGGACCCCGACAAGGGGGGCTGTCGGCCCCCTTATGACCCCCCTGCTGCACCTGAAGCAACGTACAACTAGTTGTATAAAGAATATAACACATACCCAACACTAAAGGGAGGCCTCCCTGAGGAGATGGAACTTGGAAAAGGTGAAGAAAATTTTCAAGAACTTGGCTATGAAGGTGTTCCTTTCCGTTTCCACAAATTTCACAGATATGGGCACCTTGCTAAAAATTTCCATATGGCTCATACCACTCCATTAGATGAGGAACACTTGTTTTGGGTGGATGATAGTATGCAAAATTTTTTCCCATATTCTAGTGGGGAGAATGGGGCTCCCACTCAACGTACAAATAAATTGGTGTCCACAACAACTGCCCCCCGGGTGGAGCCTATGATAGTGGATGGTGTCTCAGTTGCCCCATTGGATCATACTGGGTCTGATACCTTTTCATCCCCCTCCCTTGTTTTTCCTAGTGTTTGTAATCATTTTGTTTCTATGGATTGTCTATTTGGATCCTCTTTTATCTCAAATTGGACTATTTTTGGGTCCTATCTTTCTCCTCACTTGACTCCATCACAAGCCCTTTGCTCCATCTCTATTTTTCCTTGTAACCTATCATCCCCCATTACATCTCGCTCACACTCT
Organism: Pinus albicaulis; assembly: GCA_034641835.2. NCBI lineage: Eukaryota > Viridiplantae > Streptophyta > Pinopsida > Pinales > Pinaceae > Pinus > Pinus albicaulis. Next base: position 134,923,384 of record CM076569.1, on the reverse strand, counting down.
TCCTCTTTTATTTCTAGTGATGATTCCTCCTCCTACAAACTTCATCCTTTTTTAAATGGGAATTTTTAGAAACCCCCTAATCTCAGGTTGGGCCAATTCCAACTTTCGCGCCCCGATTCTAGGGTTTGGGGCCAAAATTCAAACCTCACCAAGGAAAAATAACATGCTAAAGTCGATATGGTTGTAGGAATACAAGATTATATTTCTTGTTTCCTTAGAGCAATTACAACCATTGCCCATGTGCCCTCATGAAAATACTTTCTTATAACTGTAGGGGCTTGGTGAGTCTACCCAAAATACTTGCTCTAAAACATATGATTGATTTTGAATCACCTTGTATTATATTCATATAAGAGACTTTAGGGCATGGTTATGAAATTTTCCAACGTGTTGGAGAATGTAAATAAGTTCAGTCTTCAAAATTGTATCAAGATAATTTTATGTAAAAAGCAAAAAAGAAAAGAAAAGAAGAACAAATATTATTATTTTTCTAGACAAGCATGTTATTAATTCTCATAGGTTTTTGAGTCAGAGATTAAAAGTTATATTTGGATCTATTGTAAATTAAAAAAATGGAAGAAAAATTTAAATATGTATTTTGGGGTCAAAAAACCACTAGATGCCAAAGTTGGCCTACCTGTCAAGTCGATCCTACCCCAAAGGACATGTCTATTCACACTCCTCTGGACAAGCATAAATAAAGGGAAGTCAAAGCTCATTTGGAGACAAAAAATTCACATGTTTGGTTTTTAAATATCACAAAGAGACATAGAAAAGAAGATGAGGGCTGAAGTTTGAGATTGAAGAAGGTTTTCTATTGAAATTTGATTTGTGAAAGTTTTGCCTTGTTGAGGATTTGTTGATTTTCTCTTAAGAATGGATTTGTTGTGTAGAAGGAAGGTTTGAATTGACATCTATAGGTTTGGTTATGGGTCTTGGATATCTCATCTGATATGATTCTATAAGAAGATAATTTTATAGGTTTTCCCCTTGGAGGGTTTTTTCCTTGGATTGGAGCCTATATCTTCTGTTCTTTGCGTTCTTGTGATCTTCATGTTTTTAAATTTGGTAATTGCTTGATGAAAGAAAAGAAACACAATAAAATAATGCAAACAAATTCACAAGTAATTATGAAGAAAGGAGAGATTATATTAATCTTGTAGCCTCCATGTTTTCTCCAACATGGTATAAGAGCTATGGTTTGACTAATAGAGGCCTAAAGTTCACTCTGTTGGAATTGAAGTATCATACATCCTGTAGATGTTTCTAAGATCATATTCCTTGGTTTTGAAAGAATTGCATGATTAATATTCAATGTCAAAATGGTATATGTTTATGTACAATGGACCATCTATGTAAATTAATATGTTAGTTGAGAGTGCAAGCTTCTGTGATCCATAACATTTTAATTATAAATCTTCCAGGAAATCACATAAGATATTTTGGAACCAACGGGTTTCGAACTACCAACTGTAGTTCATCATCAGGATAATGAAGATTGGCTGATCTGACATACATATTTAAACCATGACGTGAGAAGCAACAGTCAAAACCCCAAAGAGTTAAAAACGGTCGAAAATTATAAAATAATCCAAAAATATAACTAACCATCCTTAAAATTAAAAACGGTAAAAAATAAAACCATAAAAAGACACAAATACCCCTTCATATAAAATCAACAGTGAAAACTAAATTAACTCCCCCACAGAAACAAGATAAACAGGTTATTAAGTGAAAAAAATGTATTCAAGTCAAAGTCATAAATTATAAAAAAATAAAATAATTGAATAAAATCAATAAATAAAATAAACAAATAAATACACGAAAGAATAAAGTTAGAAACAAAAATAAAAATACAACAAAAATAAAAATAAAAAAATAAATTATTTGTATTTTATTTTAATAAATAAATAAATTAACATACATAGGCCAATATATAAATAAAATACAAAAAAAAAATAATAAAAAAATAATAATAAAAATAAAAAGACTAAATCATAACAATAAAAATAAAACTAAAAAATTAAAAGACCCAATAAAAGGTAAAATAAAAACCAAAGAATTCAAGTCAAAGTCAAAAACTAAAACTAAATAATTTATAAATAAATAAAATAATTTTAATTATTTATTTTATTTTATTATTTTATTTATTTATAAATTATTTAGTTTTAGTTTTTGACTTTGACTTGAATTCTTTGGTTTTTCTTTTACCTTTTATTGGGTCTTTTAATTTTTTAGTTTTATTTTTATTGTTATGATTTAGTCTTTTTATTTTTATTATTATTTTGTTTATTTTATTTTTGTATTTTATTTATATATTGGTCTATGTATGTTAATTTATTTATTTATTAAAATAAAATACAAATAATTTATTTTTTATTTTTATTTTTCTTTCTAATTTTATTCTTTCGTGTATTATTTATTTATTGATTTTATTCTATTATTTTATTTATTTATAATTTATTTATAATTTATGACTTTGACTTGAATATTTTTTTTTCACTTAATAACCTGTTTATCTTGTTTCTATGGGGGAGTTAATTTAGTTTTTACTGTTGATTTTATATGAAGGGGTATTTGTGTCTTTTTATGGTTTTATTTTTAGTTTTATTTTTGACCGTTTTTAATTTTAAGGATGGTTAGTTATATTTTTGGATTATTTTATAATTTTCGACCGTTTTTATCTCTTTGGGGTTTTGACCGTTGCTTCTCACTTCATGGTTTAAATATTTATGTCAGATCAACCAATCTTCATTATCCTGATGATGAAGTACAGTTGGTAGTTCGAAATGCGTTGGTTCCAAAATATCATATGTGATTTCCCGGAAGATTTATAATTAAAATGAATATGTTAATATCTTTCGAAATGAAATGTTGGAAAGATTAAACAATCTAGTAGTTTCAGATAACAAATTTCATATAGATAGGTTCAGTGCAATAGAGAGAGAGATAGACTTAACTCATCACACCAAATGAATTTTTGAGGTGAGTTGTGGTAGTATTTATTTTGATCGAACAATTTCACCAGACTTGGGATTTCAGTCACATTACCTTGACTTGTAATATGAGATCGTGACCACGCTTTGTGGTGAAATTGCACCATATTTTTTATGATTTAAATCTAAAATTATTTTCTATACATATTGGCATCGTAACTCTAAAGGTTGTTATATACAACTGGAATTTTTTATTTTTTTTAAATACAACATGAACATGATTATATTCGATGTTTCCTCATAATGTAGTCCAATCATTAGTAACTTGCATCAATATGGGAACCCAAAATTACTGTGGTCCATTATGAGGTTTGGATTTGTGGGGATCTCTATGAGGCTCACAAAATTACTCTACAACTTGTATCTATGGCTTATAAATATGGTTCTCACATTTGTGAATGAAAATATGTCATTGTGGCTTGATATATTATATCTAATTGGTATCTGGTTATGGATATCTGTAATGTTCATTTTTTAGGATTGCTCATGAATCAAGCATAAAAAACGCATTTCCAAAAACAAATGCAATAAAACAGTAAAATGGAATCTTGGATCCCATATATTAGTCAATATACATTCTAAATCCAAGAATAGAGATGAAACAAATCAAATTAGGTGGGCTAAACAAATCTCCCACACCTAGGATGACCAAAAAGTGCAAAAACCCCAAGACTGCAAAATGTCGGAGCAGCTGCTCAAGGGACTGCGCAGTCTAAGAGAGGGTTTACACATAAAATGATAGGATAACAATAGATCTACTCATGTATTGATAAATAATACTGAAGAACAGAGATCTAATCTCCTTATACAAAATACAAAAGAAACCGGCAAGGGTTTCTTGTCCAAACACTCTGTATACAAATGTGATATTCAGAAAATTACTGAAACATCACTGCAACACTGAAGCACATGAGTGTACAAGGCTGAAATATTTCTGATATTATGTATATCCCTCAAGGGCTTCCTCCCATGAAAGGATGAACCTCTCAATCACAAGGAAACTCAGCCACGGAGCCACCAAACCATGCAATAAACACTGCCTCCAAAATAACGCATTCCCTAGCAAAGAAAATGTTGGGAATGTATGGGAAATGTGTGGTATGATACCATAGATCTGAAATAAGCTTTGGAGCTCTCCAAATAGATCTCTCAAGTGAAGGAAACCTTCCTCTAATGAGAAACTAGCTCAGAAGTCGAGATTCCAATCCCTTCCACTGCTGCACCCAGCAACACTACACAATCTCCGACAAAGTTGTGCTGATGAAGATGGCTAAAGCTTGGCCTGAAAAACTGATGTGGAATGATGAATAAAAACTCTCTCAGTGAGCTCCTCAAAGGAAATAGGTGGGATTCTCGCCCGGGAACACCCAGTGCTACACAGCACTGCAACTTTGCTAAGCAGCAAAGCAGCAACAATTCTTGGCAGCCAAGAATAATAATCTACAACATGATGAATAATTCTGCCATCCTATTCCTTATATAAGACATGATTTTTCTTGCCCTTGTCCCCACTCAATTAGGTTACTTCTAACCCAAGTTACATCTCCCTCCAAAATTGCGTTATTCATCCTTGGATTCCTCCTCCACTAAAACTGCGTTGTTGACTTAGTCAAAGTAGCTTCATTTTATCTCTGTTCACACATGGAGGTGTTTTATTAGGCTAGAAAGAATGTCCCCTTTCACACTTGGAGTGTTTTTATCCTCCTTGGGAGACTTATGGGATTTCCTACCCATTTATTCACCGGCTACAGCTGCTGCTAACTCTAATGTTCCATTTAGCTTGGAGGCTAAAATTTTGGAACATTACAGCCCTCCCCTCCAAAATCTTTGCTTGTCCTAAAGAAAATGCATAGGGAGAAAACAATTTCTCCCCTCTTCCTCATGTGGCCTCCATCAATAGCCTCCATCACTACATCAAGAGAATCTGCAAATAAACTGTCATCCAATGCTTCCTCCCAAGTGTGCAAAACCAAAGTGTCTGCATCAATCAAAGGTGGAAAGTGTGAATGGAAACATGCTATCTGTCTCATGGCCTCCACAAAGTAGGAGTGATGATCAACATGGTGAATGAGTGCCTCCCTCACCCATGCTATCATCCAAATGAAGTGAGTCACCCTCCAACATGATAACTCATGAAAAGTCTCCTCCACCTTGTGCTCCTGAAATGAAGGTGGGCTGGATGTATATACATGATAGGCAAGAGGACCTATCCCACGTTGTCCTCCTCTCCACTCATGATAAGTGTAGAGGGCATGTTGATCTTGGGCTGAAACATGATTTCCCTCCAATGGCAAGAAGAATATTGAGCCTCCAAGGACTCTTCCCCCAAAATCATGTGTCATGACAACCCAAACCATCCCATTCAAGATGAATGGCACATCATCACCACATGGCATCCAAATCATAAAATGGCTGAAGGTTATGTGCAAGCTTGGATGATACATATGGTCTCTCTGGTGGATACAACATAGCTCTTCCAGCTGTTGATGTAGAGCATTAAGTGGCAAGTTTTCCTCCCAAGAATTTGCAGCTATGCATGTTAGCTCATCCACTATGAAGTAGTAAGCTACAATATATACCAGTTGTGCACAATCAAAGAAATACAACACTTTCCCAAAGTCATGTAAGGATGGGTCATCAACATCACAAGATTTGGCCCTAAAGTGACCATGAAACCCATAAATAATCTTGCTCTCTTGTGGAGCAATGCACTGTTTACATATGGTGAGAAAGTAAAAATACTCAATAGAGTAATCAACAAGCACATCAATACCTTTCTTACCATGCATCATGTGGGAGCTGAAAGTGAGTTCCATGTATAATTTCCCCCATGTGGATTCCCTCACAAAAATCTGCAAGAAGAAGGGATACAAATAATTTTTGGAACACTCCATCAGTAAGAACACACTCCCATGTGACAGCGTTGTAGGCCTTAAGAATAATGCTCCATGAATTCTCCCTTTGACATTCCACATGCCAAAGTCATCCACCATCATGCTACTATGTGAGAAGATCTTCTTCCAACATGGAAGCCTCTTATAATCCTCCAATGTTGAAGGGTAGCCTTCTTTCACCATGAATGCGCCTTCCTTCTTTCTGGAAATATCATGAAAATTATGGGAATAATTTTTCCCATACTCTCCCAAGTGTAACCATAGCAACAACAACTTTGTTGTTGCCTCATCTCTCCCTCATACAAGTCATGAAGTAAGATCATGATGGTAAAATTGTATGATGCCCCATACAAACAAGTCTTCTGCTGCTCTATCATATGGGTGCCATGCCATCCAATTGGTTCCTCTCTCCATACAAAGCTTCCCTTGAGTAAAAACACATCAGCAATACATGGAAGCAAGATATAATAAAAAAAATTTGTCAAATGACAACCGGAGAGTGAATCATGGTCCCTCTCATGGAACCAGTGCAGTGCATCCTTTGCCTGCATCAAAATAAGAAATAACAAGTGCTCTACTAGCCACTTTTTTTTTGCCACAGTCATCTCATAAGATGAAAACATGAAGTTACAAGATGGTGCCAATGGTGCACACCAAGAAATATGTGGTTTCCCCCACAAACCATAAAAAAGATAGCCAAAGTCAATGCTACAAGTAGCTGCAAGTACATCATCATACAATATGCAAGAAGAAGCAACTCCCCTTGATACATCATACTGCTCAAATAAGGAAAATAAGTACAATACAAAATGTAAAATTATACCTCCTCCATCATGTACTTGAGGTCTTGAGCTGAAATGGCTCAACTGGAAATTCTCCCTCACTCTCAATTAGTTGGAAGGTGGCTGTGACATCCTCTCTATCACCATCCGGTCTATGCATCTCTCCATATTCTGAAATGTTTCATGCTGAATGCCCTCCCAAGTGAACTCCTCCGTCAACTGGAAATACACATCAAGGTGCATAGAAGAGAATTCCTCATGTGCTGCATGTAGCAGCTTCTCCTTGAGACTAGAAGATCTAGTCAAGAAGATCCTACCATAGGAATATATGACCACATCATCCACCATGTATCTGTCATCTCCATCCGGGTCATCAAGAATCATGCATGCACCAAGATCCTTGGAGTACTCTACCAAGAGCTGAGATCTCCAATAAGGATCAATCCTCCTAAGAGATAGCATTGGTGATCGGGCATGTGAAGCTCTCCTCATGCTGTTGCCTACTAATTTGACATCCCCCATGCCAAATTCTTCCTCCAAAGTCTTCCTCTATTAATTGGAAATACGCATCAAGGTGCATAGAAGAGAAGTCCTAATGTGCTGCATGTAGCAGCTTCTCCTTGAGACTAGAAGATCTAGTCAAGAAGATCCTGCCATAGGAATAGATGACCACATCATCCACCATGTATCTATCATCTCCATCTGGTTCATCAAGAATCATGCATGCACCAAGATCCTTGGAGTACTCTATCAAGAGCTGAGATATCCAATAAGGATAAATCCTCCTAAGAGACAGAGCTGGTGATCTAGCATGTGAAGCTCTCCTCATGTTGCTGCCTGCTACTTTGACATCCCCCATGCCAAAGTCTTCCTCCAAAATCTTCACCTCTCCAAAATACAAGAGTGGTGAACCCAAAGACAAGATATCTCTCATCAACTGTATATTAGGTGGCCTCCCAGGTGGAATGCCTCCATGTAGTGAGACATCAATGTCAAGAGTAGACTGCTCATGTGGTCGGGCAACCTTGCCCTTGCTCTCACAGCGCAATAAAGTCTCCCTCCTTTTTTCAATGGCTCTTTGAAATAAGAGAGGGGTGTGTGCTTCTCATCACAAGATGTTGCTCTTCCTCCCTCCCTCCTCCTTCCAGCTGCAATGCTGCACAATCATGCTGCTCACTGATTGTGCTTGGACCTCCATGTATGAGATCTTGGGGACTTCCTTGCAAAGCTGCAAGAATCCCTCTAGTTAGAGCAAGTGCTCCTCTTCCCTCTACATGAGGTACTAGATCAACTCTAGAAATGACAGCGTTGTTGCCCTCAGCTTTCTTAACATGAGTGGTAAACCCTCCAATGATTGGATCCTCTTTTGGAAAAAGGATCCCCATGCCCTTTTGTTCAAGAATATGAAATTAGAGAGGTTTTTCTTCCGGCAATGTGTAATGCAAGACATCAGCTCCTATCATGGTTTTCTGAAATGGAGCTTCCTCCATCACATGCAAGGGTTTTGTTTTCTCAAGTTTCCCTTGCTCATGTGTCTTAGGAATTTTTTCACCAAACCTCTCCATCAATGTTTTTATGAATCTTGCATAAGAGAAAGTATTGGAATTATTTAAGGAACAAGATTCGAAAATCCACCATGAATGAGCCTTACCTCTGAAATGCAGTGCTGCAACTCTGATAGCTTCATCTCCGGAAATATGGTGCAACTGCAAATAGGAGTTTACCTCCTTCACCCAAGCTCCAACTGAACATGTAGGTGATCCGGAAAAAGTAGATAGAAGAAATCTATCTGCATCCTGCTACTATATCTTCTCCATCTGGATCTTACAAAACTCTTGGAAATCAGTATGATCTCTAAACCTCTCAGTTTGAGATTCATACTCCCGCAACAAATCACTAAGATTCATTCTCTTAGGCATTCTTCCTCCTCCCATCCATCTCAAGATAGCTCTGGGTATTTTAATGCACTATGTATCATGGAGTGCAGCTTCATGCTCACACTCACCATGTGAAAATCTAGATTCAACTCTAGAATCAACCTCCCTTGGAGATTTCATCTCCAATGTTATTTTCTTCAGCTCTCCTTGAAAGCTCTGCATAGATTTTGGAAGAAGCTGTGTAAGCTTGTATTCATTTCTTCTGTCACATACTGAAGCTTTCTAGCTTATGTCCATATCTCCTTCCTATGATAGTTGGATCTCATAGGCTGAGCTAGAGATCATGCTTCGATACCACTGTAATGTTCCTTTTTCAGGATTACTCATGAATCGAGCATCAAAAATACATTTCCAGAAAAAAAATGAAATAAAACAGTAAAATGGACTCTTTTATCCCATATATTAGTTAATATAAATTCTAAATCCAAGAATAGAGCTGAAAAAAATCAAACTAGGTGGGCTAAATAGATCTCCCACACCTAGGATGACCAAAAAGTGCAAAAACCCCAAGACTGCAAAATGTCGGAGCAGCTGATCAAGGGAATATGCATTATAAGAGAGGTTTTACACATAATATGATAGGAGAACAATATATCTACTCATTTATTGATAAATAATACTGAAGAACGAAGATCTAATATCCTTATACAAAATACAAAAGAAATCGGCAAGGGTTTCTTGTCCAAACACTTTGTATACAAATGTGATATTCAGAAAATTACTGAAACATCACTGCAAAACTGAAGAACATGAGTGTACAAGGCTAAAATATTTCTGATATTATGTATATCCCTCAATGGATTCCTCCCATGAAAGGATGAACCTCTCAATCACAAGGAAACTCAGCCACGAAGCCACCAAACCATGCAATAAACACTGCCTCCAAAATAACGCATTCCCTAGCAAAGAAAGCGCTGGGAATGTATGGGAAATGTGTGTTATGATACCATAGATCTAAAATAATCTCTGGAGCTCTCCAAACATATCTCTCAAGTGAAGGAAACCTTCCTCCAATGAGAAACTAGCTTAGAAGTCGGGATTCCAATCCCTTCCACTACTGCACCCAACAACACTACACAATCTCCGAAAAAGTTGTGCTGATGAAGATGGCTGAAGCTTGGCCTAAAAACCTGATGTGTAATGATGAATACAAACTCTCTCAATGAGCTCCTCAAAGGAAAGAGGTGGGATTTCCGCCCGGGAACACCCAGTGCTAAATAGCACTGCAACTTTGCTAAGCAGCAAAGCAGCAACAATTCTTGGTAGCCAAGAATAATAATCTACAACATGATGAATAATGCTGCCATCCTCTTCCTTATATAAGACATGATTTTTCTTGCCCTTGGCCCCACTCAATTAGGTTACTTCTAACCCAAGTTACATCTCCCTCCAAAATTTCGTTATTCATCCTTGGATTCCTCCTCCACTAAAACTGTGTTGTTGACTTAGTCAAAGTAGCTTCATTTTATCTCTGTTCACACATGGAGGTGTTTTATTAGGCTAGAAAGAATGCCCCCTTTCACACTTGGAGTGTTTTTATCCTCCTTGGGAGACTTAAGGGCTTTCCTACCCATTTATTCACCGGCTACAACTGTTGCTAACTCTAATGTTCCATTTAGCTTGGAGGCTAAAATTTTGGAACATTACAATATCATTCAGTTCTCACTCTTATGTGGCTCGCTCAATGATGTAGACCTCTCATATACCTTTGATATGATTCTCGGTTCTTGCATATGGTATAATTTTGTGGATTCATACTTTATAAGGAATTTCTTTATGGAAATGCACTTATACATGTGACTTCACAACAATAAAATAACTCTCTATATCTCAGTGTGGCATCACTCTATGATGCATATTTACTGTGGAATATTTCTATGGAACCAAAATTAAGAAAGTGACTTATATGTATATGGCACTGACAAATTCCATTTGAATAAAAGTAACAATTATTTAGCACCTCTATGAGGAAAATTAATTTACGTAGAATAAGAATTGACTCCAGCAATGAGGCCTACCTGAAAATTTTTAGTTGCAGGAAGGGAGAAAAATCATGAAGGATGAGATCTTAGAAAACTATGACAAAATATCCTTTGCAAAATGGGATGCAATCTATCACTGTGGCTCATAATTGAAAGTTGGAAGGATAAATATTATCCTCTATGGATCATTTTGAAAGGAATGACAACCTAAAGTAACCTTTACAGATTTCATAATATCTATATGGATTGTACTCGAGTGTGAAGGGAAAAAAATCTGAGGCACCTGTATTAATGATAAACACTATTTGAAGAAGTGTTAATACATGAAGAAGGATTATATTCTTGCAAATTAAGAGGTAAGTTAAAGTTACAAAGTTATTTATGATTGTTGCATGCATTTCATTATACGTGTAAATATGTATATATGGTTTGCATAAAAAATAAAAGCAATGACATGTAAAGTCTAGGTCTTGGATAAAAGGTGTCAGGGTTTTACAAAATGCTAGATTTCATTTCTTGGATAACAAGTCTTAATGATGATGAAGTTTCTAGGTTTTGTATATCATGAAGATATGAAGGATCTAGGGTGTGCATAGAATTTTCATGGAAGATCTTGAAGGCCTTGAATTCTATGGTTTTGCAACTAACTATTGTGTGTGGTTGTAGAACTTTACAATTTGTAAGTGACAATTCTTGGCATCTAGGGTTTACAAATCCTAGCGAAGTGTGGAATGAAAGGATAAACCTTAGAGATGGAAACCCTAATTGATTGTTTCTGCTATGGAAGGAAAACAAACCTAGTTCTTAAGCATGGAAGGTACTATGCCATGTTGATATGAAGACCATGTATGATGAAAAATGGTCCAAATATTTAGTTGAATATCCAGGTTATATCTTAAGATCTAGAAATGAAATGCATTAAGGTTTTAAAACATATTTGTAAAAGTTTTTCATGATGACTAAAAGGAATCTACGGTTTGTAATATTTTATAGCTTTTGGTATCTAGGGTTTGTAAACCCTAGATGAGACTTGAATTGGAAAATCCTAGTAAAGGAAGCCCTATTTATTTGTTCCCTCTTTAGAATCCCTAGTTTTTGGGAAAGTGTATCTATGGTTTGAAGGCTGACTATATTTGATATTAAAATAACTCGAAACTCTAGCATAAAATATGTTTTGACTCTAGGGTATGTATTAAACCCTAGCAAAAGTTGAAACCTAGTGCTTGAAAACAAAACCCTAGGAATGGGTGTTTTCTCTAAAAGTAAAAACCCTAACAATGGTGTTATCACCAAAAAATGATCACCTAACCATTTCTAACTAGGTGGATCAAAATACACCATGTAGGTTTAATTTTACCATAGTAAAATCACTTTCACTATAGGAAATAATTTAGTAAACCATTTTTATTAAATTATCTTTGATTAATATTTAAAAACCCCATGAGAATAATTGAATAAATAATTATTTATTTAACTTTCTCTAGGAATAATTATTAAATCACTATTTGAGAATTATTCCTTCTCACATTTGACTAAATCAAATAGGAATAATTAAATAAATCACTATTTATTTATTATTCCTTAACTCTATTTTTGGAATAATTGTTAAATCACTATTTAATAATTATTTCATTTTCACACATTTCTTAATCCTCGAGAAATAATTAATAAATAATTTTATTTGTTAATTATTTCTAAATAAATATAATTGACCATTTTGCATATATTTTCCCTCTCCAAAAAATATAATAAATTATTCCTAACGGTTAGATCATGATTTCGTAAATGATATTTTATTTTTTCCCAATTTCAAGGTCAAACCAATACTTTGTTATAAATAAGAGAGTTGTCCATTCATTCTTCACCATGATCATTATCATCGTCACCATTAACATCTTCTTGCATTTGAGCTCCTACTAGAGTTCTACACATTGTTTGGATTTTTTCACATATTAAGATAGAGAATCAACCATTGAAGCATCAAGGACATAAAAGGACCCATATCATGGAGGGGGATTCACAGACCATTTTGTAGATCTCATTCACAAAGTGTTATCAATAAAGGTTTATTCATTTAAATGTGTCTCCATAATTGCATTATTGCATCAGATTTCTTTTTTTGTTTATTATTTTAGATCACATACATATTTTTACTACAATTTTTTCTCATATTATTATTTTAGATATGAATTATAAGCAGCCACAAATTGTTCTTAGTGTCACTTGTCACCTACAACTTAAGTGAAGTGTTTTTGGTACATCGTCCAATAAATTTCATACTAAAAAATGGCGACTCGACTGGTGTAACAATTCATTTTCTTGGGTGACTATAGTTTCAGTGAATTTTTAAGGTTTTCTACAACTATTTATAGCCTCTCAATTTCTATTTATAGCTTTTCTTTCTTTTTTTCTATCAAAATTTTGAATTTTGGTGGTTTTTTTATTCTATCCATAGGTCATAGGTACCAACCTAGTAGGAGACAACAAAATATGTGCGAGATCTACTGACTGAGAGTCTCGAGAGAAAAACACACTTCTTAGCCCCATATTTGTGCTCTGTAATGCACTTTTTGGCCATAAACCTGTGTTTTCCATTGTTTCAGGTCGATACCTGCATTTTGGATTTTATCCGAGAAATTTTTATATTTTTTCCATTTTTTCTAAAAGTGTTGTGTGTGTACTAGGAAGGGTTTCTCGTCTCTGTTTCAGTCTCCCTTGTTAGTAATCTGTAATCAGCAATATTGGCAAAGTCCGATCATAGAAACAACATCGTTTCAACCACTTTGGGATTCTAGGATCTAGCCCTCCTGAATCCGGAGAGGGATCTCTCCAATAAGTGCAAAGATGGATTTGTCTTTGAAGTTTTGGGTAGTGGTATTAGGCTAGTTATGAAGGCCGAGGGTTTTTTTTTGTTTTTGGATGGTTGAGCATGATTACTGTTTGAGGTGGAAAGTTCTAAGTGCAAAGAGTTTCAAAGGTGAGAAGTTGCAAGCAAATAGAACAAGCTGTGGCCAGGAAGATAGATAATTGCAGGTTTTAGTCCATTGGGCTATGGAGTCATAATAGGGTTTAATTGAAACAGCAAGAGGCAAGAGTGTTCCATGGGGAAAGTCATCTATGTCTAAGGATCTCTTGAAAATTTGATTTATGGAATGAAATGATACAATAAGAAGGGGAATTTAAACAGATGAAGAACAAAGAGCAGCCTAAGATCTGGTAAGTACTTTTAAACTAGCCATCTTTTGACATACACTTAAGAAAGACATGAAAGTAAACTAGGATCTGGTAAGTACTTTTAAACTAGCCAGACTTTGACACACTTTCAATAGAAAAAATCTAAAAACATAGAGGAACAAAAATGATAACAAAGGATGGTCTAAGATCTGGTAAGTACTTCTAAGCTAGCCAACTTTTAACACATTCTAAGGGAAACATTCAGACAATCTTTGGGGATAAAACTAGGACCAGGGCATACCATATCTTCCTTAGTTCATCTCTACTTAACATGAAATGAAAGTAACATCAAAGAACAATATTCAGCTAAAACAATAAGACAAGGGAACGCCAACATTCCTATGCTTAAAATGAATTAAATCATTCCTAAATAACACAGATTGGAAGAAAACATTCATATAAAGATTTTCAGTCAGAGAAGGGTACTGATATACAGTAGGTCCTAAATCTATGCATTCTGTTCTTTATAAGAGAAGATGAACACAGTGAAAACATAAACAAAATAACGAGTCACAATGAGAAAAACATCACCGTCAACATAGACCAGGATCCCATAAATCAGCTTGTATTGATGCTCCAAACCAGTTACAGCTTTAAGTCCAATGCTTTAGTTTAGCAATCATCTACACATCTCAGCCTAACTTATCTATCACAAGTAGAGCTCCAAGGGCCAGTGAACACTATTTACAAGTAGAGGTCTCAAGCTCAATTACATTTCAATGTTCAGCAGCCAACTCAACCAACCCCTCTCTCATCTTCTGCAATAGTATTTATAGAAGAATGAGGAGGTGAGATCTGATAAAATATCTCTAAAGATAATTAATACAGACTTAATGGCTTCTCAGCCTTTGGGGGGCTCAATGAAAAATCTTACATAGGTGTCTTTTGTATTAAATAATTTACATTTAAGATTTAAGCTCGGTGGGAGCTCCTCTTGACTTTTGATGCTCAGTGTTGTGTTAAAGTAACTCTGTTGATATTTTGTCATTAAGTTTATTTGCAGAATTAACTTCTCTGGTTGCGCTGAGGAAAATACCTGATCTTGATCAATAACTTTGGCCTCTGTTTGAATGCTTTGAGGCACAGGTGGCACTGTGGTAGCTGGGAGGAATCAATTTTCCTCAGATGTGGCGATGGATGCTTTCTGTCTGATGAACCTTTATGATTTACCTTTAAACTGTGTTTTAATAAGGGGATTAGGCTTTTGATAATCCATCTTAGCCGTAATCCCCACAAACCCGTCTTCAATCTCATGTTTTGGTGTGTTCCTGTCTTCGACACTGATACTATTTGATTTGTGCTTGACTTCACTGTGTTTGTTGGTGTGTAGGGCTGCGCAGGGGTGATATGGCATCAATGCGTCATGAAACACCGATGAAACGTGGAGCTTAAACCCTGTGAATGATTCTCTTTGATGAATCGAAGGCAGGAGGATCGTCACCCTCAGCCTTTGAATTTTCTTCAGCATGGCGGAAAAACCATTTAAACCCTACAAAATACAAAAAACATTATGAAATCCTGCATATATAGGTTTACTGCTTTGGAAGGACATGTGGGGAGAGCGTGGCCGTTGTATGGCATCATCCAATGGTCGAGATTGATCAGAAGAAGTCAAATGGAAGGCGGAAGAAGAATTTAAATCGGAGCCGTCGATCGCACAGAGATCGACGGTTGGGAGTGGAGGTGAATAAATAACGTGAAGGGGTCACATAATTTATTCGAAAAAATAAAAAGTGGAGAAAAAGGTTTAAAACCTTTTTTTCGATGAAAAATGGTTGAAAAATGAGTGGGGAGCTCGGGACGAACGTGGGCCGCCGGATGAGATTGGCCCATGTGATCAAAGGTGGAGATCGGGTACCGTAAAACCTTAGAAACATGCCCCGGACTTCAAACCTTTAATCAAACCATACTGTATAATTATTTCGGGTCACAAAATAGGCTTGCTGACGTCAGGGAAACGAAGAAGACCCGCCCCAATTAAATTATGCCGCGTGGACGCTGATGTGGCACTGGGGACCACCGGATCTGCGGAATTACTACTGTGGACAAGGGGACCGAGGCGATTGAGCGTGGGCCGTCGATCTGAAGATTAGATCGATGGTAGAGATTCTTTCCTAACTGTGTCGTACCTTCGCTTATCGCATGGGCTTCCTCAGAGCGCGATCACCGTCCGATGAGCGGCCTCAGATCGGACAGCGTGCATCGATATCACGCTCACTCCACATTCGACCTTTAATGCTCGATGAGGGCGGTATTTCAAAAGGGCTTGAGGCCACATGTCGGCCGGCGGCGTTGATCACTGCCGATCGGGAAAAATCGCTTCCTTCTCAAAAGTGGTGCGATGAATTCCGCCCGGTTTTCTTTTAATATAATGAAAAAAACTTTTAAAACCCAAAATTTAATATAAACAAAGGTTTAAGCTTTGGGGGCAGAAAATATATTTGCAATAAGGTTCGGTGCCCATCTGTGGGGCCGTGGGTTATATGGAAATCAATATGACTGGGGGTTTTATACTATATAGGGCTAATCGGCATCGGGGTTTTAAACATGGCCAACAGAGTTATGCGCTCGGCTCTTTGCGATGCGATAGGCACTCGGATGACTAGCGCTTGGTTCCAGCACCAAGGCATGTGTAGTGGAAATGGCTGAAGACTTAGCCCAAAGGGCTTAAACCTTTACACAAGAATATATATTTTTATGAAGTTTCCAATGTTTTTCAAGGGTTGTGAGAGTTTCGATGGGGGGTAAGGGGAAAATATGAAAATGAAAGATTTCATGAGGAAAAGAGGGGTAGAAAATGAGGTTAGTTGTGGAAGTGAAGGAGGGGAAAAATGATGAATTTTCAACAATTTCTTTTCATGAAATTAGCATAATTCCACAATGTAAAATGGGCACAACAGTGAAGATTTGGACAGGGGCATGGGGCATTTCAAGAGTCTTCAAGAGCCAACACTTTTTAGCAGTAAAATTTGTTCCTTGAAGACTCCAAAAAATTTATTTAGCCACCTTTTGGTATAACAAATTTTATAGGTGGCTAACAGTGGCTCCACTTGGGGATGGTGCCTTCTTGCAGGATCAAGAACTTCAGACTTGCTTTCTCTGGGAAGCTGACCTGTGCCTCATCCATTGGGCTACTCTTCCTTTTTTGGGATGATCTTGCTTTGAAAATGTATTAGCAGCCATAAAAACAATGGATCTTTCCTCAACAAGCTCTCTACCTACCCAATCCTACAGATCTAACATTTTTTCTTCTTTAGAGTGCACTTGGATTGGCAAACTCTTTTACAACATTTTATTATTTTAAAAGCATGAAATCTAATCTATTTCTACTCCTTATTTCTCCATGGACTCAGATTAAACAGTTGAGCCCATATGATTCTCTACCTAATCTACTGTCTATTGAGATTAAACTGTCCAACAGATTTTATTCACTAAATTCTACAACAAAAATTTAAAAACAGCCAAGTCAATATTAAGTTGTTTGACTTGTTGTGATCTATGGCATAAAAAAAAGCTGCACATAGACCTTTATTCTGAAGAAAATTAAAAACAAAATGGAAGGCTTCAGGTCCGAAATTTCAAAGCATTTCCTTTATCTTTTTTACAGCTCTGTTTTGACTTTTGTTTTGAGTTGTCTTCCTTTGTTGACTGGTTCAGATTTTAAGCTAATTGGAACCAGATTTACATCTTTTTTGACTTAGAATTTGAAACAGATTTGAGTCATTCTCTTCTTTGGAAACTTAGGTTCAGGTTTTGAACATGTTTGAACCTTTAATTTCTAGCCTAAACTACCTACTGATAAGCCAAGATTAAACAGTTTGGCAAATTGAACTCACTATCCTATCAGCAGTAAATTTAAAACTAATTAGTCAAGATTAAACTGTTTGAATAACTAGGAGTGTGTTTTTCGGGAGTGGCATTTAAGCTTGCACATTTTCAGATTTGTTTCTCTTTTTGGTATGGGGCTATACCTTTCTTATTTTCACAATCTGCCCTCTTTTCTTTCTTTCTTTGTTTTTGTATTTTGATTTTTTCTAACTTTGAATGCAAAGATGGGTGAAATATTTACAATGAGAAAAAGATAAAAAGGCTTTCAGAACATGAAATGTATCAGGAGAAGTAATGCTTCAGCATCCTACCATTGACATGACCCCCAAACAATTCTGCTCCATTCAACTCTTGTAAGAAATAGGCATTGTTACCAGCAGCCGAATGAATAGAGTAAGGGCCAAGCCATAAGTTGTCAAATTTTCCATGCTTGCCCTTATCTTCCCTCCTTGAGTCCCACTTCAAAACTTTGTCCCCAATATTGAAATTGTTGGCCTTTGTTCTTTTTTCAAAAAGCTTTTTAATGTTGTCCTGCTTTTGCAATGCTTTGTTATAAACCTCCTCCCTGGTTTGCTGAAGGTGAATGGTTTGATTTATCCTTCTGATCATATCATCATCTTCAGTTTGCAACTCTTGAAACAAATTCATCACTAGTACACCAAGGCTAGTTGGAAAGATTGCATCGGTACCATACACAAGCTGGAAAGGTAACATACCAATAGATTTCTTCACAGTCAATCTATCAGCCCAGAGTGCATGGACTAGCTTTGTGTGCCAAGAATTTTTGTTGCCCTCCAACAATTTCTTGATTATGTTCACTAAAATCTTGTTTGAGGATTCTACAAGTCCATTACCTTGAGGGTAATAGGCCGTGGAATGCCCCAATGTTAATTGATATCTGTGACAGAATTCAACCATCCTCTTTGATCCAAATGTTGCTGCATTATTAGTGATGATCTTGGTAGGACAGCCAAATCTGGAGAGAATGTTAGTCTCCATGAATTTTATAATAACAGAATCATTGCCTGCCTACAAGGAATGGCTTCTATCCACTTAGTGAAATAGTCTGTGGCAGTGAGAATCCATCTATGCTGAGCAGAAGATGGTGGATGGATTTCTCCTATGAAGTCAAGTCCCCACTGTTGAAATGGAGCTTCAACAGTGATTGGATGCAGAGGCAGGGGTAGAAATTTTCTTTTTCCTTCAAAAAGTTGACATTTATGATAGGCTATGATCATCTTGTGCACATCATGAAAGAGAGTAGGCCAATAGAAACCAACCCTCAAAATTTTGTTGGTTGTTGTCTTCCAGTACAAATGACCTCCACACTCTCCTTCATGGAACTCGTGCTTAACCTTCTCTGCATCACACTCAGGCAAACATTTAAGCAATACACCACTTGCATTTTTCCAATAAATACATCTATCTATAATGCAATAGTTTACAACTTTTAACTTTAGAAACCTTGCCTTTGTTTTTGTCAAACCAAGAGGTGTATTTAAATTAAGAAAAACATAAATAATATCAACATACCAAGAGGAATTCATAAAATTGTCTTCAACAAGGGGAGTTGAGATTTCCTCTCGATCATCAAAAGCGTTAATCATATTTATATCCATAACTTCAAAATTTGATTCAGCCATAAATCTAGCTAGACCTTGGCCTTTGATGAGTTTAGTGGGTTTTATCTCTAGATCATATTCAAGAATGATAGCAATCCACTTACCTCTCTTACCATCTGGGTCCTATGTTAGCATGTCTTTCACAACTGAATTTGGGACAAAGGCAATGATGTGTGAGTGAAGGATGTATACTCTGAAGTCTTTCAAAGCTTTAACCAAAGCAAAAGCTTTCTTTTCCATATTGTTATACTTCAAAGGGGCATCCCTCAACGCCTTACTAAATAATGCAATAGGCTCCTCTTGTCCTTGTGGATTTTTCTGTAAAAGGACAAAAGCTATGGTATGTTCTGATGCAAACGAAAAAATATAAAAATATTTTGAAAAATCAGGACTTATTAGAACCGGTGTTTTGGTTAACGCTTGTTTCACCAGCTCAAAGGACTTCTTTTCTTCCAAGGTCCATTTTACCCCTTGCTCCTTCTTCAACATGTTTGTTATATTCCTAAGGAGCTCAGCCAAGTTGGGGATGAACCTTCTCAGAAAGTTAATCTTTCCAATGAAAGATTGCAACTCCTTGATGTTCCGAGGATGAGAGATATGCCATATGGCCTCAATCATTTTGGGATCTACCTTAAAACCCTCTTCTGAAATGATGTGCCCAAGAATTTTACCTTCTTGGAGCCCAAATAGTGTTTTCTTAGGGCTTAAATATATCCCAAACTTTCTGCATTTCTCGAAAACTTTTCTTAAATGTTCTAAGTGCTCTTCATCTGTTTTTTAAAACACAGTGACATCATCAAGGTATATAATGATGAAGAAGCTCAGTTCTTCTGAGAATGGTATGTCCATGGCTCTCTGAAAAGTTTCTCCAACATTCATTAGACCAAAGGGCATTTTCACATACATGAAAGTGCCCCATGGTGTAGTAAAGGTTGTCTTTAATTGATCAGTAGGGTGAACTAAGATCTGATTGTACCCTGAGTAGCCATCAAGAAAAGAAACCTTCTAGACCCTACCACCCTTTGTAAAATATGATCCATCTTAGGTAAAGGGTAGTTGTCCTTTAATGAAGCTTTGTTTAAGTCTCTAAAGTATATACAAAGCCTAATTTCTCCAGTTTTCTTCCTAACCGACACCAGATTAGACACCCATTTAGAATATCTAATAGGGACAATAATACCAGCTTCATACATTTTCTTGATCTCCTTCTGAACCAAGGGAAACTGGACAGGGTTTATTCTGCGCAGTTTTTGTTTGAATGGTTTTTGGTTTTCTTTGAGGGGAATTTTTTGCTGTATTATTTCAGTGTCATAGGATTTAAGATCTTCGTAACTCCATGCAAAAACATCAGAAAATTCTTTAAACAACTCTATGTATTTGAGTTTAATGTGAGCTGGCAAAGTTTTAGACGGTTTGATCATAATTGGTTTAAGTTCACTGCCTATATTGCACTCTTCCACTTCAGTCTCTACAGGTTCTAGTTTTGGCTTCTTGGCCACATCGTTAAAATCAAACAACTCTTCTAAAGGTGCCAGACCGCTAGGAAAACTTTCATCTTTGGACTGAAGGGTTTCCAACTCCTCTGTTTCTAACCCTGCATTCAATTATGTTTTGTTTTCAAGTTTTCTAGACAGTAGATTGATATTGGCAAGTTCAGGAGACGGTTCTTCTTCACCAAGAAAATTTTCTTCACTGCAGTCTGTATCATAATCTGAGTCTGAACTGTTTAGTTCGAATTCATTTCTGAATTGCATGAAGTCTTCTATTTGTTTGTCTCCGTCAAACACCTGCCAATACTTTTCATTATCAGGCACGGCTGGTCTAAATTTTATCTGAGTTGTGCAGTCTTTGGTTTCATGTGGCGTTAAGCATGTTCTAGCTGCAAAGGCTAAATTGTGGGCGGCAATATTTCTTTTCCTCGGGACAAAAATTATTTGGTACTCCTCGAATGTTTCTAAAAGGTCCATGACATCATTTCGGTAGGCCCTAAGTCTAGGATGATTTGCGTTATACTTCCCATTGAATTTCCTAATGACTAACTATGAATCCCCATACACATTAATTATTTTGGCTCCTAACTTTCTCAACAAACGTAAGCCTAAGAGAAGGGATTTGTTAGAACACTGAAAATTCAATTTTCAAGAAATGCTTTCTGTGTGGTTGCTTTCAGTGTTGCAGATCCAGACACCTGCACCAACATTTTTCTTAGTGCAGGACCCATTGAAGTGCATACTCCATAGAGGACTAGTCTCAAGTTTATCCTTTGGGTTACTATGCTCTTCAATACGTGTGCTATCGAATTGCTCTTGGAGGTCAGCACACAGTTGAACTTGTTCTAACTCCTTAGATATTTTATTGGGTTGAGGACTGCTTTCTTGACTCTGAATGTTTACAAGCAAAGGACACATGATTTGTAGCTCAAGACCTGTGTTTTGTTTGCTAGAGTTTTCAAATGCAGCAGACTGTTTCGACACTCCTGCGTTGTGTTCCTCTTTCTCCCTATCGGCCATTAATCTTATTAAAGTGACTTGTTCACTAAATGTTTCGTCGTTAAACATAATAAAAGAATCAAGGCCTGTATTTATAGAATATAGAGGAGAGTTTTGTGGTCTGTCTTGGCTTGTAACTGTGTATTTCATATGGGATTCCCTGTAAAGTCTTCTAGTCTGATTGAAAACAGGGATAGTCACATAGGTCATGTCCATTTGCATAGTCCCTTGTAACTTAGCCCCCTAGGACCTAGATAATAACATTCCATACTTTGGGGGTACATCAGCCACAACAATATCCATTACTAAGCATTTGGCTGGAATCTGGGCTAAGTTAACGCAGAGGTCTTTGATTAATCCTAAACATTTTACTCTTCTTGAGTCAAAGGATTAAAGGTCTTTGTAGGGTCTGGTGATTTCAAGACCTAGGTTCTCCATTACAGCTTTAGGCATTAAATTATGAGAAGCCGCGGAATCATGCATAGTGTTGTGCAAAATTTTGTCATGAACATTTAAACTTATGTAAAAGGGAGGAACAGGTCCCTCTTGATATCTACCTTCAATCTTAGGACCAAAAATAAGCTCTGGCTAGTCATCATTAAGATTGACTGTGTCATTATTCTCCTCAATGTTTAAATCCTTCAAAATTTGGGTCCTATATACATTCTGGGCAGCTAACTCAGTAAGGGGAACAGAGATTTTGATTTTTGAAATTTCCTGCTCTAGGCTGAAAGGAATTTGGTTCTTTGAAGAACTTGTCTCAGCCTTATTAGTTGTCACTCTATCAGCAACATCAGCTTGCTGATTTGTTCTATTTACATTCGAAAAAATGTTCTTAACATGAGTACCAGCTGAAGTGTTAGTACTACTAATGTCTGCACTCTGTTTTTCACTGCTTTGAGTGCATTTCTCTCTACCTTTATCAGAATTAACAGTCACTATTTTGTCCTTTTGTTTGACAACTTTAGGCTTGGTTGCAGTGCTGTTTTGTGAAGATTTGTTAGAGGTTTTGTTGTTGGGCTTTTGTTGACTGATTTTACTTCTAAGGTCATATTCTCTTTGAGACTCTATGATGACATTTTCCATGTCTTGATAATAATTTTCATCATCATCTCTTTCATCATCATAAGTTGTGTATAGACCTTGTTTTCTATCATAATTAATCTCAAAGTCATCATTATCTACCCCCAGCATGTTGATATCATCTTCCTCCGTTATTTGATCTGTTTCCTCAACCTCACTTAGTTTTGATGAAAGGGAGGAGTGATCTGTTGATCATCTTTCCTGAGTCTGTTTGGAGGTTGGTTCCTTCTAAAATTTTGATTCTGGTTCTGGTTTCTGTTTTGAGGAGCAGTTTGGTTTTGACTGGCTTGTGTTCTCTCAAGGATACTCATTTTATTTATCATCTCTTCCATCATTCTCTCCATTTTTGAGTTGGAAGTAGAGGGTGTAGATTCCTCTCTAAAGGACACTCTCTTTTCATTATTCATTCTTGCTCTCTTCTCCATCAAGTTGACTTCCACAGAAAGAGCACATTTTTGCATCTCTTCAAGAGTTGCAGGATCTCTCTCTCTCAGTTGATAGGCCATCTCAGGGTCAAACCCTTCAGGAAAATTGTTTAAAGCTGAGCCTTGTGGAGGTTTTAGATCTGGGGAAAGTGCATTATATACACTGTTAAATCTAGTACAATAAGCTTGTACACTTTCCCCGGTGTTTCTATGGAGGTTCTTGTAATCAGAAAGGACTTGGAGAGGATTCTTATTTACTTCCCATTTGTTTAAGAATGTTTGATGGAAATCTTGGAGATCATTGATACTATGGGGGGTTAAGCCTTTAAACCATTTTCTTACTTCTCCCCCTAAGTTCTGAGCAAATAATATAAGATTGACAAAATCATCATCAATTTCATTTCTATCAAAGTAGTCATTCATCTTATCCATGTGGTGTGATGCAGTTGCAGCATTACTAGCATCATACAATGGAATTTTGGACTGACAGTCCTGTGGAAGATTGACTAATGGTATAGGAAGGACTAAGGGAGCATACCATGCTACCATGATATGTGGTGGGGGTGGATTCACAAGAGGTGGATTAACAAGAGGGAAAGTGGGCTGGAATGGAGTGGATTGAACAATGGATGTAGGGTGAATATAAGTGGATGGACCAGAAGTAGATTGCTGAGCTGATCTTGGATGAGAGACACCTAAGTTGTGAAGGAAATGTAAATCAGGAGGTGTAGTTTTTGTACTACCAGGATGTTCACTTGTTTCAAGAGATGAAAGTGAAGACTCAGAATCTAACTAATCTAAATCATCAAGAGACCTAGTTCTAAAGGGATTTACTAAGTCAACTTGTGATTGTTTTAGAGCTGAAAGATTTTCAGGAACTGAATTAGCTCTCAAGGGTGATCTGAAAACAGTTGATAATTTAATCCTAGGAGACTTCCTAAGGATACTTTTTGGGTTATCAACTATCTCAGGTGGATCAGGGTCAGGATAGGCCCTAGTGTGAATCTTTCTAGGAGCCACTATGCTATTTTTTTCAGACCCAAATAAACAAGAAAGTTCAACCAGGTATGACAGTATTTAAATGGTCAACCAATCTGTTTACACAAATTTTAATCCTACAATCCTCTAACTGAGTCTGAGTGATATTACAATGATACGGGTTCTTCCTAGTGGAGTCTTAAGGTCTGTTCAGGATTGTGGAGTCGCCAAGTGGAATTTTTTAGCTCCTAAGGAGGTAAAAGGTTTTATGGTCCAGCACCATGTTTATTTGATACCAATTTGAAATATTTTTGGGTTTTCTGAGTTATTTTTCAGTTGTGTGGTTTCTAAGAATATCCTAACTCTGTTTCAAAACTTAGCTACGGTTATGAGACAAGGAAAATGTATTCTTATGGCTAAGCCAGCTAATTTTTCAAGGTTAGATAAACTTCTTATGAGAATCCTAGGTTTTACCTAGTTTTCCACTGATTCAAACAAGTTTCATCATGATTACCAGTTCTTGGTAGTGCTTGAAAAGGCTACTTCTTACTCACAAATTTTTATGAAATATTTAAGCGAACCTAAGGTGAAAATTCAACTTCGAGTCCCTAGTGGAGTCGCCAAAAATGTTAGTTGTTGGTGGCTCAGCTGGTTAATATAGAAAATGTTTAGTGAGTAAAGGGGTTTCCAAGATATTTTAAAGTTTTGAACAAGAAAATCACTCAAAATTCCCCAGTGGAGTCGCCAGAAATGTTAGTAATCTGTAATCAGCAAGATTGGCAAAGTCTGATCACAGAAACAACATCGTTTCAACCATTTTTGGATTCTAAGATCTAGCCCTCCTGAATCTGGAGAGGGATCTCTCCAATAAGTGCAAAGATGGATTTGTCTTTGAAGTTTTGGGTAGTGGTATTAGGCTAGTTATGAAGGCCGAGGGTTTGTTTTTGTTTTTGGATGGTTGAGCATGATTACTATTTGAGGTGGAAAGTTCTAAGTGCAAAGAGTTTCAAAGGTGAGAAGTTGCAAGAAAATAGAACAAGCTGTGGCCAGGAAGATAGATAATTGTAGGTTTTAGCCCATTGGGCTATGGAGTCATAATAGGGTTTAATTGAAACAACAAGAGGAAAGAGTGTTCCATGGGGCAAGTCATCTATGTCTAAGGATCTCTTGAAATTTTGATTTATGGAATGAAATTATACTATAAGAAGGGGAATTTAAACAGATGAAGAACAAAGAGCAGCCTAAGATCTGGTAAGTACCTTTAAACTAGCCAGCTTTTGACATACACTTAAGAAAGACATGAAAGTAAACTAGGATCTGGTAAGTACTTTTAAACTAGCTAGACTTTGACACACTTTCAATAGAAAAAATCTAAAAACATAGGGGAACACAAATGATAACCAAGGATGGTCTAAGATCTGGTAAGTACTTCTAAATTAGCCAGCTTTTAACACATTCCAAGGGAAACATTCAGACAGTCTTTGGGGATAAAACTAGGACCAAGGCATACCATATATTCCTTAGTTCATCTCTACTTAACATGAAATGAAAGTAACATCCAAGAAAAATATTCAGCTAAAACAATAAGACGAGGGAACGCCAACATTCCTATGCTTAAACATAATTAAATGATTCCTAAATAACACAGATTGGAAGACAACATTCAGATAAAGATTTTCAGTCAGAGAAGGGTACTGATATACAGTAGGTCCTAACTCTATGCATGCTATTATTTATAATAGAAGATGAACACAGTGAAAACAAAAACAAAATAACGAGTCACAATGAGAAAAACATCACCATCAACATAGACCAGGATCCCATAAATCAACTTGTATTGATGCTCCAAACCAGTTGCAGCTTTAATTCCAATGCTTTAGTTTAGCAATCATCTACACATCTCAGCCTAACTTATCTATCACAAGTAGAGCTCCAAGGGCCAGTGAACACTATTTACAAGTAGAGGTCTCAAGCTCAATTACATTTCAATGTTCAGCAACCAACTCAACCAACCCCTCTCTCATCTTCTGCAGTAGTATTTATGGAAGAATGAGGAGGTGAGATCTGATAAAATATCTCTAAATATAATTAATACAGACTTAATGGCTTCTTGGCCTTTGGGGGGCTCAATGAAAAAACTTACATAGGTGTCTTCTGTATTAAATAATTTACATTTAAGATTTAAGCTCGGTGGGAGCTCCTCTTGACTTTTGATGCTCAGTGTTTTGTTAAAGTAACTCTGCTGATATTTTTTCATTAAGTTTATTTGCAGAATTAACTTCTCTGGCTACGCTGAGGCAAATACCTGATCTTGATCAATAACTTCGGCCTCTGTTTGAATTCTTTGAGGCACAAGTGGCACTGTGGTAGCTAGGAGGAATCAATTTGCCTCAGATGTGGAGGTGGATGCTTTATGTCTGATGAACCTTTATGATTTAACTTTAAACTATGTTTTAATAGGGGGATTAGGCTTTTGATAATCCATATTAACCGTAATCCCCACAGATCCGTCTTCAATCTCATGTTCTGGTGTTTTCCTATCTTCGACACTGATACTCTTTGATTTGTGCTTGACTTCACTGTGTTTGTTGGTGTGCAGGGCTGCACAGGGGTGATATGGCATCAATGCCTCATGAAACACCGAGGAAACATGGAGCTTAAACCCTGCGAATGATTCTCTTTGATGAATCGAAGGCAGGAGGATCGTCACCCTCAGCCTTTGAATTTTCTTCAGCATGGCTGAAAAACCATTTAAACCCTGCAAAATACAAAAAACGTTATGAAATCCTGCATATATAGTTTTATTTCTTTTTAAGGACATGTGGGAAGAGCGTGGCCATTGGATGGCATCATCCAACGGTCGAGATTGATCAGAAGAAGTCAAAGGGAAGGGGTAAGAATAATTTAAATCGGAGCTGTCGATCGCGCAGAGATCGACGGTCGGGAGTGGAGGTGAATAAATAATGTGAAGGGGTCACATTATTCGAAAAATAAAAAAGCGGAGAAAAAGGTTTAAAACCTTTTTTTCGGAGAAAAATGGTTGAAAAATGAGTGGGGAGCTCAGGACGAACATGGGCCGTCGGATGAGATTGGCCCATGCGATCAACGGTGGAGATCGGCTACCGCAAAACCTTAGAAACATGCCCCAAACTTCAAACCTTTAATCAAACCATACTGTATAATTATTTCGGGTCACAAAATAGGCTTACTGACGTCGAGGAAACAAAGAAGACCCGCCCCAATTAAATTCTTCCGCATAGAGGCTGATGTGGCACTGGGGACCACCGGCTCTGCGGAATTGCTGCTGTGGACGAGGGGACCGGGGCGATTGAGCATGGGCCATCGATCTGTAGATCAGATCGACAGTGGAGATTCTTTCCTAACTGTGTCATACCTTTGCTTATTGCATGGGCTTCTTCAGAGCGCGATCACCGTCCGATGAGCAGCCTCAGATCAGACGACATGCATCGATATTGTGCTCACTCCACATCTGACCTTTAATGCATGATAAGGGCGGTATTTCAAAAGGGCTTGAGGCCACGTGTCGGCCGACGGCGTTGATCGCTGCCGATCAGGAAAAACCGCTTCCTTCTCAAAAGCGGTGCAATGAATTCCGCCCGGTTTTCTTTTAATATAACAACAAAAACTTTTAAAACCCAAAATTTAATATAAACAAAGGTTTAAGCTTTGGGGGCAGAAAATATATTTGCAATAAGGTTCGGTGCCCGTCTGCAGGGCCGTTGGTTATATGGAAAGCAATATGACCGGGGGTTTTATACTATATAGGGCTAATCGGCATCGGGGTTTTAAACATGGCCAACAGACTTATGCGCTCGGCTCTCTGCGATGCGATAGGCACTCGGATGACTAGCGCTTGGTTCCAACACCAAGGCATGTGTAGTGGAAATGGCTGAGGACTTAGCCCAAAGGGCTTAAACCTTTACACAAGAATATATATTTTTATGAAGTTTCCAATGTTTTTCAAGGGTTGTGAGAGTTTCGATGGGGGGAAAGGGGAAAATATGAAAATTAAATATTTCATGAGGAAAAGAGGGGTAGAAAATGAGGTTAGTTGTGGAAGTGAAGGAGGGGAAAAATGATGAATTTGCAGCAGTTTCTTTTCATTAAATTAGTAGAATTCCATAATGTAAAATGGGCACAACAGTGAATATTTGGACAGGGGCATGGGGCCTTTCAAGAGTCTTCAAGAGCCAACACTTTTTAGCAATAAAATTTGTTCCTTGAAGACTCCAAAAAATTGATTTAGCCACCTTTTGGTATAACAAATTTTATAGGTGGCTAACATCCCTTAGGTCTCAATTCTCTTAGTTTTTCTCTTTGAGGTAGGAAAAGTGCCCCTAGGGTTTAGAGTACACCTCCACCTTTCTAGGAAGAGGTTGGCTAGGTGAGGAGTCTAGGGTTTCAAAATTTTCAACCATTGGTTTTCAAGGTTTGATCCATTTTGTCACAACCCTTTAGGATAGGTTATTTCATCATTTCAACTCCCTTTTTTCGGCTTTTCCTATCCTTCCCCCTTAGGATCCCCTTGAGTGTCCTAAGTTTTTGAGCTTCTTTCCTATCCTTTGCAACAATTTTCAGCTCTGATTTTTGTTGTTTGTATGCACCATTTACAACATATTAGTGCCTTTATATCACAATCCATTATATATTGTATGGCTTTTGTGTGTTTTTGGGTAGCTTGTTTGCCTCTCCTTGTTTAGCTATTTGACAACATTTTGGGTGGGGTTTGTGCACTTGGATTTGATGTTTATTTTACTTCCATTTTACATCATTATTTATAGTTTTTCAACACTTTATTTTAGTAGCACATGGCATCAAACATGCTCAATTAACTCATACACTGGAGACACTTTTCACACAGTGCATTTGCACACACATTTTCACACCCTAAGCGAACATGAGCTTCGTTAATACTGCCAAGCCAAGACTTGAAACACACCACATAATAATAATATAACACACATAGATTAATCCTAATTGGGCACCATGGAAAAAAAATATGTGTATTTAGGTGTAGGATCTGTTGAGATTCAATAAGATGATGAGCTTAGTGAAAAAAGGTCGCCTTCACTAAGTGGGTCCGCAGGCTATTTTTGGCGCAAAGTCTATTTTTAGACTATGTTTATTTTTAGACATGTCGATCATATTCTATGAGTTGCAGGATGCTATTTGTGGATGGTTGGTCAAGTTGTAAAAATATATGGACTTATATTTTTAGACATATTGGGCAGAGTCTATTTTTAGACTGTCAGTCTAAAAATAGATATGTTGAATATTATTAGCTCTTAATAATATTTGGACTGTAAACATTATCTTATTCTCTTGTAGCACTTCAGTTAAGTGCACAGATGTGGAATAGCAGCTGACAGAAGGAATTACGCTATTCCTGAGGGTTTACTGGAGCTATTACATGGAGGACTTCAGTTAGAACTCATGTGATAGAGTTTGGTGGAGTTGGAGAAGTAGTTGGTGGAGTTGTATTTAGTTTAACTCAGTTAGACTCAGTTGAGCTAGTTGTATCTAGTCTAACTGATTGATACACTAGTGAGAGTGGAGTGAATTAATTAGTTAATTAATTCACAAATAATAACTCATTAATCAACTGAACAATACATCAGTTAACTACAGTGCATGGTAGTTTCAATGGAGACCAGTGGAGAGATAGGTGAAAGGGAAAGTGTGACTATAGTGATGCATTGATTGCATCCAACACTAAGTGGAGATGCCAATGAGGATTGCGTGAGCAAGGCTGGAGTAATTTGAACTCATTCAGAGCCATTCTTCAGCAGGGATTGCGCAGTAGAGGCAGGCTAGCAGGTGGCAAAGATTGGTGCATGGATTTGCAAGATCGAGCTTGATTAGTGTGTAGAGATTGTATTGTACTGAGAGCTTGATATAATCATCTTTGTATGCGGATTGTTACATGATCTCTATGACATATATTATATACAGATAGTTGGGGTTTTCAGCTTCAGGCTTTCCCGTTAAACAACTATGTTAATGTGTGTGATTTTTTATTGTTTCATGTGTGCATTGCAATCTTGATTTAATTTCCGCAAATGATCAATGGTGGAATAGATTCTGTATTTTGCATGAAGTTAAAATAGTGTGAGATCAGGAGAATATTGGACATATAACACATAATTTATATAATTTCTACAAGATCAGTGGGATAAGATTCCAATAACACCCATCAATCATTTACATTGAGACATATAAGTTGAATTTGTAGGGAGCTTAAAATCCTTCACTATCCACAGTCAAAATCTGGAGTGTGTTAGAAACCCAATTCAGAGGGGGTTATTCTAGTTCATCGTGCAGGAAGTTCTCCTCAGGGCTACCCAACCTGTGGTAGGGAATTTCGTGCGGTAACTGGTCACCAAGAAGCTAAAGAATAGACCACCCCCATGGGATGAAGGTAACCGTAGTGACCAATCATAAGAAAACACCATATAGGACTAGATGTGGGAAGCAGGTGGTTCTCTAACCCACCTTTCTCTGGACACCTGTGCTTGCGAGGATCATATTCCATCAAGTAAGAAGTGGTGAGTGTTGGTATTGCACCAAGAGTGCTGCAACTCCCAAAGGCTACTCAAATTTACTTTATCAACCCAAGGTTCATACAAAATTGGAGGTGAGAGTGATATATGCACATCAGATGAATTCTACTCATGTCATCCTCTTGTTAGTTCTACGATGAGGTGCTACTGCTAGGGTTACTTCTAGGAAAGGAAGTTTGTCATACTTCTGAATGAAAGCTAAGACTGAAAATAACTCATGACCATTACTCCGTCAACAAGAAAAGAAACTATTATATATCATAATGATTCATCTAGCTATTTGCAAGAAAGAGAAATTCACACTTTAGCTAATGTAAGAAAGGAAGTTAAACTAAGTGGAATTCATGATTTAAATTGACGAATTGAACTTGCAGAAAGGGAAACTAATCTAGGTACACATGTTGAACCAAATGATTGATTTAACTCTATCTATCTCATGCTTGACTGTTATGCTTAACGATGCATATATCAATGAGCTAGCTACACTTTTAAATAACCCTGTTTTGCAGCAAAAGAAGGAGGTGTTGAGGTGACTTAAGAGGGTCCCTGACTCATGTTTTCAGAGCTGAAGGTGTCTTGGAGGTGGTGCCATACCTAGATGAGGTAGAATAGAGTTTTTGGTTTGAAGGAGTGAGTGGTTGGAGCTGTTACATGATATGCTACAGGATTTACTGTGGTGCTACAAGATGTCCTAAAACGCTACAGGAATCAGACTGAGGGTAGTTTGAGGCCATAAATGGTGAGGAAAGGGGTAGGAGAGGTGGAATGAAGGTGTATCTAGGTGGATGAAGGGTATCCAAACTCTTGGTAAAGCTCAGAACTTCTCTCAAATCCTGTCTTGAACCTCCAAGGTGGCTCTTGGTGTTGTGGTGGATATTTCCAAAAACAGGGTTGAAGACGACTTGGTTGGAAGTTGATTTATTTGGGGTGGAGACTAAAGCTAATGGTGCTTGGGAAGTCCCCCTCCAATGATCTACTAAAACCTTCAAGAAAACTAAATTTTCATGTACTCATCATTGACAAATATGTCATGAAAATAGTGGAAAAGATGAGTTGAATTTAAATAAGCCTACCTATGTACTTGAAAGAGAAATCTACCTCTGCATCTACAACATGTCGATGATAAGAAAAATAAACTATCTAAATTTTCCAAGAAATCATAAACTAAAAGAAATTTTGGGTCTGTGGTGAATATAGACCCTCCTCAAGCTCCAATGGAAGAGGTGAGAGAGGGAGGCATTAACACACAATTTTGAGATCTTATATGCTCCCGCAACATGAAATGTAAAGAGACTAACTACAACAACATGAAATGTAAAGAAACTAAATACTGCACATGAAATGTAAAGAGAATAACTACAACAATATGAAATGTAAACACAAGTACATAAGAGATATTGAGGCCAATGGATTGGGCCCTAACCCACAAGCTCAACTCCCTGAAACTAACTCAATGAAGAAGAAACCAAATACTCATTTTATTTCATAACCTGTCTTGTACATAACATATGAAAGTCAGAAATGTCTATTACAAGAACTAAGAGTGCTCTAGCTACATCCAAAAATTGAATCCTAGTGAGGTATTTTTCTGCCCTATTTATCCTAAAGGGTAGCTACCAACATATCCCTAAAAAGTAGTTGGTTTGTCTCCTTGGAACTCGAGAGAAGTGGAGCTTGGCTCCCCTTGATATTCCACTTGCTTGGCTGCCTTTGATTTCGAGCTATTGGAGGAGAATCTCAAGGATATATTGATTGCCTTTAGGAGTTAAGGAGGTGGTCAACCCTCTTACAATCACTCCTTTCTGTCTACTCTGAGCCCTAATTGTGCAATATTCCTCAAAAATGGTATATTATCTTGATTTACCTGCATTTAAACGACATTAGGCCTTCAAAGCATGAAAACCCTTAATACATCATCTACACTAAGCAACATGTGACAATAATGCAATTAAATGTGAGAAAGAGAGAATATTTAGGCTAAAAAGGTGACAATTAACCCCTTAAAATGTACCTAATGATGGTGCTCATCATCACCCCCATACCAAATGGTTTCTCATCCTCTAAGAAACTTAGTCCTCTTTATTCAATTCTTTTAGTGCCCTTGTGGCCTCTCTAACATCCCAAGGAATCATGGAAGGAGTTCCCTCAGGAGGGTAGAATCCTACATTCTTTTCTACCTCCCATTCTTTTTTTTCTTCAGTTTGGTCTTTCCCTTCACCCAGTCCCAAAAAAAAAGGTGGACAGAGTTTTAAGAAAAGCCATTAGATCTTCATTGTCTGCATGGCCCTCTTGTACAAAGGTGCCCTTTCTAAGGAAACTCTCAATCTCTCTGGAGTACGGTACTCCATGTTTCTTATACTAAGAGGAGGCCATTCCATCTTCTCTGACTTGCCATAACACACTCCACTCCCAACAATCTAGAAATGTCATCATAGTGTGAAATTTCCTGTGCTTGGATTTTTAGGTATTTATCTGCAAGGTTGGCATCATTTTCTATCATTAGGTGATTTTTTATGACCCCTCTAGGTTGAATATCTTTTCCCTAAAATGGAGAGGTTCTTCTCCCTCCCTTCTAATCACCTTTTTGACCTCCTCTACCCTGACCTCTTCATTGGTCATCCAAGAGGATAGGGCCAGCAGTTTCATATCCCATGTTGTAACATTATATAGTTTTGATAAGTTAGCATAATTAGTCAAATAATTTTGAAAATGTTAAGGTAGGATATGGATGCAAAAGAATGAAAAAGTTAAAAAATGTTAGGAAAATTTTATGTTTTATAGGCATCCATATCAATAAAATGATAGGTGTTAGTTTCCCTAAATAAATAAGGCAAAGAAAAATAAAATGTTAGGGAAGAAAAAGAAAAGGAAAGATTCATTTTAAATTTGTAAAAATTGCACTGTTTGCTAGTCTAAATGCGCCATAAAAATAAGAAAGATTTATATGGTTATTACCAAAAAATGAACACTATCCTAAGAATTTTTACCCATATCCTAAGTTTTAAAACCTATTAAATCACCCCGTCATTCATCCCTTTTCATTTTCATTTTCCTAAGCCATATCCCTTTATATCATTCCCTAGCATTTTATTAAAACAACACCCGACCCCACCAACCCATCTCCACACATCTGATGGTCCTCCCACATCTTTCAGCATCCAACGGCTCTCATAGCCTTTCAGCCCCCCTTCGCGAACCTAGCTTTACCACCAGGGGGGGGGGGTCCGAACTCAGTGGTAATTCAAAACATCTCACCAATATGTGTCAGCATCTCAGCCTTTTGGACCCCCCATGAGTGAAACCGAAAACCACTCTACCCCCCCTTCGAAAGGCTGATTTCCGATACCGTTACCACTTACCTGACCGTTGAGCACCCACCATTCCGCTGTCACCACCTCATCTGCCATCTCATCCACCCATTAACCTCATTCACCATTTAAAATTCAACAAATCACATCAATTCCCTCCATTATCAGTCCATTATGCATTCAATTGGCTTAACCATTAACCCCTGCCAGCAACATAAGATCCTTTAGCTAAGGAGATTGAAGAGATAGAGACACAAAAAGAAAACATGATGAAGCTCATCATAGAACAGAATACACAGTTGAAGAAAATTGAAACAGAGATGGAGAAGTTGATTAAAGAAAGAAATAAGTCAACTAAACAAACTGCTCCTTTAGAAGAACTTCCTATTACAGTTATTTCTACTGCTATATCTGTTACCACTAGTAAAGGAGATGATGCAGACCAGTTGGCTACTACACTCCAAAATATGACCTTGCATACTGAAGAAATTAAGAAGTTACAGGATCAAGTGAAACTTCTAGAGAATCAGCAAAAGAAGTCTGACATTTTCCATGCAGCAGAGCTTTAGAGAGCTCAGAATCAAGTAGAAATATGGAAGAAATAAAAAACTGAAGATTTTTTTGGCTACGCTCTTGGTAATGTCAAGGAAATTATTTGGAACAACATCATTGAGGAAATGAGTGAAATCTAGCCATGTGTCCAGATCATCTTTGAGCAAAAGGAATTAGTGGAAAAGGAAAATCAGACCATTATTGATATAAATACTCAACTAGGAGAAATGCCTAATACAGCCAACAACATTATAATTTTTATAAATTATAAAGATAGCCAAGAACTGGATGATCTAGGGGTAGATTACAGGACTGACACCATTCTTAAGGTGAAGAAATTTCTGATAAAAAATAACTTAGTAGTGCAGCTGACAGAGAAGTGTCACACTCTTGATGTTGCTATCAACAGATTGATTTCAAGAATTGATGCATTGAACCAGAAAGGTCTTCCTTCACTATTTGTAATAAATGATAAATTAATGCCTAGGGAAGATTACATGACACTACAAGGAAGATACCCTCTAGCGGATGTTTTTGAGGAACCCCACAGAAAAATACCCCATATATCTGTTTCTAGTGGAGGTTACTAGAGGAGGTTGGCGGGCGGAGGGTTTTGCGGATGTTTTCCGCTCCGTGCACTCATCATTAAAAGTTGCCCTGGTGCTCTGGAATATCAAAAGCACCGGTGCGCACAAAAAAATTGGCACACCGGACACCGTGCACTCTATACACACCCGCCCGGTGCGTCGTATTATTCTATAGCACTAGTGCGTCACAACTCTTCTGCGCTGGTGCATTATAAAACATCGCGCCAAAACTGAAACCACTCGTTGTGGTAGAAACAAACTGCACCGGTGCATCATAAAACAACGTGCCAAAACACAAACCGACCATTGTGTTCGTAAGAAACAAAACCGATGTCCCTATAAACCACGTGCACCGGTAAAGGGTTAAATAAAAAAAAAATTACGGAAAAAAACCCGGATTTTTCATTTTTCCAGTGCTCTTGAACTCTCAATTACTGGTGCGCTCTACCATAGAATGCACCGGTGCGCACAAAACATTGGCACATCGGACAGTGTGCGCGACATACACACCCGCCCGAGGCGTCCTATTATGGTTACGCACCGGTGCTTCACTACTCTTCCGCGTCGGTGCATCATAAAACACCACGCCAAAAAAGAAACGTGTCGGTGCATTCTTATCCAAGAGCACCGGTGCGTCTATAAAAATCATGCACCAGAATAGAGTTAAATAAAAAAAAAAATTAAGGCCAAAAAAATGGTGCTTTACGACTATTCCACACCGGTGCTTTACGAATATTCTGCCCCGGTGCATCATCAAAACATTGCACCAAAACTGAAACATCCCGGTGTGGTGTTAGGGAACCGCCCCGATGCATCATAAACAACACGCCAAATATGACATCGCCCGATGCAGTTGTAAGTAAGTTTACCGGTGCGCCTATAAAACCCCGTGCACAGGAACAAGGTTAAATAAAAAAAAATTACGGCAAAAAAACTGCATTTTTCACTTTTCTCAATGCTCCAAAGCTCTCAAGCACCAGTGCCATTTCCCCTTCTCTGAGCCGCCTTGACATTGGTGCTCCCATTGCACCCATTGCACGCACTGCTGCTCTGCGTTGGCCACCAATCTCTAGCTTTCATTTTGAAAAACAGTGGGAAAATTTTCTTTTGCAAATTTTACAGCCAATATGCCTCCTCGACGGCGAAATGTACAGGTATTTTTCTAGTTTTTCCATAATTAAGCCTTTTAGCAGATTAGAATTTGAAATAACCACAAAAAAAAAAAAAAATTGTCGCACGGTGTGCCTGAGCCGTTCGGCTCGCACTGGATAGTGGTGCTGCCTGTAAAATTTACAGGCCGCACCGCCACCAGTACTAAAATTATCCGCACCATTTCCAGGGGGGTACCGAAAGGTGCCCCGCATAATTTTAAATTAAAAATAAATAAAATTCAATGCGCTCATTTAGCTAGGCGCACCGTTGCCCATGGGAATCGCAATTCGGTGCGTTGACAGAATTATCTGCCCCGGTGTATGTCAGCGCACTGCATTTGGCATTCTGAGAGGGTCAACGGTGTGGCCGGGTAAAAGACCGCACCGTCAACTATGTAATTTTCATGAATTCAGTGCGCTGACACGACTATATGCTCCGGGGTGTATATTTTAGTCATCACACTGCTATTCTGACCTTAGATATAGTCAATGGTGCTTGAAAAAAAGACAGTTGCACCGAGGCTGGTGCATTGTATTTCATTAGGGGCACCGCCACCGGTGCGTGACTGTTTTTGTGGGGCACCGACTGGTCTATTTTATTTTTTCAAAAATATATATATATATATATATATATATATATATATATATATATATGTATATTCCTAAATACATGTATGTTTTAATAATAAAAAATTATTTAATATGTCAATGATTCAGAGAGAAGGGGAGGAACAGCAGCAACAACAGGTAGAACATTATGAAATGATTCGCCAATGGAAGGCCCGAGAGAGGGAGAGAGATGCATACCCTCGCCCTATTACAGCAGATACCGAAGGGATCCTTAGGCAAGTAGGCCTCCTCAAGTTCTATGAGGAGGCTACTTCCCTAAAGGCCCATAGTGTGTTTTTGAGATATCTTATCCGCAGGTGGAATGCCCACCGACAGGCTTTCCAGGTTGGTCCTGACCAGTGGTACACACCCACTGAGGAGGATATTTATTTTATTATAGGACTATCGAGGAGAGGGGTGGATTTTTCCTCATTCCCAGACATGCCAGCTGGTTGTGTAGCAGGGAGTCAGTTAGTTTACTCCCAGAGATACATTGGAGAACATGTACTATCTCCTTCAATGTTTCAGGTACCTGAAGGTCAGTTATGTATAGGTGCATTTGGTAGACAGGACGTGCAGTTCCTCTCACTTATCATTTCGACCATTTCGCACAACACCAGTGACGGAAGATGCATTATTTTCTCGCTTGTATATTATGTTGATTCTTTTGTACAACAGCTACGACTTGTCAGGTGATCTGCCATTTTTTTGCGGCAGTTTTGTACGACCTTAGATAGATGTCGTGCTCATGCACAAGGGAGGGTCAACTTCCCTTTTGCTTCAGATTTGTTTTGTTTATTTTTTGAGAGGTTTCTAGAGATGAGACCTAGTTTTGTTCGACAGCCTCGTAGGCTGATGTTCGAGGCCCGGATGCACATGTGGGAGGAGATGATTCCCAAGAGGGGAGACACTATGTTTCTAGCCAGGATATCGCATGATGCACTGGACTTACTAGCTATTTTTGACGGGCTGCATCCCTTCATTATGGTCCCGTGTCCTTATGCTGGATTAGATTGGCGAAGGTGTCCCAACATCCTCTTCACAGATGATGAGCCGCCAGATGATAGAGGCAGTAATACTGTTTATTTATATTTATTCTAACATGTTCTTTAACTTGTTTTTATTAAGTTGTATAATGAAATTGTCTAATTATTGTTGTGTACTTGTATATATTTTGCAGACATTGGCTCTTTTGATGGTGAGGAGATGTCGGATCCACCACATGATCTAGGTGCGGATCCTGATGACGATCAGGACATGGCCGATGTTGACGATGATCATAATCAAGATGAGGCTGGTGCAGCAAAGAGACATGCTCCTGCTCATGGTGCACCGGTACCACCTTTTTCTAGGCACGGTCGACCTGAGACTATATATAGGATGGAGTTGGGAAACCAACTCAATGCATTGATTTTTGATGCGGGCATCAGGCCCACTCATTACAGAGACATACAGGCCGATGATAGGTTATTACGAATGTGAAGAGGCATGTCGCGTGACATGTACGGCCTAATGCGGCATGTCGTAGGAGCTATGACAGCTGTTACGCGACTGAGGAGGATTGTCCATAGCTATAGGCGTAGTCGAGCCGCGGCACGTGATGGAAAGTCAGCGAGAAGCGACTCGCATGAATATCATGATCGTTCACCTCGCGCCACACTTGATGAGCATGAGGCTCCACTAGCAGCATCTAGTAGTCATCATGGAGATGAGGCTGGACCATCGGCCACGTCTAGTCAACAGCCTGCATAATCCATCAATACTAGTCATGATCATGACCAGGCGCCTAGGCCATCGACCGTCGAGGCTGCACTATTGACTGAGAAAACCTCCACTACTACTGCTTATATTGATGTTGTAATACCACCAGCTGATGCATCCATCAGTACTAGTGATCATGATCATGAGCAGGCTCGACCATCAACCGTTGAGGCTGCACCCTTTACTAAGAAGGCCTCCACTTGTACTGCTATTGATGTTGTTATACTACCACCAGCTGATCCATGACATTTATATTATAGTTGTATATTTTTAACATTATTCAGCTATATATATATATATATATATGGTCCATGTATTTTATGTTCATGTTGCAGTTGTACTTAATTTACATGTTGGTGAACATCATGATGTGGCGCATATTGTTAGGTCATGTTAGATATGTTCATTTAATGTTTAGCTTGCAGATAGATGTGTATATGTGATAGCATGAGTTATTTGACATGAGATGTATATTTGATGTTTGTGTTGTGATGATGTTAATATATAATGTTAATTTGATGTTTGAACGTGTCTTTTCGTCAAATATGATGTTTGTACGATGGTTATCATGATCGTGATGATGTTTATTAATTAATTTAATATTAAATGTCCATGACATTTATTAAATATTATGTCGTGATTGTAATTTAAATTTAAATTTTAATTGTATGTAAAATTGTGAATTTGTATTTTTATTTGTACTAATTGTAATTTTAACTATAATTGTATATAAAATATTTAATGTAAAATTTTAATTGTAATTATAATATTAATTTATTGTGAAATGATTGTAATTGTATATATGAAAAATTGTAAAATTGTAATTGTAATTCTAATTGTATGTGTTAGCCCCTTATGAATTCCTTGACAAAGCAAGAAAGGGGCTAGAATGTTTTATGAGCCTTCAAGGAATGCATTTCCCTTGAAAACACATCATCCTTGAAGCCTTGTTAAACTCCCTTCCTATGATTGTTTCCCTCTGCTGTTCTGTTATTCATGAGCCTTACTGAATGATAAATTTTGCTCAAAAAAGGCCATTATCTGCCCCTTGTTCCCCTGCAGAAATTCCCCCATTTTGTCCTCTTTCCCCTTTTTCCAAGTCCCCTTTGTTCCCCCTAATATCCCCGTCAACCTCCTAAATCTTCCCAAAATCCCCATGAGATCCCACCCTTGCCCTTGCACTTGGTTGGGTTGAAATTCCCTTTTTTCCCCCCTTATCGTTTCCCTTTAAAACCCTCAAAATCCATTAAAATAGGTTAAAAACCCACTTTAAAACATCATAACGGGCCTTAGCCCCTTTCCCCGCTAGCCCCAAACACTTCCCCACACATGCCTTT
The DNA here is from genome assembly GCA_034641835.2 of Pinus albicaulis. Classification (NCBI taxonomy): domain Eukaryota; kingdom Viridiplantae; phylum Streptophyta; class Pinopsida; order Pinales; family Pinaceae; genus Pinus; species Pinus albicaulis. The sequence goes on along the minus strand of CM076569.1, from coordinate 134,883,248 downwards.
GCGCTAGGACCAAGCTCTTAAGTCCTAAGCGCCAATCGGAATCAGAAACTTCGGGCGGGTGCAATCCTTTGTAACAACAGAAACGTTTCGATGCGATTGTTTATTTAACAAGTCTCACGATGTGCTCTGTGTCGTTGATCTATCCTGAAAATCTGACGGCGAAGCGCTAATCGCACTCCCCGCCCAATCGCAATCGGAACTTCCAATCGCTGCCACCCCGTCCCCCTCCGATTGCGGTCACCTGATCCACTCCTCCACCGTTGATCCCCAGGAAAATCCAACGGCCATCGCTTCCCCTGACCCAATCGCAATCGGAAACTTATATAGTGTGTTCCCCTTGCTCCACCCGATTGTGATGCTCCGAGTTGATCTTGACCGTCCATTGGATCTAGAATCTAACGTTCAAGATTTGATCGCCCTCTGCCTCCGGCTGGGTCCCACCTCATCGCATTTCATTACATTTCCTTCACATTTCTTTGTATTTTGTTCGAAGTCTAAAGTATAAGACTTTACACTAAAGTCTTATGTTTCACAATTGTTCCGCCCACTTTCATATATCATTCCGCTGCTCGATCCCCACCGTTGATCTTCGCTCCCAGGCCACGATCTAACGGTCTGCGCTGCATTCTGCCATCAAACCCTATTATTCGTAAGTCTTCACTAGTTCATTGATTTTTTTCACCATTTTTTAGTGAAAGCCACCATTCCGCCGCCGCGCTATCATATTTTTCGCCCTACGCCCCATCGGTCTTCCATTGCATTGATTTTCTACACACAGTTATGAGTTTCTGCAAAGTACAAGAGTTGAAACGCTGCCATAATTACATAGTATGGATGCAGCAGTAAGTTTCCCACTAACAGAGGCAAGGAATTTAATAAAGGGCAGGTTTCCACACCAACAGAATGTCTTCTCCCGAAGAAGGACGGATTTCCCATACTATTTGATTATATGCCGTACTCCAGAGGAGATGTCCGCCTATAACACAATCCAAAGCTCTCAAATAATTTTTCGCACAAGTATGGCAGACCATTCCATCTTTATTACCAATCTGGTTATTCACCCACAGTACCACAGAGTACTACTGTAGCCAGAAGTACACTAGGACCAGACCAGAGTAAATGGAAACCAAAGAAAATCACTCTTTCGCTCCAAAAGGTACCAGGGATAAATGCAGAGATTTAAAACAGAATGGGTTTCAGCCCTCTCCTACCTTTCTATGTTTTAATGTTTCATTTAGTGCCCCACCTACCTCCTCGGCTCATCTTCTGCTATAAAAATCAGGAAGAAATTGTTGTAAAGGTTGTTGATCAGTTATCATAGAACTGTAAGCAGTTGCTTTTGAGACTCAGTCTCTGTGTAAAGATTGTAAGATAGGTTGAAAGATATGTTTTCAGTCTGAGTATTCAGCTATCGGCAATATTGTACTTGATTGGTATTGTTATTCAATATGACAAGCACATTTCTTTGGATCTTGATCTGAAGCAGCGGTGATGTTTTCCTATCTTTGTGTTTACATTCATTGCCTTTCGTTTCTACTGGCTTGCATCAGAATTCTGACATAGGATTTACCCTTGTTAGGTACCCTATGTTTTTTCTCTCCTTGCTATTTATGTTTATTTTCTGAAGTGTTTTATCTGAGAAGTGTTTTCAGTTGGTTTAACCAATGTAGTGGATGTTATTGCCTGCTCTCTGATGTATGAATTAAATGAATTTACTTCTTAGATGTTTCTCGTTATTGATTCAGTTGGAAGATTTGGGAACACTGGGGATTAGAGTTAGCCCTGTCCACTAGGATCCTTGTATGACCTGCTGATCCATAAATTTTTGCTCTAAAATCTGTGTTATCTCCTCACTCCTTCTTTCCATATCACATAATCATCCTGAAAGATCCTAAGTTTCAGATGACTAGCCCAAATGAAAGCCTGCCTATTGAGTAGCAAGCAAATCCTTTCCTAACTCCATTGCCCAATGGTTTTGAGTATGTCCTGGAATATTTCACCTCTGCCTTATCCCTCTTTGCTCATACTGATATTACATTGAAACCTTCTTTCTTGATAACCATCAACCAAAACAAACAATCAAACAAACAAACCTATGCCTATAACTAGCCTAACATCTTAAACGTTGAGCTTCATAGACATAAACCTTTGCTCGAACTAGAGAGATCCCTCTCTAGACCCGGGAGGGCTAGATCCCGAGGTCTGAAATTGGTTTTGATGTTGTCTCATCTTTTGGTCTTGCCAATCTGGCCAAAACATGGGAACCCCAACATAATGGCGACTCCGCTGGGGATTTTTTGAGTATTTCACATCCTACCACATCACCAAGCCTCAGAAAACCTAGAATCTCTGGTCAAGTTGGTAGTAAAACACTTACACTTACATTCCGCTTACCTCTTGTGTGTCTTACCTCATACTCTTAGACAGAGCCTGGAAAGGGCCAGGTAGCCTCCAGATCTCACACTCTTTCGGAGGTGATGTATCTGGTAAATGCCCTCCCAGTCAATCTCTGGTTAGAGTTTGCTGTGTTCCGGGAAGACATCCTTGAAAAGGGACATCTCTAGTGCATTGTGGTGGACAGTGTACCCTCCAAAAACTTCCTAAACCCTCCACCTGGTGACTCCAATTTTTCGTAAACGTTTAAAGACTCCACTAGGAGACCAACCCCCCATAACAACATCAACCACGGTAGAAGTGACGAGTAGGGTTAAGTTTTTGGATCAGAAAACAACATTCTGGCTTCTAGAACCATTCATACAAGAGCTTACCCTAACCCAGACCCACCTGAAATAGTTGACAATCCTGAGAGCATCCTCAAGGGAGCTCCTACACTTAAAATATCAACTATTTCCAAACACATCCATAGAGCTAATTCTGCACCAGAAGATCTGACAGCTCTCCCACATTTTCACCTTGACCTAGACCAGCCAAACAACTTATCTAGAACTAGGTCATTCAGTAGCTTAGACCAGCCAGACTCTGAGCTTCCTGATTCACCACAGCAAGGTGGCAGACACCTTGGGAATAGACATACCCCTCCATCTACACCTCCTGATTTACATTTCATACAAAACTTGGGGCTCAGTCACCCTAGGTCTGCTCATCAATCCTCTGCTGGTCGTAGTATCCCTGTCATCCATATACCAGTTGCCCAAGCCAACCCTTTAACTCATCAAAACATGGCAGCTTGGTATGCACCTCTGGTTTTACCTCAGCCGCTAGTACCCTTACCTAATGATTATCAGTCAAAAATCCCACACTTCACTGCAAAGGAATCCATCACAGCCCAACAACATGTAGATAAAATGGAAGATTATTTTGACTAGATGGAAATTGATGATGATACTGTCAAAATGAGAATCTTCGCCCAAAGCCTAGGAGGTGATGTGAAGAAATGGTTTAAAGGCCTGCCTCCAGGTAGCATCAATGATCTTCCAGGCTTGTATCAGACTTTCATAAACAAATGGGAAACTAGGGCAAACCCTCGCCAGCTCCTGGCAGAATACATGACCCTTAAAAGAAACGTAGGAGAGAGTGTTCATGATTACACAACAAGATTCAACAGCATTTATAATGCTCTCCCTCCACATATGAAGCCTCCACAAGGCATGGCCCTAGCAAAATACCCCGAGGTTTTTGATGCTGACATGGCCTACGAGCTTAGAGATAAGGAATACAACACATTGGAGGACATGCAGAAAGGAGCATTGAATATAGAAGCCAACCTGATTGAGAAAAGAGCAAGGCTGAAATCCGAGAGAAGGGTAACATATAGAGATGACAATGTAGCTTCCACATCTGACCAAAATTATGATAAGTTGTCTAGAAATGTGGAAAGGTTACAACAAATGATGGAAAAAATGGTTGTCACAGTTAGTAATCAGAACAGAAACCAAGATCAGAACCAGAACTTTAGGAGAAACAATAACACTCCCAACAGACAAAAAGAATCAGATCAACAAGTTATTCCCCCATTCCAAATCTTTCTTGATGAAGATGAGGGAATCATAGAAGATTCTGAGGGAAAAAAAATTAATATGGTTGAAACAGAAGATTAAATCCATAATTGTTATTCAGAAGAAGACCAGCCTTCACCCTCTGGTTTGGAAGAGGAATGGTTGGAATCTGAAGATTAAAGATTAGGATTTGAAAATGCCATGATGCAGGTCAGAGAACAATATGAACTTAGGAGAAAAAAGAGTCAAGAAACTGACAAACCCAAAGCTTCTGAGACTACCATCAAAAAGAGGCCTGAGAAAACTTCTAAAGTAACTGCTAAAGTCAACAAATCAGCAGCTGAGAGTTCTGGGAAGAATAGAGAGAAAGACAACCAAAACACTAATGTACAAGGTAAACCAGCTAGCAGCACTAGCACTGCAGTTAGTGCTCCTAATAAAACTGTCACAAACACTGTACATAACGAGGATCTGCCCACTGATTCAGCCACTAAGGCAGTGACAAATAAAACGGAGATGAGCATTCCAAAGAGTCAATCCACTTTCAATTTGGAAAGTGAGATTGCAAGAATTAAAATCTCTGTCCCACTTTCTGAGCTGGCCACTCAGGATTTATATAAAGGTCAGATTTTGAGAGATTTGAACTTAGGTGAGAATGGTGACTCTGTCAATCTGAATGATGATCAACCTACCCTTTTGTTTGGTCCCAAGATAGAGGGGAAGTTTCAAGAAGGGGTAGTTCCGCCTTTCTATATCAGTCTCAACATTCATGAAAAGATCCTGCACAACGCAATGCATGATTCTGGAGCATCGCACAACATAATGCCTAAGGTAGTCATGGAAAGGCTAGGTCTAGAGATAACCAGACCTTACAAATATTTATACTCTTTCGACTCTAGCAGAGTAAAATGCCTAGGCCTGATCAAAGACTTGTGTGTGAGCTTAACCCAAATCCCAGCTAAATGCATGGTCATGGATGTTGTGGTGGAAGATGTGCCACCCAAGTATGGCATGCTATTATCAAGATCATGGGGAGCCAAGCTGTAGGGTACAATGCAGATGGATGGCTCGTATGCCACAATCCTGATTTTTGGACAACTTAGAAAACTGTATAGGGAGACACAGATGAAATTCCTAGTCAGTAGCCCCGAAAAACCAGAAAATTCACCTATCTATTCTGTACATACAGACCTTGACTCCTTCATATTTTGTAATGATGGATATTTAGAAGGGCCAGAGTCCCAAAACAGAGACACAAACAGAGAGGCGGAAGCTGTTGATTTCAACATAATTGCTGCTCTGGATTTAGATGACAACGAATAAGAAAACCGCAATAAAACTTGTAGCACATGCGGTGGAGACCTAACCCTGAGTGAACAAGAAAAAAAGCATGAACAGCCATCCGACAAGATCCCTGAAACGCATACATTTCACGTGGAACAAAGCAATCCACAGCCCAGTATAGACCCTACCACGCAACATAATGGCGAAACCAGCTATAGGGAAGAGGGTGATAACGAAAGAAAAAATGAACCCCTGTGGGTGATGAACTTCGATGGGTCATGCACCAGAAGAACTGCTGGGGCAGGAGTGTGGATTCATAACACAGAGAATGATTACACAGAGAGTCATGCCTGCAACCTACACTTCAAATGCACGAATAACGTAGCTAAATACGAGGCTCTGATCCTGGGTCTAAATCTGTTGAGAAAATTAGGAGCCCGTAGGATTAATGTGCATGGAGACTCTGAGCTGATTATTAAACAGGTAAACGGAGAATACACAACGAAACATCCTAGGCTGAGGGAATATAGGAATGACGCCATGGATCTCCTGAAATTTTTTGTTGAATACAAATTAGTGTTTGTTCCTAGGAGTCAAAACATCATTGCAAATGGATTAGCTTTCCTGGCCAGTTCATATCCCAAAACCCCCAATGACCAACAGATCATCGTTCAAACCAAATTCAGACCTGTTGTGCCAGACAACGAAAAATATTGGCAGGTTTTTGAAGGAGATAAACAGATCGAAGATTTTTTGGTAGGCAGAAACGAGTTTGAATTTTCTGATTCAGACTCTAAATCTGACCATAGCTGCCTAAGTGATGAGTCCTCAGATGAGGAAGAAACACCTTGTAACATAGAAATAAATTCTTTAGAGGAACAAACTGGGAATCCAGATTGCAGATGTGAAAATGCAGATAGTGAAGAGGTAGAGGTGCTGCAGGCCAAAGATAATAATATACCTAAAGGCCTGGCACCCTTAGAGGACCTTTTTGACTTTGATGATGTGGCCAAAAAGCCCGCTATAGAACATGCAGACTCTGATGTGGAAGAATGCAACATAGGCGCTGAAGATAAGCCCAAAATGATTAAACTGGCTAAGTCTTTACCTGCAGACATGAAGGAGAAATACATTGACCTTTTCAAGGAATTCATTGATGTATTTGCGTGGAGCTATGAAGATTTAAAGGCCTATGACACAAATATCATTCAGCACAAAATTCCCCTGAAATAAAATCAAATGCCCTTTAGGAAAAAACTTCGCAGAATCAATCCCAAACAATTGCCTGCAGTAGAGAAGGAGATTAAGAAAATGTATGAAACAGGTATAATTGTGCCGGTGAGGTTCTCTGATTGGGTATCAAACTTAGTGGCTGTAAGGAAGAAAACAGGAGAAATCAGATTGTGCATAGACTTCAGGAATCTTAACAGAGCCTCACTCAAGGACAATTACCCTTTGCTTAAAATGGAACATATCCTTCAAAAGGTAGTGGGCTCTAAAAGGATCTCCTTGCTGGATGGTTTTTCAGGATATAACCAAGTCTTATTGATCCCAGAAGACCAACTCAAAACAGCCTTTACCACTCCATGGGGTACCTTCATGTATGTGAAAATTCCTTTTGGATTGATGAACGCTAGAGCCACCTTCCAAAGAGCGATGGACATAGCATTTTCAGATGAGATAGGGAATTTCATTGTTATCTACTTAGATGACATAACAGTCTTTTCCAAGACTGAAGAAGAACACCTAAAACATCTGAGAAAAGTATTTGAAAAATGTAGAAGGTTTGGTTTGTCTATGAACCCTAAAAAGACCGTTTTTGGGCTACAGGAGGGTAAGCTCCTTGGCCACATCATATCCGAGAAGGGAATCAGGATAGACCCACAACGAGTTGAGGGAATACTACAGATTGCACACCCTAGAAACACCAAGGAATTACAGTCTTTCATTGGAAAGATTAACTTCCTTAGGAGGTTTATTCCAAATCTGGCTGAACACCTTAGAAACATGACTAACATGCTGAAGAAAGGTGTAGGAGTTAAATGGACCGTGGGAGCAAAAAAATCTTTTGAATCAATGAAACTTGCACTTACCCAAGCTCCCATCCTAATCAGCCCAGATTTTTCCAAAGATTTCCTGATCTTTTCATTCACCTTAGAGCATACAGTGGCTGCAGTCTTGCTGCAAAAGAACACAGAGGGAATGGAACAACCAATTGCCTTTTTTAGCAAAGCACTCAGAGATGCACCCTTGAAATACAATATCATGGAGAAACATGCCTATGCTCTGATTAAGGCCTTGAAAGACTTTAGGGTGTACATATTGCATTCCCACACTGTAGCTTATGTGCCCAACATCATCGTCAAAGATATACTGTCCCAAGACCCAGACGGGAAAAGGGGCAAATGGATAGCGGTGATCCTGGAGTATGACCTTGAGATAAAACCCACCAAACTGGTTAAAGGTCAGGGCTTAGCTAATTTAATGGCTGAATCGAACCTACAAGCCCTAGACATTAACATGATAAGTACCTTGGATGAGCAACAAGAATTGCCCGACCTCACTATTGAGGAAAAATTTCAGAGTTCTCCTTGGTATTCCGACATTCTGTATGTGCTTACACACCTCAATGCCCCTCCAGGATTATCAAAGACCAAGGCTAGATTCTTAAAACTAAAAACCAGAAGTTACTGCATTGTGAAAGAAAACTTATACTGGAAGAATCCTAATGGCCTGTTGCTTAAATTTTTGACTGAAAATGAGGCAGAGAGGGTTAAACAAGAATTCCACACTGGAGAATGTGGAGGCCACCTGAGTTGGAAATCCACTGCAAAAAAAATACTCAGAGCTGGTTACTATTGGCCCACACTCTTCAGTGATGTTCATAAAATGATAGTTGCTTTCCACAATTGTCAGATCTTTGAGGGCAAGAGAAAAATCCTCCCTTTACCCCTACAACCCATTACTGTTGAAGGTCCCTTTCTACAATGGGGCCTAGATTTCATTGGGGAAATTCACCCTACTTCTTCTGCTCAGCACAAATGGATCCTAACAGCCACAGATTATTTCACTAAATGGATAGAGGCTGTGCCCACTAGGAATGCCACAGATGCAGTCATCATTAGTTTCCTAGAAAATCACATCCTCTCTCGGTTTGGCTACCCAAGGAAAATAATCACTGATAACGCTACTGCTTTCGGATCCAAAAAGATGGTTGATTTTTGTCACAGGTACAAAATAGCACTTGGTCATTCGACTGCCTATTACCCTCAAGGTAATGGATTGGCTAAATCATCAAACAAGAGCCTGGTGATCATCATCAAGAAGCTGTTGGAAGAGAACAAAAAATCATGGCATAACAAGCTAGTACATGCTTTGTGGGCTGACAGGCTTACAACCAAGAAGTCCGTTGGCATGTCACCATTTCAGCTTGTCTATGGGACAGAAGAAGTATTCCCTACCAGCCTTGGGATACCAGCGATCAAACTGATCCAGGAGATCCAAATAGAAGAAGACAACATGGTGAGGAGAATAAATCAGATGGTCCATCTTCAACAAACAAGGGAAGAGGTCTACAACAGAACGGTGAAGGTTCAGGAGAATATAAAGAAATTTTTTGACAAAAGAACCAAAGCTGCTGATTTCAAAGTTGGAGATAAGGTTCTGAAGTGGGATTCGAGAAGAGAATATAAAGGAAAGCACAGCAAGTTTGACAGTTTGTGGCAAGGTCCATACCTCATCCAGGCCACTGTGGGTCCCAATGCTTTCTTCTTACAAGAATTAGATGGCACTGAACTATTTGGGGGCCCTGTCAATGGCAGGATGCTCAAACATTACTTCTGCTAATTTACAGTTTTCAGTCCCCATTTCCATTGTACATACCATTGCAGCCTTTTTTTTTCAAGAAAGAGAGAAAAATGTTTCAAAGAATAGAGGAAAAAGAGAGGTTCAGACATGCTTAAAACATGAACCTCGGATGTGCGAAATATTGGCTCTAATAAGCTAAAAACCTGAGCCAAAGAAAGTAAAGTAGCTGGTCCTAACATGCTCAAAATCCAGACCAGCAAAGGAAAAGGAAAATCAGCTCTAACATGCCCAAAACCAGAGCTGATGAAGAAAGAAGTGACTCTAATATGCTCAAATCTTGAGTCACAAAAAGAAAGAAGGATACTTCAAGTTTCAGATTTCAAGCCTTCAAAGTTTTGTTCAGTTTCTGCAAATTTTGTCCATGTGCAACTGTCTTTATGCCTTGGACCCACAGCAAGTCAGACAGTCTGATCCTGGCTTGACTGTTTTTCAATTTCCTGTCTTAGAATATAGGCAAGAAATCTGCTGGACAGTTTAATCCCAGCAGATATTAGATTAGGTAGAGAAGCATATGAGACCAACAGTCTAATCTGGTCTCATGGAGAAATAAGGGTAGATTTAGAATAGGCTTATTTTCTGTTTGCAAAAATAAAACGATGTAAAGGGTCTGCTAGCTCAAATGCACCCCGGAAGAAGAAAAAATGCTAGGATTGTAGGGTGGGTAGGTAGATTGTTGGGATGTTTTGCTGATCTAACATATTTGTGGCAGCTGATCAAAGGAACAGGGATGTGCCAAGCAACAGGCATCTGGTCTACACCAAAGATCAATTTCTGAATTCTTGACTCCTTCAAGAAGAAGCCATCCCCATGTGGAGCCACTGTTAGCCCCTTATGAATTCCTTGACAAAGCAAGCAAGGGGCTAGAATGTTTTATGAGCCTTCAAGGAATGCATTTCCCTTGAAAACACATCATCCTTAAAGCCTTATTAAACTCCCTTCCTATGATTGTTTCCCTCTATTGTTCTGTTATTCATGAGCCTTACTGAACGATAAATTTTTCTCAAAAAAGGCCATTATCTGCCCCTTGTTCCCCTGCAGAAATTCCCCCATTTTGTCCTCTTTCCCCTTTTTCCAAGTCCCCTTTGTTCCCCCTAATATCCCCGTCAACCTCCTAAATCTTCCCAAAATACCCATGAGATCCCACCCTTGCCCTTGCACTTGGTTGGGTTGAAATTCCCTTTTTTCCCCCCTTATCGTTTCCCTTTAAAACCCTCAAAATCCATTAAAATGGGTTAAAACCCCACTTTAAAACATCATAACGGGCCTTAGCCCCTTTCCCCACTAGCCCCAACCACTTCCCCACACATGCCTTTGCGCTAGGACCAAGCGCTTAAGTCCTAAGCACCAATCGGAATCGGAAACGTCGGGCGGGTGCAATCCTTTGTAACAACAGAAAAGTTATGATGTGATTGTTTATTTAACAAGTCTCGCGACGCGCTCTGTGCCATTGGTATATCCTGAAAATCCGACAGCGAAGCGCTAATCGCACTCCCTGCCCAATCGCAATAGGAACTTCCAATCGCTGCCACCCCGTCCCCCTCCGATTGTGGTCCCCCGATCCACTCCTCCACCATTGATCCCCGGGAAAATCCAACAACCATCGCTTCCCCTGACCCAATCGCAATCGGAAACTTATATAGTGTGTTCCCCTTTCTCCACCCGATTGTGATGCTCCGAGTTGATCCTGACCATCCATTGGATCTAGAATCTAATGTTCAAGATTTGATCGCCCTCCGCTTCCGGCTGGGTCCCACCTCATCGCATTTCATTACATTTCCTTCGCATTTCTTTGCATTTTGTTCGAAGTCTAAATTCTAAGACTTTACACTAAAGTATTATGTTTCACGATTGTTCCGCCCACTTTCATATATCATTCCACTGCTCGATCCCCGTCGTTGATCTTCGCTCCCAGGCCACGATCTAACGGTCTGCGCTGCATTCTGCCATCAAACCCTATTATTCGTAAGTCTTCACCAGTTCATTGCATTTTGTCACAATTGTTTAGTGAAAGCCACCATTCCGCCGCCGTGCTATCATATTTTTCGCCCTACGCCCCACCGGTCTTCCATTGCATTGATTTTCTACACACAGTTATGAGTTTCTGCAGAGTACAAGAGTTGAAACACCGCCATAATTACACAGTATGGATGCAGCAGTAAGTTTCCCACTGACAGAGGCAAGGAATTTAATAAAGGGCAGGTTTCCACACCAGCAGAATGTCTTCTCCCGAAGAAGGACGGATTGCCCATACTATTTGATTATATGTCGTACTCCAGAGGAGATGTCCGCCTATAACACAATCCAAAGCTCTCAAATCATTTGTCGCACAAGTATGGCAGACCATTCCATATTTATTACCAGTATGTTTATTCACCCACAGTACCACAAAGTACTACTGCAGCCAGAAGTACACCAGGACCAGACCAGAGTAAATGGAAACCAAAGAAGATCACTCTTTCGCTTCAAAAGGTACCAGGGATAAATGTAGAGATTTAAAACAGAATGGGTTTCGGCCCTCTCCTACCTTTCTATGTTTTAATGTTTCATTTAGTGCCCCACCTACCTCCTCGGCTCATCTTCTGCTATAAAACTCAGGAAGAAATTATTGTAAAGGTTGTTGATCAGTTATCAGAGAACTGTAAGCAGTTACTTCTGAGACTCAGTCTCTGTGTAAAGATTGTAAGATATGTTGATGGATATGTTTTCAGTCTAAGTATTCAACTATCGGAAATATTGTACTTGATTGGTATTGTTATTCAATATGACAAGCACATTTCTTTGGATCCTGATCTGAAGCAGCAGTGATGTTTTCCTATCTCTATGTTTACATTCATTGCCTTTCGTTTCTACTGGCTTGCATCAGAAGTTTGACATAGGATTTACCCTTGTTAGGTACCCTATGTTCCTACTCTCCTTGCTATTTATGTTTATCTTTTGAAGTGTTTTATCTGAGAAGTGTTTTCAGTTGGTTTAACCAGTGTAGTGGATGTTATTGCCTGCTCTCTGATGTATGAATTAAATGAATTTACTTCTTATATGTTTCTTGTTATTGATTCAGTCGGAATATTTGGGAACACTGGGGATTAGAGTTAGCCCTGTCCACTAGGATCCTTGTACGACCTGCTGATCCGTAACTTTGTGCTCTGAAATCTATGTTATCTCCTCACTCCTTCTTTCCATATCACATAATCATCCTGAAAGATCCTAAGTTTCAGATGACTAGCCCAAATGAAAGCCTGCCTATTGAGTAGCAAGCAAATCCTTTCCTGACTCCATTGCCCAATGGTTTTGAGTATGTCCTGGAATATTTCACCTCTGCCTTATCCCTCTTTGCTCATACTGATCTTACATTGAAACCTTCTTTCTTGATAACCAGCAACCAAAACAAACAATCAAACAAACAAACCTATGCATATAACTAGCCTAACATCTTAAACGTTGAGCTTCATAGACATAAACCTTTGCTTGAACTAGAGAGATCCCTCTCTGGACCCGGGAGGGCTAGATCCCGAGGTCTGAAAGTGGTTCTGATGTTGTCTCATCTTTTGGTCTTGCCAATCTAGCCAAAACATGGGAACCCCAACAGTATGTAAGATTCTAACATTGTATTTGTAATTGTAATTGTAATTTTAATTGAATTGTATGTAAAATATTTGTAAAATTGTAATTCTAATTCTAATCATAATTCATGTATGTGAAATTAACGTAAAATTTTAATTCTAATTCTAATTGTAATTGTAATTGTATGTAAAATACTTGTAAAATTTTAATTGTATTAATGTGAAAATTTTAATTGTATTAATGTGAAATGATTTTATTAAAATATTTAAATTTGTAAATTTGCAAATAATTGTAAAATAACAAATCTAGAATAATATGAATTTTTGTAACATAATAAAGTTTAGAAAATAATGAAAATAAATTCATGTACTTTAGAGTTATCATTATTTTATTATGATCTTACATACAAAAAAAAAGAACTTTATACAGTCTGGTGCACTTATCATCATAACACGCACCGGTGCATTGTATTATGAAGATGCACCGGTGCTTCACAACTCTTCCGCACCAGTAACAAATAAACGCAACTCTATTTTCTTTAAGTGAAAAAAAAAACGGCAATTTGAAAAATGGGCGAAAAAATATGTTCGAAAATCTAATTTCATAAAATAATTCTTTAAATACTAAACACTTTTCATTATTTCACTATTTTTGCTAAAATTTCAGCCAGATATTTGCAGGAGACAGACCTGGAGCAAGAGAGCACGAGGGCACTGTGGACCAGAGAAATACGTTCAAACAGAAGTATTTAGATAATCAAAAACCAAACCTCTGGTGATTCAAACCATGTATCATAGAATTTCAAACCATCTCGTGATTAAATTTGATTTTTTTTACTTTTTTATGTAGTTTTTAAACTTTTTCTATAGATCTATCCATTTTTACCCTAAAACCTTCATTTTTTTGTTTTTTCCCTTTCTTCTCCCTGTTTCTATGATTTTAGAATTAGGTTTTTTCATTTTATATTGACGTCCAACCCACGGGACGACTTGCATAGTCGGATCCCAATCCATTCGGCCATTGCGTGAATTTTTGGAAAAAATGGATTTTTCTTTGTCGATGCGCCCTGCGTACCCTACCACACCGGTGCGTTGTATTATACAATGCACTACGCAAATAATTTGTAATAAAAAATAGAAAAAAAATATTCTAAATCCGTGCGCCATATCTGAAATAGGGCACCGATGCTCCATTTAACAAGGATAGCACCGTACGACATATTACACCATTTTTGCGGTGCGTTTATAATACCCCACGCACCGTACGGTCTATTACACTATTTTTGCGGTGCGTTTATAATACCCAACGCACTGTACGGTCTATTATATTGTTTTGCGGTGCTTTTTTAATATCCCCACGCATCGGCTGTGGTGCGTACCTCATGAAAGGCGCACCAGTGTCCTGAGATTTATTTTCTACCTGAAAAGTTGAGAATTTATTTATAAATATATTAATGAATGATATGGTAGAGGTTTTAGATTGATAAAAAAATGACTGACAAGAGATCAAGTAAAAAAAATACTGATAACACATCAAGAAAAGAAAAAAAGGCAAGTTCTTTGTAAATTATTTATAAAAAATATTATTTTTGAACTATATGTAAGTTTAACTAATATGTATTTTTTACTGTGTATCATGCAGAGCCACAAAATGACAAAGCTCGATGTGATTATTTCGTATCTAGGACCAGAAGAGCGTAAAAGTTTAATGGAAAAATCGCAAAAGGATGAATCAGGTGAATGAAAAAATACTATCAATCCAATATGAGTTTCTTTTTTTAATTATCATTAATAATATACTTAAAATTATTAGATAACATGTGTCAAAAAGTATATTAATTCACATCTTTTTGATGTTCTACAGGGACCAACAACTCAGAAAAGGAATGTTGTTCTAAGAAAATAAAAAAAATAGAACATGCAAATGAAAATGAATTGCTCCTTAGCTCATCTGGAGTGGTGCTAGAAGTTAACAAAAGGGGGAAAAACTTTTACAAAATTTTGAGGGATCTAGTGGAACAAATGTATAGACGTTATTTCCACTTACAATACAAAAATCAATCCAATGATTCCAAGAACCAAATTTGATCTAAACTACAGGAAGAGTTTCCAGAGAATTGGTCAATGCGACATGTCAGACTTTTAATAGCAAAAACGTACAACAACAAAAAATAAGGAATGAAAAAGTAATATTCCTTTAAATGTTTGTCTAGAATTATTTATAAATATCACTTTTGTTATTTTTACTTTTCATATATCAATATAAAAATTAAATATTTTATTTTCTTGTTACATTTTTAGGAAGATTATGAAAATCTCAAAAGATGAACGAGCTGATATCAGAAATATGCCAGTAGGAATGTCCAAAAAGGTGTACAAGGAGATGGTCAAAGAAATGGACAAAATTGCATCACGGGAGGAGTATCTCAACAACAACGTGCTTCAAATGTAATATGTAATCATTGAATTTTCCGATCATTAGGTACGATAAATAAACAATTTAGCATTAAATATTGATTTTCAAGAATTTTCTTACAGAAAAGAAAAGAAAATGGAGCCCATTCAACACATAAAACAGGACAACAATGAAGAAAAGGGTTGATCTCTAAGTTTGTGAGTAATTGTTACTTCCTTATAACAACTTAACTAGATTTCATTTTTGTATTTTTTAAGTTGTTTTACAAAAATCATCATTTAATGTCTTCAAACAGGTGCTAACATACAAAGAAGAACCATCAGACAAATTGATTGAAATTGGGTTAAATATGGGTTGTGAGTATATGTTGGCATACCATAATTTATTTGTGGAATTTGTAAGCATCTATCGATCTTGTTTTACTTAGCTCCATCTATAATTAATAGAACAAAAACATCTTTTATATTAAATATATGATTTGTTATGGGGTATAAAACTTGCAGGAAATAAAGTATGGAACTGCGACAACAGATAAAATTTTGAAAGATGGCATGGTACATGGTTTTGAAAGAATGTGTATAGTTTATGAGTCAATTGTTGCTATGGTACGTCATTTTTCTTTTCGATTTACATTGATGTATATTATTTAATATTGCAGTTTTCATTATTCTCACCAATGTATATACACTCATTTCATTTTATTTTTATGTTTGTAAATGGAAGGTGAAGAAGAAGAAAACAATCAACGCCGTGAACAAAACATTCCTGAAAATAACCCAAGTCATGGAAGTAGCTCTAGCAGTGACAACAGTTCAAGCGAAGAATGATGATCACTATGTTTGGATATCAAAGCAAGGCATTTTATTTTTTGAAATATGTCTGTGAAATCAGACATTTTGTTTAATGTAATGGACATAGTGTCCCAATTGAAAGACAAAGGGATACGAATAATTGTCCCATTTTGTATGATAAAGACTATCTTATTCATATATATATATATATATATATATATAATCATAAAATATTTTTTAATTTATTTTATTGTGTTCTCCATTGTCGTTCTCAAATGCACTAATAAAAATTTAATTCATATGAATATTGTTATAAGATATATATGTGTCGAATTTTGATGAATAATGAATTTAAAACAATCACAATAATTGGACTGTCAAAGGTTGATCTTTCTAAAAAAACAAAATGAAAACCGGTGCGTGTCAGTAACTAGCAATTGGTACATTTATGTGTCTATACGCACCGGTGTCGTTGTACAATCTATGGGCACTGCACAAATACCGATACTAGTTATAAATATCGGTGCGTTTGTTTGATACTCCGTACCGTGATGTTTATGTATCTATAAGCATCGGTGCATTTGTACGATCCATGGGCACCGCACAAATATCGAACCAATTATAAATCTCGGTGCCTTTCTGTGATACAGCGCATTGGTGCATCATAAAGGTATATGCACCGGTGCGTTGATACAACCTATGGGCACCACATAAATCCCAAGACTAATTAGAACGGCCCTATGCGTTGTATGACCAACACTACGCCCAGTGTGGTTTTACACCTAAACATCCTGGTGCGTTCGTTTGACTAAGACAGCCCCGGGGTGTCGTTTTCATGTACGCACCGGTGCGTTAAATCCAGAGTAGCGCACCGATGAAAAAACATCCATAATAACCTTTGCCCGCCCATTTTTTTTTAGTTGTGTTGAATTTCAGTTAAAAGCTCTGCCAAAACCTCTGTAACCATAAACGGATTTTGTAGCAAATGTTTTTTTGACAATTTTGGCCAATTTTATAACACTAAAAACCTACTTTATAACCTCCGCTAGAGGGTCTTTTCCTTGTAGTGTGAAAAATATTAAAGAAACATTAAGGGTAGCATCCATGTACTCTATTGAAGGTTCAATCACAAGCAGGGCATTTTATGAAGCTATCGAAAATATCAATTTCATTCAGCATGAGATAAAACATATTTTTACTATAAACCCAATTTGGCTAAGTATACTGAGGCAGATGAAATCTACCACAGATTAATTAAAGTTCAATTCCAGATCAAGAATAGTGGGAAAAGATATGCAAATATCAAGAATAGAAGACAAATCATTTTTTCCAGAGCAACACCATAATAGTGGCCACTTAGCAACAGTTTTCCAACAAAACAGGGCCAAACATGTAGATTCATTCCTTTGGATCGAATTCCTTTCCTTTCTGTTAATTTTGAGAAATTATAGCTCGCCTTTTCACTCAGGCATTTATTGTAAATTCTATTTTTGTTTAAATACTTCATTCATGGAAGTATTTGAGGTTGCACCCTTGAGCTAGTTATCAGACATATTTGTAATAGATGGAGCATTTTTTATATAATAAAGGATTTTGGATTTACTTCATATGGCTTGTATTCCTATGAGTTATTTCTATTTTGTTTTTCATTATGTGTTCTTCATATAATTTAATTCATTAGCAGTTATCTGATTGGAAATTTAATTGAATCTTAGTTTCGTTTTCGATCCATTGTGAAGTTGTAGTTTGATTAAGAGATTAATTTAAAAGGCTATCTTTTATTGTAAATTCCTCTTGAAATTTAATTACACAAAGGTTCATGTTATGACTTGATTATATTTTTTTTATTATGAAAACACAGTTTTCATAATTTCTGCCTATAAATGGTGAAATACTCTATCTAAATATTAAATCATTTATACTTCTCTACATTCTTCTTATCCATCCCACTTAAAATAAAATTAACCATATGTATTTAAAGAACAACCTTTTATTTTATTAAGGATCTTTCTAAGTTAAAATCACTTGTTAAGAAAATTGTTCACTGGTCATCCAACTATTCAAAAACAACAAATATTTTAGATGCTTTGGCATAACTTATTGAACTTAGGTTATCTCAAAGGACAACATCCCCCAACATAGATTTAGGGTCCCAAATTTTTAGATCAATCAAGCTAATATTATGCATATAAAATTCTGCCAATTTGTCCTTATCCTCCATGTTGGATTGGTTGCAAAAATCAATAAATTGCCTGTAATTCTAGAAATTTAATTACCCATATGAGGCTAGTGTTCTGATCTAAAATTGCAGCCACTATTCCTTCAAGTAGATGGCATAAGAGTTGGATGGATTCCTATGTTGTATTTCTTCCATGCACAAATCTACATGGTGGAAATATTCTTGTCCTTCTTCTACATTTGGCCTTGTAATATTGCATTTTCTTCTTGTTCCTCTTGTAGCTTCTCCTTTAACACTACTTCCCTAAGTCTGACATCAACCAAATCTCTCCCTATCTCAGTGAGTTTCTCCTCCATGATCCCTACTTCTTGCACACTCTTAGTTTTGGAAATTTGCATCCAGTGGTGTGTGTGTGCTCTCTCTATCTCTAGTTCATAAAATGGGGGAAGTGTGAGCTTTTGAGGGATCATCCTTCCTCCTTCAATGGATGTGTAATAGGAGCTCAGGTTTGGCTGTGGGCTAGGATGTGGAACTGTTGTTATGTATTTTGTGACAGTTTTTGGAGAGGCATGCCCCTCCTTTGTTTCCTCCCCTTTATTTCCTTTGGCATCATGCCCCTAAATTTCTGTCTCTTTTTCATCACCTTGGGCCTCCTTCCCTTCCACAGGTGCCTTATCTTCCTCCCCCATGACTTTATGCTCTCTCGGTGGCACATTTGGAGTTTCCTATAGCACTACTTGAGTTTCCTATACAAAACTCTGTTTTTTCTATTGCAAACCATATTTTTCTTGATGCCCCTCCTTTTCTACCTCTTGAAGGTCTGTGGGGGTTGGTACTTGTTTGAGGGATGTTATCCTTGAAGAGTTTATTCTTATATAGGTCACAGGTGTCTTCTCAAGTGAAGTGACCTATTGAATTTTTCCCTCCTCTGGGCCTATTTCATATTTCTTATTAGGTGACTCTTCAATTGTTATTGGGCCCTTAGTTGGAGTTTGGGGTCTCCCTTGTTTCACCATGACACCCTTCCTGGTCCTGAAGTACATGGGGGTATGTATTTTTATCTTTTCCTTCACAGGGGTACTTAGAGTGGCTAAGGTGGCAACCACTTCCTTTTCTGAGGTACCTGGTGATAGGCTAGTTTGTTGAGGAGAGATATCATTACTCAAAATGGGGTCTAGTATCTCCTCCTTTCCTATCTTTCCTTCCTTCTCTTCTTCTTTTTCTTGCTCCTCCTTTTCATCTTCTTATCCTTTTTCATATTTCTTCTCCTCCTCCTCTTTTCCTTCTTTTTTTCCTAGGTTTTATGTGTGTTCTACTTATGTTTCAATTTCCTCCTCTTCCTCTTCTTCCTCTGTCCCTTCAGTCTCTTCCTCTGCTTCTTTCATACCCCTTTCTCCAAGGCTAGAGGCAGGGGTTTTTTGAGGAGTGCCAACTTGTGTACCAATGAATTCTTCTTCGTCCATGTCTATGAAGGTGGACCAAGGTATAGGGACGTTCATCCTGTTGAGATCATCTCCCACTATAAGTTTAATGAGGCCATGGTGAGCTAGGTGTTGATAATATCTCTCCCTCATCTTGAGGTTGGAGTATGAACTATAGGGCAGCACAAAATATATTTCTTGGAAGGACAGGATGGAGGTGGTACTTGAAGACAATGGCTTGAAGGAATTCATCGAAAATGATGTTCCAAAATCTGCTATGACAGATGTTGCAAATATTGATGCATGGAAAAAGAAAGTGGCAAAGGCAAGGAGGATCATATTGGAGGGAGTAAGAGACCACATTATCTCAAGCCTCCATGAGAAAGCCACACCATATTCAATGTGGAAGGATTTGATGGATCTATTCTAGAGAAGCAACGACCATAGGAAATTGGCGCTCAAAGATAAACTCAAAAAGATCAAGATGGAGAAAGGCGAATCCATACCAAAATATCTAACAAATTTTTTCCAATGTCGAGATGAACTGGGGAGCGTTGGTATAACTGTCGCTGATGATGATTTGGTGAGCTTGGCTCTCCTAGGACCTCCCAAGAGTTGGAACAGTTATCAATACTCTATCAATGGAAGGGAAAAGCTGCAAGATTGGGAATGACTGTGGTGATTTGGTGCAGGAGGAGTTCAGATGGAACACTAGAGATGGATCTTCATCTAAGAATGAAGATGAAGAAGATTGTGCTTTGACTTCCAAGGTGAATAAGGGGAAGGGGAAGAAATTCCATTCTAAATCTGAGTCCAAAAATGGCAAGAAACAAGACATGTCCAGGGTGAAGTGTTTTCAGTGTCACGAGCATGGGCATTTTGCTACTAACTTCCCACAAAAGAAGAAATACAAGAAGGCTGGAGGATATGCATCTAGTGAGGCTTTGGCCTCACAAATTGAGCTTGAATTCTCATTGATCACATGCATGGTGTAAATTTCATTGGGATCTGTGTGGTATTTTGATAGTGGCGCTTCCTTTCACATGACGGAAGACAAGGAGATTTTCAGTAACTTGGAGGATAAGGATCTCTAGATGCATATTGAAATGGGTGATGATGGGCAGTACAATCCTATCAGGATTGGTATCATTACCTTCCAGAGGCTGTTAGGTAAACACATTCAATTAAAATATGTAATGCATGTACCAGGTTTGAATAATGTTGGAGGATAGAGGCTATGATGTTTTTTTTGGTGAAGGAAAAGCTTTGCTGCGACACAAAACAACAGGACAAGCCAAGAGGATATGGATTCAAGTTAAGAATATATACAAGCTGGAGGTAGATGGTTGCAAAAAAATAATGGGCAAGGTGGAAAAAGTGGTGAGCCGGGATGAGGGAAAATTATGGCACAGGAGATTGGGCCGTCTTCACCATGGAGAATTGAAATTCGTGCAGAATATTTCTACTGGTATTCCTAGCGGTACACTTACACATTCAGACACATGCAAGGGATGTACTATGGGAAAATATGTAAATGCCACCTTTCATGAGAAGGAGAACCGAGCTTCGGGGATCATTGAGAGAGTTCACATAGACATGTGTGGACCATTCTATGTTGCTTCGAAAACAAAAAATAAGTACTATGTAATTTTTTTTGATGAATTTTCTCGTAAGTGTTGGATCTTCTTCATGCAGAAGAAAGATCATACATTATCTAAGTTTCTTGAGTTTAAGGCACTGATGGAGAAAGAGTCGGGGAAGCAAGTGAAGGCTCTTAGGAGTGATAATGGTGGAGAATACATCTCTAACAAATTCAAGAAATTCTTCAGCAAAGAAGGAATTCGAAGAGAACTAATAGCGCCTCATAACCCACAACAGAATGGGGTCGTGGAAAGAAAGAACAAAATGATCGTGGGTGCAACAACAACGATGTTGCATGATCAAGGCCTATCGATGCATCTGTGGGCAGAAGCATGTAACACTATGGTATTTGTGTAGAACCGTTGTCCTCATAGGATACTTGGCATGAGTACACCTGAAGAGGATTTCACTGGTAAGAAACTTAATGTTTCACACTTTAATATTTTTGTCTCATTTGTTATGTGCAAGTGACCAAAGACGCTAGGAAGAAGCTATAACTGATAGCCGAGATCGAGATTTTTATGGGGTACACTGAAATGCCCCATAATTATCTAGTGTATTTTCCAAACAGAAAAATGAATGTTGTGCAGTGCGATATAAAATTTGATAAGGAGAAAGCCATGTTGTTATCCCTTGAGAGGGAGTTGGACTTGCATGTAGAGGAGGAACTGTTGGTTCCCAAGGATGAGCCTCAAGATGTGGAGAAACCACATGCAGAGGATCATGGAGTGGAGGAAAAAACTCATGCAGAGCCATCCATATGAAATGGCAGAAGGCGCACCACAGAAGCTGATAGATTGAGACTTGATGTCATGGAGAATGTAGGAGCCCCTACTTCACAGTGCAAATAGAGACAGTCTCCTAATAGGTTTACTAGATAGATGGCTCTTATGAGAAAATGTATTGTGACTGAACCATCTTCCTTTCAGGAAGTAGTGCAGCAACCAACTTGGGTTGATGCAATGGTGGAGGAGTATGACTCCATTGTCAAGAAAAATTCATGGGAGATTGTCCCAAGACTGGTCGACAAATCAGTGGTTGGATCAAGATGGATCTACAATTTAAAGCAAGCTATTGATGGGAGTGTGGAGAATTACAAGTCCATATTTTTGTCCTGGGGATTCTCACATATCAAGGAGATCGATTATGATGAGAATTTTGCACCTGTTGCAAGGTACTCTTCCATTAGATCCATACTTTCACTCTCAACGTAGATGGGCTGCTGCATTCATCAGATGGATGTGAAAACTATGTTTCTCAATGGGATCATTGAGGAAGAAGTGTACATAGAGCAACCTGAAGGTTTCGAGATCTTCAACAATGAGTCACATGTGTGCCGACTCAAAAGAGCATTGTATGGGCTGAAGCAAGCACCTTGTGCTTGGTACACTCGGATAGACAGCTATTTCACCGGACTGGGCTTCACCAAAAGTGAAACAGATGCAATCTTGTACCAGATTTTGGTTGAGGGTAACCTATTGATTATTTTTCTGTATGTTGATGATCTATTTTTTACTGGTGATGAGCAGCTGATACACTCATGCAAGGAGAATCTTACAAGGGAGTTTGAAATGAAGGACATGGGAATCCTTCATTATTTCCTTGGATTGGAAATATGGAAGCGAGATGGGGAACTTTTTGTGTCTTAAGGAAAGTGTGCAAAGGAGATATTGGGTAAGTTTCACATGGAGAGTTGCAAACCCATGGATACTCCACTTCTAGGAAATTGGAGGAAAGAGGATGCTACTTCTGGAGAGACAATGGATGATACTGTCTACAGGCAGTTAGTTGGTTCAATGATGTATCTAGTGAACACCAGATCAGACATTTTCTACGCAGTTAACCAGCCGAGTCAATCTATGGTTAAGCCTATGTAATATTCCTAATTAGTCCTAAGCTAATTGGAATATCCACTTTTGTTTTCATTTATTTGCTTAAAGAATAAATGTGTAAAGGAGGTCCATCAAACTCCTAATAAAGAATAAATCAATGCCAAATGTAAAAAAGGCTAAATCTTGGCTATGTAAACAAGCACCCTTAGGTGTGAAAGGGGCTGGACATTTTGACTAGGTCAACCTTGACCAAATCTACAACGTTGTCTAGAAGGAAGAGACCATCAATGAGGCACATCGCAGTTCTAGAAGGAGATGGATTGGGTGAAAGAGAAGATTTCATTGAAGGTGGTTTAGTGTTTAAAATCTCTTAATCTATATAAGGAAGGGGATGGCAGCATGTAAAGGGTTGTTGAATGATAACATATTTTGATTTATTGTCTGTTTAGACCATATAGCTTTCTTTGGTTGTTTAGCCTAGATTGCAAATGTTGTTTAGCATTGGGATCTCATGTTTAGGAATTCCACCTCTTCCCATTGAGTAGCTCTTGGGAGAGTCTTGTATTGCATAGTCCACTATATGGCTTGAGGCCAAGCTTCTCCTTTCAACTACAACTCAGATCCTGTTGAGGGTTTGGTTTTCTTTGCAAGTTGCAGCAAGTGGAGGCTAGATCTATTCAAATCTAAGAAATTTCAGTGCCCTTTTTCGGTGGAGGAGTCTTCTTCTCTATTGAGGGAAGTGTATTGGAGTGATTGGGCATCATTTCTTGATCTTGACATGAGGCCAACTGTTATCTATACCCTACAACACAGTTTCTATTCTAGATCTGCCTTATTCCTGTAAGATTTGTTGCAGGGAGTTAGGGTGCACCATTTGGAGAGTTGGTTTCTGAGTGTTGGGGATCTTCCCTTCACTTTGAGATCCATTGGAGGAGATCTACACATTTTATATTTCATATCTGATTTGCATGTTTCTGAATACTTCTGAATCTCTGAATATTTCTGCAGATCTTCATTCTTAGATCTCAGATCTATTGTTTATACTTGGTGTAATGCTCAAACCCCCAAGGGGATCTGAAAGAGGAGCCTTTCTAGTGCATGGATATGTTATGGATCTAATATTTTATGCATAGATCTGCTCTAGATCTGATATGTAATAAACAGTAGTTTGCAGCCTAATAAAATAACGTTGTCAAGGCAGTTTCAGTCCATATATGTGGTTGCAGCACCTCTTTTGAAGTATTTTCTTCTGTTAATGTCTTGTATTTCCATCTATGCATCTTATGGGCCTCATTATACATCTATATTGCTGCTGTAAATACTATTGAAGGACATTTTATTAGCTTCCTGCTTTTGCTTTAGATGAACTGCGTTATTTTAATGCATGACTGTTTAGTATTGTTGCATGTTCCCATTTGGGATATTACAGCCTACCAAGCTCTTTTGGAAGGCGGGGAAGCATGTCTTGAGATACCTGAGGGGAACATCAGAGTATGGTCTATAGTACAGATGAATAGAGGGAGTGAATCTTTAAGGCTTCACAGATGCAGATTGGGCGAGCAGTCCATCATACAGAAGGAGCACATCAGGAGGGATCTTCAGCATAGGATTGATAGCATTTTCCTGGTACAGAAGGAAACAATGATCTGTGGCACTCATTTCAATAGAAGTAGAGTACATGGCAGCAATTCAAGCTGCATGTGAGGCTATCTCGATGAGAAAGATCTTCGTTGGTTTGTTTGGTTCTCAGATGGATCCGACATTGATACATTGTGATAATAAGAGTTGCATTAAAATCTTGATTAATCTTGTTTTTAATGATAGGTCAAAGAACATAGATATCTTGTACCATCATCTCAGAGATTATGTGCAGAGAAGAATAATGTTGCTTCAGTACATTCCCACAGAAGATCAGGATGCAAATATTCTGACGAAGGCGCTCACTAGGAGAAAATTCAAATACCATAGAGGCAGGATCGGGGTGAAGAATAATCCCTTTCTTGTTGAAAGCGAGTGTTAAAATTCAACAATAAAATTTCAGCACCCACGCCTAGTGCATTAAGAACCTACACTAGTGTGGGGCCCACAGGGCTAAATTTGGTGCATGCCTATTTTAGTTATCCCTTAATTAAGATGGAAAATAAAATGTAATATAGTCTCAAAATAACTTTTAATAGTTAACTAGGAGTGATAAAATCAGTTAGCTCATAAATTTCGAGTTAGAGGTAGGTTGTGAGGCATGCATATTAATTCTAGTTGTAACAGAGTTCAAAGTGCAGTGGTGCATTAGTTAATGCAGGTTGTAATCAGTTTAACTCAGTTAAGTGAGTTAAACTCAGTTGTGCTAGTTGTAACTGTTAGATACACTACTGAGACATCAAGTGAATTAAATATTAATTAATTCACAATCAGTGATCTCACATGCAACTGAAGATTTACTATTATTAGCTGCATGCATGTCAGATACAGTGAAGACCCAGTTGAGATCTAGGTGAAAGGGAAGTTGACTATCAGTTGTAGGATTATTGGGTTGCACCCATGCAACCAAACACCCATTGGATTTCCCATGATACTTGCGCAATCAAGGAAGGCCAAAATTCCTATCTTTTATGGATTGCATTCATCAGGGATTACGCAAGCAAGGTAGGTTGTCTGGAGGTAGTAAATTGGCTAGGTATTGGTCAGTTTTATGTATGACAACGTGAGACAATTAGCTGAGTACAGGAGGGCTCTTGTGAGAAGATTTGTATGTAATTGTTTCATGATTCCATGCTAAATATACAATAGAAGATATTGGGGTTTTGAGCAGCAAGCTTTCCCCAGGAAATTATCTATGTTGTGGCTTGATTGATTCTTCTTTACTTCATGTGATTAGAAAATATTTGTAGAAGCAATTCAGTATTTAACCTTAGTACATTCTTAGATCAGATTGAATCCATGATATACATGCTTTTTGTATAATTTCTACACCAAGTGGGTACGATCGAGAATAGAGAGGGTTCCCCTTCGTCCTTTTTCTCACAGTAGGTTTCCCACCAGTCCTTGACATGGGGGGTAGCTTTGAGGAGTGCAAAAATAATCTTCTCCCAGTCGAAAAAGTCATGAACTGATAAATATCCTTCTAATAGAATCAAACATCTATCTACGTCATTTGCATCTATTTGGCCCTCAAATATGGGAATTTCAAATTTTACTTGTACCTTAAAAGGAGTTGCACCTCCAAAGTGGTTGTTTGATGTAGATGAGCCACCAGTGAGCAGTCATTGAAGGATCTAGGAAAAGTTATCCATCATCACGTTCCTTTGTTTTTCAAGGGCCTCCTCGAGCAATATTTTGATAGGATATCCTTATCCCTCATATTTCTTTTCATCCCCCATGGGCAGCCGTCAGGGTTTGTGAGGCTAATCTTGCAAAGGTTCAACCAGATCGAGCCCTAAATCCTTATACCCCAACCTCATTGGGGACATGCAAAGAAGGATTGAGAAAGAGCAGACCCCTCTGATACCACTGATCTGGATTTATGCAGGAACGCAACAGAATACACATATAACCATAAATATAAAAATGCAACCGAAATAACACTTCATTTCATTAATATCAAAGAACTGAAATTTTTTTACAGACAGAATGGAAATAAACTAGCTAGGGTGCTGGTAGCTTATCTGTAAGAAGAGATGTGGTGGATACATGCCTCTAAAATCTGTGTTAAAATGAGGCTCGAAGGCTTATATATTATTGAGAATTAATGGAAAACCCTAAACATCCAAAAACCTAACACTAGGAGATGAAACGCCATAATATGGGCCCCATCGGGGTAAATTGGTACATCAATTTCCCCAGGTCATAACTTTGGCATACAATCTCTGTTTGACGCACATGATACATCATTAGAAATATCTATTCGAGGAATAAAACTGCTAACAGCAAATATCAAGCCTTAAATAGAGTCATAATTTTTAGAGGTTTGATGCCCAAAAAACGTCATTTAGGGCCTCAAAATGGCTCCGGAAGTTCAGGACCCGAAAAATTGCCCAAATAGTAAACTATGCTATAATTAAGGAAATTGAAAAACTAAAAGAAACAATGGTGGGGCCCCAAGTGGAATAGGTGGGTGGCCACCAATATCCACCTAGATCAGAGTGGGTATCTCCTCTTGTCCTATTCCAGAAGAATAATGGAAAATGGAAAATTTGTGTTGATTATCAGGAACTTAACAAAGCCGCTAAGAAGGACCATTTCCCTTTTCCCTTTATAGACCAAGTCCTGGATGAACTTGTAGGAAAGAAGTTATTTTCCTTCTTAGATGGGTTCTTTGGATACAGCCAGATCCAAATCAACCCTGAAGACCAAGATAAGACTACTTTCACCTTCCCTTGGGGTACCTTCACTTACAAAGTCCTACCCTTTGGGTTGTGCAATGCCCCAACCACCTTCCAAAGATTTTCCTTGAGAAATTTCTCTGAGCTAGTCCATGACTCTGCTGAAATCTACATGGATGATTTCACACCCTATGGGGATGAATTCTAGGAATCTCTCTCCAATTTGGGAAAAGTGTTGAGAAGGTGCATTGAGATGCATCTCTCCCTGAGCCCAGAAAAGTGTGAATTCCTGGAAAGAGAAAGAGTTGTATTAGGACACTCAATCTCCCAAGCAGGAATATAGGTGGACCCATGAAAAATCACTATTATCAAAAGGGTACATGCTCCTCAAAATCATATAGATGTTAGGAGGTTCTTAGGGTTAGCTGGCTATTATATAATATTCATCAAATATTTTAGTAAGATGGCTTTGCCACTATTTGGTTTATTGGCCAAATATTCTGAGTTTACTTGGTCCAGTCCTTCTCAAGAGGATTTTGAGCTCATTAAGGGAAATTTGACTATTTTCCCCATTCTTTGAGGTCCAAATTGGACTCAGCCTTTCCACATCCACACAGATGCATCCAAAAAAGTTTTGGGGGCAGCATTAGGGCAGTTAGAAGACAAAATACCTTATGCAATATATTTCATCAGTAAGCACTTTTCTAAGGCCTAGATCAATTATACTGTCATGGAGAAGGAGATGTTAGCCATTTTCCATGCTTTAAACAAATTTAGACATTATGTAATTGGGTAGCAGACCTTTGTTCACTCTAACCATGCATCCATCAAATATTTAATGAAAAAACCAGATTTTAATGCTAGGATAATTAGATGGTTGTTAATTTTACAGCAGTTTGACCTAACCGTTGTTTATAAACCTAGAAAGGAGAACGTTGTTGCATATTTTTTATCCATGTTAGCTCTATCTGCAGGTAAAGAAGGAATAGCAGATGACCAACTGCCAGATGAACATCTCTTTTCTATATCAACACTCTCACCATGGTTTGCTAACATAGATAACTACATGGTTGCTGTAAATTTCCCTCCTAATCTCTCATTCAAGGAGAAAAGAAAGATCATCAGAAAAAACGCCCCTTTCACATAGATTGGGGGAAATCTTTTCAAGCTGGGCCCTCACCAAATTCTCAGAAGATTGTGAGGGAGGACGAATTTTTTGATATCCTCTCTACATGTCACGATAGCCCTTGTAGAGGCCACTTTGCTGCAAAAAGGATTTCCTTCATAGTTTTGCAGGCATGATACTATTGGTTTTCCCTTCACCGAGATTCCAGAAGATACACTAGCAGGTGCGACCAGTGCCAAAGGATGGGGAAACCTACACAAAGGGATGAGATTTCTTTGCACCCTCAAGTGGCCCTTGATCCATTCGAAAAATGTGGCATGGACTTCATTGGAACTATTGATCCACCATCTGGACAGAAAAACTATATGATAATCTGCACTGACTACCTGAAAAAGTGGGCAAAAACAAAAGTTGTGAAGGTAGCAACCGAGGAGAAAGTAGCATAATTTCTAAGGGAGAATGTGTTTTACAATTTTGGGTACCCCAAAGAAGTAGTCACTGATCAGGGGACACAATCCATTTCTCATCTCATTGAGAATATTCTGAGGAGGCACAAGATAAAGCATAAGACTTCTACTACCTGCCACCCTCGAGTGAATGGCCAAGTGGAAGTGAATAATAGAGCCTTGGAGAGTATCCTCACCAAGGTTGTGAGAAGCAGCAAGAAATATTGGGAGGAAAAATTGGTAGAAACTACTTGGGCCTACAACACTACTTGGAAAACAACAACATGATTCAGTCCTTATGACCTAGTTTATGGGATGAAAGTTCTACTTTCAGTTGAATTTGAATTCAACATCTTAAGGATGGCAACGGAGTTAGAACTAGATATATCAAATTCCAAAAAAGAGATGATTTTGAAATTAAATGGATTAGATGAGTTCAGGATGCAAGCACTCCTTCACACAGAGATAATTCAGCTACAAAGGAAGGTCTGGCATGACAAGAACATTAAGGAAAATACCTTTCAACAAGGAGATTGGGCGTTTTTATATTACTCAAGGTTTAAGGAATTCAAAGGCAAACTGATGACAAGATGGATGGGACCCTACAAAGTGGAAAAATGTTATGATAATTGTGCATTTCGAATCAGAACCATAGATGAGGAAGGAATTCCCCTAGTTGTCAATGGTTACAGACTCAAGGTTTACAAGAAGCCCCTGTCTAGGGCGGAATTTACAAATTCCATAAGTAGGGAGGTGTATGTCATGGGAAAATCCATAGTTTCCAGTGTCCTCCTAAAGGAGAAGTGTGCAGTTCCAAAAGAATCTTTTGTTTTATTTGGGAATTCCTACAAAGATATAAGCGATCTTTGTACCATAAGGAATCATTTTTCCAACTAAATGTATCAAATGTACTAGCATCTTGATGAAAATTTTGAATGAGTGTCCATACATATTTGTCCTTCTTCCATTCATCTCTTTCTTCTGTTATCCAATCTGGTTGGATAATAGAAATGGCATAAAGCAATGCTTCCACCTCTTCATTCTTTCTTGAGAGTGCATCTGCAAAAACATTAAGCTTTCCTTTTTTGTAGATTATTTCAAAGTCATAACCCAACATCTTTGTGACCCATTTTTGTAGCTCTTCTAAACATATTCTTTGTTCCAAAAAGTGTTTAATACTATCATGATCATTTTTTACCTTGAAGTGTCTTCCCATTAGGTAAGTTCGCCATTTCTTTAGTGCATGCAGTATTGCTAACATTTCCTTCTCATAAATAGGTTTCTGTAAATACTTTCCTTTGATTGGACGACTTTCAAAAGCAATGGGTCTTCCTTCCTCAATTAAAACAACACCAATTCCATTTCCTGAGGCATCACATTCCACAATAAAGGTTTTTGTGAAGCCTGGCGTAGCTAAAAATGGTGCTCGACTTTAAGATGTTCAAAGGCATTAGTTGCTTCAGAAGTCCATGAAAATGCATACTTCTTCAATAATGTTGTTAGACGTGCTGCTATTCTCCCATAATTCTTAACAAACTTGCGATAATACCCTGTTAACCCGATAAATCCTCATAATTGCTTTATGGTTGTGGGGACTTTCCATTCCTTAATGGCTTTAATTTTGTTAGGGTCTAACTTAACACCCTCGTGAGATACAATATGACCCAAATATTCCACCTCTTGTACTCCAAAAAAACATTTGGATGTTTTTGCATATAATTGTTTCTCCTGCAATAGTTTGAGCACCCTGTCAACATGTTGAACATGATCCTTCCAAGACCTGCTGTAGATTAGTATATCATCAAAAAATACTAGCACAAATTTTTTAAGGAAGGGTTTGAAAATGGAATTCATCAACCCTTGAAATGTAGAAGGTGCATTGGTAAGGCCAAAAGGCATGACCAAAAATTCATAATGACGCTCATGAGTTCGAAATGCTGTTTTTGGAATATCTTCAGTCTTCATTCTAATTTGATGATATCCTGAACGAAGATCCAACTTGGTAAAATAAATTGCTCCATGTAATTCATCAATCACGGGAATGGGAAATTTGTCTTTAATGGTGAGCTTATTGAGCTCCCTATAATCTGGACACATTCGCCATGATCCATCCTTCTTGTGTACCAATACTACAGGAGCAGAGAAAGAACTTTGACTAGGTTGAAATATACCCGCCTCTAACATTTCTGCAATCATACGTTCAATTTTTCTCTTTTGGAAGTAAGGATATCTATAAGGCCCGATGTTTGGAGGAACACTTCCTGGAATCAAATGAATAGCATGATCATGATCACGAATAGGTGGGAGTCCTTTGGGAGTTTCAAACACCTTGGAATGATTGTCCAAGACTTGTTGGAGATGTGCAGAAATAGATGATTTTGATGTTGGAACTTCTAGTGAGCATAATTGTGCAATTACACCTCATTGTTATCTTTCCTGGCTTCCCCACAATACCCCGTAATTCAAATTCCTTTCCTTTTGAAAAAAATTTCAAGAAAAATTCTTGAAAATTAAAAGCTACCGTCCCCAAAGATTGTAACCATTGTACTCCTAGTACAACATCAGCACCTCCCATCGGAATGGAAAGAATTGGACTAGTCAATACATATTCCCCCATGGTTAGCTTGATATTATGGCATTTTCCAGAGCAATTTATAGTTCCTCCATTTGCAACCATCACTTGACATTCTAGTGCTGGGTATAGGAAACAATTTAATTCCTTGGCTACCTTACAATGAATAAAATTGTGGGTGCTACCTGAATCAATCAACACTATTACCTTTTTCTTCTTGATATGTCCTTCTATCGTGAGAGTTTGAGGAGTGGTAATTCCTGCCAGTGCATTACACGATATGGTCGGATTCATTTCTTCCGCTTCTATGGCTGGTTCCTGGTGTATATCCTCTTCTTGTTCATTTTCTTCTTCCTCTTCACAATCTATGTAAAATAATTTCTTCTCAGCACACTTATGACCTTTAGTGTATTTGCTATCACAACTATAGCAAAGCCCTTTTGATATTTTTTCTTCCAATTGTTGTGGTGTCAACCTTGTAGGTTGTTGAAATCTAGGAGTAGCAACACTTCCCTCTTTATAGAAGTGAGTGGTAGGCTTCCTTGTCGCCATAATTTTACATTCAATTTTTCTTGCCAACCCGAATGCCTTCTCCAATGAATCAGGTTCCAAAACGCGAACTTCATGTTGGATGTTATCCTTTAAAGTGCCTATGAAGAGATCAATCCTGTGTTCCTCTGGAATATCAGTCACCCTTATATTCAATTTTTGGAAGTCCTCAATGTGCTGCCCCACTAAACCCTTTTGTTTGAGATTTATCAATTGGCTAAAGAAGGTGTTGCTCTTTGTATCCTCATAATGTGCTATCATTTCCTCCGTAAAAAATTGACCAAGTGACAATTTTTTTACGGGAGCAAAGCCATCGATACCATACAAATGTATTTTGTTCTAAATGTAAAGTTGCAATGCGTACCTCTTGTGTGTTTTGCACGTTATGGAGATCAAAATATTGCTCCATCTGTAGTATCCATGTTACAGGATCCTTTCCATCAAACTTCCTCATCTCCATTTTTGGAATATGGTGGTTCTTCCCGCCAACATTAGAGTTTATGAAATCACGATTAACATTTATTTTGTTCTCAACATGAGTTTCTTCTACTATATTTTCACCATTATGAAACATTTCTTGTATCAACTTTGTCAAACCTTCCATGTCTACTTTTAGATCATTCTTCATGTTTTCCATGTTGTCTTTCATGTCATCCATCTTAGCTTCCATGCTAGCTTCCATGCCATCCATCTTAGCTTCCACACCTTTCTTCAAAACATCCATTTCATTTTTTTTTCTCTTTGCGAGAGCGAAATTTGGTGCACTTGCTCTTGTAATTTTGATAGATCATGTTGCAATTCTTCATCTTCATGAGTCATAGTAGAGCCTTCTGAAGGCTTAATGGGTGTTGAATTATTTTTACGGGGCATATTTTAGAACCCAATACTAATATCTATTATACAATATGCCCTTGGAATCAATTCAAATTGATTCTTCAAACAAGACTTATGCAATTCGGAAAAAAAAAAAATACACACCTTTTTCTTGCTTTTGAGGAGCTCGATATTGAAAATAGATTATCTCTGTGATTGCAGCACTTCAATATTTGAATTTTGGTACCAACGTAGCCCTCTGAATTCTCTTTCGAATTCCATAGGCCTGACCTGATTTGGATTCTCCAAGACAAAGTTGTGTCCAATCTCCCACAATGACCTAATTATGGACTCGTTCAGTAGATCTAAATTGTACGACTTGCTACGTGTCACTTTTTCGTCCTTCGGCTCTAAAATTGATAGCCAAGAAACTACAGTCCATGTACTTGTGACCACTTTTTACGGCACTTCAATCCGATGCTCAGAGAGAGAGTTATGAATATTTTCCCACGATCACCTCTTTGAGATGAAATTCGGGAGCCTGAAAAAGCACTACATTCCACAGATCATATCTCCAAAAATGTTGTGAACCAAGCTCTGAAATTTTTTGACGAGTTTCCTCAGGATTTCTGCTTCGCACCCTAAAAATTTCAGATTTTGAACCTTCGTAGAAAAAACGTTATAGCGAAAATTCCACGATGACTTGTTTAGAGCAGCGAAACCCTCGAATCCAAAGCTCTGATACCAAATGTTGTGTAACCAGCTCCAAAAATAGAAGAAAAGAGATATCAACGCCTTAGAAATAAGCCACTTCGAGGGGGAAACCTCCAATACATTACATGAATGAACAATTCTTGAACGATTCAATTTACAAAACCTCCTTTCTATATATAGGAGTCCATGGGGCCATAATGTAATCCTAGTGGGCCACAATTTAATCCTAGCCGACCTAAAAATAATAATTTAAGGGCACAATAATAATAATATGGGGATTACAAGGGCACAATAATAACAATAAGGGGGTTACACTAACAACAATAAGGGACTATACTAGTAATATAGGGACCTAACATCCTCCTAAAGGGAAAAAATAAAAATAAAAATAAAAAAATAAAGAGGCATGGGTGAAAAACTCTCTGAGGCGCCCTAGGCCAACTCTGGGGTTTGAAAACCTCCATGGTGCAGTTATGTAGCAAGAAAAAGAAAAAAGAAAAAAACAAATATTAAAATATCCTTGGTTGAAAACCTCTCTGAGGTGCCCAAGGTGGGCTCTGGGTTGAAAACCTTTGTGGAGGCAGCCCACTTGCCTTCAAGAAAAAAGATAAAAAGAGAAAAAAAATTAACTATTCATTTATGTGTTTTCCTGTTTTGCAGGTTAACAATTGAAGATGGTTTATAGGATCTAGAGGAGTGATTTATCTTCATTATTTATTCTTATATGCTTCCACACTCCATAAGGCACTCCATCATCCATCCCTTCATCCATTTCACTCATCAGATAGGCAACAATTTCAGTTTTTCCCTCATCTATAATTGCTACAGGGAAATCAGGCAGTTACAAGATTCTTGTAGCACTACAAGAAACTTCTGTAAACGCTACAGGAAACTAATTTATGAAGAAAATAGGTTGCCTAAAGGTTTTAAAACCTAATTTAGGGTATGATAATTCATTTTTTTCCTATACCTACCATTCCCAAACCCATATTTCTCTCCATGCGTAAGGTTTCCCTATCTAAACATTATGTTGCACCTTGGGCAGCTAAATCATTGAAAACTTGGCATAGGAACCCTTTCTCTTGCCTATCCTCCACTCCATTAACTCCATGCCCTCCTACATAGACTCCATAAACCATATCTCTCCATTTCTTAACAAAATGAAGCAAGAAGAGGCAAGAAATGTTGGAAATGTTGTCATTGATGGCAAAGGAGGCAGCAGAGGCAGAGACAGACAAAGGACAGCAACAAAAGCAAAGAAGAAGACAACAGGTTTTTGGTAAATGGTATAGTAACAGCAGAGGACGCAGAGACAGAGAAAGGAGGCAGAACCAGAGGAGTCAGAGCAGCAGAGGTGGAGACAGAGAATACAGAGGGAGAGATGAAACGGTCGAGCAGCAGAGGCAGAGGCAAAGAATACAGAGGTAGAGTCGTTAACAAGCAGTGAAATGATCAAGAAAAGGCAGAACCGAGGCTCTGTGTATAAGGGGTAATACCAAGAATTAAACAATAAAATCTAATACAGTCAGGTGCTAAACCTTATGATAGCATTATATTAAAATAGCAATGAAACATGGTTCATATATATAAAAGTGCTGAAGAAAGGTATATAACGAAATCAAGAAGGGTTTATATATATTATAGTTTGAACAGAGCTTATATGTATATGTATATAACGAAGGTGTGAAATTATTTATTGAATCGGAACCATGAATTGAAGCGGAACCCTAAGTGTGAACAGTAAAACCAGAGGTAAGCAAACCGGCAGTATCGGGTGGTGTCAAAAATGGTAAGTGGAATTCTCAAAACGAACGCGATATATGTCATTGATGGCCACATGTCCTAAAGCAGTTTCCAAATATAACTTTTTTCGCGTGAATTTGGAGCGTTAATGCTCGGAGATTGAAAAAACGCAATAAGTGTTCTATCCGTCCGATCAAAGGTGTTGGGGAATCAATGGTGGCCACGATCGTGCGATGAACGAGAGTTAACTCGAGAAAAGTAGTTGTGGGGCCGATATTTTAATTTAATATATGGTTTCGATATTCAATGGGTGATATATATTTACATACTGTGATAAAGTCGAAACCTATATGAAATGAGGTGCGGGCTGGGCTTATATTAAAGTCAATACATTAGTCTTCACACTGGTCGGGGAATTATATATATATGTCAATATATATTGTTTGGTGTGAGATAATGGAACCATAGGCATGGAAGGGTATGGAGTTAGTTGATAGTGCAGTGGTGGCATATATACAAATGCACAAGTAATGCGCTAACCAAAGTTGTGGTTTGGACTCATAATATATCATACGAAGGGTAAGCCTAGAGCATATATATATATATATATATACATAGTGTGTCAAACTCCGCCAGGGTGAGAACCTTTGGTTTATTGAGCTATTAAAGGTTGATTTCATATATGTATGCTGAAATAAGTTGGTATGCGGATATATAAGCTGAGGGACCAAAAACCTTATTTTAATTCTTGCATATAAACCAAAGTTAATACGCAAGTGGGACCCCTACATCAAATTCCGAGAATCATAACCCAAGCTAGAGTATACATAAAGACTGAAGCGGCAAAGTATACTTATATATGTAGCGCTTTATAAACAAGGGGCCAAAGTATATATATACATATATGTGAAGCGCTCTATTGTTTGGGCCTAATACAAACAAATTCTTATAAGGTGGGACCCGAGTCACGAATCGCATAGGATAAAAGTTTGCAGCAGAACATGTTAACCAAAAGTTGCGATTGCGATTGAGTTCCGGACCCAATATGTTTTAAACGATGATTCATATATGTTTGAGTTCTGGCATCAAATTGAACAGTGTTACATCGCATCGGAGCGATTCATCGCATCGACACAGTGAAGTGAACAGTGTACAGTAATTGATCGCATCGGAGGAAAACAAACCATCGGAACATCTGAGCATCGGAACACACAACTAGAATTTTCGATTGTGATTAATTGCAATTGGAAGAATTCAGGAGGTGACTCATCTCATCAGAGAACAAATCAAGCTCGACGAGTGGACCCGAAAGGGCATTTTAAGTATTAAAAAGTTTTTATTTAAGTTCTCCGTGAGTTGATTTTTGTTACATAAATGGGCAGTTTATATGTTAAAACCACTTCATTATCATGCCGAGAGTTGAATTGCGATATATGAAAAGCGCAGTTACATATATATATATATATATATGGTAGTTACACTGCGACAGTGAACATGAGATCAAACAGAGCCAAAAGGGACAAACACAGTCACAGAAAAGACAAAAACAGTGATCCAAAACTGAATAAGTTGATTTGTAATCGTCATTGTAACTGAATGTATACGTTTTTAATTGATTTATATTGTTGTGATGCACTGGCAAGTCTCCGTAGGAAACAAAACAAAACTGTAAAATTGAAAGTTGTATATATTGCTGAGATTTTCTAAATGAGCTGGAAAAAGAAGTGAGGAGGCAGAATGCAAAGATTCAGGGCTATTCACTTTGAATTCCCTATGGAATACAAACTATTATGAGGCAAAATTTATAAATCATATCACATTGATATGCAGAAAGAGTTTAGAAAGTGAGATATAGAGAATGAAGAGCATGAAAAATTGAGGCAGAGAAGATAAGGAAGAGAAAAGCAGAAAGAGATGCTACAGAACAGAGCTGATATCTGAGGTAAATCAGAAAATATTTTCTTTTGATTGAATGAGGAAGTTGGAGCTTCCCTATCAAGTTGAAGCTTGATAGATTTCAGTTGTAGCTGACTGAGGTTGGAGCCTCCTATAGGTTGGTGCCTGCAGAAAATCAGTGGTGAGAGGGAGTTGGAGCTTGCCTTTGCATCACAACAATAATAAGACGTGGTTTTCTCCCTTTATGGGTTTCCACTTATATCTGTTGTCTCTGTGTGTGTTTTCTATGTGCTGATATGATCCATCCAATCTGCTTAATGTTTGCTGCTCTCATAATAAGTTTGGTGTCACATTAATTTAATACTTGTTGCAACATATTGAGACTGTTCACATATTAGAGTTGTTTATAAAATTAAGCTGTAATTAAGCCTGCTGAAAAGTTTAAAAAGATTATGTATGTGTTAAATTGATTCACACCCCCCCCCCCCCTCTGAGTTTAACTAAGGATTCATCAATTGGTATCAGATCCAGTTCCTTTAGTACCAGTTTAACCACTGAAAGGAGATCCTAGGTCCCCAGGATGGCTAGTAAAGAAGGATGCTCACCCAATAAAGCCCCTTTTTTCACCAGTGTAAATTATGCCTTCTAGAAAATCAGAATGAGGACATACATAATGTCTCTAGGAATAGAAGTCTGGGCTACTGTGGAATTGGGATATGCCCCAAAGGCAACTGATTCTGAGAAAGAAACCAAACAAGATTTTGTAGCTAACGCAAAAGCCATGAATTCCATCTTAAATGGAATGTGTGAGGCAGAATTCATCAAAGTAATGCACAAAGAGACTTTCAAAGAGATGTGGGATACTCTAGAGAACATCCATGAGGGAGACAAGAAGGTAAAGACCGCCATACTTCAAGTCTATAGAGCCCAGTTTGAGAACTTAAAAATGAATGATGATGAAGACATTGCCAGCTTCTTTTTAAGGGTTGCAGAAATATTAAATAACATGAAATCTCTAGGGGAAACCATAAAAGAAGCTGTTATTGTTCAAAATAATCTGAGATCTCTTCCACCCAGCTTTAACCCCAAGGTTTCTGCCATAGAAGAAACAGCTGATTGGGAAACCTTGACCATGAACTAGTTACTTGGAAATCTAACAGCCTATGAAATGAGACTCCCACAGAAGAAGCCAATTGCGAGGGAGGCAAATTTTAAAATAGAAAAGAAGAAAGAAGAAAAGGAAGATATATGCTCTTGCTCAGATGAAGAAGAGGCCAAATTTTTCAAGAAGTTGGATAGAGGCTCAGGTAAATATAAAGGTAAACTTCCATTGAAATGCTTTAACTGTGGAAGAGTTGGAAACTATGTTGCTAAGTGTCCTCATAAGAAAGCAAGGAATCAGGCTCATGAATCTGAGAAAACTACATCAAAGAACTGGCAGAAAGGAAAGAAATTCAATAGAAAATATTACTATGCTGAACAAGACAGCAGTGCATCTGAAGACTCAGATGAACCCTCAAGTGAAGAAGGAACCTCTGAATTTTTATTGATGGCCATAGAAGAACTTGAAGGACTCCTTCTAGAAGATGAAGAAGAAGGTGAAGTTGACCTTGAGGGGGAACTTAGAAGTGCCCTGGAGGAGATTGACAGAATCAAACTGAAGTGCAGAAAACAAAAAGACATTCTCCTCAAGTATGTAAGTGAAGAGCAAAACTCAGAAGTCCTCATGCAGCTGAAGGTAGAGCTTGAAGAAGCCAAGAAGATAGAAGACATGTTACTTAAGAAAATCAAGGACAAAACTCAGGAACAAGAGAAGTTGGAAGAAGAAATAGTATGTCTGAGGAAGAAATTAGAAAATGCTCAAAGGAAAGTGTCTATAAATTCCTCTCAAACAACAAGCTCTGGTAAGTTGAATGAAATTCTGGATGCTCAAAGATCTCCTCTGATAAAAAATGGGATAGGCTATGAAGGAGAATCAAGTAAAGGCAAAGAAAAGGAAAACAAAAATATTATTTTTGTAAAAGCAAAGAAGGTTGATGAAGCAACTCAAATAATTCCTACAAAAGAAGAAACATGTAATGAGGGAGACAGAAACCAGAAGAAACCTCTAATAACAAAGAATGAAATAAATACTCAGATAACAGAAAAAGGATCATATTCCCCTGAGTATGTCAAATTTGGAAGCCATCAAAGGAGATTCTTCCCTCCTATGGAAAATTCCACCTATTATGCATGTCACAAGCTGGGACACATTGCTGCATACTGTCATACAAGGAGGAGTAATTCAAACCAGCAAAAGATGCAAACAGTGAAGAGACTGTCTCAAGCAAACAAACGGAGAAGACAACCTCACATCAGGTATGCAAATTGTTTCTATGGTTACTGTTTTTATTGTAAGTAATTTGGCCATAAAATCATTGAGTGCAGAAAATATGGACAAATATTGATGTTCAACACCTCAAGGAGATTTATGAATCAAAGAGAATTTGCTCCAACTCACAATTCTGCGGAAATTATGATCAAATGCTATGTATGCAATAAAATTGGACATATGCCTTCCAAATGTCCTCTAAGAGGATGTGGTTTATCATCTCACAAAAGATACCAAACAAAAGGATACTTCCAGTGGAAAAAGAAGGTGAATAAATGTGACCTGGCTTTAACTGCTCAAGACCTGAAAAGCCAATGGTATTTGGACAGTGGCTGCTCAAAACATATGACTGGAGACAAAAGCAAGTTTATAACTTTTTATGAAAAGAAATCAGGCAACGTTACTTTTGGAAATGATAAATTAGGAAAAATAAAAGTAAAAGGCTCAGTCAGCCTAGATAATGGCAGAGGAAAGGCCCAAGATGTACTATTTGTAGATGGGCTGAAAGCAAATTTGCTAAGTGTCAGCCAAATGTGTGATAAAGGCTGCGAATTTCTTTTCAGAGCAGAAGATTGTGAATTCAAATCAAGCACCACAGGTAAGACTCTGCTCAAAGGTGTTCGAACAGAGAGTAATGTTTACATAGTGAAAGAGGAGGATGAAGCATGCCATCTTAGCAAACTTGAGGAGTCATGGTTATGGCATAGGAGATTGGGACATCTCAGTTTCAAACATATCATCAGACTGAGCAAGAAGAAAGCTGTCAGAGATATGCCATAAATAAAAAGGCCTTCAAATATCATATGCAAATCTTGTCAATTGGGAAAATAGACCCGCACATCCTTTAAGGCCAAAGATGAGCTATCAATAAGAAAACCACTCCAGCTTGTGCACATGGACCTATGTGGGCCTGCAAGAACTAAAATAACAAGTGGATAATCCTACTTCATGCTAATAATAGATGACTTCTCCAGAATGACATGGGTTGCATTTCTCAAGAATAAATCGGAAGCACTAGAGAAATTCAAAATATTCAAAGAATTAGCAGAAAATCAAACAGGATGCAAGCTAAAATGCATCAAATCAAACAGAGGAGGTGAATTCACAGATTATTACTTTGCATACCTATGCAATGAACATGGGATAAAGCAACAATTTACTATTGCAGGGACACCTCAACAGAATGGAGTAGCAGAGAGACAAAACATATCTGTACAACAATTTGCCAGAGCCATGATGCAAGAGAGTAACATTCCTCAAACCTTCTGGGCAGAAGCAGTACACACAGCTGTGCATATCCTTAACAAAGCTCATTTAAGGCCAAGCAGTGACAAGACTCCCTATGAACTATGGCATGGTAAACCAGCTTCAATCAAGCACTTTAGAGTCTTTGGAAGCAAGTGTTATATAAAGAATAATGATGAAAATCTGGGGAAGTTTGATACAAGAGTAGATGAAGGGATATTTCTAGGATATGCATCCAAGAGTAAAGGGTACAGGTGCTACAACAAGACTCTTCGGAAAATTGTAGAAATCATTGACGTAAGATTTTATGAAGAACTTCCAAGCAAGACAAGAAGTACAGACTGCAGTAGTTCTTCAGAAGATCATGAAGAAGAGGACCAAGATGATGATGAAACAAGCAAGACATCAGAAGATGTTGAACTAAGCTCGAAAGCCCCCTCAAGATACACTCAAAAGAATCATCCAGAAGATCAGATCATTGGAGACAAGAGTGTAGGATTCCAGACAAGAAGGCAGCTAACTAAACAGACAGAAGAGGTATACATAGCTATGTTATCACAAATAGAGCCAAATAAGTTTGAAGAAGCTAGCAAGGACAAGCATTGGGTGAATGCTATGAATGAAGAATTAGACCAAATTGAGAAGAACAATACCTGGGAATTAGTTCCTAGACCCACTGAGAAAAATGTCATAGGCTCAAAATGGGTATTCAAGAATAAAATGAATGAGCAAGGACAGGTAATCAAGAATAAAGCCAGACTTTTTTGCAAAGGATATTCACAAATCGAAGGACTTGATTACGATGAAACATTTGCCCCTGTAGCCAGAATGGAAGCTATCAGAATGTTTCTAGCCTTTTCATGCTACCAAGACTTCAAGGTATATCAAATGGATGTGAAATCTACATTTCTAAATGGAGATCTAGAAGAACAAGTCTACATGGAACAACCAGAAGGTTTCTCATTAACAGACAAGGAAAACCATGTGTGCAGACTAAATAAGGCTCTATATGGACTGAAACAGGCCCCTTGTGCTTGGTATCAAGGCTGGATAAGTACTTGCAAAAACAAGGCTTTAAGAGAGGAGGAGTAGACAACAATCTATACATAAAAGCCAATGAAAATGAACTCCTGATTGTTGTAGTATATGTTGATGACATTATGTTTGGAAGCAACAAAGATGAGCTAGCAAAAGGATTTTCTGAAGAGATGAAATCAGAGTTTGAGATGTTTATGATTGGAGAGCTCAGTTTCTACTTAGGACTTCAAATTCAGCAAAAGAACACAAGTACATTCATCTCACAAGAAAAATACTTAAAAGAGATGTTGAAAAAGTTCAAAATGGAAGACTGCAAACCTGTGTCAACTCCCATGATCACTGGATGTAAGCTATGTGCTAATGATGAATCTGCTGATATAGATCAAAGACTTTACAGATTCATGATAGGAAGTATGTTGTATCTAACAGCATCAAGACCAGACATTATGTTGGCAGTAGGACTTGTGGCTAGATATCAAGCAGCACCTAAACAAATCACCTTCTAGCAGTCAAAATAATATTCAGATATCTACAAGGAACTGCACAGCATGGACTTTGGTATCCAAAAGGAAAAAGCTTCACGTTGACAGCATACACAGATGCAGATTGGGCCAGTTGTGTGGATGACAGGAAAAGCACAAGTGGAGGTGCATTCTATCTAGGAGAAAGTCCGGTGGCATGGATAAGCAAGAAACAAACATCTATTTATCTATCTACAACAGAAGCAGAATACATAGTAGCAGCAGCATGCTGCACACAAGTCATGTGGATAAAGCAAACCCTCCAAGACATGAAGGTAAGCATTGATGAACCTATCTCTATCAAATGTGATAATACAAACTAAACACATCCCAATCAAGTACCATTTTCTAAGAGAACAAGTAGCACAGAAGGTAGTAAAGTTGGAATATGTGCCAACAAAAGAAAAAATAGCATATATATTCACAAAACCCCTTGCTAGAGAGCCATTCGAATATCTGAGAAACAATTTAGGGGTAGTGTCTTCAGATACTACTGTTTGAAAGAAAAATAAAGCTTCAGTCCAGGGGGAGAACAGAAAATAAGACATCATTCCAGGGGGATATTAGTCAATAAAGAGAGCTATTAAAAGGCCAGAGCAACTAAACAGAGCATGAAACAGGTCCTCAAGATCAGAGCAACATGGATGAGATTTAAAATCACACTGGGAAATGGGAAACCCTTTGCCATTGATGTCAAAGGGGGAGGAAAAGCGAGCAACAGAAGAAAGGGTCCTAAAAGGCAAGCAGAGGAATTGTATTGCCATCAATGCCAAAGGGGCAGACTGTTGGAAATGTTGTCATTGATGGCAAAGGAGGCAGCAGAGGCAGAGATAAACAAAGGACAGCAGCAGAAGCAAAGGAGAAGACAACGGGTTTTTGGTAAATGGTATAGTAACAGCAGAGGACGCAGAGACAGAGAAATTAGGCAGAACCAGAGGAGGCAGAGTAGCAGAGGTGGAGACAGAGAATA
Source organism: Pinus albicaulis (assembly GCA_034641835.2). Lineage (NCBI taxonomy): Eukaryota > Viridiplantae > Streptophyta > Pinopsida > Pinales > Pinaceae > Pinus > Pinus albicaulis. The sequence continues at coordinate 134,839,978 of CM076569.1, read as the reverse complement.
CAGAGGCAGAGATGAAACGGTCGAGCAGCAGAGGCAGAGGCAGAGAATACAGAGGCAGAGCCGTTAACAAGCAGTGAAATGATCAAGCAAAGGCGGAACCGAGGCTCTGTGTATAAGGGGTAATACCAAGAATTAAACAATAAAATCTAATACAGTCAGGTGCTAAACCTTATGATAGCGTTATACTAAAATAACAATGAAACAGGGTTCATATATATCAAAGTGCTGAAGAAAGGTATATAACAAAATCAAGAAGGGTTTATATATATTATAGTTTGAACAGAGCTTATATGTATATGTATATAATGAAGGCGCAAAATTCTTTATTGAAGTAGAACCATGAATTGAAGTGGAACCCTAAGTGTGAAAAGTAAAACCAGAGGTAAGAAAACCGGTAGTATCACGCGGTGTCAAAAATGGTAAGTGGAATTCTCAAAACGAACGCGATATATGTCATTGATGGCCACGTTTCCTAAAGCGGTTTCCAAATACAACTTTTTTCGCATGAATTTGGAGCGTTAATGCTCGGAGATTGAAAAAACGCAATAAGCGTTCTATCCATCCGATCAAAGGTGTTGGTGAATCAACGGTGGCCACGATCGCGCGATGAACGAGAGTTAACTCAAGAAAAGTAGTTTTGGGGCCGACATTTTAATTTAATATATGGTTTCGATATTCAATGGGTGATATATATTTACATACTGTGATAAATTCGAAACCTATATGAAATGAGGTGCGGGCTGGGCTTATATTAAAGTCAATACATTAGTCTTCACACTGGTCGGGGAATTATATATATATGTCAATATATATTAGTTGGTGCGAGATAATGGAACCATAGGCATGGAAGGGTATGGAGTTAGTTGATAGTGCGGTGGTGGCATATATACAAATGCACAAGTAATGTGCTAACCAAAGTTGTGGTTTGGACTCATAAGATATCATACGAAGGGTAAGCCTGGAGCATATATATATATACATAGTGGGTCGAACTCCGCCAGGGTGAGAACCTTTGGTTTATTGAGCTATTAAAGGTTGATTTCATATATGTATGTTGAAATGAGTTGGTATGCGGATATATACGTTGGGGGACCGAAAACCTTATGATAATGCTTGCATATAAAACAAAGTTAATACACAAGTGGGACCCCTACATAAAATTCCGAGAATCATAACCCAAGCTAGAGGATACATAAAGACTGAAGCGGAAAAGTATACATATATATGCAGCGCTTTATATATGTAGCGCTCTATAAACAAGGGGCCAAAGTATATACATTCATATATGTGAAGCGCTCTATTGTTCGGGCCTAATACAAACAAAGTCTTATAAGTTGGGACCCGAGTCACAAATCGCATTGGAGAAAATTTGGCAGCGGCACATGTTAACAAAAGTTGCGATTGCGATTGAGTTCCGAACCTGATATGTTTTAAATGATGATTCATATATGTTTGAGTCCCGGCATCAAAGTTAACAGTGTTACATCGCATCGGCGCATCAAAGTGAACAGTGTTACATCGCATCGGAGTGATTCATCGCATCGGCACAGTGAAGTGAACAGTGTACAGTAACTGATCGCATTGGAGGAAAACAGACCATCGGAACATCGGAGCATCGGAACACACAACTAGAAGTTGTGATTGCAATTAATCACAATCATAAGGATTCAAGAGGTGACTCATCACATCGGAGAACAAAGCAAGCTCGGCGAGTGGACCTGAAAGGGCATTTTAAGTATTAAAAAGTTTTTATTTAAGTTCTCCGTGAGTTGATTTGCGTTACATAAATGGGCATTTTATATGTTAAAACCACTTCATTATCATGCTGAGATTTGAATTGCGATATATGAAAAGCACAGTTACATATATATATGGCAGTTACACTGCGACAGTGAACAGGAGATCAAACAGAGCCGAAAGGGACAAACACAGTCACAGAAAAGACAAAAACAGTGATCCAAAACTGAATAAGTTGATTTTTAATCCTCATTGTAACTGAATGTATGCATTTTTAATTGATTTATATTGTTGTGATGCACTGGCAAGTCTCCGTAGGAAACAAAACAAAACTGTAAATTTGAAAGTTGTATATATTGCTGAGATTTTCTAAATGAGCTGGAAAAAGAAGTGAGGAGGCAGAATGCAAAGATTCAGGGCTATTCACTTTGAATTCCCTGTGGAATACAAAATTTTATGAGGCAAACTGTATAAATCATATCACATTGATATGCAGAAAGAGGTTAGAAAGTGAGATATAGAGAATGCAGAGCATGAAAATTTGAGGCAGAGAAGATAAGGAAGAGAAAAGCAGAAAGAGATGCTACAGAACAGAGCTGATATCTGAGGTAAATCAGAAAATATTTTCTTTTGATTGAATGAGGAAGTTGGAGCTTCCCTATCAAGTTGAAGCTTGATAGATGTCAGTTGTAGCTGACTGAGGTTGGAGTCTCCTGTAGGTTGGTGCCTGCAGAAAATCAGTGGTGAGAGGGAGTTGGAGCTTGCCTTTGCATCACAACAATAATAAGATGTGGTTTTCTCCCTTTATGGGCTTCCACTTATATCTGTTGTCTCTGTGTGTGTTGTCTATGTGCTGATATGATCCATCCAATCTGCTTAATGTTTGCTGCTCTCATAATAATTTTGGTGTCACATTAATTTAATACTTGCTGCAACATATTGAGACTGTTCACATATTAGAGTTGTTTATAAAATTAAGCTGTAAATAAGCCTGCTAAAAAGTTTAAAAAGCTTATGTATGTGTTAAAATGATTCACCCCCCCCCCCCCCCCCCTCTCTGTTTAACTAAGGATTCATCAAGAAACAGACTGCTACAAGTATCATTAATTTTCCTGTAGTAAATCTGTGTGTGGCACATCAAAGCCAAAAGATGAAGGAAATCTAATATAGATGACTCCAGGAGACCACCAAAGAGGGACAAGCACACCAGCCATGGCATCTTAAGCCCTCCATGTAGTACCTGAAAAATAAAGAAAACAAGAAAAGGGTAGGCAACTCACTCATAAAATATAAGCAACTCACTTAGAAAAAGATGCTCACTTAGAAAAAAATGAAGAAACAACAAATAAAAGACTCGGGCTGCCACCACCAGCTCCAGTTCCTTGGACACGCTCCTTCAGTACCTCACCAACACCAGGTAAGCTTAGTTGTGGCCTCCCACCCCACGTTGTGCATCCATAATGGCCAAAATAGTTAAATGTTGAGATTTCTAAGTTTAAAAAGCAAAAAGGTGGTCAGTTAACTTGGCCACCTTCGTAAAGTGAAACCGAAGGAAAATTGAAAGTGCATGCCACCTGGTCAAGTAAAATTGAGTCAAGTAAGAGTGGATAAGTACAAAGGTAAGTCATCACGAGGTTAGCAATGCTTCACTGAAGTGGGGGCCAACGGTCTTGTTGGAGCAGGGTCCCCTAAGTCCAACAATTTTTCCATATTTTGTAATAAATTAGTCTTGCGCATGGGTTTTGGGGCGGGTCAAAACCCCTCATGATTTGTAATGGGTCAAAAGGGTATACCAAGGGCTCGCAAACCACGGTTTTCAGACCATAGGATAGCGCAGGCTAAATAGTATAAATAAGTGCATAGATCAAGTCTAAAAGGTCAAGTTTTTGGATAAGTCTGAACGTGGATTAGGATATTTTGCGGTAGTGTTTGTGCGGATTGTCTGGGTAAGGTCTCCTACTGGTTGTGTGAACGAAGACCCTAAGTCCTGCAGTGTGCGGACCCCGCTGGCTGCGTGTGCGAGCTAGTGAAAAACTCTGTAAGGATTTGAAGTATTAATAAATAGAAGGACGTTTTGTTGATATCAATTGTCTATGTGATATATTACGTTGCATGTTATTTCCCCTATTATTTCTGTGATGTTGAATACTGCTAATTAATTGATTATGCAAATGGATGAAATGCTTTAAAGATTAATGAATGCATAGATCTGGTGATGTTTAGTCATATTCCTCCTGTTAATTTATTACATTATAGGATACGGGTTGCAAGTTATTCTGTTACGTACATTGTTAAGGGTTTCTGCCATTAGGGCTTTCTCGGCATATGCATGTTCAGATCTAAAGACACCCAATTCATTAAATATATCTCTCTCTCTCTCAAGGTGCGGAAACCTAGTTCCATCACCTTCCCATACTACTTCAAGTGAGACCTTGACCTGTGCAAGTAAGTCATTTCTGAAAGGGCCAATAGTACAGGGGTTTGTTGGTTAACCTCAAATATGAACCTGGGTCAAGACCCCTCAAACCAACAAATGGTTTCGTTGCCAGGACTTGAATCATTTTCAGAGATATTGGGTGATGCCACGAGGTCATTGGCAGCCAGTAAAGCCTGAACTTGAGGACTAGTTTGAAAAACAGATCCAGGAATTTTCCTTGAAATAAACTAGAAGTAAGAAGTTGTCTGCAGAAGAGTGGAAGAACAAGTATATTTTCACAGAGGTGCACGAGATATTTTTTGTAACCATTCGCACACGAGTTACGAGAGTGGTTGGCAAGGTTAGCAGAATTCCAAACCTATTGGAAAGACGATCAGGTCACACAATGGACCCCTGAACTAATTAAATAGTTGGATAAGACCGATAATTCCATTACCCGAACTATAGATCACTGGGTCGACAGAATATTGGGCGGGTTCGTCACTGAATTTTCTGTCGATCAGTTTGTATCCTACACTGAAGCTGAAAGGAGATTCTTCAAAGGATTGAGGGACAAGTCCTTGAAAATGTTGCCTCTACTGATTAAGATGCTATTGTGTGAAAAAGGTGTTTTGTGCATCCACATTGAATGACCTCTGATCATAGCAGAAGCACGACACAAAGTGGTAAATACTACCAAGTCAATCAAGAAGGGGATAAATCAGTATACATTCCTTTGAGGAATTCACCTGATCTAAATAAAGGCAGAGAGACCAGTTTGCTGGCTATGCCACCATCAAACTCACACAAGGGTAAAAATCCTTCTACCCCACCCCCACCTCCACCCCTACCTCCAGACGATATGGCTGCACAGATGAAGTTACCTACATTTAGGGGTGCGAGGGATGAGGATATGGACCGATTTTGGTTCGTGGCGAATGTCTTGTGGGCTGCGCAGAATGTCAATAATGATGCGGTGAAAAGAGTGCATCTCATAATATCTTTTGAGTGATGGGCTCTCGATTGGTTAATGGGATATATTACTCAACACGTGAACCCTATAATATAAGAGATCAAGGATTCCCTGAAACAACAGTTCTGAAAACCTAAGTCTTACTCTCAATGTGTAGTAGAGCTAAAGGATATTAAGCAAGGACCCATGGAGTCTGTCTGGGAGGCTGACTAGCGGCTGAAGAAAGTCATCAGTGACAGGGGATTTTCTTATGATGACAAGAAGCATAAGGAATGGTTCATCTCCATGCTATTACCGCATCTGGTTGGACCTATGGGTCAGTAGAAGATTGATTCACGGGAAGAAGCCCTGGAAATTACTATGAAGCTAAAATTTGTGCCAAGGGACGATACCCAAAATGGGGCATGTATATTCAGAGCCAATTAGAGGTGATGCACTTAAAAAATCATAATTTACAGAGAGATCAGGGTAAGGAATCTAGTGCAGAGGTCTGGTGCATATGCTACAGGGTATCAGGCCACATAAAGGATTAGTGCCCTTTGCTGTCAAATTATATGCAAGCTGGGGGACCAATTCCTTTGCACCTAAGGGATATTGTTGGACCAAGTACCCCCACTCTGTGGTGCGTTGATTTCCGAGTGGCTAGGAGGAATGATACAAACCACTACCCACAGTTAGGCACCTATGTCCCAGAATTGAAGCAACAGTGGTGCATATTCTGCTCGTCGGTGGGTCACGATGAGAATAACTGAAAAACTCATGACATGATGATAGATAGAGGGAACCTATATAGGTTAAAAATGTATCCCCCGTTGCCAGCATCTCCCTCCAGATGAGGAGGATCCCCTACGAGAGGGCGGGGAAGGGGGAGAGGCATAGGCGTAGGCCGAGGAAGGGGGAAACTAATTTGCTACAACTGTGGGGACAATGGACATTATGCAAGAGACTACCCAAACCCTGTGTGCCAATCCTGCAGGTATTGTAGACAGTTCTATCATGTAATTGAATATTTTCCTGTGTTGATAGCTAAAATGAAGTAAAAGCAATAGACACCAACGCAAAATATATAGTGGGTTAAGGCGAAACCACCCGACGAGGGGCCCAGTATAAATATAATTACACACAGTGGTATTGCCACTGGAGGAGCCGAGGAAAAGGCCATGAATGAACCCTTAATCAGGAAATCGTTTGACAAAAGGGAAAGCTTGGACCTGTAGAAAGAGAAAGAGACTTTCATCGAGGCCAGGAAGGATTTTTCTAAATATGAAGCATCCACTTCAGGGACTCCCGTAGAGCCAAAAGTGAACGAGGAACTTAAACCATTTTTACAAGCCTGCATTAAGCTTTTGCATAATCGGAAGGCAATAGATAACCTCCATGCCCTGATAGACAGTTGCACAGAAAAGGAAGTAGCATGGCCAGAAACCAACGCTATGAACAAAATTTATAAGAACAAAAAGAGGACCGGTCGGGAGATGCATATGACTGCGCAGATTGGAGACTATGAGATGGAGCAAGTAATATTGGATCTTGCATCTGATGCCAATTTCCTACCCAAGGAAACCTGCCAGAGGATGGGAGAAAAAAAATTGAAGTGGTCCACCATTCAATTACGCATGGCTAACCAGCAAAATATCATTCGACTAGGAAGGTTACTGAAGGTTGTGGTAGACATTGCAGGATTTCTAGTATATTTAGATTTCAAAGTAATCTAGATTTTGGATGATCTGGATTAGGCTATTTACATGGGAGGTATCATCAATCTGAAAAGGAGGAGCATGATCATTGAAAATGATGGCACGCAGGTAATAGTCCCTCTAGATCCAGCTGAAGGTGAAATATATACAGAGTCGGTGCGCGATGAGGAGGACGTTGAGTATATTTAAAAACTAACTGTGTGGAATGATGATTGGGTCAACCCTACAACTGATGGAATGTTAAATTAGGAAAAATAGAGCTCGTGTTTCTCAGATTCGTATGGTGAGATGGAAAATTGGAAGAACCGGTTGCATGACGTATTTGCGTTGTGCTACCTCAAGATCACAAAAATCTTCCGGTGCATCACCTCGGAGATAAGGAAATTGCCTTACTTTGATGGTTATGGTAGTGTTAAGGAATTTCTTAAAGCACTAGAAAAGGATGTCCCTGAGGAACGGAGATTCTAGGCACTTGACTTGGCTATGCGCGTAACCCCTGCACGATGGTGGGAAACCCACAAGGGGGCTTTCCAGGACTGGGGGGAATGTCGAAAGATGATGATACTGCACTTTGAACCCCCATTAAACCCACCCATGGAGCTCTTTCCTGGCTGTGGGGATCCGCGCAAGCAGTTGGATATATGGATGGAGGTATGGAATGAAAGGACTTGGAATGAGTGGGTCCATATGTTTATTCATGCATTAAAGTCGATCCCCACCACCTAGTATTTAGATGCGGAGCTTCACCAACATACTCGCCATTGGAATACAATGACAGATGATTTCATGGAAATGTTCGAATTAGTTGGAGGGACAGAGAAATTGGACGAAGCCCTACAAGATATAGATTCTCTTGTCTTTGATGAATATTCTCCTCGAAAGGAATGTACTGCGCCAACTTGGGATGTGAAGATGTAGGATATTTTCAACTGTAGATACTTGTCAGTTGAGGACTGTGATGAGGATCCCAGGAATATCACAATCCTATAATCTGAAGGAGAATGCGCAGTCGCAGGACCCTCATTACAGAGAGTGGATGTGACCAAGGCATTGAAGTTGAAGAAAGTCAACATTGGATGAAGGAATAGCCTAAGCTGGCCAAAATTGGGGATTACTGGGACGATGATACTATTGGAACAATTGCGGAGCTACTGACCAAATATCAAGATATATTTCTTACAAAGTTATCTGAGCTCAAGGGAATTGTAGGAGATCTGGGTGTTATGAATATTACCTTGAAGCTAGATGCGCATCCTGTCAAGCAGTGACCATATCGACTGAACCCTAAATATAAGCATAAAGTCAAGGAGGAGATAGATAATATGGTGGCCGCAGGTATCATTGAGCCCGTAGGACAGTCTGATTGGGTAAGCCCAATGGTATTCCAAGAGAAGAAAACCAAAGGATAGATAAGGATTTACATAGACCTGCGCAAACTGAATGATGCATGTATGCATGATCCCTTCCCTACGCCATTCACAAGAAATCCTGAAGCTGAAAACCCAAACTATATATTATGTAACATGGAGATCATATGACAATCTCATACAAGAATACAAAGCTTATCACAAGCTCTCAGTACAATACAATCGTCATACACTATACAGGCCTAACCTTGCAAATCCATGCACCGATCTTTGCCACCTGCTAGCCTGCCTCCACTGTGCAATATTTGCTGAAGAATAGCTCTGAATGAATTTAAATTACTCCATCCTTGACTGCGCAATCCTCATTGGCATCTCCACTGAGTATTGGATGCAATCAATGCATCACTATAGTCACAACAGATAGTCTATCTTGCCCTTTCACCTATCTCTCCACTGGTCTCCACTGAAACTTCCATGCACTGTAGTTAACTGTTGTATTGTTCAGTTGATTAATTATTTATTATTTGTGAATTAATTAACTAATTAATTCACTCCACTCTCACTAGTGTATCAATTATTTAGACTAGATACAACTAGCTCAACTAATTCTAACTGAGTTAAACTGAATACAACTCCATAACTAATTCTTCCAACTGTGTCATAACTCTGCCACTTGAGTTCTAACTGAGTCCTCAATGCAATAGCTCCAGTAAACCCTCAGGAATAGCGTAATTCCTTCTGTCAGCTGATGTGCCACATCTGTGCACTGAACTGAAGTGCTCCAAGAGAATAAGTTGTTGTTTAGAGTCTAAATATTATTAAGAGCTAATAATATCCGACATGTCTATTTTTAGACTGGAAGTTTAAAAATAGACTTCGCCCAAAATGTCTAAAAAAAAATCCATCTATTTTTCCAACTTGACCAACCATCCACAAATAGCATCCTGCAACTCATAGAATATGATCGACATGTCTAAAAATAGACATAGTCTAAAAATAGGCGTTGCGCCAAAAATAGCCTGCGGGGCCCACTTAGTGAAGGCGACTATTTTCACTAAGCTCTTCATCTTGTTGAATCTCAACACTCCCTCTCAACAAGATATGGATTATCTGCCACCCCGATCATGTCTCTATGGTATTCAAATTTTCTCTTGGTGAGCGCCTTTGTCAGAATATCTGCATCCTAATCTTCCGTAGGAATGTAAGAAAGCAACATGATCCTCCATTGCACACAATCTCTGATATGATGGTACCGGATGTCAATATTTTTAGATCTATCAAGAAATACTAGATTAACCGAGAGTTTAATGCAACTCTGATTATCACAATATATCACAGTAGGATCTAAATGAGAATCGAACAAACCGACCAGGATCTTCCTCATCCATATAGCCTCGCATGCAGCCAAACTTGCTGCCATGTACTCGGCCTCCACTGAACTGAGTGCCACAGATCTTTGTTTCCTACTGTACCAAGAAACTGCTGTAGATCCGATAGTGAAAATCCCTCCAGATGTGCTCTTTCTATCCGTTGGGCTTCCTGCCCAATCTGCATCCGTGAAGCCATGCAGCTTCACCTCATATGACTATTTGTACCACAATCCATACTCATATGTGCCCCTGAGATACCTCAGGACATGCTTTCCTGCCTTCCAAAAGATCTTGGTAGGCTTCACCATTGCTTGTGAAAGCTGGTTCACAACATAGCATATGTCCGGTCGTGTATTGATTAAATACATGAGCGAACCAACCAACTGTCGATAAACAGTGGCATCCACTACCTCTACCGATGTAGCATCCTTCTTCGTCCAACCACCAGGAAGAGGAGTGTCAATAGGCTTGCAGCCTTGCATGTGAAACTTCTCCAGTATCTCCCGGGCATACTTGCCTTGAGACACAAATAGTTCACCTTTCCGCTGCCAAATTTCCAATCCCAGGAAATAATGAAGGAGGCCCAAGTCCTTCATCTCGAACTCCTTTGCAAGATTTGACTTGCATGAGTGTATCAACAGTTCATCACCCGTTAGTATTAAATCATCTACATAAAGCACAATGATCAAAAGCTTACCCTCCACCACAATCTGGTATAGGTTTGGATCTGCCTCACTCTTGGTGAAACCAAGTCCAATGAAATAACTGTCTATATGTGTGTACTAAGCACGAGGTGCTTGTTTCAGCCCATATAGTGCTCTTTTGAGCCTGCACACATGTGACTCGCTGCTGAAGATTTCGAATCCTTCAGGCTGCTCAATTTACACCTCCTCCTTAATGATTCCGTTGAGGAACGCAGTCTTCACATCCATCTGATGAATGTGCCAACCCATCTACGCTGAGAGAGCAAGGATGGTCCGTATGGAAGAATACCTTGCGACAGGTGCAAAGGTTTCTTCATAGTCGATCCCCTCGATCTGTGAGAAGCCCCGGCAACAAATATTAAATCTTTCCGCATACTTCTCAACGCTCCCATCAAGATTCTACCACTTCTTGTAGATCCATCTCAAACCCACCACTGATTTCCCTTCCGGCCTTGGGACAATCTCCCATGCACTGTTTCTGACAATCGAATCATACTCTTCCACCATGGCATCTACCCATGCGGGATCCTCCACAGCTTCCTCGAAAGAGGATGGCTCCGTCAAGATACACTTGCTCATCAGAGCCATGTATCCAGTAAATCGGTCAGGTGACTGTCTCTATTTGCATTGTGATGTAGGAACTCCTACATTCTGCACTGCATCAAGATTCAGTCGCTCAGCTTCTGTAGTGCGCTTCCGCCCTTTGATGTTTGGCACTGCATCTATGGTTTCTTCCACTCCATGAACCTCCTCTTGTGGCTGATCCACATCTTGAGGCTCATCTTTAGGAACAAGTAGTTCCTCCTCTGCATGCAAGTGTAGCTTCCTCTCAAGTGACAACTTCATGGCTTTCTCCTCATGAAATTTGATATCTCATCGCACGACAGTCATCTGACTGTCTGGAAAATACACACGATAATTGTGGGGTGTTTCTGTGTACCCCACAAATATCCCAACCTCTACGGTCGGATCCAGCTTCTTCCTGGCATCCTTCGTCACATGAATGTAAACAGGTGAGCCAAAAATCTTTAAATGAGAAATATCAGGCTTCTTACCAGAAAACGCCTCTTCGGGTGTGCTCATTCCAAGTACTCTATGAGGACAACGATTTTGCACATAAACCGCAGTGTTGCATGCCTCAGCCCACAAGTGTATGGGAAGACCCTGATCATGCAACATCGCCCGTGAAGCACCCATGATCGTTCTATTCTTCCTCTCAGCAACCCCATTTTGCTGTGGGTTATGAGGCACTATGAGTTCTCTTCAAATTCCTTCTTTGCCACAGAAGTATTTGAATTCACCAGAGATGTATTCACCACCATTATCGCTCTGGAGAGCTTTCACCTGCTTCCCCGAATCTTTCTCAACCAGCCTTGAACTCACAGAACTTTGAGTATGTCTTGCTCTTCTTCTGCATGAAGAAGATCCAGCACTTACGAGAAAATTCATCAACAAATATCACATAATACCTGTGCTTTGCTGTTGAAGCAACCAAGAAAGGTCCACACACATCTGTGTGAATTCTCTTAAGGATCGTCGAAGCATGACTATCCTTCTCATGAAAAGTGGTCTTCACAAATTTTCCCAAAGTACATCCCTTGCACTGATCTTACTGTGCAAGTGTACCTTTGGGAAACCCGGTAGAAATTTTCTGCAAAATTTTCAAAGCGCCATGGTGAAGATGGCCCAATCTCCTGTGCCACAATTCGCCCTCATCTCAGCTCACCACTCCTTCTGCTTTGCCTACCATTACAGCACAGCCATCTACCTGCAATTGATAAATATTCTTAACTCGAATCCCTATCCTCCTGGTTTGACCAGTCGTTTTATGGCGCAGGAAATCTTTTTCCTCGCTAAAAGAAACGTCATAACCCTTGTCTTCCAGCATCGCCATGGAGATCAGATTCTTCTTCAATCCTGGAACATGCATGACATCCTTCAAGATGAAAGGTTTACCGGACTCCCTCTCAAAGGAAATGGTCCTGATACCAGTCACACTGTATCTACCATCATCGCCCATCTCGATGTGCACTCCAAGATCCTTTTCCTCCAGATCACTAAACAAATATTTGTCTCCAGTCATATGGAAAGACACACCACTGTCAAGAAACCACACCGATCCCATCACACTTGAAACCAAGCATGCGATAAAAGAAAATTCGAGCTCAAACTGTGAGGCTAAGGCCTCTCCTGCTACAGAATCAGCAGCGCACTTATTCTTCTTCTTCTGTGGGAAGTTAGTGGAAAAATTTCCATGCTCGTGACAGTGAAAAGACTTCACTTTGAACAAATCATGCTTCTTGCCTTTAGCTTCAGATTTTGAAGATTTCTTACCTTTTACTTTCTGAGCTTTGGCAGCCAAAGATAAATTTTCTTCATCTTCATTCTTCAATGAAGATCCATCCCTGGTACCCCGCCTTATCTCCTCCTGCACAAGATCCGACCAAAGTCACTCCCATCCTAGCAGTTTCTCTCGTCCATTGACAGAGTCTTTGTAGCTATGTCAACTATTCAGAAGCCCAAGGAGAGCCAAGCTCACCAAGTCTTCTTCATCAACAGTAACCCCCACACTTCCCATCTCATCCTTGCAGTGGAAAAACTTCGTGAGGTATTTTGGAATACTATCGCCTTTCTCCAAGTTTATTTTTCTGAGCTTGTCTTTAAGCGCCAACTTCCTCTTGTCACTTTTTCTTTGGAAAAATTCTGTCAAAGCCTTCCAAATTAAGAATGGAGTGGCTTTCCCATGAAGGCTAGACACAATGTGGTCCTTCACACCTTCCAACAGAATCCTTCGACACTTTTCTACCTTCTTTTGACATGCGTCAAGTGTGGTTGCATCGCTAGAAGCAGGCTTCGGAATATCAACATCTATGAACTCCTTCAACCCATTATCATCCAGCACTGCCTCCATCCTGTCCTTCCATGCCATGTAATTCAAGCTTCCGTCAATGGCATACTCCAATCGCAATCCGTTTAAATACATTTCAATGAATTCTCAACTTCGACACCAAGAAAACACTGTAGCAAATTCGAATTCCACTAGCACAAAACTCAACTGCTTCAATAATTGCAATCTCCTCCAATGATCAACATAGATCTGATACCATGTAGAAATTATATAAATTACGTGTTATATGTCCAAGATTCTCCTGATCTCACACTATTTTAACTTCATGCAAAATATAGAATCTATTCCTCCATTGATCATGCGGAAATTAAATCAAGATTTCAATGCACACATGAAACAATAAAAATTCACACACATTAACACAGTTGTTTAACGGGAAAGCCTGAAGCTGAAAACCCCAAATATATATTATGTAACATGGAGATCATATGAAAATCTCATACAAGCATACAAATCTTATCACAAGCTCTCAGTACAATACAATCGTCATACACTATACAGGCCTAATCTTGCAAATCCATGCACCGATCTTTGCCACCTGCTAGCCTACCTCCACGACGCAATATCTGCTAAAGAATAGCTCTGAATGAATTAGAATTACTCCATCCTTGACTGTGCAATCCTCATTGGCATCTCCACTGAGTGTTGGATGCAATCAATGCATCACTATAGTCACAACAGATAGTCTATCTTTCCCTTTCACCTATCTCTCCACTGGTCTCCACTGAAACTACCATGCACTGTAGTTAACTGCTGTATTGTTCAGTTGATTAATGAGTTATTATTTTTGAATTAATTAACTAAGTAATTCACTCCACTCTCACTAGTGTATCAATCAGTTAGACTAGATGCAACTAGCTCAACTAAGTCTAACTGAGTTAAAATGAATACAACTCCATAACTACTTCTTCCAACTGTGTCATAACTCTGCCACTTGAGTTATAACTGAATCCTCCATGCAATAGCTCCAGTAAACCCTCAGGAATAGCGTAATTCCCTCTGTCAGTTGATGTGCCACATCTGTGCACTGAACTGAAGTGCTCCAAGAGAATAAGTTGTTGTTTAGAGTCTAAATATTATTAAGAGCTAATAATATCCGACATGTATATTTTTAGAGTAGCAGTCTAAAAATATACTTCGCCAAAAATGTCTAAAAATAGAAGTCCATCTATTTTTCCAACTTGACCAACCATCCACAAATAGCATCCTGCAACTCATAGAATATGATCGACATGTCTAAAAATAGACTTTGCACCAAAAATAGCCTGCGCGGCCCACTTAGTGAAGGAGACTCTTTTCACTAAGCTCATCATCTTGTTGAATCTCAACAATAATAACTTAGTCTTGCGCAAGGGTTTTGGGGTGGGTCAAAACCCCTCATGATTTTTAATTGGTCAAAAGGGTAGACCAAGGGCCCACAAACCACGGTTTGCAGACCATAGGATAGCGCAGGATAAATAGTATAAATAAGTGCATAGATCGAGTCTAAAAGGTCAAGTTTTTGGATAACTCTAAACGTGGATTAGGATATTTTGCGGTAGTATTTGTGCGGATTTTCTGGGTAAGGGATCTTGTTGGTTGTGTGCGTGGAGACCCTAAGTCTTGTTGTGTGCAGACCCTACTGGCTGTGTGTGTGGGCTGGTGAAAGAGTCTGTAAGGATCTGAAGTATTAATAAATAGAAGGACGTTTTGCTAATATCAATTGTCTCTGTGATATGTTACGATGGATGTTTTTTCCCCTGTTATTTCTGTGATGTTGAATACTGCTAGATAATTGATTTCACACGTGGATGTGATGCTTTAAAGATTAATTGATGCATATATCTGGTTATGTTTAGTCATATTTCTCCTGTTAATTGATTACATTATAGGTTATGGGTGTAATATCCCAAAATCGGGACTACTAGCAAGGCATGCCTGAAAAATGCATTTTTCAGGAATGGTTGCTACAGCTCTTGAAATAAACCCTTATATCCCTTAGATATGAGTATCTAAGTCTTAAATCCAAGAAGTTATCAAAAATAAATCCTTCTAGGTGGGTTAAACAGATCTCCCACACCTAGTTTCCTTGAAAAATGCCACAAAGAGGGACTGCAGCAATAATAAACAAATCTGCTAAGAAAATAACGTAGTTTCTGCAGAGCAGTGATAGAAGGCTCATGAAATGTACTTAAATAGTACTTACAGCAACAAATAATTTATACAATGAAGTTTATCAAATACATGGCTGGGAATACAAGTCATAAACAGAAGAAATTCCCTCAAAAGAGGTCTGCAACCATATGAATGACTGGAAACTGCCTTAACAGCGTTATTTTTATTAGGCTGCAACTGTTTTTGATTATATGTTAGATCTAGAGTAGAAATGTGCATAAAAATTCATATCCATATCAGATCCATGCACTAGAACAGCTCCTCTTTCAGATCCCATTGGAATTTTGGGGTTTACACCAAGCATAAACAGTAGATCTGAGATCTAAGAAAGCAGATCTGCAGAAATATTCAAAAATGCTGAAGTATTCAGATTATGCAGATCATATCTGAAAATTACAATGTGTATATCTCCTCCAGTGGATCTCAAAGTGAAGGCTAGATCCCCAACACTCAGAAACTAGCTCTCCAAATGGTGCACCCAAACTCCCTGCAACACCACCTATATGGATAATGCAGATCTGGAGTAGAAACTGCGTTGTAGGGGACAGATAGCCTATGGCCACATGCCAATATTAGAAATTGAATCTCATGCACTCCAGTACACTTCCTCCAATAGATTAGAGGCCTCCTCCATTGAAAAAGAGCACTGAAATGACTTAGATCTGAAGAGATCTAATCTTCACTAGAAATAACGCAGCCTCTCAAGGAAGAATGTGCTGCAGATTGAATAACTGAATTGGCCTAATGCCAAGATGCAAAAATGAAGCTCAAATAATTGATGCACTCTTCCAGGAGGTTAAAAGACACACTCACTGAGAAGAGACTCCAATACAAGCTAGATCTGAACAGATCTAGAGTTCCACTTGCTGCAGCTTACAAAAGCAAGAAAACCCTCATCGGATCTACGTTGCAGTTGGAAGTAGAAGCTTGGTCTCCAACCAGTGGACAAGCAATATAAGCTCTCCCAAGAGCTCCTCAATGGGAAGAGAAGGAACTCCTAAACAGGAAATTCCAATGCTAAATAGCATATGCAATCTAGGCTAAACAACCAAGAAAGTTGTGTGTCTAAACAGACAACAAATCATAAATAAAATCATGAACAACCTCAATATGTTGTCTTCCCCTTTCTTTTATAATATGAGAGCTTGCCAAAACCCTAAACCACCTTCATTAACTTATCTCTTTCACACAAGAGACCTCCTTCTAGAATTACGATGTACCTCATTGATGAGCACTCCTCCAATGTTGCGCTGTAGATATGGTCAATATTGACCCTGTCAAGTGGATTTGTTCTTTTCACACCCAAGTGTGTTTATTAAAGTGGCCCAGATTTACCCCTTTTCACATTGGGCATGGATTTATTCTTCCATTAAGAGTTTAATGACCCTCATTTACATAATTATTCTTTGAACAAAGAAAACAAAATGAAATTGAATATTCCTATTAAAATAGGAATATTACAGTCATCCCCTCTAGAATGTTGCTTGCCCTCAAGCAACTTACAAGGAATTTGCAAAATATTCCAATGGAATTGTCTCCTCCCAAGGGTATAAGTGTGCTTTTGGTGAATGAACCAATCAACTGTCATCATAAATAAGTGGGAGATACATAGAAATAGTTCCTTACTGCCCATTGGTTTTCTCAAGGCATGAGAGATGGTAAATACTTCAACCCCATGAGAGGCTTCAATCTCCATGCTATCATCCAAACAAAGTGAGCCATCCTAGGTATCTCACAGAAAAAGTCACCAATTCCCCCCATTTGCATTGTGTAGGGGCTCCATGCATGGAAATGAGAGAAGAGGATACTCAACTCACGCTGTCCCTCTTTCCCTTTTTCATGAATGTGGAGCTGTTGATCCTGGGCTACAATAAAATAGTCCTCATGGAGCCAAAAGTAACTTGGAACTTCATGATTTCCTTCACTAATTATAGTGAGTCTCCTTGCCCAATCTTCTATGCATATAGTGATTAGATTGTCTTCACCATATGTGCTCCAAAAGAAACATGGACTAAGTGTCATATGATATATTGGATGGTGAAAATAGTCCCTCCCTTGGGACCAGTGTTGTCCATCATCTTACTGCCTCAAATCATGGTGCAATAAGTGGCCATACCACCATATTATTGCTGCAATAAGCTTCTTCAAAGCTTGAAAATGATGGAGGATAATAGGCATTAGTTGAACATGATTCCAGAAACACATGTCTTGCTCCAAGTGCTCCCTTGTGAAAGATCTCTTCCCATGACATAAGCCCAATACATGACCCTTTGCATAAAAAAACATAGTATATAAGGCAGCAGTCATATAAGGTCCTATCCTCTTCTTGAAGTACAAATGAATATGGGAGATTGCATTCCCAATGGACACATTCACCCAATGTGTCATTCCTCCTCTCATGTTCATAACAAATATTAGAGCATTATTGACATCATGATATTAATAAGCTCCCTTATGCCACCTCATGAGAACGTTACATTTTCCCCCAACCCAAGGTACATACATGATTATGATATTGATTCTAAACATAAATACATGTACATACATCATAGGCATAAGAAAATGTATGGACATGGAATTCATCATGGGATGCCCATACTTTCTTCTTGTCAACCAAAGCAACCATGCCTCCTTCGTATGTATTCCCTTATTGAAATACAAGGCATGAGACAAGAAAATAAAAAACTTTGGGTGGTACCCACACTCACCCAATAGAAACCAGTGCAAGTTATCTCCTCCCTGCTTCAGATCTAGATGTGGTAAGTGGTTTACATGCCACTTAATTTCTGCCCTCATCATTCCACCATGGCTGAAGGTGAAATGTATATTTGGTGCTTTAGGGAAGCACCCATAATTGCTGCAAGACCTCCCTTAGCCCATCAAGGGAGTGGCCATATTTGGAAATAGTTCTGGCCCATTGTTGGCCATGAATTTTATATGGTAAGACACTCCTTTTATGAGTCATGGCCTGCACATGCAAGGTAAAAGAATGCATGCAATCATAAAGTAAAATGTGATTGACATAAGCATGTTTTTTACCCAAAATCTCCAGCGCTGTGATAGTTCCTATCTTGGCCAAATGTATCATCAATGTACAAGGTTGAGAGAACACTTTTCTCTTTTCATCAAGGGGTTGCCCTGGTGGGCTTCTTCCAAGTAAGGAGACATCAAGGCATAGATCATGATAGAAAGATGTATGGACTGATGTGTCATTTCTTCTCTTGCATAGATCTTCATGCCTTCTTAGGACATCACTCCTTTGAAATAAAGAGGGATAAATGTTCCTTACCCTATGAAGCTTGCCCTCCCCTTTACCTTCTGCAGTATTCAGGATCTCACCATCTGATAATGATGGCACATGCTGCTCATGGGTTGTGCCATAATTTATATATGTGAGACTCTTTGAAACTCCTTGCAAGAATGCAAGAGCTTCTCTTCTTGGAGCGGATGCCCCTTCTTCTTCTTCATGAAATGCTAGAGATGCCTTTCTTATGACTGCGCTGTCACCCCTAGCCTTTTCTTCAAGGGTGGAAAATGCTTCATCATCAATAGGAGACCTTAGATCCTGGTCTACCTTTGAAAGAGGAATATTCATGTCTTCTTTTTGAGAAGAGGAATATTCATCCGATGAGGATCTTTACCTTGGCAAGGTATCAAACAAGTTCACCTTCTCCTCAACGGTCTTCATAGGTGGAGTTGGATTTGTCGATCCTTCCTTTGGCACATCTCCTCTCTTCCTCCTCATGAAAAAGTTGCTGATAGAACATGGTAGCTTTGATGATATGGTTGAGTGCTCATACCCATAAGATGAGGGTGTAGAATTCTCCTCATGCATAGATCTTGTGGATCCAGTTAGGGAAACTTCATGGTCTATCCCCTTTATTTCTCTGTTTTTTCCCTTAGGCTTAAACAGAGTTTGGAACAGAGTCCTTGAGAACTCTCTCCCTTCCATTCTTCCAAGAAAATGGTTTTGACCCTTACTTTCTGTGTCTTACATGAAATAATTCTCCTTCTTCTGTCCTCTCCCTTCCTAAAGAGACATCTTGGCTTGATGCTCACAGGCTGAGCCAAGGATCAAGCTTTGATACCACTGTAATATCCCAAAATCGGGACTGCTAGCAAGGCATGCCTGAAAAACACATTTTTCAGGAATGGCTATGACAGCTCTTGAAATCAGCCCTTGGATCCCTTAGATCTAAGTATCTAATTCCTAAACCCATGAGGGTATCAAAAATAAATCCTTCTATGTGGGTTAAACAGATCTCCCACACCGAGTTTCCTTGAAAAATGCCCCAAAGAGGGACTACAGCAATGATAAACAAATCTACTCAGAAAATAACGCATTTTCTGCGGAGAAGTGATAGGAGGCTCATGAAATTTACTTCAATAGTACTTACAGCAAAAAATAAGTTATACAATGAAGTTTATCAAATACATGGCTGGGAATACAAGTCATAAACAGAAGAAATTCCCTCAAAAGAGGTCTGCAACCATATGAATGACTGGAAACTACCTTAACAGCATTATTTTTATTAGGCTGCAACTGCTGTTGATTACATGTTAGATCTAGAGCAGATCTGTACATAAAAATTTATATCCATATCAGATCCATTCACTAGAAGAGCTCCTCTTTTAGATCCCCTTGGAATTTTGGGGTTTACACCAAGCATAAACAGTAGATCTCAGATCTAAGAAAGCATATCTGCAGAAATATTCAAAAATGTTGAAGTATTCAGATTATGTAGATCAGATCTGAAAAGTACAATGTGTAGATCTCCTCTAGTGGATCTCAAATTTAAGGGTAGATCCCCAACACTTAGAAACCAGCTCTCCAAATGGTGCACCCAAACTCCCTGCAACACCACCTATATGGATAACGCATATCTGGAGTAGAAACTATGCTGTAGAGGACAGATAGTTGATGGCCACGTGCCAAGATCAGAAACTGAAGCTCATGCACTCTATTACACTTCCTCCAATAGAGCAGAGGCCCCCTCCATTGAAAAAGAGCACTGAAATGACTTAGATCTAAAGAGATCTAATCTTCACTGGAAATAATGTAGCCTCTCAAGGAAGAATTTGTTGCAGCTTGAATAACTGAGTTGGCCTGATGCCAAGATGAAAAACTTAAGCTCAAACAATGGATGCACTCTTCCAGGAGGTTAAAAGACACACTCACTCAGAAGAGGCTCCAATACAAGCTAGATTTGAACAGATCTAGAGTTCCACTTGCTGCAGCTTACAAAAGCAAGAAAACCCTCACTGGATCTATGTTGTAGTTGGAAGGAGAAGCTTGGTTTCCAACCATATATTGGACAAGCAATACAAGCTCTCCCAAGAGCTCCTCGATTGGAAGAGAAGGAACTCCTAAACAGGAAATTCCAATGCTAAACAGCATATGCAATCTAGGCTAAACAACCAAGAAAGTTGTGTGTCTAAAAAAACAACAAATCAGAAATAAAATCATGAACAACCTCAATATGTTTCCTTCCCCTTTCTTTTATAAGATGAGAGCTTGCCAAAACCCTAAACCACATTCATTAACTTATCTCTTTCACATAAGAGACCTCCTTCTAGAAATATGTTGTGCCTCATTGATGAGCACTCATCCAATACTGCGCTGTAAATATGGTCAAGATTGACCCAGTCAAGTGGATTTGTTCTTTTCACACCCAAGTGTGTTTATTAAAGTGGCCCAGATTTACCCCTTTTCACATTGGGCATGGATTTATTCTTCCATTAGGAGTTTAATGACCCTCCTTTACATAATTATTCTTTGAACAAAGAAAACAAAATGAAATTGAATATTCCTATTAAAATAGAAATATTACAACATGCTTCAAGTTATTATGTTACATACACTGTTAAGGGTTTCTGGTTAGGTATTTCTCGGCACAGGCCTATTTAGATCTAAAGACACCCACTTCATTAAATCTCTCTCTCTCTCAAGGTGCGGAAACCTGGTTCCATCACCTTCCCATAATACTTCGGGTGAGACCTTGACTAACGCAAGTATGTCATTGCTGAAAGGGCCAGTAGTACAAGGGTTTTTTGGTTAACCTCAAATTTTAATCTGGGTCAAGACCCCTCAAACCAACAGGTCTCTAAAAGGAAACTTGAGTTAAGTACGAGTCACCACAATGCTCCAAATTTGGTTAAAAATATAATAAAGGTAAGGTTTGTCTCATTTCCACCATTGTGTTGGGAATTCCAAAGAGAAACAAGAGAATGAGAGAATTGGGAGCAATCAGGAGAGTAGCATTGAAGTTTGGGCTTGCATGCACCATAATGCTACAGGAAACGATGATTTTCTACAGGAAACTTCAGCAATAGACCAGCAAAGGCTTAGAGGGAAACACAGAGTTACCTGTGGGTGAATTGGCTTCCCAAAGCATCCATCTATAAAACCAAAATAACATAGGACCAAGGTAATTCAATTTCCATCCTCCAACACTAACATTTCTCCATACAATTCACACTCAACAAAATTAAATTTGATAGTTAAAGGGTAAAACAAAAATCTTGCATTTTTCTTCAAGGCCTCCATCTCCAATACATACCTCTAAAAGCCTCTCACCACCTTCATCTCACAGCATTAAAATGGGAGGGGAATTCAATAGAAGGGAGCCTACAGATATTACAAGAATTATGCAGCACCCTCAGGTTATGGAAATCTTCTGAAATCACCAACGGATAGGGTAATTTGAGCTATTGAAAGGTTTTTATGATGAAATAGATAAATAATTGGCAGTGGATCTACAGTCACATTTATAAGAAAGTGACACCACTGTTATTAGAGGACTAGCCATCACTCTATCTCCTGAACTCATAAGCAGAGTTACCACCTTTCCCTTAAGATTCAAATGGGTCAAGGAAATGATTTCTAGCACTGCAGCCAAAAATAATTTCTTCCTACCAGGAGAGGAGTATATAGAAGATAAAAATGGTGTGACGAGAGAGAACCTTCAATGCCCCTAAGGAAATATTAGCACTTGGCCCATCATCTCCTAATAAAATTAATTGTAAATGATGCTTTCAGAAGGCTAAACCTACTTGTATCCTGGTATTCTTTCATAGACATGGATAGGGAAGCCTTTTAGCTACCCAAAGAGGGAAAACCTATGCTTTTATCCCTATAGAAGAATAAGTAGAAGAGGAAGTAGAAGAGGAGGTAGAAGAGGAGGAAGAAGAAGAGGAATAAGAGTAGAAAGAAGAGAAGAAAGGGAAGAGATAGAAATTGAGACAGAAAATATAGAGACAACAAAAAGAGAGAAAGAAGAAGTTAAGGGAAAGGAGGAATAAAATGCTGAGGAAAAAGAAGACGCGGAACCTATCTTAGGCCATGAAACCTCCCCTCAAAACACAAGCATGTCACCTAACATCACAGACTAAGAGGTAGCTGCCACTCTAACTACTTTTAGCACACCTGTCAAAACAAAAAGAAAGAGGCAGACACCTATGTACTTCAGAACTAGGAAGAGTCAGAGGATGAGACAGGGAAAACCACAAACTCCCACCAAGACCCCTATCACCATTGAATAATCACCAAATAAGGAGGAAGAAATCAAATTAGAGGAATGGAGGGTGCAAGAATTCACTTCACCCATAAGGACCCCTGTAACATATATCAGAATACATTCAGCCATATTGGCAACCCATACACCTCATGCAACCTCCACAGACCCTCCACGGAGTGAAAAGAGTGAAAAACAAGGAGAAGAGGGTCTTTAGCAAGAAAAATATATTTTGCTATAGGAAACTCTATTTTTGCTACAGGAAACTCTAGCAAGCACAAATTTGGAGAAAAATGCCTTGGTTGAAGAGGAAAATACAGCCAGGGAAGGGAAAGAGGTCAAGGAAGCTGGGGGAAAGACATAAAAGGAAAAGCATGATGAATAAAAAGGGGGAAAATATTATAAAGAAGAGGCCACCTCACCAAAATCAATCCCAAAAGATGTTGCAATGGCTCCAAACCCTAGCCCTCAACCCAATCTCAGCTCTTACTACAAATACATTAAGGGAGGTAGATTAATTCCTCAAAAATTCACAATTCCTTTGTTGTATCAGTTGGAGGAAGAGAGGGCACAAACTCATCATTGGATGAAGCTTGCCACATCTAAAGGAGTGTATGACATAGGGGTCATGGAAGGAAAATTAGCTGAGTTGGGTAAGTATTTATCTAATGTGAGGCTCAGAGAGTCATTTTTTAAGGAGCAGCTTCAGAAGGCATAGGAAGAGAATGTAGCACTACGAGAGAAGCTTCCGCAAAAAGGTAAACAAGTGGCCACCATGGCAGATTTGTGCATGGAGTCCATTCAACATAGGTATCCTTCATATTCATATGCAATTTACCTCAAGGAGCAGTGGCTCCTCTTTCAAATTAAAACTTTAGCCTCCCATGGATCCTTATTTTTATCACTAAGTTGGTACAGATGGGATGCTCCACGAGATAACCTAGAGTAACTCTTTCAAACCAGCTTTTGACTAAAAATTAGCCTCTTCCGCCTGAGAGGGCTCTCTCAAAGTATCTATGATTTGTTCAATTATGATTCAATCAGATGGCTAACTCTATGATATTGTCTTGAATGTGTTTGATTGCAGGTGAAAAATGTATAGGGTTTACTACCATTGGGATTATGGAGTCACTGTTAGGAAATTCAATGACAATGGCTCTCCTTATGGAAGCTGAGGATTGTAATGTTTTAATGATAGGAAAACATACACACATAAATATTCAATAGCTTAATGTTCAAAGGAAGTCAGAGCATGAAGAACATGAATTCTGAGTAATTAAACATCAATATATTGGAAGAAAATATTAAGACACATAGGATAAAACCTCATTGAAACACCAAAAGAATCTTAGGTGAAGAAGAAAAACACAGTCACTGTATATTACTGATCATCAAAAAAATTTACAAAGTGGTAATGTAGAGTAACATTCTCCAACCATGTATTCTTTGAAGTACTGCCTATTAATGGGCTTTAGTCACTTACATAGGATCTGCCCACACGGCTAGATCATTGAACCATTTGTTTTAACACCTCACTTAACAATAAACTAGATAAAAGAGAGTCCATACAGGTGAAATAGTTTTCAGAATAGTGGAATAACCTATTCGAGTGTATTAATGACCCAACGTTTCGGACTTCAAAAATATGGCATCATCAAAACCCTAACTACTAGGGCCTCCATAATTTCAGACTCTCACCACCTAGAACTTGAGATAAACCACCTTCGACGTGTATTTCAACATAATGGATATAATAAAGACATCATCAATAAAACCATCAACCAAACCCTTAATAAAAATATCAAAACAATAACTTTTGACTTACCTAAAATCTCTTTGCCTTACATAAAGGGAACAACAGATAAAATTTCCAGAATCCTATGCAAACATAACATTACAATTACCTTCACTCCCCCTAATACCATCAGAAATATGGTAGACTTTGCTAAGGACCCCATAAACCCTAGACTGCAAAAAGGAGTATACGTCAAACCATGCTCTTGTGGAAAAGAATACATTGGTGAAACTGGTAGATCCCTTAACGTCAGACTTAAAGAGCACGCTACTAACATATCTAGGAATAGAACTGAAAAATCAGCTTTGGCAGAACATGCTTTTTCTTCCTCACATTACATACGTATGGAGGACGCTAAACTTATCTCCAAAGAAGATCATTATTTAAAAAGAAAAATCAAAGAAGCCATAGAAATTGAAAAAAGAAAAATAACATGAATCACGATGATGGCCTTAACATTAGCAATACCTGGAAACCCTTAATATATCATACCCCGCAAGACATCAAAATTAAAAAAATTAAAAACTATAAACGTCTAGAGTTATAATTAGGCTCAATCCTCCTCTTATTTTCTCATAATATAACCTCTTCTATTAGTAATTATATAATATTTTTAATATAATAATCTTATTAAATAATAAAAAATTAAAAATTAAAATTAAAATATATATATATATATATATATATAATAAAATATAAATAATTAAATAAAATTAAATAATAATAATAATAATAATATTAATAATAAATAAACAAATATAAAATAATAATAATAATAATAATAATAATAAATAATAAAATTAAATAAAAATATATTAATTAATTAATTTAAATTTTCATTTCTTCCAACCGACCTCCTTAATAAAAAATAAAATCTTTTTCCTCAAAATACTCTATTTATACCATTATTCTTTTTGCCCTAAATGATCAAAAATATTTCAAAAGTATTATGTGTGCTTACCCCTGATGATGGACTCACTTAAGAAGTCTGAAATGTTGGGTCATTGATACACTCGAACAGGTTATTCCACTATTCTGAAAAATAAACTAGATACCTGGAAATAAAATAGACACCTAATGATTTTAGACTTAGAAGTGTATTAGGACTCTACCTCCTATTTATTACATCAACTAATTGTAGAACTAGATAATTACATTAATAATAGTCAAGTGCTCGAGTGGCACTAACCATAATCACAACATAAATACCCCCACTAGATTCAGAAACCAATCACCCTACTTTTAAGTAAAGTATTATCATGATATTTAATCATTGTCTTTATGTTGACACGTTGGAGCAAAATATAACTTTTTTGAGGAGAAAATTTTTGTTGGAGTGATCCACCGATACTCTTTAACCTTCCACGTGGATGGCTGACCTTCAATACACCTTCAACATACCAAAATGCTACTCGCTGCAAAAATAGAGTAAAAATGGCAGTTTCGTAGTGTGATTTTGTAGCAACTCCACTTCACCTATCCACTCCAATTTTCAGCCTTCTTCTATGATTTGGATGTGTTGGTTATACAAAATTAGCTAAATATAGATTTCCTCCATCTTTGATTTTGCCCAAAACTGTGATTTTTGACAAAAAGTCACCTATAGAGATTTCGTAGCGAAATCTGGGCTTCAAGCATGGGGTTCGCTATGAAATTTCCTAATTGGAAGAAAAACACAAAATTTTCCCTTTTCCTTAAAATTTCACTTTTAAATCTAGAAATGATGGTTCCTGAATGCTGAAAAATTGTCAAAAAAGCTTTAGGCCAACTCTTCAAGCTTTGGGAAAGTTTTAGCAGTAGGAGGCTGCATCTTTTTAGGCGCATTTATCACTTTGATTTTAAGTCCTATTTTCTTCAGTTCTGACTTAATCATATCCATTTGATCTTATAATTATTTTCCCTGGATTTTGAGTCTCTTCCTTTCAGATTGTAACCATAAGTTTCTTTTCCTAGTGTTTTTCATTACCCTTCTCAAAGGAAGTGTCCTTTTCAGCAACTTCTTAGAATTGGTTAGTGATTGATCATATTGATTTAGCTAATCATTTACTTCTTCTTTGAAATATTCCATTAGATTTCTATATACCTTGGCCTCATGTAATTATAACTTGATCTCAATGACCTCTTCTCTGGCCTCTCTTAATTGCTCCTTTAATACCTGCACTTCATTTTTTTCCACCATCTTCTCTTTTCCTTTCCTTTGCACAAAGACCTTTTCTGTTGCTGGAGACAATTCAATAATTTCTTCTATGATAGGTTGCTTTCCTTTGTAAATATATTTTTTCTTATTATTTTCCATGACACCCTTTGCAAGTTGCAGGCTTGTAAGTGGTTTCCTTGGCTGAAATAAGAAACCTGCATCTTCTCCTACAAAATCAAGTTTTTTAACAGTCTTACCTTTCTTTTTCTTCTTCTTGTCACCTTCAATGTCTTCAGCTCTAACAACTGGACTCTCCTCAATAACCATAGCGTGAAGGATGTCTTCAAGGTTTCCCTTTCCAATTTTTTGACTTCTAGTTATCCTCCTGTGACCATGCCTACTGATCTTTTGTTTGTTGCTTGTAGGTGAAGGTTGTGGGATTTCTTCCTCTTGCATAGGTTTTGTTTCAACATCCATTAGCTCTAGGTTAGTCTCCACCTATTCTTCATTTACACCTTCTATCAAAGCTCAATATTTATCATTTTTATTTGATGGAGTAGCTTTTTTCTTTGGGGTTTTCTTAGGTGTCACTGAATCAACCTCATAACCACTGAGGAAAAGGAAAGTAGCCCAATATCTATTTAATTTATTCAATTCCTCTAGCACTAAGAGTTTAATCAAACCATGGTGAAATATTGATGTCTCACTTCCTTCAACCCTGGCTAGAACCTTATCATACATTTCCCTAAGCTCCTAAACAAAAAGAAAGGAAGATCAAGAGACTGCTTACCAGTGAAGTGCAATAGAGGCCTGAAATGGTACAGGTAAACCATATGAAATATACTCTCACAAGTAAAGTTTTATCACCAAAATAGGTCCTGATAGGCTGCTGGTTAGGCTACCTCAGTGTAACTATTTCAAACCAGAATTTTAGTTGAGGCTTAGCCTCCTCAACCTGAGAGGGCTCTCTCAATAGGTTTTTGATTTTCAAATAAGGATTAGATAGCTAACTCTATGAGTAAAATGGATAACAATGAATAATTGGTTGTACTACTAATCAACAAACATCCATTGGGCTTATGCAGTCAAATGTGTTTTCACAAAACATGAATATCAGCTTCATATGGAAGTCAAGGCATTTCAGGGTTTAGATGCATCAAAAGAACAGTAGGACTGAAAATAAACACAGCTCATGAACATATGAAGGAAGTTAGAGCACCTTTAGTGAATTCTAAATAACATACATTCATGCCACTGCAAGTACTTGAAAGAGGAAAAACATGAGAATATCAAACATCAATAACCCTTTCTGAATCCTGAGTGATGAAACCAATATCTCTGTATTAATAATAAAAACACAGTCTTTTTATACAACAAAAGAGTATGCTTGTTAATGAAAATTTCCAACCCTATGCAATTTGACTTCTTGTCTTTTATAGAGTCATAATTACATTCTTGGATTCTCTCCAATCACTTGAGAGAAACTAGAATTTGCTAGCTTGACACTTATCATCTGCTAAAACAAACTTTAATTACATCTGACAGTTTAAACTGTTTGTTCTAGAGTCCTAATAAAACTAGGATTAAAAATATTTATTATAATTTAACAACCTTATATAAGCATTAAATCTTCTATCTGACCGCTGCTCCTCCTAAACTTCAACATTGATGATGTCCATCTCCTTTCTATTTGACTGTATTAATTTGCCTCTTATCTACCCTGAAAGATAGGAACATGCTCCCTGCAAAATAGCTATGGTGTTTCATTTATGTTTCTTCAAACCATCTGCTGACCAACTTGTGCTCAAAATATGTGCAAAGTCTTATTAAGCTCTTGTGACTTCGTCCTTCCAGCTATGCCCAAATCAAACCTTTGAATAAATGCCCAAAACTGTTAACATTGTTGCGCTACGAAACTGTCTGATGTTTTCGTAGCGCAGAACTTCACCTTTGAAAACCTTACATGGAATCTTCAGTTCCTTTGTTTTTCTATTGGATCTTCACTTATGGTCATTATACATCCTTCAGCAGCATCAAGGTTTAATAAACATACCCTTTCACCCTTTGAAAACTTTCAAAATCGATCAAACTGTTGTGCATGACACCTACAGCAGTTTCATAGCGCGCTACGAAAATGCTGTGTCTATATTTTCACATTTTGTTTCCAAAATTTAAAGCTTCAAACCTTTACTTCCATCCTTCCAGTTATATATAGGCTTTCATAATAATAAAAAAACCAACTCTGAACTGCATCAAAAATGAAATCTTTCCACATAACCTCAAAAATGTGTTAGGAGATGTCACTTACTGTTTACACTCATTTTGGCTGTGGTTGATCTTCAGGCTTTACTAGCTGTATCTCAAGGTCTTCAACCTGCCTTTTAAGCCTTCTATTATTTTCTCTTAGTTTGGTATTAACCATCCTTATGAACTTTTCTTCCTTGATTGCAGGGACAGTCCATATGAAGAATTGATCCTGACTGTTGATTGACTCAATGTTTGAAACCTTTTCCAGCTCCCAAAAACCTTTCAACCTCTCAAATTTTGACCTTCCTACAGCATGCATTCTCACTTTCTTCTTCAACTTATCAATTTCAATGTTTGCAAGTCTGAGTTTTTATTTAACCTCCTCATAACTAATCTTTTCTCTCTGAGTATTAAAAACTATGTTTCTGTCTTCTTCAAGTATTTGAGATGATGTATTAATGGGTTCTTCAAAAACACTTGCATCCTCACCTCCTATTTGGTCTATCTCCATGTCTAGCTGCTGCATTTTCTTAGACTGCCTAGTCAATGGTTTTCTAGGCTTAAAAACAAACTTTGACACTTCATCCTTGTAAAGACCAATCCAGGGTTCTAGATTAGACTAAATTTATTGTCAACCAAGGTAGGTAATCTTAGAGGCACTTGTCTAATATTTATAGACCTAAAAGGATCTGTTCTATTTGTCTAGATAAATGCTTACTATGACAGGCTCTAACACTCTCTTACAAGAGCTTGAAATGTAGTTCCTTTCACACTTTAAATGCTTATATCATCTAATTTAATCTACTGTTCTAAAAACAGAGTGTTACTAGTCTGAGTTTTCAATCCTCTTACAAGGATATAATTCACAAAAAATCTTTCAAAATAACACACAAAGCATACTAAAAATCAAATTCATGAAAACAGAGTTCATAGAAATGTTTTGAAATTCAATGCTCAATTAAACCTTTTACAAGGACTTATTCAATAATTTTGCAATTGAATTTTCAAACTACTACTATGAATCATAAAATAACAATCACAAGAACTTCTAATTAAATTGATAAACTCACAAGCAATGAAATGAAATAAAATTCTATTCAGATCTGAATACTAAATTTTATGAAACAGAAAAGAAAGTGTACCAATCCTCACGTGGGGGCCCTTCCACGCTTTGAAGGCACACTTTGAAAAACTTCAAGTGATAAGAATGTTAACTCATAAACACCATAATTGATGAAATTTTGTCTTTGATTAAGTTCTGAGAATGGATTACATTAAAAACAGAGTTCTGAAACACGCTTACAGTATTAAGTCTGTTCCTTTCAATGTCTTCAATAACATTCCTTTTCTTCAATAATAATCAATCCTCCCATTACATGTTCTCATCCTCCTATTTATTAAAATTTTACAACCAAAAAGGCTATTTTCGTTCTTCCTAATCCTAACTGATCCCAAAATAAATCGAATCAGTTTAGAGTTCCTAATCTTAAGCAAAATATCAAGTACATTCATTATGACTTCTAATTTTTCTGCTGGATAGGCTGGGTTTGACCAGCATTGACCATATATTCAGGAGCTCCAAATTCGATGCTAGATAGATTTTCCACCATGTATGTACATCCTAGATCACATCCTTGTCTTCTGTTTCGATTTTCCTGCTATGCCACATGTCACAACATAAACCAATTACAGGAAGTTATTACATCCTGTAATTTTATTGAAAAATTTCAATTTTTAACATAAAAATCCATAAATTAAATTTAATGTAAAATAACAATTATAATGCTACATTAATCAATTTCAATGGACTATGAGGAGTTTATGGAAGAAAATGGCAGATAAATGATGGATTTTTAGAAGAAAAGAATAACAATAAAATAGTACCAACATTTCCCCCAAACTCAATGATTTAGCATGTCCTCATGCTAATCCTGATGTGCTCCCTTTATATTCTGTTTCTGCTTGTGCCTCTGCTGCTTGTAGCAATACATCTACATTCTTCTGAACTTGGGACTCATGTTTCATATTCTTATATTTTTCTTTGAGAACCTTTTTCTGAGTGTACCATTTTGTTGCCCAT
Organism: Pinus albicaulis; assembly: GCA_034641835.2. Taxonomy (NCBI): domain Eukaryota; kingdom Viridiplantae; phylum Streptophyta; class Pinopsida; order Pinales; family Pinaceae; genus Pinus; species Pinus albicaulis. The sequence goes on along the minus strand of CM076569.1, from coordinate 134,808,879 downwards.
TTGCATATTTCAATTTGATCAGTTTTAAGTTCTTTGACTTTCTTCTTCAGTTTCTCATTTTTCTGCTGAATCTTCTTGCTCTGAGCTCTCAACATTTCATTTTCTTTCTTTATGACCTTCTCTAACATATTTTCTTCCATCAATTCCTCTTTTAGCTCTTCAATCTGTTTCTCTAACTTTCTCTGTTTCTTATTTGTAGGTACTGGCTCTTCCTTTTCTTTCTTATTACTTTCAGTTTCCATCTCTGCTTCTTGTTCTGGCTGTGAATTAGCACTGTTTTCAATTTCCATTGGTGTATTTACATTTTTCTCTGGTTGATCATCCTCTATTTGATTTCTTTTTATTCTCCTTGATCTTCTTCTGTAAGTAGTGAAAATTTTATCTTTTGCAATTTTCTTGGCATCTTCTTGCCTCATTCTTCTTGTCTTCACACTACTACTGGGTTGAGCAACAGTGCTTGACTTAAATTCATGGGTTTCCTCATCAATATCAATCATAAACTCTGTGCTTTCTTGCTTCTCTTGTTCATCTTCTCTAATTTTGATTTGATTGGCAATTAAAAATTCTTTCCATGTTTTTCCTCTCTTCTACAACTCAAATTCAATTAGAATTTTGATCAAACCAGAATGATACAAGCTCATATCTTCATTACCTTTTTGTTTCTGAATGGTCTTCGACATTTTAGTCAAACTTTGTAAGAGAAAATAGGGCAGACTGATAGTGCATTGACCCTTTAGGTGCAATAAAATTTTTATGTGATATAGGCATACTATGTTGTAACGTCCTTCACATGTAACAAATTTTTGAAGAATGTATACCATCTCATCCCATGGGTGAATTAACCAACTTCTAGGAACACCCTTTTTCCAATTGACAGAAGAAACCCTTGACCTAGACATAAACTGAGTCCATGATTTTTCTCTAAATTGCTTGGTTTTGAAATACTTTTCCCCTTCTGGACTGATTTCTAATGTTTGTGCTATTGTATCCTCTGAGATTCTAAAAGAGAAATTTCCTATCAAAGCTTTCTCTCCATTAAATGTAAATGCAAATTGTTTCGTAACTTCCTCATTGTTTCCATTAAATTTCTCTAGAAAAGACAACCATTGTTTCTCCCTCAAAATCTTAACACAGTCTTCATGATATTTTGAACTATCAAATTTTTCAGGCTCTGCTCTATTTGTCATTTTAAAAATCTCTGTTCTAACCCCTTTTTATGCTCAAAAATTCAATCAGGGTTTTCAACTTGTTACCTCTTTTCCTGCGTTCCACTGAGCTGACCTGGCTAACGTCCTCAATTCTCTGAGCTTACTTCTTCAATTGCCTGAGTTGTTTCCTCAAATTCTGGGCGAAAGTAAAAAAACTCTGGATAAGCCTGTGTGCTATATTTTCTCCCTTTTTAGCACCTACTATCTCGGCCCTCTTTAAGAAACTCAGAGTCTGAACATTAACTCCTTAACTAACTTTATGAACTCAGAGTTTTATAAAAACTTCAACAGCCGACCTTCATTTTGCTTGATGTCATAAAATCCAATTGCTATGATGATAACGCAGAGAACAGAGTCTTACTATCAGAGGTCGTGAGCTTGTTTGCAGAGTCGGAAGGCGCGTTCAAATCATGAATACAGAGGATCAGTACTGATTTGCAGAAGCATAATCATGATAGCACAATATGCAAATCGTGTTGGTGATGAAATCATAACGGATACATTTCATAAGAAGATTTGGGTCAGAAGATTGTTTTTGTAACTCCAGCAGTCGAAATGAATGAAATCATTTGAGGATAGGCATTTTAACAAATGTCTTTCCATTGAATGGACTTTTACATTGAGTATCTATTAAGGCCAGTACTTGTTGGTACTTTATTGGCAGAGGTCAAATTTAAAAAAGATGAGTTTATGAAAAGGTTTGAAGAGCGTAGTAGGAATAGAAAATAAAAATAGGCTAAGGTGTGATAGGGAAATGGAAATGATCATATAGAAATAGGCAGAGTGATAATGAGGTGATTATATAGGGAATATTACAAAGGTTATGGGTATAAGGATTATAAGAAAGCCTTTTTGAAATTGATAACAAGCAATATTAATTATTATTTTTAACACTAAAATAATTTAAGAATTTTAAATGCTAAAAACAAAAATTTTCAATACTTGTTGGCTGATCAAATTCTGATTCTGCTTGTACAGGTGTGACTGATCTACTTGTATAGGTGTGACTGATCTTTTTCCTCTTAAAACAGGTTCCTTTGAAATTGAATATAACAAGTCCCTTAAAATCTGAAGAACCATGTTTGTGAAGCTTCTTTTATCTTTGGTGTTGATGTAGCCTTGGTTCAGAAATTTATCTTTGGTGTTGATGTAGTCTTGATGAGATAACCTTGATGATGCAGCTTTGATTAGAATTTTGATAAGCAACCTTTGAAAGCTTGTTGTCTTTGATGCAGTCTTCAAACAGGTCCCTCTAATATTGATAATATTGACATAGCCTTTGAAACATGTCCCTCTGTATAATTATGTTAAAACACGTCCCATTGGCTATTTCATTACTCAAACAGGTCCCTTCACTGATTAGAACAAAACAAATTTTTGATTGAATGACTGAAACAAAAATTCCTTGAAAAATTGAAATTGAGGAGATGAGATAGGGAAAAAAACACTGTTTCTTCTCCCCCACTAAGTCTTTGACTTGTCCTCAAGTCATTATTGAATTGATGAAAAACAGTAAACAAGTAGAACAAGGAATTATTACCAGCCAAATGAATGGTTTTCCAGTAAGAATTCAGGTTTAGAGTGTGCCAGTTCTGGTTTTCACATCTAAACCATTATTTTTTTTTATTGTGTGTGTGTGTGTGTGTGTGTTTTTTTTTTATCTATTTATTTTTAAAAGAAATTGAAATGACTAAGGTAGAGATATCACAGCTGAAGGTTGTGATATCTCAACCTCCTTTTTCTGAGATACAGTTTGAATAAAATCTTCCTTGCTGATGGGCTTATGATAGAGTTTCAACCTGTGTCCATTGACAATAAAGGTGTTGCCTTCTCCATCAATTGTAGTAAGTTTGACTGATCCATTTTCATATACTTGAACTATTTCATATGGGCCCATCCAATGTGTTGTAAATTTGGCTTTATGATCTCTGAATTTAGAGTCAAAGAGTAAAGCCCAGTCTCCTTCTTTAAACTGTTTCTTTTTAATGTGTGCATCATGCCACTGCTTCCTTTGTTTCTGCATTAGGATTGTTCTCTCCTCTGCTTGTTGCCTCATCTCATCCAACTGGTTCAATTGCATAATTCTCTCCTTTTGTGCTTCATTGAGATCAATTCCTAAATCTGCAGCCATTTTATAAGTATGTATCTGAAATTCAATAGGAAGCATTACCTCTTTTCCATACACCAGCTGATATGGTGTAAATCCTGTAGTGTCTTTCCACGTTATTCTGTAAGCCCAGAGTGCATCTTTGAGCTTTTCCTCCCAATTATTTATGTTCATTGCTACTGTTTTAGTGATAATTCCTTCCAAAGTTTTATTTGTTGATTCCACTTGGCCATTGGCCTGTGGATGGTAAGGTGTAATTTTTCTGTGCTTGATTTTATATTTTTCTGTGATATCTTGAACCAACCTTGAAGTGAACTGAGTTCCTTGATCTGTCACTATCTCCCTAGGTACTCCATACCTTACAAAAATTTCTTCAAAGAGGAAGTTTACCATTGTTTTCTCTATTTCCCGGACAAGTGCTTTTGCTTCAGCCCATTTTGTCACGTAGTCAGTACATACTAGGATGTACTTTTTTCCCTTTGAAGGTGGATTGATGGGTCCTATAAAATCTAGAGCCCATTTTTCAAATGGCTCTAAATGTACTTGGGGCTGAAGTGGCATTTCATCTGAAGTTGTTGGTCTACCCATTCTTTGACAACTGTCACAACTTTTCACGTACTTCTTTGAATCCTTAAAAATAGATGGCCAATAGTAGCCAAGGCTAAGGATCTTGAAGTTTTGCTGCAAAATCCCCACCACACGGTTCGTCATGACAAGATTTTAAAATATCAATTATTTCATCATTTCTTACACATCTTCTAATAATCATATCATAACCGGTGTAAAATAAATCTCCATTGACCCATGAATATCTAGCACTTTGTTTGATGAGCCTCTTCTTCTCCTTTGTAGTAAAATATGGAGGTATCTTTCTTGTGGACAAATAATTAGCTAAATCAACATACCATGGATCTACTACTGAAATTGCAAATAAATTTTCATCTGGAAAATAATCTTCAACCGGAACAACCTCACCTGAATTCTGGAGCCTAGAAAGAAAATCTGCCACCTGATTCTCCTTACCTGGTCTATCTAACACTGTAATATTAAATTCCTGTAGTAATAACAGCCATCTGGTAACTCTGCCATTAGTGATTGGTTTATTCATTAGATATTTAATGGCAGAGTGGTCAGTATGTACAAAAACCTCATAACCAGTTATATAATGTCGGAATTTATTCACAGCGTGTATGATTGCAAGAATTTCTTTTTCAGTGACTGTGTAGTTTAATTCTGCAGGTGTTAGATTTTTACTAATAAAATAAATAGAATAATTCAAAGACTCTTCTTTTTGGCCTAATGAAGCACCTACTACAGTATCAGATGCATCTGTAAAGATGTGAAAAGGTAGGGTCCAGTTAGGTCCTTTTAAGACTGGTGTGGTTGATAACTTTTCTTTGAGTGTTCAAAAGCTTTCTGACAATTTTCATTCCAGTTGAAAGGTGTATCTTTTGCTAGAAGCTTAAACAGAGGTAGAGCTATTTTACTAAAATGTTCAATAAACCTTCTATAATAGCTTGCATACCCAAGAAAGCTTCTTACCTCTTTTTGAGTCTTCGGAATTGGCAAATTGACAATGATTTGGATTTTTGATGGATCAACTTTAATGCCTTGAGAAGAAATATAATGACCCAATACTACCCCTTCATTTAGCATCATAAAACACTTTTCATTGCTCAGGGACAGATTAGCTTCAATACATCTCTTCAAAACTTTCTCAAGATTTTCTAATGAATGCTCAAATGAATTACCATACACCGAAAAATCATCCATATAAACTTCAACACACTCATGAACTAAATCAGCAAAAATAGCTAAAACAGCTCTCTGAAATGTAGCTGGAGCGTTACAAAGTCCAAATGGTAAAACATTATAGGCATAAGTGCCCCAGGGACAAGTAAAAGTGGTTTTGTCCTAGTCCTCTAAGGCTATCCTGATCTGGTTATAGCCACTGAAACCATCAAGAAAAGAGAATGATGATTTCCCAGCTAATGTGTCTAGCACTTGGTCAATAAATGGTAGTGGAAAATAATCTTTGAGGGTTGCTTTGTTCAATTGTCTGTAATCAACACAAATCCTCCACTTGCCATTTTTCTTGGGCACTACTACCAATGGGGATACCCACTGACTGTCAGAGATGGGATAAATAAAATTAACTTTCAATAGTTTTTGTAATTCATCTCTAACAATATCCTGTAGGATGGGATTCATTCTTCTCTGCGGTTGCCTCACTGGTTTTATATTACTATCTGTGTAAATATGGTGAGTGCATGTTTCAGGGTGGATTCCATGCATATCGGTGTAGTCCCAAGCAAATTCTTTCTAATATTTCGTCAATAATTGAATCAATTTTTCTTCCTGAGATAAGTCTAGGTGAGTACTAATATTCAATGTTTTTCCTGGACTAATCTCTATGGTCTTGCTCTGTGTGTTTGTGATAGATTGAATGGGAAAAATGTTTTCAAATAATGTTTGCAAAGAATTAATGGTACATGTTTCTTGAAAAATCTGTGCTAAAAGTTCATCTGTAGCATGATATTGTTCATTTCTTAATTCTTCAGAAATATCAGGTTGAGAAAGGAACAATTCTACCAAATCATCATTATTATGTTCTTGAAAATCATAGATTCGATTGATGCTGAAAACAGATTGAACTTCTTCCTTTTCATTTTATTTATCATCAAGCCATAAGTTGTTTGTTACTGCTGGTGATTGTGCTGATGGGTACAGTGTGAGTTGTTTCCTTTCAGTTCATCGTGAAATGATCATATTACCTGATCTACACCCTATGAATGCATCAGCAGTTGCTAACCATGGTCTACCAAGGATGATAGGGTGTCCTCCTAAATTAGATTTTGGCTGAAGAACTAAAAAGTCTACTGGATACTCCCAAGAGTCCAATGAAACAATTATGTCTTCCAAAATCCCTTCAGGAATCACTTTAGACCTATCAACTAGTTCTAGAACAATTGGTGTGTATTGCAAGTTTGTCAGCTGGAGTGTTTTCATTGTTTCAAGAGTCATCACATTTATTGTTGCCCCAAGGTCAATTAAAGTATTTGGAATAGGTATGTTGTTAATGATTTTAGTGACTCTGGGAATACCAGGATCAACATACTTTTCCATTGAAATGGTGTTTTTCATAAGGCCAGCTAGATGTCCAATAACATGAATGGTTTGTGGATCAAGTCTTTTTCTTGTAGGCTTCTTGAGGCATAGTTATTTGATTGCTTTAGTATATATCGGAATGTCTTTTATGGCTTGAAGTAGTGGAATTTTTATATATACATTCTTCAGCTCATCTAAAACATCAAACTGTGTTAAAGACATGGGAAGTTTTTCTTCGATCAATATTTCTGGAAAAGGTGGTGGATGCACTGGTTGCATTTGTTTATTTTTGATGTCATCATTTTGTTTCTTTTGAGTTTGAGTTTCATTTTCATTCTCTTTGTTTTCTTGTTGTTTTTCAGCTACTGGAGGTTCTTTTTGAAGTATCTTTCCAGACCTAAGCTCGATATTTTGTAGAGGTAGAGTGGGATATGATGGTCCCTCATCTACACTGTAAGCTGGTATATCTGCTCTATTATTTGGATTAGGTAGAGGTTGAGCAGGAATCTAAGTAGGTCTAGGAGGCTGGTTAGATGGAAGTTGTAATTGAGATGGATTTATTGGTGGAGGAGCAGGCAATGTTTGTTGAGTGTTTTGAGGTTGATGGAAAACTTGCTGCTGAGGATATTGTTGATATGTTTGAGGATACTGCTGATATGGCTGATGATACTGTTGATATGGCTGAGAATATTGTTGGTATGGTTGAGGATATGGTTGGTATTGTTGAGAGTATTGCTAAAATGGTTTCCATTGTTGTTGTGGGTAATTTTGGTGTTGCCATGGCATGGGTACATTCCAAGAATTCTGAACATACATCTGATCTTGTGCAGGAAATTGAAAATTTTGGTTTGGAAACATACCTGGAGGTGGAGGTCTCGGTTGCCATGGTCTCTTGGCTCCCATGAAATACACATTCTCCATATCTGCATTGGCTTCCAAGTTACAATTCTGCAAAATCTTGATTTTAGAGCAATGAAATATATCATGATTTTCAGTACAAAAGGCACAGACTTGAATTTTTTCTAAAGGGCAGTCTTTCAAAGCATGTTTTTTCCGGCATTTTGGACAAAAGACAGCCATTAATTGATCTTCTTCTTCTTGTCTTTTCTTTGCTTTCAGAGTGTCAATTTGATTTCCTAAGGATCTTAATAGGTCTGTTTTGAATTCTTCTAATAAGTTTCCTATTTCAGCCCTTGTGACACTAGCTGAAGCAGATTTTGTGGCTTTGGATGATATGGTTCTTTTTCCATTTCTAGCTTTGCTCCTGGAATACTTTTCACATAAATCAGCAATTTCATCGAAAGGTAAGGTGGAAATATCACCTTTTCCCATCAAATTAAGATCATCTAAGTATTCCTCTCGAATTCCCTTCAAAAATATTGTTCGGATCAGATCAAGAGACATGGTTCTATGTTTTGATTTTTGTAGATTGTAAACAAATCGTTCCAAATACTCTTCTAAGCTTTCATCCTCTTGTTGATTCATTCTAAAAATATCATCTTTAGAATCTTTTGATCTACAATAAGGTTGGTATTTCTTTAAGAATATTTTTCTCATGCCATCCCAATCAGTTATTGCGTGTTCACCAAGTCCCATGAACCATCTTAATGCCAATGCTTTTAATGTTGTTGGGAAGAGTCTAAGCCTATGGGCATCATCTGTGTAACCATATGTTCGACATACTATGTCAAATTCAAACAAGAATGAATCTGGATCTTCTGAAGCCATGCCATAAAAGTTTGGTAGCACAGATGGAGGTATGTTTTTCATTTTTATTTCCTTATCATTATTTTCTCCTGGTTCTTGAATGGGAAATTTAAAGGTTGACTCTTCCTCTTCTCTTTGATCTTGATCTTGCTTTTGTTTCAGTTCAGCCTCTCTCTGTCTTCTTCTTTCCTCTTGCTGTCTCTCATATTCTCTAAGTTGTTCAGGATTGGGTCCTCTTGCTGATCCTCCTCCTTCCTTAGCCATTTTGATAGGTTCCTCTAATGATTTAAGTTCTTGTTCAGTGTCACTTGTTTCAAAGAAAAGTTGTTCTGCTGGTTTTTCTCCTTTTTGAAATTTTTCAAAATCAGTAGGTTCAAGGAGAGATTGTTGAGTTGTTTTGCTACTTTCTCTTGTTATAGAGGATTCAGGAAGATGTTTCTTCTTTGCTTCGTATGCCAATAAAATTTGTCTCTCTATGAGTGTAAGTCTTTGCCCTGATTTTTGTTTATCCTCTAATTCTTGTACAGTGACTTTCCCAGCTGGAGTTGTGTGTTCAATTCTTTCTAAAGGGTCTACTCCTAGTGGTGGATTAGTTCTTGGATGGGGGGTTTTTATGAATCTACCTTTATCATCTCTAGGTCTAGACATAAGTAAACATGACTTCCAAAATGATGAATTAAAATTAAATCTGTGTTTTTGTTTGTTTTTGGTTTTTTTTTTTTTTTTAGAAATCCTCTAGTTGCGCCTCCCCGGCAACGGTGCCAAAATGTAAAGACCAATCCAGGGTTCTAGATTAGACTAAATTTATTGTCAACCAAGGTAGGTAATCTTAGAGGCACTTGTCTAATATTTATAGACCTAAAAGGATCTGTTCTATTTGTCTAGATAAATGCTTACTGTGACAGGCTCTAACACTCTCTTACAAGAGCTTGAAATGTAGTTCCTTTCACAATTAAAATGCTTATATCATCTAATTTAATCTACTGTTCTAAAAACACAGTGTTACTAGTCTGAGTTTTCAATCCTCTTACAAGGATATAATTCACAAAAACTCTTTCAAAATAACACACTAAGCATACTAAAAGTCAAATTCATGAAAACAGATTTCATAGAAATGTTTTGAAATTCAATACTCAATTAAACCTTTTACAAGGACTTATTCAATAATTTTGCAATTGAATTTTCAAACTACTACTATGAATCATAAAATAACAATCACAAGAACTTCTAATTAAATTGATAAACTCACAAGCAATGAAATGAAATAAAATGCTATTCAGATCTGAATACTAAATTTTATGAAACAGAAAAGAAAGTGTACCAATCCTCACGTGGGGGCCCTTCCACGCTTTGAAGGCACACTTTGAAAAAATTCAAGTGATAAGAACGTTAACTCATAAACACCATAATTGATGAAATTATGTCTTTGATTAAGTTCTGAGAATGGATTACATTAAAAACAGAGTTCTGAACACGCTTACAGTCTTAAGTCTGTTCCTTTCAATGTCTTCACTAACATTCCTTTTCTTCAATAATAATCAATCCTCCCATTACATGCTCTCATCCTCCTATTTATTAAAATTTTACAACCAAAAAGGCTATTTTCATTCTTCCTAATCCTAACTGATCCCAAAACAAATCGAATCAGTTTAGAGTTCCTAATATTAAGCAAAATATCAAGTACATTCATTATGACTTCTGATTTTTCTGCTGGATAGGCTGGGTTTGACCAGCATTGACCATATATTCAGGAGCTCCAAATTCGATGCTAGATAGATTTTCCACCATGTATGTACATCCTAGATCACGTCCTTATCTTCTGTTCCGATTTTCCTGCTATGCCACATGTCACAACATAAACCAATTACAGGAAGTTATTATATCCTGTAATTTTATTGAAAAATTTCAATTTTTAACATAAAAATCCATAAATTAAATTTAATGTAAAATAACAATTATAATGCTACATTAATCAATTTCAATGGACTATGAGGAGTTTATGGAAGAAAATGGTAGATAAATGATGGATTTTTAGAAGAAAAGAATAGCAATAAAATAGTACCAACAATCCTCAAAGTCTAATTTTTTGGATGTTTTCAATTTCTTTGATTTTCCACCTGTATCCAGCTTTATGAACTCTGCTTGAACCAAGGGAGACTCTTCAATGTAAATAGCTTGTAAAATATCATTCAAGTCACCTCTTAATTGCAAATTTTCATTTCTGACCACAACCTTACCCTTCTCCTTTGATCTTTGACTCCTAGTCAACTTCTTCTGAACTGTTTTACTAGTTTACTGTTTCTGAATTGTCTCTTTAACCTGAGTTCTCTTCTTCTATGTAGATTGAGGAGTCTTTTGGATTTTCAGTGATGTATTTATCATAGGTTCCTTAACCTGTTTCCTGGGTTTTAGCTTGACAAACCTCCTTGATTTTGTTTCTACAGGTTCAGTAGTCTTTGATGAAGATGTTTCTTTGACTTGAGGGCTAGCACCTGTTCCTTCAACCCCTATTCCACTCAAAAAGAGAAATGCAGACCATTCTCTATTCACTTTCTGAAGCTCATGAAAAACTATTAACTTGACTAGACCATGATGAAATAAAGAGGTTTCACATGCCCGAGTTTTCATCTGTACTTTGTCTGCCATTTTGGCCAGACTTCGAAATAGATAGAAAGGTAAATCTAGAGAGATTATTCCTGTGAAATGCAATAAGAGTTTAAAGTGGTAAGTGTACACCTTGTGGTATCTCCCTTCACAAGTGAAGTATCTTTGGATGTTGATAGCAGATTAGAAAATGCATCCTTGACATAACTTCGTGGCACAACTTTGTTCAAATCAGTATCCATAAACTCTGGTTTCAAAAATATTTTGCAGGGTTGCATTTCAAACCTAAAATTCTTAAACCATCTCTCCTCCCCTCTTGGAATTTTTGTGACTGTTGATATAACTTCAGGAGAAATTGGTAAATTGAGAACACCAACCTTTGTGTTTGACCCTGTGAAATTGGTAGCAAATTCTTTGGTAACCTGATTATGCCCTCCTTGAAGCTTTTCACAGAACCTCCAACACCCTACCTTCTTGAAGGCTTCTTCAACAGATTTATCTCTTGTGAGGGTTTCTAAACCTTCAGGTTCCGTCCTCAGGTAGTGACCAGACCGGTGATGTCTTTTTTCTTCTATCATCTTCTTCCTGAAAACCCTGTGTCTTCAGAAAATCTGTAATCAACTTCCTTGTTGGATGAACTGGCTCGCTTGAAAATTGGGTTTAGCCTCGCTTGATTTAAAATTCTTCCTCTCTTGATTGAAAATTCAGCCTCGCTTGAAACTTTAAAGAGAGCTCTGGTTTCTCATCATGAGCATCTCTTTCAACAATAGATATGCATGCATTGGTTTCTTTGCATGAGATAAAATCAATGATAACCAATCCCCTTTTCAAATTTGCAAAGGACCAATGACAAATGACCGCTAATGAATCTCATAATGATTTCATAACTTCTTTGGATGGTTGCATGCATGAAGGAGGAATCGTGGACTGACATTATAATCGTGGACTGACACCATAATCATGAAAATTTAACCCCAAGTTGATGGATGTGACAACTAAACTGAAAATTCCGAAACCCCGATTTCGTAGCACTCGTAGTGTGATTTCGGGATTTTGCGCTACGAAAAGACTAACATTTTCATAGCGCAGAAGCAGTTTTTGACATTGAGCGCGCTACGAAAACGTGGTTTCATGGCTTATTCAAAAAAAAAAAAATACTTAAAAAATGGTTTTCAAAACGTGGCATGAGACTTGTAACCTATGACTTAGACCCTATAAAACATAAAAATGACTCAAACTCTATATAATACCATGACTTAGGAACAAGTATGAACTGACTGAATTTAGAGAATTTTAATAGTGATAACATAAAGTACTTTTGGATCACAAATAGAAGTTTGGAATAATTCTCCTTCATATAACTCCTTGGAATCCCATATGCCATGAAAGCTCCAATATGTTTTGGTTTTACAAATTCTTCACAACTCTACATCTTGAATTTAATGGTTTTAAACCATTCTTCACCCTCTCTTGGTATCTTTGTGGCTTGATAAATGGTCTCAGGTGACACTGTAAAATTTAAAACCCCCACCTTCGAAGCTATACCTATAAAATTTACTGCGAAGTCCTTTGATATTTGAGTATGAAATCCTCGAAGTTTCTGACATAATTTCAGGCATCAAACATTGTTGAATGCTTCCACAAAACTGGGGTCTTCATTTAGTAGCTTGAGGTCCATGGGTTCATATCTCACACAAGAGCCTCCCATGTTTACTTTCTTCATCATAGCAATCCTCTTTTATAACTATGTTTCCTTTTGAAATGTGACACCTTGCTACCTTTTGAATTGTGACACCTTGCTGCCTTTCGAACTATGACACTTGTTGCCTTTTGAACTATGACACATGCAAAGAGAAGAAATGAACAACAAGCTGCTTGCGGTGGGACTAAGCTTCTAAGAGATGCTAATGGGCTGATACATGCAAAACTCGAACAACATATGGCAGAGAGGTGCTTTGGGGAGAAGTTTTAAAGATGGAATTCGAAAGTGGAGAGCATGATGGAAAATGTGGGAGTGAAAGATAATGATGAGTGTATTTACACTTTTTCATGCTTGGGTGATCATGATAACGAATTAGATGACCTCACCTTTATCCATAACCATTAGAAAATCGACAACTCATCGTCCTCTGTTTTGGTGCATAAAAACATGATTCTGCAGCGAAAACAATTATAAACCTGGCAAATTCGCTAGAGACTGGTCAGGTGATTCTGTAGCGAAATCTTCCAGTTTGCAATTATATTTGCTGCAGAACTGTGAAAAAGTAGACAGGTGGCCATTACCTTTATTTAAAACCATGCATGTGAACCTAAAGTCAAATTTGATAAAATATGAGTGATATGACATGACTAATGGAGTGTTTTAGACTTAGGACAATGATCATTTCTTGAGTTTTCATCAATTTCATGAACCAATTTTATGAGGCCAATGAAACCTAGACTAATGACCTTATCAATCAAAAATTGAAATTTTATGTGTGATAAAAGTGGCTCCATTGGGGACGGTGTGCTCCTCTGGTACAGTAAAGAACTTGTAGTTCCAGTGCCTTCCTTCAAAAACTGAAATTTTCTAAAATTGATGAAGACTTAGAAAAGCTCTTATGGCCTTCTCCTCGGGCTCAAGGTTGTTGAAAACTGCAATCCAAGCTAAAGACTAAATTTGTACATGTTGAAAATATGCTTAGAATACTTGAGCGTATTCACACACACTCCTAACTACACTAACAACTACAATCTTCACGTTTGATTCAAGCGACATGAAACCCCCAATAAAGCCAGTCAATGAGTTGATCTGATACCTGAACTCCTTGACTGGGCTTAAACCAAATGCACATGATACTATAATGACAAAGGAAACAGAAAATGGGTTTGATTTTCACAGTGAAAACATAATTGAAAAGTTGAACTATAGAACTCTTCCATGTATTCATCTATGGGATCATAGAATACATAGTTTGTTTGGTGATTCTCAAGACATTCTTCAGTTTTAGACAGCTCATATATGCTTTCTTTAGCAACATAAGACTTCAGTTGTGTGTTATAAAACTCATTTTAAAAAACAAGACATTCCTCCTCAATCTCAAAAGAGAAAGGTAGCACCACCTTCTCCTTGTATTTCGACATGATTTTTTTTTTAAAAGACTGATCTTGACCATGAAAAATGACAGCCACAAAACTGAAAGTCAGCCCCTAAGGAGAGTTGGTCTCTCCTCGTAGCTCTGTCAGTGTTTCCCTCAATTAACTTAGTTTACCTCCACGTGGTCTTCTTTCTTTTCTTGGAATTTTATTTGTCAATTTCGAAGAAATTGACAAATAAACAAATACTCTGCAAACCTTGAAATTAAATTATATCTCCGACGTTTATATTCCCTCGCCACCTTACAATAAGTTTGTCACCCACCGGAACTTTATATTAATAGCCCAATACTTTTTGAATAAATGACTTTGTAATAGACCTTCAGCCCTGGGCCCACATATATAATCAATGGCCAATCAAATACACGCGTCATACCTTGGTTATCCTTCGTTCATCTTCCGAACACGACCACCGTCCGATGGCTTCCCTCCAGATCGACGGAGTTCAACGATATCTCGCGGCCTCCCTGGTCGAACGTTAGCGTGCGATGGCGCTCAGAAAATCGGTTTTCGCGGTCCCACCATGTGCTACGTGTCCACCATCCAATGGAATCGCACCCAATTTGGAAATACTGCTCACTCCACAAAAGAGGTGTGATATGGGCAATCCGGCTTCGTAAATCCACTCGCGGTTTCAGAACAGTGATTGACCACAGGTTAACGCCTTTCTTCCTGTGTTCTCCTGTTTGCTAACTCAGGTTAGACCTCGGTTCAGGATTCAAAACAGTCCATCCATTTATTAAGTGGGGTTTTCATTACTACGGGATAGAGCTCAGTGACCACAACAATACGCAGACCTCGTCTACGGGTGGGGTTTCAATTATTCAAACAACTCAAGGGAAACAATGAACACAGAGCTGCGAAGATTGTACAATGACTTGATTCAACAGTTATATACAAGACAGTGTTCAATCGCCTCACAATCAAACAAATTTCCTCACAATTAACGATTCAAGACAGTTGGATAATCAACGAGAATTGAAATTCATTTAACTGGAAGCAATTGTTTGATACACATATTTTTATTGCAGAAATCTCTCTCTCCTCCTCTTCTCTCCTTCAATACTTCCGAGGAGTACAATTTATATACATTACAATGTGTCTCTTCGGTTCCTCTGCGAGGACCGTTTCGTAAATCAAAAGTCTAATTACAATTATTCAATTAACTAAAACAAGACAGATGGATCGAATCCAAACCTATTCGACTTCTCTGGACTCTAACTAATCTAAATGAAAAATTCAGCTGAGGTATTGACAACTAGCTGTTACAATTCAATCATTTTGAACCCTCCTAGCCACAACATGTGGAAAAAACCTCCTACATTGCTGGCTAGTGTCTAATGCCCCTGCATCAGACTCCCGAGGGAAATTGTCTTCATGGACTCCTGTCCATGAGCTCTTCCACTGATCTGCCTATCTTCTGCAACATTCCTTCAGTCACCCAAGTGGCATCTTCCTATGGCTTGTCCTTCCATTTGATTAAGTACTGAAAGTACTCTTGTCCTCTGGTCTTCCTGAACACTCTCTTGTCCAATATCTTCTATGGTTGCAATGTTTGTGCTGGAGGTAGCTTCTTTTCCCACTCAATCTGTTCCTTGTCTGTTGATCTTTCTTCTTCACCATCATCTTCATACTTGTACAAATCTACAACATTAAAAATGGGAGATATTCCAACATCAAGTGGCAATTCAATCTCATAAGAATTTGCAGAAAACTTTCTAAGTATCTTGCACGGCCCAATCTTTTTGAACTTCAGTTTATTATACTGCTTCTTTGGGAATCTCTCCTTTCTCAAGTGTGCCAAAACCAGGTCTCCTACTTCAAAATGAACTTCTTTTCTACTCAAGTCTGCTCTGCCCTTGTACTTGATGCTACTTCCTTGCAGTTGTTGTTTCACTTGTTCATGTATGGCCTGGATCTTTGAAGCAAATTCTTCACCATCATCACTTCTCATCTCTGCCCTTCCCAGATTTCTTAACTCTGATATTCCCCTTGGGTGCATTCCATAGATAATATGGAATGGGCTCTGCCCTGTGCTCCTGTTTGGTGAGTCATTATATGCATATTCTGCCTGGGGAAAAATATGATCCCACTGCTTGGGATGCTCTCTTGCAAGACTTCTCAACAAATTTCCCAGACTCCTATTCACTACCTTAGTTTGTCCATCAGTCTGGGGATGATAAGCTAATCTGAAACTCAGTTTGGTACCAAGTTTCTTCCACAGTGTCCTCCAAAAATGGCCCACAAATCTGGTGTCTCTGTCTGAAACAATACTCTTGGGCAACCCATGCAACCTAACAACTTCTTTGAAAAACAAGTTAGCAACATGGGTGGCATCACTAGTTTTATAACATGGAATAAAATGTGCCATTTTGGAGAATCTGTCCACTACAAAAAAGACTACATCATTCCCTCTCTGGGTCTTGGGAAATCCTAGAACAAAATCCATACTCACCATGTCCCAAGGCCTGTCTGGAATAGGCAAGGGAGTGTACAATCCTGCATTCTGGCTCCTTCCTTTGGCATATTGATAGATTTTGCAATTTTTCACAAACTTGTCCACTTCTGCTCTCATCTTGGGCCAATAATAGAAGTGACTCAGCTGCTCATAAGTTTTATCAGTACCAAAGTGTCCATCAAGTCCACCACTATGCTTCTCCTTGATCAAATTTTCTCTCATGGAACATTTTGGTACACACAGTTGGTTTCTTCTGAATAGTAAGTCCTCCTGCAAGAAATAATCCAGCCACTGGCTTCTATCTGTTAGAACAGGATTACAACATGCCTCAAATGCTTCTTTAAAATCTGGATCTGTTTTATACAATTCCTTGAGAAAATCAAACCCTACAACTTCAAAATTGGTTTCTTGAACAAGCATGTGCCTCCTACTCAAAGCATCAGCTACTTTGTTTGCTTGGCCACTTATGTGTTTCAAAACAAAATTAAAACCTTGGAGATACTCAACCCATTTTGCATGCTTCTGATTCAACTTGGGCTATTGTACAATATACTGCAAAGCATGATTATCAGAATATAATACAAATTCTTTGGACATCAAATAATGTATCCACTTTTTCAATGCCTGAAAAATTGCATAGAATTCCTTCTCATAAGAGGAATACTTTCTTCTGGTGTCATTCATATTTTCACTGAAATAGGCTACAGGCCTATCATCCTGACTCAACACAGCTCCAATGGCTTCCCCACTGGCATCACACTTCACTTGAAATGGTTTAGTAAAATCAGGCAGAATCAAAACAGGCTTCTCAGTTATCTTTTGCTTCAAAAGTTTGAAGTTTCTTTCTGCTTCAGCAGTCCACTTAAATGGTTGTTTTCTCTTCTTTATTGTCTCAATGATGGGTGCATTAATCTTACTGAAGTTTCTTATAAAATTTCTGTAAAAACTGGCAAGTCCATGGAAACTTCTTACCTAAAAAACATTTCTAGGTGAAGGCCACTCCACAATTGCCTTAACCTTTTCTGGGTCCATCTTCAACCCTTCTGCAGAAACAAAAAAGCCCAAATACACCAACTCTTCCTTCATGAATGAGCATTTCTTTAAGTTTATCAGCAGTTTCTCTTGGTGCAGCTTCTTCAAGACATAATTAAGATGCCTTAAATGTTCTTCTTTAGTTTTGTTGAAAACTAATATATCATCCAGATACACTATCACAAATTTACCAATGAATTATTTCAATACTTCATTCATAAGTCTCGTAAAAGTGCTAGGTGCATTTGACAACCCAAAAGGCATGACCATCCATTCATATAGTCCTTCATTTTTTTTAAAGGCAGTTTTCCACTCATCACCCTCTCTTATTCTAATCTGATGATATCCACTTTTTAAATCTATCTTTGAAAAATATTTAGCACCACTCAAACAATCCATTAAATCCTCAATTCTGGGCAAAGGGAACCTGTACCTGATTTTTATCTTATTGATTTCTCTGGAATCAATACACATCCTCCAACCTCCATCTTTCTTTGGGCTCAATACTGTTGGTACTGCACATGGACTCAAACTTTCTCTGATCAGTACCTTGTCCACCAATTCCTGTACTTGTCTCTTGATTTCCTCATTTTCTGTGGGGGTCATTCTATAGGCTGCCTTATTTGGCAGATTTGAACCAGGGATAAAATCTATCTGATGGCTGATCTTTCTCACAGGTGGCAGCTCATCAGGTAAATCATCCACAAAAATGTCACAGTAATTGTCTAACATCTCTTGGATTTCTATTGGAAAATCAGAAATCTTGGTAGAAGTAAGAACTACCTTAGGTTTGCAAACTAAAGAAAAACTTACCTCTTCTTCTTCTATCTGCTGTAGATATTCCTTCCCGCTCAGCAACAAGGTCTTTGGATCAATCACTCTGCTGGATGGGTCTCCTTCTTCCATGGGTATCAATGTATGATGTACCCCATCCTTGAAGAGCTTGTAAGTGTTCTTCTTGCCATCATGCACTGTTGCTCTGTCAAACTGCCAAGGTCTACCCAGCAGTATATGACACACATCCATGGGCATTACATCACACAGGACCTTATCTTTGTATTTTCCCATTTGCAGCTCTATCTCACATTGTTCTTTTACAATCAGCTGGTGCCATTTATGCAGCCAGGACACCCTGTAGGGAGTTGGATGCTCCCTTGTCTTCAGCTTCAACTTCTCTATCACCTCAGTGGAAACCAGATTATCTTTGCTGCCACTATCAATGACTAGCTGGTAGCACTTCCCTTGGACTTTGCATATGCTCCTGAACAAATTCTTCCATTGAGCAGGCCTAGTGACCTCTTTGGCTTGCTTCAACAGGACCTTGTTAACCACCAAGGACTCTCCCCTCTCTGGTATAATTTCTTCTTCAATTTCTGCCTCTTCTCCAGCCTGGGCAACAACAGCATTTCTTGGACTAGCACCCACATTCTCTAGACACTCATAGTGCTTATGTCCCACTTCTTGGCATCTATAGCACCTCAATTCTCTACCTCTGCCTCTGTCTCTGCCTCCTCTTCCTCTTCCTCTGTAAGAACCCCTTCTGCCCCTTGCATCATCTTCTGTAGATGCATTCTGAGGTGAGCTACTGTTAGCTCCATCCCTGGGTGTAGTAGGCTTTCCTCTACCACCCTGACTCCCCTTTCCTCGGAAAGTACCTCTCCCTTTGGCAGACTGCTTCCTCAGGAATTTCTCCTCTACTTTCAAGGCCATCTGATAGGCCTCTTCAACTGTCTTAGGAGACAGAAGACCAATCTCATCTTGGATCTCCAGCTTGAGACCATTCACATATCTGGCAGTCTTCTCTAGTGTGTCTTGAAATTTCCCAGCTCTTATGCTTACTCTATAGAATTCCTCTATGTATTCTTTTACTGTCAGCAACCTCTGTCTCAGGTTCTGCATTTTCCTAAACAATGTTAGCTGATAATCACTAGGCAAGAATTTACCTTTTATTTTAGCCATCATCTGGTCTAGCTTTTGATAGGATGCTTTCCAACTCCCCTCCTTTCTGCATGCACTCCATCCCACCAAAGTGCAACATGTCCCTTCAACTTTGTCACTGCAAACTTGACCTTTTTATCTTTGTTGATTTCTTCATAGTCAAAGCACTTGTTCATTTCATTAATCGAATCCACCAGTTCCTCTGGATTCAGTCCTCCTGCAAAACTCGACACTTCAATCCTGGGCTTAACTGCAAACCCCAGAACAGTTCTGAGGAGCCTCAAGTCAGGAGGAATCTCATCATTTTCTTCCGCTTCTTCTAATTTAGGTTCACTGATGTATTCAGAATATCTGGGTTGTCTTCGCTCCATGGCATCCATTCTGGCCTCGAACCTCTCCAAAATTCCCAACACTTCTGCATTGGCAACAGGTCCGCCTCTCCTTCTACCAGCACCTCTACCAACTCAGATTGCCATGTTAATTCTCTGCAAAAACAACTTAAAAGAAACAGCTCTGATACCATATTGACAGCCACAAAACTGAAAGTTGGCCCCTAAGGAGAGCTGGTCTCTCCTCGTAGCTCTGTCAGCGTTTCCCTCAATTAACTTAGTTTACCTCCACGTGGTCTTCTTTCTTTTCTTGGAATTTTATTTAATTTCAAAGAAATTGACAAATAAAAAAATACTCTGCAAAACTTGAAATTAAATTATATCTCCGACCTTTATATTCCCTCGCCACCTTACAATAAGGTTGTCACCCGCCGAAACTTTATATTAATAGCCCAATACTTTTTGAATAAATGACTTTGTAATAGACCTTCAGCCCCGGGCCCACATATATAATCAATGGCCAATCAAATACACGCGTCGTACCTTGGTTATCCTTCGTTCATCTTCCGAACACGACCACCGTCCGATGGCTTCCCTCCAGATCGACGGCGTTCAACGATATCGCGCGGCCTCCCTGGTCGAACGTTAGCGTGCGATGGCACTTAGAAAAATGATTTTCGCGGTCCCACCATGTGCTACATGTCCACTATCCAATGGAATCACACCCAATTTGGAAATACCGCTCACTACACAAAAGTGGTGCGATATGGGCAATCCGGCTTCGTAAATCCACTCACGGTTTTAGAACAGTGATTGACCATGGGTTAACGCCTTTTTTCCTGTGTTCTCCCATTTGATAACTCAGGTCAGACCTCGGTTCAGGATTCAAAACAGTCCATCCATTTATTAAGCAGGGTTTTCATTACTACGGGACAGAGCTCAGTGACCACAACGATACGCAGACCTCGTCTGCGAGTGGGGTTTCAATTGTTCAAACAACTCAAGGGAAACAATGAACACAGAGCTGCGAATATTGTACAATGACTCAATTCAAGAGTTATATACAATACAGTGTTCAATCGCCTCACAATCAAACAAATTTCCTCACAATTAACGATTCAAGACAGTTGGATAATCAACGGGAACTGAAATTCATTTAACTGGAAGCAATTGTTTGATACACAAATTTTTATTGCAGAAATCTCTCTCTCCTCCTCTTCTCTCCTTCAATACATCCGAGGAGTACAATTTATATACATTACAATGTGTCTCTTCGGTTCCTCTGTGAGGACCATTTAGTAAATCAAAAGTCTAATTACAATTATTCAATTAACTGAAACAAGACAGATGGATCAAATCCAAACCTATTCGACTTCTATGGACTCTAACTAATCTAAATGAAAAATTCAGCTGAGGTATTGACACCTAGCTGTTACAATTCAATGATTTTGAACCCTCCTAGCCACAACATGTGGAAAAAGCCTCCTACATTGCTGGCTAGTGTCTAATGCCCCTGCATCAAAAACTATAGGACAGAATTTGATCTTCTAAAACTTCAATGTCTTTCTCAATGTTCTTAGCAAATTCATTTAGAAATTTAACCTTATCTTCTGACTTGCACTCAAATGACTTTAAATAAGAATTCAAGACCGAAGAAAATTTTTGATCCACTTCCTCATTAGTGTGATCATCGTTCCATTGCTTAAAATCTTGAATTGAAAGAGAGTTTTCCACCAACTCTATTTTTTCCATCCATGTTTCCACAAAGATAAGCCAAAAATTTGCAAATGTCTTAATAGATCTGACATGAAAACTTTCAATCCATTGTCTACATTTCCCTTGAAATGAATCATAGAACAATATGATGAAAATATCTTCATGTAGGACTCTAAGAAGCTCAGTGAAGTCACGAAAATTTGATATATGCTTCAAGGTCAAACTCAAATATTCTCCATTAAATTTTGGACCATTCCTTAAAAAGTATGCATCCTTGGGAAAAGGATTTGGGAAACCATAAATTTATGAAAAATCTACACATGCATACCTCGAAACAAGAATGGCAGCATCTGAGTTCTTCATAAGCCCAGTGGAATCACCATGAAGCTATGAATTTTTGAATTCGTCAACAATGGAGTCACCAAGGTAGAAATACAGCCTTGTATTAAGCTCTGAGCTCCTACTACCTCCAAGATTACAGCATCACTGTTTGAGCACAAAATTTGGGAAATGTGTCCTCGGACTCCTCATAGAGGCACCAAAATGTTATCGCTAAGTTGGTACATATGGGCTACTCCACCAAAAAACCTAGAGTAACTCTTTCAAACTAGATTTTGACTTAATATTAACCTCTTCAACAATGAGAGGGCTCTCTCAAAGTAACTATGATTTGTTCAATTATGATTCAATCATATGGCTAACTCTATGATATTTTCTTGAATGTGTTTTATTACAGGTGAAAAATGTATAGGGTTTACTACCATTGGGATTATGGAGTCAGTGTTAGGAAATTCAATGACAATGGCTCTCCTTATGGAAGCTGAGGCTTGTAATGTTTCAATGATAGGAAAACATACACACAAAAATATTCAATAGATTAAGATTCAAAGGAATTCAGATCATGAAGAACATGAATTCTAAGTAATTAAACATCAAGATATTGGAAGAAAAATATTAAGACACATAGGACAAAAGCTCATTGAAACACCAAAAGAATCTGAGGTGAAGAAGAAAAACACAGTCACTGTATATTACTAATCATCAAAAAACTTTACAAAGTGGTAGTGTAGAGTAACATTCTCAAACCCTGTATTATTTGAAGTACTGCCTATTAATAGGCTTTATTCACTTACATAGGAGCTACCCAAATGGATAGATCATCGAACCATTTGTTTTGACACCTCACTTAACAATAAACTAGATACCTGGAAATAAAACAGACACCTAATGATTTTAGACGTAGAAGCCTATTAGGACTCTACCTCCTATTTATTGCATTCACTAATTGTAGAACTAGATAATTACACCAATAATAGTCAAGTGCTTGAGTGGCACTAACCATAATCAAAACATAAATACCCCCACTAGATTCAGAAACCAATCACCCTACTTTTAAGGAAAGGATTATCATGATATTTAATCATTGTCTTCATGTTGAGCTAAAGCAAAAGACAACTTTTTTGAGGAGAAAATTTCTGTTGGAGTGTTGCACTGATACTCTTTGACCTTCCATGTGGTTGGCTGACCTTCAATACACCTTCAACATACCACAATGCTACCAAATTTTGCTCGCTACAAAAATAGAGTAAAATAGGCAGTTTCGTAGCGTGATTTTGTAGCAAATCCACTTCACCTATCCATGCCAAATTTCATCCTTCTTCTCTAATTTGGATGTGTTGGTTATACAAAATGAGCTAAATACAAATTTCCTCCATCTTTGATTTCGCCCAAAACTGTGATTTTTGACAAAAAGTCACCTACAGGATTTCGTAGCAAAATCTGGGCTTCAAGCCTGGGGTTCGCTGTGAAATTGCTTAATGGTTAGAAAAACACAAAATTTTCCCTTTTCCTCAAAATTTCACTTTTAAATCTGGAAATGATGGTTCCTGAATGCTGCAAAATTATCAAAAATGTTTTAGGCTAACTCTTCAAGCTTTGGGAACTTCATATTTAGTAGGAGGAGGCTAAATCTCTTTAGGCTCATTTATCACTTTGATTTTAAGTCCTATTTTCTTTAGTTTTCACTGAATCATCTCCATTTGATCTTCTAATTCTTTGACCTTGCTTTGAGTCTCTTCCCTTCAGATTTTAACCATAAGTTTCTTTTCCTGGTGTTTTTCATTACCCTTCTCAAAGGAAGTGTCCTTTTCAACAACTTCTTAGCATTGGTTAGTGATTGATCATATTGATTTAGCTGATCATTTACTTAGTCTTTGAAATATCCCATTATATTTATGTATACCTTGGCCTCCTGTAATTCTTACTTGATCTCAATCACCTCTTCTCTGGCATCTCTTAACTGCTCCTTTAATACCTGCACTTCAGTCTTTTCCACCATCTTCTCTTTTCCTTTCCTTTGCACAAAGACCTCTTCTGTTGTTGGAGACAAGTCAATAATGTCTTCTATGATAGGTTTATTGCCTTTGTCAATATCTATTGTCTTCTTATTTTCCATGATACCCTTTGCAATTTACAGCCTAGTAAGTGGTTTCCTTGGCTGAAATAAGAAACCTGCATCTTCTCCTACAAAATCAAGTTTTTTAATAGTATTACCTTTCTTTTTCTTATTCTTTTCACCCTCAATGTCTTTAGATCTAACAACTGGAGTCTCCTTAATATCTATAGCTTGAAGGATGTCTTCAAGGTTTCCCTTTACAATTTTTTGACTTCTGGTTATCCTCCTGTGACCATGCTTACTGATCTTTTTTTTGTTGCTTGTAGGTTAAGGGTGTGGGATTTCTGCCTCTTATATAGGTTATGTTTCAACATCCATTGGCTCTATGATAGGCTCCAACTCTTCTTCATTTACACCTTCTATCATAGCTGGATATTTATCATTTTTATTTGATGGAGTGTCTTTTGGCTTTGGGGTTTTCTTAGGTGTCACTGAATCAACTTCATAACCACTGAGGAAAAGGAAAGTAGCCCAATCTCTGTTTAATTTCTTCAATTCCTCCAGCACTAAGATTTAATCAAACCATGGTGAAATATTGATGTCTCATTGCCTTCAACCCTAGCTTGAACCTTTTCCGGCATTTTCCTAAGCTCCTAAACAAAAAGAAAAGAAGATCAATAAACTGCTTACTAGTGAAGTGGAATAAGCCTGAAACGGTACCGGTAAACCATATGAAATCTCCCCTCACAATTAAAGTACTTTTGGATCACAAATAGAAGTTTGGAATAATTCTCCTTCATATAACTCCTTGGAAACCCAGATGCCATGTCAGCTCCAATATGTTATGGTTTTACAAATTCTTCACAACTCTGCATCTTGAATTTAATGGCTTTGAACCATTGTTCACCCTCTTTTGGTATCTCTGTGGCTTGATAAATGGTCTCAGGTGACACTGTAAAATTTAAAACCCCCACCTTCGAAGTTGTGCCTGTGATTTGAGTATGAAATCCTTGAATTTTTTGACATAATTTCAGGCATCCGACATTGTTGAATGCTTTCACAAAACTGGGGTCTTCACTTAGTAGCTTCAATTCCATGGGTTCATATATCAGACAAGAGCCTCCCTGTTTTACTTTCTTCTTCATAGCCAACCTCCTTTATAACTACGCTGCCTTTTGAACTATGACACCTTGTTGCCTTTTGAACTGTGACACCTCGCTACCCTTTGAACTATGACACATGTTTCCTTTTGAACTATGACACTTGCAAAGAAAAAACTGAACAACAAGCTGCTTGCAGTGGAACTAAGCTTATAAGAGATGCTAATGGATTGATGCATGCGAAATGCAAGCAACAGATGACAGAGAGGTGCTTTGGGGATAAGTTTAAAAGATGGAATTCGAAAGTGGAGAGCATGTTGGAAAATGTGGGAGTGAAAGATAATGATGAGGTTATTTACGCTTTTGCATGCTTGGGTGATCATGATAATAGAAAATTGAAAACTCATCATCCTCTATTTTGGTGTAGAAAAACATGATTCTGCAGCGAAAACAGTTATAAATCTTGGATATTCACTATGGAATGGTCGGGTGGTTCCGTAGCGAAATCTGCCAGTTTGCAGTTATATTCACTACAAAAATGTGAAAAAGTAGACAGGTGGCCATTACCTTGATTTGAAACCATGCATGTGAACCTAAAGTGAAATTTGACAGATATGACTGATATGACATGACTAATGGAGTGTTTTAGACTTAGGATAATGATCATTTCATGAGTTTTCATCAATTTCATGAACCAATTTTATGAGACAAATGAAACTTAGGCTAATGACCTTATCAATCAAAAATTGAAATTTTATGTGTGATAACACTTACCTTTCCAAAATTGTAGACAGTTCATTGATTTATGCAATCAATCTAGCATGGCAGACAAGGAAAAAATTGCAGAGTTTTATATGCATAACCTTGTGTTAACATATTTAAATATTTGGGACCCAAATCCTTGGATGGGGGATATGAAATTAATGGCTTTGGCATCATGGATGGTGAACGAGGAGACAAGGGAACAATAGATGAGGAGGGTTATGAGAAGAGAAAATAGAGAACCCTTACACATTAGGGAAGAATTGTTCATCCCTATAAGAGTCATCAATAACCATCTCAATATTGAAATGGATCCTGAAATAGCTGAAAGATACTTCCATACACAAGCTCAAGCAATGGCCCAATTTGATGATGTTTCTAGGTTGTTGGGAGATGAGTGCATTATGGCTAGCCAAAGAAGATGGAACAAACTCCCTCACAACCTTAAAAACATGGAGTACCATACACCAGAAATATTGAGGGGTGCCTTGGAGAGAGCACCATTGTACAAGAGGGCCATGCAGACCAAAAATATTTAGTGTCTTGGTCTAAATAAAGTCCACCCTTGCTGTTGGGGTCGAGTGATGGGAAGGACCAAGATGAGAATAACAGAGAATGGGAGGAAGAAAAAAAGAATGATGGGTTTTACCCTCCCAAAGGGACTCCCACACTTCTTCCTTGGGAAATCAGAGGGTCCATCAAAGCCTTAAAGGAAATTCAGAATGAGGATTAGTTTCTCAGAGAATGAGCAACCATATAGTAGGGGATTGATGATGAGATCCATCATTAGGTACATTTGGAGGGGTTAATGGTCACATTTTTTCCTTATTAAGTCTCTTTTTTTTGCATTTTAATTATATTATGGTCTTATGATGCTAGTGTAGGTGGTGATTGAAGCTTAACATACTTTGAGTACCTAACATAAGATTAAATGCAGGAAAGTCATGAAGATATAGCATCTTTGTGGAGATTTTTTCATAAATACTCGGAGTAGACAACAAGGAGAGATTATAGGGGATTTTCCACCCTCCTTAACTCCTAAAGGCACCTAAGGGATCCTCAATATTCCCTTCAACAGCTCAAAATCAATGGCGGCCAAGAAAACTCAAGATCATGTGCACTCAAGCCACACTACACTTGGATTCAAGTGGACTCATCACCTATTTTCTAGGGATTTGTTGGTAGCTACCCTTTTGGTTAAATAGAGCTGAGAAAGAGCTCATTAGGATTCGAACTTTGGAGAAATACATTAGGCTCTTTTCTCTTGTAATCAATTTTTCAAGACTTTTATATTGATGTAATGAGACTATCTTTTGAAATGAAATGAGTATTTAGACTTTTCCTTACTGATCTAGTTTCATAGAGCTAGGCTTGTGGGTTAGGGCCCAATCCATGTGCCTCAACCTCTCTTGTGTAATAATTCTTTAATTTCATTTCATTTATTTAGTTTTTCTTATGAATTTGTAGTTATCTTGTTGGTATTTCCATTTACTATTTTTATTTTTCTTCCATTTATCTTTTGATGTAGATTTAGTCTTCTTACATGAGTGGTAGAATGGGTAATAACTTCATAAAGTTGAGTCAAGCCTCCCCCTCTCATATTTTTCAATAGACATTGAGGATGGTATACCTTCCCCGCAGACCAAACATGCTTCTTATTTTATGATTTCTTGGAATGGATGAGATTAGTTGTTGTGATTCCATGAATATGTTCAATCTATTCTGGTAGATTTTTGTTTGTAGATTAGAGTAGATTTTATTTACAAATTCAAGTCATATTTTCCATTTTCTTTATCATAAATTTTTCCATTTTTATTGCGCGAATAGGTATTTTTATTTTAGGTACAGGTATCACAGCCAAGGATAACTTTATCTCTCAAATTCCATCAACCCTTTGTTCATCAAAATCGCCATCAGCCCTGTTTTCAAATTTTTCATCCCTACACCGTGAGCAAACCCTAGGGATGAAAGACAGGCCTCCCAAGAGTTTCTGAGACTGGAAAAGGGGTGGGCCACCTCCCACTCATCCTCATCCACCTTCACACCACCTTCCCTACCCCTTTTCGACTTATTCTTGGCCTCGGATTTCCCTCGACTTGTTTCCTGTAGCAATTCAGGACTTGCCTGCAGCACTACTGGAAACCTATAAAAAACACTTGAAATAGCACCTATGGGCCCCTCCTTAAGCCTATAAACTACCATCACCATCTTCTAAACCTGAAAAAAACCACTCAGACACCTCTAGCCTTTCCCCGACGTGTTCAAGCCTTCCATAATCCACCTTAGCACTTTCTTCTCCTAGATACAAAACAACACATTTTCAAGAATAGTTAGGTCATGAATAGTGCATGAATAAAAGCATGATAGATAGAGCATAGGGTAAGTAGAGTGTGTTTATCCATTTGGCCCAGCAAAGTTTCATTAGATTATTTTCCTTTATGCCATTTCAATTCACCAATTTACTTCATGCAAGATACCTAGGTTTCTTTTCAATTATTATCACAGTCTAATAAGTAGATTTCTTTCATTTCAAAATAGTTAGATGTACTTGTTTGTTGTAGTATATTTATGTAATTGATGATAGTACCATGGCTTTGAATCATTTGTAGCCCTAGGCCTGATTTCATAAGTGTGACAGACTTCACCTAGAAACCCTAGAAGTAGCACCCATTCGTAAAGCCAAAAAGAGGATGACATGAGTAGAATGCATCTGTTGTGTATATATCACTGTCACCTCCAAGTTTGTATGAACCCTCGGTTGATAAAGTAAAGTAGGGAAACCTCTGGGAGTTGCAGCATTCTTGGTGCAATACCAGGTCTCACCATATGCCGACATGTATTTGTGTCAAGCTTCAATCTGAAGAACTCGCTTTTACATTTAGCTTACTCAATGTCCATGAACCCTCTCAAAACATAAGATATTTTTCGGAAGATTTTTTCTGCAAATATTTAGTCAATCAGTCAAATATTATCATTAGGTGTGATCTTAATGTTTCATTGGGAGCCTCTAAATCATGGGTGGACCAAGAAAATTTTCATCCTCTCACTAATTTTTTTTATGGATTGTCTAGTGGCTAAATCTCTCATTGATGTGGAACCCCAAAAATTATTTCCTACTTGACATAATAAGAGGACTAGCCCTTACCATATTTCAAAGTGATTGGATCATTTTCTCATTGTCAAGGTCATACTAAATCAATTCTCCTTTATTAAACAATGGATTATCTCAGGTTGGCTTTTTGACCATTCTCCATTTTTCATGGAATTAAGAGGGGCCTCCTGTAAGCCTTACATCCCTTTCAAGATGAATTATTCATGGTTCAAAGATGAAAATTTTATTGAGATGGTCAAAGAGATGTGGGTTCTTTATGATCCACTTTCAGGAATCCCATATGGCAAACAATTTGTTGGAAATCTTAAGACAAACAAACAAAAAACCAAGGAATGGGATTTGGCAAAGAAAGAATCAGACTTATCTGAGCTCAAAATTTTGGAGGAAAATTTCAAATACATGGCTTCTACAGCGGCTGAGGGATGTGAATTGGAGAAATCTAGATCCCTTCTCATTCAACTAGATAAAAAAAAAGGAACTTCCTGCTAAACCTACGGGAGGAGGAATGGAGTTTGAAGAGCAGAGTTATCTGGATGGAATGGATATATAGAAAAGAAAAAAATTTCACGCCTATGCCCAGAGTCCTAAGATGAATAATACGATTTGTTCATTAAAGGATCATTATGGGAGGGAGGTTGCTTCTTTCTCTGAAATGGAATATTTGGGTGTTCATCATTTTGAATATTTGTTCAGAGATTGGGAAGGGGACACAATTGAAAAAATCATCTACACTACTCTTCCCTTTCATCTTTTCCTAAATGAGGAGGAGAAACATGAATTATTGGTTGAAGTTTTAGAGGATGAACTCAAGGTTACCCTTCATAATTTTCAAAAATATAAAATCCCAAGGCCAGAGGATTTGGGCATTGAATTTTTCCTATGCCTATATGAAATAATGGAGAATGATTTACTAGCAGTGGTTGAAAAATCTCAGAGAAATCATCATATGCTTCTAGATTTAAATTCCACCTTTATTGCTCTGATTCCTAAATTGGATTCCCCTTTATTCCTTTGATGATTTTCAGCCTATATCTCTATGAAACACAATATAAAAGGTCATAATGAAGGTTATTTTCCTTTGTCTCAAGCCAATTCTATTAAAATCAATTTCTATGGAACACTTTTTCTTTCTAAAGAGGGAGACATATTCATGAATTAATTGGGGTGGCTCAGGAAGGTCTTCACAACTTTAATACCATGAATTTAAAAGGGGAAATTTTCAAGATATATTTTTTGAAGACATATAATTGAGTCAGTTGGATCTAGCTCTAATTACTTCTAACTCATGTGTGTTTCAGTCTTTATTTTATTACATGAGTTATGAGTTGCATCCAAATAGTCTCATTTTTTGTGCTTATTAATGGAGTCACTTCACCTTTCTTCCATTCTCAAATGGGATTTCGATAGGGATGTCCCTTGTCTCCTTTATCATTTCTTTTGGTTGCTAAGGGCCTCAACAAGCTCCTGAATGAGGCACAAAACAATGGGTTTTTTCAGGGATGATTTGTGTCTCAAGGCCTAGTTATTTCTCATCTTATCTGTGTTGATGATATTTTAATTTTTTGTAATGGAGACCCTTGTGAGGTGGAAATATTAAAACATATTATTTCCACATTTAAAAAAGCTTTAGGAATGATGATCAATTTTCAAAAATATTTCTTGTTGGTTTCAAATCTAGAAGAGGACAATCTCCAACATATTACTTAGATTCTCTCGATGGCCTACTCAAACCTTGATGATGGAATTAAATATAGCTTTCACTTAAAACCCAATAAATACAAAATTATGGATTTTCGATGGTTGTTCTCAAAATTTTAAAAGCACATAAATATTTGGTGCAACAGATGGCTCTCTCGAGTATCTCACCTAGTCTTTATAAAATTTGTGCTCAAATCCATCCCTATTTATTGGTCCTTTATTTTCTAGATTCCTAAAGGAATTTTGGAGAACATTAGGTGGATATGTTTCAAATTTTTATCGTCTAGATCTAACTCTAATGATACTCTCCCATGGGTGGGATGGGACAAAATTACTAAGCCCAAGGTTGTGGGGGGTTGGGGATTAAATAATATCTTTAAATTCTCACATGATCTAGCTAATAAATGTGGATGATGCCTCCTAACTACTCAAAGCTTGTGGACCATTGTTTCTATTAACATATATACCTCTCCTTTGTCAGTGGAGGATTGGGTTTTTCTTGCAGATAAGCCACGCCACAACATTTCTTTCATCTGGTGTGTTGTTTTGAATACTTTTGAAAATAGTAACTCTAGCCTAGCATGGAGAGTTTTTTGGTTGTCCAGGTTTTATTGGGAATGGATCCCTAGCGATGCTCTTCCCAGGATCATCTTCTTCCCATGCCACTAATTAATTTTTTCTAGGAACACGAGATTTCAAAATTTACACAAATAACCAACCCAAATTTTTTTCTATGTGGAATCAAGGGTGGAAATCTACTGATAATCTGGGAATCCTAGAATTTGTTTCTATCCAATTGGATAATTATATAAATTATCTTCGATAGGGCCATGTCTTCCTTTTCGATTGAGATGATGAAATTATTGGGACATGTGCTAAATGTGGCATTTATTCCCCAAAAAATGGTTATAAATACATTGGAGTCGATCATCATCCATTTTCCCCTTAGTGGTGGTGGTCACTTATTTGGAATTCCAATTCCCCTTGAAAGCTAAATTGCTTATGTGGTGTATTATCAATGGGAAGGTCCCCACCTAGGAGGTTTTACAAAGACATTTTTCCATTGGTCTCGATTGGTGTGCCTTATGTCAAAATGATGGAGAAACTATTGGACATCTTTTCTTGAACTTATCTTTTGGTCAAAGCATATGGGATTAATGTAGATCTTCAGAACCACAAATTAGGCAATGGTCAGGTCATTCTATTGAATTCACATGGAAGCAATGGTTTTCTCTTTCTTCCTCGCACATTTTCAAGTCACTTCCTTTAATTATTTGTTGGGGCATATGGATTGCTTGCAACAAAGTTATTTCCAAGGATCTCTCCTCTTCCCTAAGGATGATTGATGCTCAAGCTATGGTTATTCTTAGTCATTATCCACAAGATAAGAAAGCATGCAGGGCTCTAGAATTAGTGTCTAAGAAACTTGATCGATCTTATCCATGGTCTTGCATTAATGGGGCATCAGTTGATGCAGGTGGGACCTATGGGGGTGGTTTTCTATTGAATTGGGTTTTGGTTCAAACAAATTTGTCGAACTACTTACATTTCGATGCCTCTTAGCATTCACCATTGAATAGGGAGTCTCTCTTTTAAATATCCTTAGGGATTCTAAGTTAGTGATCAATTGGTTCATTGACATACAGTCTTGCAGAGATTTTATTTTATGTCCCATATTGGATAAGCCTTGAGATTAAAAAAAATGCTCACATGGTTCTCATGTAAATACATTTACAAGGAATTAAATAAAAAAACTTATGGTATTTCCAAAGTGGCCTTATCTTTGGAAAAGGATTTTTGGTGAATTTTTTAAATTTATGGCAGCATAACTACTACCTCCTTGATGAGTCGAGCCGATACACATGTTGAATGACAGCCATCTTGAAAAATATGCAGGGAAATAATATTTTATTACATACTTTTTTTTTGTCTTTGTTTACATGCTCAAACTTCAGCTACAAACTAATCCTTAACTTGATATATATATTTTAAATTCATGGACTATATTTGCGCTCATGATGGATGAGTTTTTTTTTTTGATATCTAGGGGCGCAGTTCATATGATCCCATACAATTTTTTTTTATGATATTTTACATAATGATGAACAAAAAATTATGCATACACACCGAGGTGTATTTACAAAATGTGATTTGTATTAACTTATTTAATAAAAATTATGGTTTTTTTTGTTAGGATATTCTGACACATAGGAAATAGTTAAGTATAACTTGGTCTAACGTAGAGTTAGGTAAAGTGTGCTTCTTTACTATGTACATTTTTAACTTATAATCTGACGGTCACGATATGTAGTGATCTGACGGTTCATTCTCTCCTCGGTATTATCGACACTTGATCCGTGGTTTAACACCTGATTGGTCCATGATCTCTATTTAAAGAGCATGGAGGGTCATTTTTCCGGCAACCATTTATGAGAGAAGCTTATGTAAATTTTCTTTATTTATATTAATAAATTTTCTGAAGTGGTCGTGTTGGCTCAAGCCGTTGACTATTTCCCTCTTAGAGGTTTTTAACCACGTCAAATATTGGTGTACTTATCTGTGATATTTTTGTGAGCAGTGACCTTTGGTGTTTGATCTAAGGAAATCGCTATTATGAAACCAACTCCAAAAATAGAAGAAAAGAGAGATCAACGCCTTAGAAATAAGCCACTTCGAGGGGGCAACCTTCTTTACATTACATAAATTAACAATTCTTGGTTGATAAAAATTAAAAAACCTCCTTATATATATAGGAGTCCATGGGGCCACAATATAATCCTAGCCGACCTAACAATAATAATGTAAGGGCACAATAATAATAATATGGGGGTTACAGGGGTACAACAATAACAATAAGGGGGCTATACTAACAACAATAAGGGACTACACTAATAATATAGGGACCTAACATGCCCCTATCCTTCTCAAAAGTGTTTTCCTCAACGTATGAGTAGCTCTGGATGCTTCTGTATAAATTCTCATCCTCCCATGTAGAATCTTTAGTGGGTAAGTTCTTCCACTTGATGAGATACTCTGAAATTGATTGATTTCGTAGTTGTCGAGTTCTTGTTTTTGTGACTGTTTCAGGTTCCAATATGATTTTTCCTTCCTCATCATGTTTTGGCAATATTGTTTGAACTAGAAGTTTGTCACCTATAACCTTCTTTAAGCATGAAACATGGAAAACTGGATGCACTTGCGAAGAAGAAGGAAGCTCCAATTTGTATGCCATAGTACCAATATTTTGCAAAAACTTATAAGGACCATAGTACTTTGGCGATAATTTATTATCCTTCTTATCTTGCTTGAGGGACATTTGTTTGTATGGTTGTAGCCTTAAAAATACCCAGTCTCCTACATCAAAACTTCTCTCGCTGTGATGTTGATTTTCCTGTTGTTTCATTCTATTTTGTGCCAAATTTAGGTTATCCTTTAAGAGTTGGAGAACTTGTTGTTGATTCTCAATGTGATCTTCCACTGCTTGAACCTTATAATTTTCTCTTAAAGATGATGTGATGGATGGTGGATGATATCCATAAAGTGCCATAAATGGGGTCATTTTTGCTTCAGTATGAAAGGAAGTGTTATACCACCATTTAGCCAGAGGTAACCACTTGACCCATTGTGTTTTTTTATCAGATACAAAACAACAAAGATATCCTTCCAAACATTTTCTCTCTATCTCAGATTGACCATCAGATTGAGGATGATAAGATGAGCTATGAGCTATTTTAGTACCCAAACAAGAAAATAATTCCATCCAAAAATTTCCAGTAAAAATGGGATCTTTGTCGCTTACAATAATCTTTAGGTTTCCATGTAGCTTTTGAATTGTTTCCATAAATGCAATAGAAAATGTGCTTGCTTTAAATGTGTTATAGCCTAAATCCACCTTAGGCTGAAGTAAGGTAGAAAGAGGACAACACCAAACCACGCTCAGCCTCGTAGCTAGCCCTACGAGGACAGGAGAGGGCTCTCTCCGGGTCAATCTCAATGAAAATATTCAAAGGGGCTTGAGATGACTGAAAAAAACAACTAATTTTAGGCTAGGTATATAGGTGAAAGGATTTTATTAAAAATTGTGGGTTGAAAACAGCAATAGAAGGGACTATTGGGCTATGAAATTGGGGCTAGTTTCTGCCGGCAAACTTGGGGCAAAGTAAGCGCAATGTACAACCAAATTAAAGATGTAATGAGAGAATAAAATAGGGAAAATATTTCTGCCCTGTAGGCATCAATCAGGGGATGGATCTACAGTGACAAATTTAGAAGAAATAGAAGCACTGGGTTACTCAACAGAGCATCTAACAAAGGATGGATTCTGAAAAGATAACCACTACATCAAACAACATAATCATTATGAGAGGAGCATCGTGCATAGATGGATTCCTAACACTTCCCTTAGAGAATGTTGTAAACAAATTAGCAGAAAAAACAAAGCATGGAAATGAATTTACAAGAAAAACATGCTACACATTAAACACTGTGATGAATCCCAAATTTAAAGAGCAGAAAAAAGCTTTATTAAAATAATATTCAAGGGAAAATTTACAATTCCAATAGCAGCCTCACTCTGCTGCAAAAATAAAACCTCTACAATATGAAATTCATAAAATATATACATTTTCTCATCCTTGTACTAAGGGAATTGAGCTCAACCATTTTCTTAAAAATAGAATCAGTTACATTAAACTTGGGCCAAATCTCTGAAAATAGGTGTTGACGATGAACTCGTATCTCCCAAACCATAGCACTTGTTACCAAACTGAAATATTTTTTTGTAGATAAGGTCATTTTGGAGAAAAACCTCTCTCAAATTTGGAAAATTCGTTTCCAATTTCTCGCAATCTGTTCCACAAAATCATCTCTAAAACAGAAAATCATTAAAAATTTAAATCTGTGAAAATGAGCTGTAAAGATCTAGTCACATATCCCAATTAGTGACACATTTGAATAAACTGAAAGAGGTTTTTGTTATATGGCTCGTGGGTAACAAAAACCTCCTTGGTTTTTGCAAAATTACTTTCCATCTGCTGTAAAATGGCTCTGCACTAAAATGACTAAAATAGTAAAAAATATGAAAATTTTGCTTTGTTTTAATGTAGGCTTCAAATATCATTGTATATCTCCCACATAGTTGCACCTGTGCATAAAATGAAGGAGGTTTTTGTTATTTGGTATGTTATGAACAAAAACCTCTTTCACGTTTGAAAAATTTCTTACCATTACTTCACAAACTGATTTTGTACTAAACTTGTCATTGTGTGCAGCAACTGACCTCAAAACATGCATAACCAAGAATCACTCATTCATTTTGATCATATCTTCTAATCCGGGAGCCAGTTACGGGAGTATGATATGCCGTTGGAAATATTTTTCCGAGCTTCTTCTGATGGAAACACTTGTGACATGTTTTGTGTTGAACATTCATGTGCAAAACATCTAACAAAACCAGACATAGTAAGAGCTCATGTTGATCTCGGGTGACAGGTTGCAAAGACTGACACTAACATTGGCTCCAATGGGGATGGTAGCTCCTTGGAGGTGCCAAGAACGGCAGATATTTGGGAGAGCAGACCAGTGCCTTTATCCATTGGGCATGGAATCAATAACTGCAAACCCAAAACAACTCATACCAATCCAAAAACATATACATACTGCAACCTGTACATAAACAAATACCGGAAACTGAAATGTTGCCTTTGGCAGCTTATTTATTTACAAATCTCCCGTACTTTGCTGAAAAACCAATAGATCAAGTAACGTTGTAATGCCAGATCAACCAATCAAGTAACTGTGACAAGGATGCTGCTTGAAAGTGCTTAAACCTGGACACAAATGTAAATGCTGATAGCCATACATGCACATAAAAAGTCTAGTTATGTAAAAGAAAATTTGATCTATCATTCAAATTGAGAAAAATTTCCATGTATGTTGCAATAGGATCAAAAAAACTAGACTTTTTTTGCTGCCCCAACTCCACAATACATGCTTCCAGCTGCAAACTGTCAATGCAAACATCCACGGGCAGCTCTATTGTTTCTTCTTTTGAAGGAGGGAGAGTTTCCAAGAACTTTTTGGGATCTCGAAATTCATATGATTGGATCTGATCATTTAAATACCGAATCTCCTTCTCAAATTTTTCAACAACTAACTCAAAGAAACCAGTCTTAGCTTCAGAAGGAAACTTCGAAGATCTCAAACATTGAAGCACGGCAATGAAAAATACTTCATCAATTTCATGGAGATCAAAAAATTCTGTCATTCTATCAATATGCTGCTGAGCAGGCACACTTTGAGGAGTACCATCAAACAAAGGGATTTTACTCTCGTAATCAACGGGCATAGGATCCAAATTCTGGGGCAAGACAAGAGGTGCGAATCTAGCAGCCATTGCTCTTGGTGGATTTATAATCTGTCTTGGAGAAACGGGTGGAGTAGGAAGAGTAGATGTACGAGGTGTATGTGGTGGGGATGGAGGAGAAACTACTGCTGATTGTTGATCAGATATCAATGGTTGTACGGGAATGGTAGGAATGAAATAAGGTTCAGCGTGAACTTGTGAATCAGATGTAACTACTTATGGACCAAGAGTTTCAGATGCGGACTCTATGAATTCATGGATATTCGTTGCCACAATAGATTTTTGAATGTTCAGGATGTAACTATCAATGGATCTATTAGCTTGTTCAACCTCAAGATACTTGATAAACTCAGGATTTATGACGGTAGAACCAGTAGCACTTTCAGATTTAGTTTCAAACAACGACAACTCGAACTGATCATCAAACTCAATATCTTCAAGGAATTCAAATACAGTAGGGCATGAATGAGATTTAAACAAAGGAATCATGGGACTTTCTCGACGGAGAATTCTTGGAATCAGGTTGGGATTCTCATACACTGGAGGCGGATCAGGATCGGGATTTGATCTAGTATGTCTTCTGGAAGCCAGTGTGTTGATCTATTCAAAAATCAAAGGGACACAACCGATTTATTTCAGCCTATCAAATTCTAGACTCAATCACCCAAAAGTCCAGAATGATCTGATATACTGGGGTAATTCACAAATCAAGTGTCACATTCACAATATAAACTGGAGATTGACTGAAGGAGCGTTTATCTACTTCCGCTAATGCAAAGCAAAAGCGTTTCGAAGGCTACCTGGCATCACTTCAGGCTCCGTCTATAGTTTATGAAACAAATAACACCACCAAGCAAACCATTTCTTCCCCAGTATGGTCACCACTATGTTATAGCCTAAATCCACCTTAGGCTGAAGTAAGGCAGAAAGAGGACAATCTCAATGAAAATATTCAAAGGGGCTTGAGATGACTAAAACAACAGCTGATATTAGGCTAGATATACAAATAGGAGGGTTTGATTTTTATTTTTTGGAGTTTTGTTGGAAAAAGGGGAAACGAAATTTTTGGGCTTGGGGATGAGGCCAGTTTCTTGCAGAATTCAATTTGGGGCGAGGAAGGCAGCGGCTTTGATGTCTTAGATCAATTGAATGGATTGAAAAGACTATTGAGGAGCTGAAGAGGGCAAGAGAGTGCAAGGAGGCGAGGAAGGCAGCGGCTTTGATGTCTTAGATCAATTGAATGGATTGAAAAGACTGCTGAGGAGCTGAAGAGGGCAATAGAGTGCAAGGATCCTCTTCAAACTGACGAAAAACATGTAAAACTAAACAAAATCTTAAGGCAGAGCACCAGCAAACTAATGAATTCTACCTCAATTACTCATTTGTTTAATTCAGAAGCAAAGAGAAGGGAAATGGCATACATATAATATTAATGAAACTTACAATAACATGGAGAAAAACATCATCAAAACTCAGAAGCCACAAGGATCCCAACAAGTGCTGCAAAACTCTGGTCTTTCCTTTGCCAAAAACTGAAAATGGATATACAATGGAGTGCCAAACTTTTCCCAAGAGTCCAACCCTGAAAATGACTCAGAAAATACATAATATATACCATCCTAACCCCTTCCCATGCCTCTAGGGGTCGAGCTCCTCCTTCTAGGAGCTGTTTAAACCAACTCTAAACATGGAACTGAAATCTAGGCAGCCAAACAACTTGCCTCTAAAAGGAAGGAAACTGATTCATTCATTTAATTTTAACTTTTTAGTGAATGAATCCTCTAGAACAAGTAAATTTGAGCCAAAATTACATCATAGCCATTAAATTACATCAAGATAGATCAATAATTACATCCAAAAGTGAAACTAGTCAAACTGGCCGAATTTCTGGGCTGAAAAGTGAAAATTGGGCAAAATTCCTCTATGCGCCGCGCCACTTTGAGCCTGTTTTTGGGGCATTTCCTAAAGTCAAAATCAAGCTCATGATAGCTCGTTGGAAATCCCTATCTGTCTGCTATCCAACCCAAGTGGAATTTTTGGATTTGGATTTCATTTGCCCCTCCAAAACTGCAATCTCCCAAGACTGGTTCCTGTTGGTGCAAAAAGTGGCAGAAAGGCCATTTTTGGAGTGTTTTTGACCTTTAAGACCACCCAGAACTTCATGAAATCTCTCAGCCATTCCTGAGCATGCATAATTTACCATAAAAAACCCAAAAACATCAATTTTTCCTCCAGAAGATGTCCCAATCATAAGCGCACGTCGGATGGCGCGACACGTCGGGTAGAAAAAACCTGTTTTGCAACCAAAATTTTCAAAAATGACAAAATATACTCCAAACTTTCTGAAATTTGGAGTAAAGGTCTCCCATCATGTCTCATGCTTAGACATGGAAGCTTCGGCCAATATTCGGAGTGGATCAGGCATTTTCCGACGTTTCAGTGCTCTCCTCAACCTCGCCTTCAGGATCTTCATCCTGGCTCTGCAAACGTGTGTGCGGGCCCAATAGTGGTTCTTCATATGTATGAGCATGTATTTGTCCCTATTGGCCTTCGCCAACAGCTTCTCAAGATGTCTGTTGACTCTCTCAAGCCAAATCTGTCGCTCAAAAGGTGTCATGTCACCTGGTCTCTTTCGGGCCAATTCCCGATCTTCACAGATCCTCTGCAACTCCGTGAGTGTCTGCTGATCTTCCAGTTGTTTATTCCGCTGCTCCAAATAGTTTATAATCCACTGAGCTCTCTGCAACTTTACATTCAATGTGTCGATCTCAACCCTTTTTTCCTGGATGGTCTCTCTCATCTTTGAGCTAGGAGAGCTCAAATCAACATCGATGAGTGTAAACTCAGTGTCTTGGCCTCCTGAAGGGCCCTCATCGTGCATAGGCCTCTTGCCTCGGTCCTGTACCTGTGCTGATGTCGAAGGCGAGACCCCTTCCACGTCAAGTGGAGATAGTACTCGCGCTGTTGATGAAGGTAACGAGACCCCTTCCACCCCTGGTGGAGATAGTACTCGTCGTGCTGCTGCAAATAAGGCTCTGTGGCCTCTCTGATATGTAACACACACTAGGGCACTTATAGGCTCAATCTCGGGAACCTGAAACTGATGCGAAGGCTCTCCCTCATCATGAAAAATCTCGGGAGGAGGCTGGGGGGCTGCAAAGAAGTCACGGGAAATGAACTCATCCCATGCGATGCCCTGCAATCCAAGCTGATATACTACAACGATTTTAATGAGCGCATAATGATAAATTCTGTTATGTTGCTGCTCTGAAGTATTCTTCAGCACAACGGTAGTCATCCGCTCTATGTTTCGGCATATGAAGTATGGAATATTCATCAGTCTCACGCTCATGAAATGCATCAAAAGTCTGATATGGTATGCATAAAGGCGTGAGAATCTACCCTCACAGCTGAAGTATCTAATGATGAGCTTCATTAATGGCGCATAGGACTCCTTCAAGAATCTGAAAGGAAACACCCTGCTGAGCTGCCTCATATAACCAGGCTTGATGTAAGGTTCATAATATGCTCTATCCAGCTGCTATCTCTTATTCCACTCCTCACCTATGTTTGGTATCCCAGTTGCCTCAGAAATGGTCTCTGGTGTCAAGGTGAAGTTCACTCCAGCAAGGTTTACATGACCATCACGCAAATGTAGAACAAATAAGCAAACCAACTCTAGATGGTGCTAACTCTGAGATATCATCTCACAATACTGAAAACATGAATGTTGCTGAAAGCATGTCATTGCAAGCGGGCAGGCCTGCAATTGAGCCAAAGAAGTGGGCTCCTCCCTGACGTGCCTGCCACTTTTATGAGACCTCCTCGGTACACTTAGCTCGGTGGTTGAGTCACTGTCTTGCTCATATCCCTGCTCATATGATGAATTTGTCTCTGCCATGGTGCTGAAAAGTATGACAGAGTGTGTGTTGATATATGGTTAAAAAAATAAGAGTTTGGTGTATGTTTTCAATAAAATGTGTGCCCAGGGGATAATGAGGGCCCTTAGTAAGTATGAACGGGGAAAAGTGGAGGTTTGTCCGGTGAAATTAATACAGTAATAGGTCACTTGATTATGTTTTGGGAATTAGAAACTTATCAATGATATGAAGGGAGGGAAATGATGGCAAGTGATAGGGTTTGAGAATTTAAAACATGGGAACAAAGGGTATAAAGGATATGGGACAACGGGAATAGGAGAGAGGAGTATGATAAGATAGCGTGACAGTGAGGAAAGGGAGAATATGGTGGTCAATGGCAATAGTATAGCACCAACCAAAATTTAAAAACTTTGATTTCAAACCCCAAGGAGTGATTTTGGAAAAATAAATAGGGTTTATGTTTCACCAACCCAACTCTCCAAACAAATCTCTGAAACCACACCAAAAACCAGCAAGAGCAACTGTGTAAACTTACTTGAGCAAAGGTGTTGAAGTCGTTTTAAAATTTGATGAAGCGATGGTAAATTTTGGCTTGGGGGCTCTGTGCGCCGCGCGCAAACCCAATGCATCGCATCGTGTGGGTGCGTCGCTCCAGTTGAAAATCACACAGTGGACCTCGTCTCTATGCGCTGCGCGGCCTCTGTGTGCCGTGCCTTCCACCAATGCGTCGCGCGCACAAACTCAACACACAGTCGGCCTTTAACACACAGTTTCGCTCCTCCAACTTCCACTCGAATTCTCTCTTGGATTTTTTTGATATCTCTTGATGCAAATGGATTAAAAAATATGAGAAATATCTTATATAGACATGGATTTAATTTTTGTTTCTCAAAGACCCACTTTGTAATGTTTTTGGCTTTGGCATTTTTTGCATTTAATATAACTCTGTCTTTGTTTCCTCACTGATTTTCTGAGCTTGAATGGCGAAATTATTATTGATTTTTTGCAGGGATGGTGGCATTGGAATTCAGAAAAGGATGACCAGAGTCTGCATTTGAAGTACTTCGTGGCGGAAAACTTTAAAATACATATTTATTACAAACAATAAATTTGACAATTTCTTCTTCAAAACAGAGTTTTGAAGAATAAACATCCTTGAGCATTATTGACGATGAAAATCTTGAAATGAAAACTTATTGAAGACATCCTCATGGCCTGCGAGCATTATTTAACATTTCTGAAAACCAAACCCTAGACCTAGAAAGTGAAATGACTCTTTTTTCACCAAAATACCATCTATGACTGTAAATGACATGAACTCAACTTTGATGAATTTTGATAAATTTTGACCAACCCAGTAGGTACAAGCATAACAGAAACGAAGAAACGAAAACCCTTCCCGTCGAACATAGCATGCCCCTAACGGAATGGGATGAATGAAATTTGAATGAGACACCTAAAAAATGAAATGCAATAAAAAATTATCTTTGACGGAGGGATGACAAGAGACGAAACTCTAACAAAATGGATGAGAGATAATACACAAAAGTGTGCATACTTGGTAAGTCTAACAATTACCACCATGATGATAGTCTTTCCTTCGGACTTAGGTAAACTTGTGATAAAATTCATTGAAACCTCCTCCAAATGTTGAATTGGAATGGATAAAGGTTGTAGAAGACCGGGGTCTTAATTGTCTCAAATTTATTTTGCTGGAAAACCAAACATTCTGCCACAAAATTTTGAATATCAGATTTAAGGCCATCCCAAAAAATTTCTTTCTTCACCCCGTGGTAAGTTTTTAAAAATCTTGAGTGTCCTCCTAAAGGAGAAGTGTGCAATTCCAGAAGAATTTTTTGTTTTAGTTGGGAATTCTTACAAAGATATAAGCAATCTTTGTACCATAAGGAATCATTTTTTTAACTAAATGTATCAGATGTACTACGATCTTGCTGCAACTTTTGAATGAGTGTCCATACATCTTTGTCCTTCTTCCATTCATCTCTTACTTCGGTTATCCAATCCAGTTGGATAATAGAAATGGCACAAAGAAATGCTTCGACCTCTTCATTATTTCTTGAGAGTGCATCTGCAACAACATTAAGCTTTCCTTTTTTGTAGATTATTTCAAGTCATAACCCAACATCTTTGTGACCCATTTTTTCTACTCTTACGAAGATACAAGATAGTGCTTTGTTCCAAAAAGTATTTAATACTATCACTTGATTAGTTTTACCTTGAAGTGTCTTCCCATTAGGTAAGGTCACCATTTATTTATTGCATGTGTGCAAACATTTTCCTTCTCATAAATAGCTTTATGTAAATACTTCCCCTTTGATTAGGCAGCTTTTCAAAATCAGCTGGGTCTTCTTTTTGCATTAAAACGGGCCAATTCCATTTCCTGGTATCACATTCCACAATAAAGGTTTTTGTGAAGTTTGGCATAACTAAGACTGGTACTTCGCACATTGCCTCTTTAAGATGTTCAAAGGCCTTAGTTTCTTTAGGATTCTATGAAAATGCATCTTTCTTCAATAATGTTGTTATAGGTGTTGCTCTTCTC
Organism: Pinus albicaulis; assembly: GCA_034641835.2. Lineage (NCBI taxonomy): Eukaryota > Viridiplantae > Streptophyta > Pinopsida > Pinales > Pinaceae > Pinus > Pinus albicaulis. Next base: position 134,765,662 of record CM076569.1, on the reverse strand, counting down.
CCATAATTCTTAATAAACTTGCGATAATACCCTGTTAACCCGAGAAATCCTCACAATTGCTTTATGGTTGTGGGGAATTTCTATTCCTTAATGGATTTAATCTTGTTAAGGTCTATCTTAACACCCTCTTGAGATACAATATGACCCGGATATTCCACCCCTTTTACTCCAAAGAAACATTTGGAGGTTTTTGCATATAATTGTTTCTCCTCCAATAGTTTGAGCACCCTGTCAACATGTTGAACATGATCCTTCCAAGACCTGCTATAGATTAGTATATCATCAAAAAATACTAACAAATATTTTCTAAGGAAGGGTTAGAAAATGGAATTCATCAACCCTTGAAATGTAGAAGGTGCATTGGTAAGGCCAAAAGGCATCACCAAAAATTCATAATGACCCTCATGAGTTCGAAAGGTTATTTTCGGAATAACTTCATTCTTCATTCTAATTTGATGATATCCTGAATGAAGATCCAACTTGGTAAAATAAATTTCTCCATGTAATTCATCCAATAATTCATCAATCACAGGACTGGGAAATTTATATTTAATAGTGATCTTATTGATCTCCCTATAGTATAGACACATGCACCATGATCCTTCCTTCTTGTGCACCAATACTACTAGAGCAGAGAAAGAACTTTGACTAGGTTGAATAATACCAGCCTCTAACATTTCTGCAATCATACGTTCAATTTTTCTCTTTTGGACATAAGGATATATGTAAGGCCTAATGTTTGGAGGAACACTTCCTGGAATCAAATGAATAGCATGATCATGATCACGAATAGGTGGGAGTCCTTTGGGAGTTTCAAACACCTTGGAATGAGTGTCCAAGACTTTTTAGAGATCTGGAGAAACATATGATTTTGATGTTGGAACTTCTACTGAGCATAATTGTGCAATTACATATAGTTTTTCTTTATTTAGAAGATTTTTCATGACAGTAGAGCTTATTATCTTTCCTGGCTTCCCTACGATACCCCATAATTCGACTTTATTTCCTTCCGAAAAAAAAATCAAGAAAATTTCTTGAAATTAAAAGCTACCGTACCCAAATATTGTAACCATTGTACTCCTAGTACAACATCATCACCTCCCATTGGAATGGAAAGCATTGGACTATTAAATACATAGTCCCCCATGGTTAGCTTGATATTATGGCATTTTCCAGAACAATTTATAGTTCCTCCATTTGCAACCATCACTTGAAAATATGGTGTTGGGTATAGGAAGAAATTCAATTCCTTGGCTACCTTACAATGAATAAAATTATAGGTACTACCTGAATCAATCAAAACTATTACCTTTTTCTTCTTGATATGTGTAGTGATGGTTTTAGTGCACAAGTGTACCAATCCATCGGTGCTTGGTAGGAATGGTTGCAGCCTACAAGCTATGGTCACAGGCAGAAAATATGGTTAGCAGGTTAGTGAAGACATGCTAATATATATAAAAACACACTAAATTATGGAATGTAGTATGCATATAAGAAGAAGAAACACAACTAAACTAAAACAAAAACAAAATCTCGTAATGAGTCAAACGAGACAATAATGCAAATGGTGGAATAAAACCCCCTCTTATTGACCTCTATTAGTAAGAAAGATATAACGTTACACACTTGCCAAAGGATCCTTAGAACTATGGAGTTCTAAGACCCAGTGCAATGAATTTTTTACCCTTTATTTGATGTCGCAAGGCCTCTCTCTTCTCTAAAGGGATTGAAGTTGTTGGGTGGCCAACAACCAAATCCTCTAACTCTACTGCTGCTCTGGATCACACACTGCTAGCTTGCTCATGGGAAATTTGGCCAGCATAACAATGTGCTCTCATTTTTTTCTTCTCATGGTGGAAATTTATAGGAAAATTCATATCCTTCTTCCCTCTCCTGGTACACTTGTGGATGGTGACCCAAGAGAGAGGGTTGATTCCTTTGTGTGCCCACTTTATTCCTTTGTGTGCTCATTTGAGGTCCCAAGGTGGCTTAGGCGGCTGTCCTTGGGTGGCCTCAAGTGGAGTATCATTTCCTGAAGTGTGTCAAGTGGTTCTGGATGGTGACTGCCACCACTCCCAGGACCACGCAGCTTTTTGAGGGAAAGCAGCGCAGACCAGCGCGCCTATCGAAGTAAAGTGCATGCAGGGCACATTTTACTTGTGTCTCTAGTGCGCAATTTGATTTTTTCCTCTTGACCTTAGAGATTTTTTAAATTTTACAGATCCTCTAATGTTCCTCAGCCCTGTAAATCCTTCTGCTTGACATTTAATAATGTCATTTTGCTTCTCCTATTTTTCAGTGATAACAATATGTCCTTCTATCTTGAGAGTTTGAGGAGTGGTAATTCCTACCAATGCATTATAGGATATGGTCGGACTCATTTCTTCTTTCTCTAAGGTTGGTTCCTAGTGTATATCCTCTTCTTTTTAAGTTTCTTGTTCATTTTCTTCCTCCTCTTCACAATCTATGTAAAATAATTTCTTCTCAGCACACTTATGACCTTTCGTGTATTTTCTATCACAACTGTAGCAAAGCCTTTTTTCTCTTTCTTCTTCCAATTGTTGTGGTGTCAACCTTGTAGGTTGTGAAAGTATAGGAGTAGAAACACTTCCATACTTATAGATGTGAGTGGTAGGCTTCCTTGTCGCCATAATTTTACATTCATTTTTTCTTGCCAACCTGAATGCCTTCTTCAATGAATCAGGTTCCCAAAGGTGAACCTCATGTTGGATGTTATCCTTTAAAGTCTCTATGAAGACATTAATCATGTGTTCCTCTGGAATATCAGTTACCCTTATATTCAATTTTTGGAACTCCTCAATGTGCTCCAACACTAAACCCTTTTGTTTGAGATTTATCAATTGGCTAAAGAAGGTGTTTCTCTTTATATCCTCACAATGTGCTATCATTTCCTCCATAAAAATTGACCAAGTGACAATTTTTTTATGGGAACAAAGCCATCGATAACATACAAATGTATTTTGTTCTAAATATAAAGTTGCAATGCATTAGGGGAATTTTGAGGTCTAAAATGGGCCTCCTAAGGAAAATGTACAATCAAAATTCACTTTATGAGAACCAATCACATTTTAGGGGATGACATCATCCCTAATGGTTGAGGTGGCATTTCTTGAGTTAAAGGTACTTACTTGTCACATTCTCAATGGTAGATAAAAGATCATGGTTAACCATGGTAGTGCTCTAAGTACTTTTAAAGTCAAAGTACAGTACTCATAACAAATGTCATTTCACACTTTTTGAATAAAAATATATTATTTTCATTTCATATTTCTTGAAAGAAACAATGCATATCCCTATACATTTATTATATTATATTATATTATTTTTATATAGTATATTAATTACATGTTATTATACAATTTAAATAATATATATTTTAATTAATAGCATATAATATAATTAAGAATTTATAAATTTATATTTATATTTTATTTTAAGTTATTTAAGTACAAAGGACAAATGCATTAGTTGTTCAATGATAATGACTTTTTCTTGAAAAGCTCATCCTTATTATAGTCACATCAATACAATTTTTTTATTAATTTTATTTTGGTACAACTTTTAAATTGAATTTAACTATGGTTACATGGATTGTGGTGCAAAAAGTGAATTGCAAATTCATAAATATTATTTATTGGTTTAGCTATTATTTTATTATCTCCTTAGGAGGCCCATTTTAGACCTCAAAATTCCCCTAATGTGTACCTTTTTTGTGTTTTTCACATTATTGAGATCAAAATATTGCTCCATCTGTAGTATCCACGTTACAGGATCTTTGCCATCAAACTTTCTCATATCGATCTTTCGAATATGGTGTGTCTTCCATCCAAAATTTGATTTTATGAAATCACGATTAACATTTATTTTTTTCTCATCATGAGTTTCCTCTACTATCTTTTCGCCATTAGGAATCATTTCTTGTATCAACTTTGACAAACCTTCCTTCAAACCTTCCATTTTTTCTTCCATGTCTTCCATGAAATTCTTCAAACCATCCATCTTAGCTTCCACACCTTTCTTCAAACCATCCATATTAGCTTCCACGCCCTTCTTCAAAACTTCCATTTCACTTTTTGCTGCTCTTTGCGAGACCAAAATTTGGTGCACTTTCTCTTGTAATTTTGATATATCATGTTGCACTTCTTCGTCTTCATGAGTCATTGTAGAGTATTCTGAGGGGGCATTTTAGAACCTAATACTGATATCTGTCCTTCAATATTCCCTTGGAATCACTTCAAACTAATTTTTCAAAAAAGACTTATGCAATTTGAAAAAAAAATACACACATTTTTCTTGCTTTTGAGAAGCTCGATATTGAAATTGAATTATCTTTGTGATTTCGGATCTTCAATATCTGAAATTATGTCCTGTAGTAGCCCTTTGAAGCTTATTTCTAATGCCACTAGTCTAATATGATTTGGATGCTTCAAGGAAAAATTATTCTCAAACTCCCACAATGACCTAATTATGGACTTGTTCAGTATAGCGCACTTGTACAGCATGCTACCTGTCATTTTTTCCTCCTTTGGCTCTAAAATTGATAAATAAGAAACTAAAGTCCGTGTAATTTCATCCACTTTTTACATAATTCCAATCCAAAACTTAGAGAGAGAGTTATGATGATTTTCCCAAGGTCTCCTATTTTAGATGAAATTCGGGAGCCTGAAAAAAACCCTAACTTCCACAGATCATATCTCCAAAAATATTGCAGACCAAGCTCTGCAATTTTTATACGAAGTTCCTCAGGATTTAGGCTTCGCGTGATAACAATTTTAGCTTCTGAACCTTCGCAAAAAAAAAATTATAGTGAAAATTCCACGATGGCCCATTTGAAGCAGCGAAACCCTAGAATCCAAAGCTCTGATACCAAATGTTATGAAGCTAGCTCCAAAAATAGAAGAAAAGAGAGTTCAACACCTTAGAAATAAGCCACTTAGAGGGGGAAACCTTCTTTACATTACATAGATCAACAATTCTTGGATGATACAAATGACAAAACCTCCTTCTATATATATGAGTCCATGGGGTCACAATATAATCCTAGCCGACCTAACAATAATAGTGTAAGGGCACAATAATAACAATATGGGGGTTACAGGGATACAACAATAACAATAAGGGGGCTATACTACTAAAAATAAGGGACTACAGTAGTAATAAAGGGACCTAACACTTACCCTATAAATTCCTACATGGTATCAGATCTATTTTGAGGGTCGCATCCGCTGTTGATCCAAATCTGAAGTCGGTTTGACTACATGCCACTGTCATTTTGCAAATATATTGTTTATGACCACTTTCGGGCCGGGAGAACTACTCTTTTGTGTTCAGAGCCTCTGTTACAGTGAGGAACCCCTTTCGTTCCATTCGAAAAGGTTTCTGGTTTCCCAAGTTATGTCATTTTAAATCTAGAGGTATAAAGCATTTTTTTTACAATTATATTTATTAATCTCTCTGTTTATTTCGGTTTATAGTTTTCTTTTTATTGTTGGATCTATACCCTCTTCTCTTTGTATGCACTTCTCTTTGCGCTATGTGCAATCTCAGTAAATCAGAAACTGGAAGACGGGATTTTTCTGCTATGTATGCTCTTTCCCCTCGACTTTGTGCGATCTCGGGAAATCAGAAATAACGAGGAAAATAGATAGTTTCCGATGGAATAACCGGAAATCTAACATTCTATTGTAAGGCTTGTATTTTTTTTTTAACACGTATTGTGTTTTTTTTTGTAGGAAAATGCATGCACACCGAAGAGCAAAAAAAAAAACCCTTCCTCCTTTCAAACAATTACATAATCCTTTTACTAGCTCACTTGGTGTAAAGTTACTTTATGAGAATAGAGGTCTTGGGTTCAAGTCTCTTTCTCAAGCTTCTTTTTCTAAAAATAATTTTGTTAAGTTACTTTTTCTTAAAAATACTTTTGGCAAGTTGCCGGTTTTAAAAAGGGGGTTTAATTTTAAAAATCATATGTAAAAGTAACATTGTAAAAGTGACTCTCACTTATATATAAAAGTGGGTCACATAAAGTAGTTTTTTTTAAAGTGAACTTATTGTATTAAATTTGGAAAAGAAGGGGGGGGGGGGGGGGGTGTAAGTACAACTTCATCATCAACTTTCAACCTATCACGTAACTATTCGACATCTACTACAAATTTTTTTTAAATTCATAACTTCTTCATCCAAAAGTCGTTTTCAGAGTTGTTTTTTTTTCTTAACCGACCTAATTTTTCGATATCTTTCCATTGGAGTAGTTGGTTTTAGAATTTTCAGCTTCATTTTTTTTTTTAAATGGAAAGTGCATGCCCGATTATTCTTAACATCGCTAATTATTTCCAATCGATATCCTACATGGTAGACTTACTTAGAAGTAAAGGGCTTTATAGAATAGCCATAGGACAATAATATAAACCTATTGTTGGGTTTTTTAATGGGTAAACAAACACAAGTATTTATTATCAATCTGAGCTAGTAGGACTTAGAAACATCCCCAAGATATATGAGTTTCAGCTATGATCAAGTTAGAAAATGATTTATTAATAATTAAAGAAATGCATATTACAAATATAAATCTAAACTAAATAATTTCTAAATTCAATTATGTAATCAGCAGCAGAAGAATCTCGTAACTTAAGAGACTTGTTTGTCCTTCTCTTACAAAATTCCTTCATGAATTAGAAACTAAAACCATTAATTGAGAAATAGATCAAGATGTATGAAACAATAATTGAAGAGGCTCTTAACTAAAGAGATCATGGTTTTCCTTCATCATAGATTCGTTCATCAATAATACCATTGTTAGAAAACAGGAATTCAGAAAAGCATTAAAAAGCAGGAAAAGATGAATTCTAGCTCTAGATCTTAATCAGATAGAAAGCATGTTTAACTTAAAAATTGGATTGTCCTTTAATATGCAGAATAAGAATGAGAATTAGATTCATCGGCACTCATAAAACATCAGCATATATCTAATTAACAAATTAAGCATAAAACAAACTAGATCAGAAACTACAACTAAAAATAACTAGGAAGTGCACTTAGCTGGGTGTGGGGGCCCTCCACCCTTGACTCGCACACTGAAAGTCATTTCAGCTACTAAAAATTCAGTTAATCATTCACCATATAACAGTAGCAAATGAAATAGAATAGTTCTTTCAATTAACTCTCCAAAGTCTCAGAAATATCAAAGTTAAGTTACACAATTTCTACATACGAATGCCTTCAAACTTTTAGGCTTAAATAGATAAAATGTGAAACAAACTCATATAAAATGTCTCCTATAGCCATGGTTGTCCTTATCTTATCCAATCAGGTCGATCTCATCCATCAAATCCATCAAAATCTAGAAAATCCCATAAAATAAGAAATTTGACCTAGTTCCTAGGGATCTTCCATAAAAACAGGTCATGTTTGACTACCTTTGACTGGGCCTGTTAAAGCTCGATTTGATTGATCCAATAGGTGTATATTTAATCTTACTTCGCAATATTTCTATAAATATATCCATCTCAAGCCCAAGTGTCCTGCAAATATGCAAACCATGAGGCCATTACGGAAATTTCTAATCTGGTCCAAAAATGCACTTAAAATTCATTTTTTATAAAAACTTCTAAGAATTGAAAAAATTAATTTAAATACCTGTATAAGTATTTATTGGGAAAAATAGGGTGAACATGATGGTTTATAGATGGATATTATGGAAAATAAAGTGTATTTTCATAAACAAAAAGAGATAAAAAACGAGGACCAACATCTCCCCAAAGTTGATGTTCAAGCATGTCCTCATGCTTGCTTCTTCCTTTTAGACCTCCTGAGTTATGATGTTTATCATGTAACTTACCCTGAAGCTTCCTGTTGTTTTGCATGAAAAAGATATTTTATACCTTTGTATTGTTCCTCTTTGTATATTGAGGCTTTGACCTTCTGCTTCTCATATTTGATCTTCCAAGAATTTTTCTCCTTAAGCCATCTGAATGCTTGCATGGTAAGAAGATTATTATTTGCTTTCACTTTTCCCATTTATTCATTCAACCTCTCATTCTCTTTGATAAATTTTTCATTATTTGTCTTATATGTTTCATTTTCTCTTTTCAGGTGCCTCTCCAATATCCTGCTTAGCTCCCGATTATCAGTCAATTATTTGATTCTACTAAGGTTTTGGTCTTTTTCTTCCTCCTTGGTGTCTTTGGAAACTGAAGTAGCCTCAATCTCATCATTGTCAAAATATGATTCTCTCTCTATTGGATTTTCATAAACATCCAACTGCAATCTTTCAAGAATTTCATTAGCTTGTTTGGTCAAGGGAGATGTCTCAATGATTTGCACTTCTCATTCTCTTTCCTTGCTGCTTATATCTATTGAATTCTTCCTTCTTTGCCTCCTAGGAATGGTAAATAATGATGTCTCTCTTTCTATCATGTTTGTTTTCTATTTCTTCTTAGATCTTGTTCTTGGATAGAGGGGTGAATTCACTATACTCCTTGTTTTCTGCACTGGTTTGAGTTTGTCTTCTATGGCTTACTCTACAAACTGATTCTGAATTAGGAAATCTCTCCAAATCATACCCTCAGTTCTCAACTGATAATAAACAATGATTTTTATGATCCCTTGATGATTAATTTGGGCCTCCTTAGGTTTGGTTTCAGAGTTCACATTTTCAATCATCCTCATCAATTTTCTATAGAAAAAGTATGGCAAGTTGATTCTTATGTCTCCCTTGATGTGTTGTAGCAACCTAATGTGGTATAGGTGCACTATGTTGTGTCTACTATCACAAGTGAAGAATTTTTGGATGATCAGTACTAACTTAACCCAAGGCTCATTGAAACATTCTCTGGGAATCCCCTTTGTTCTGTCAAAGGATCCCTTTCTTTTTTTGTCTAGGAAGAAGGTCCATCCCTTGTCCTTAAAATGCAACCCTTTGTGATAATTTTCTCCTGATAATGGAAACTCTAGGGCTTGAGAGATTGATTCTGGAGTTAAGGGAATGATTAAACTACCCACCATAGTTTGATCTTGTTTGTAGTTATTTATGAATTCCCTTGTAATGTCTTCATTATGCCCTTTGAAGTTCTGAAGGAAACCTATCAGACTTGATTGGTATTTTTTTTCTACTGTGTATTTACCCCAATGTTCGATTTGAAAGTCTTTAGGCTCTATCCTTGATGCCTTGTTTTCTGAAAAACATGTAATATACCCCTCTACTCTCATCAGCTTCATTTTTGAAAAATAAAAATTCATGTACTAGATCTCTATTGATATATATACATCATATCAGTGAATCTTACCTTTGTTTGATGCCTTTGACAAGTAAGTGAAACCAATCCTCTGTTTTCTTGAAATAAGTGAACTTACAGCTTCTACAAACACAAAGATTTAATGTAGAAAATATTATAAAAAACATAAAAATTACATTTTTATTAATCTACTCTTCTTGTTTGATCCTCTGTCTCATCAATAAATAAAAATCCTTTTCCTCTAATTGTAGATTTCTCTGTCTTTGGTTGACTGTGTTAAAAAAAAAAAGTATACAACAGTGTCTTTTAATCCTTCAATCTCACATAAAATCCCTTCTCTTCTAAGGAAAAAGCATTATATATTCAATCTAAGCTCACTGTGTGCAAGAAAATTTGGAAAATGGCTCACTGTTTCATCAAAAATCTTATAAAAAATGAGTTCACTGTGTCTTCAAAATTCACAAAACTTTGCTCTGTGTTATGCAAAAACATTTTGACTATGTTTTTACTGCATTCAAACCAAACATCCACCATAAATATTGATTCGAATTTTCTCATTGTGTATGTAAATGGAATGAAATTGTTACACAAACCATGCAACAAATGAATCCATTATGTGTTTCAAATCAAACACTCCATTCTCTGTTTGTATTCAAATCAAAATTGAAGACTGTATTTGCAACCATACATGAAGAAATTTCCAAGTTTACCTGCTCTAGCATTGATCTTCGTGATTTCTCTTAGTTTGACTTGAGTTCCTGTGTTTCAAGTAGTGCCATCTTAATCAAAAATCTCCCTTAATATCTCAAATATTCACTCATTAAATCAACAAAGGTTTCGTGCTGACTGGTGGCAGAGTGTTTGTGAGTGGTAGAAGTGACATATCGTATGGTAATGACAAGTTAAAGACTGTGGCAGAAGGACTACATTTATAACTCATAGTTTACTCAATAATCTTGAGATTTATTCATATGAATAATCGTTGTTTTAAACAAGAAAAATTTGGGTTTTCTCTTACCTCGTTCTTCACAGGATCTTTGCACCTTGACAGCGTGCTTGATTGACATAACTGTCGTATTTCTTGGCTCAAAATCTCAGTCAACTCTCCTTATCTCTCTATCCTTATTAATGTTATATCTTCTTCTCACTTTGTTGTGTTTTAATTTCCTCTGTTCCTTCACAACTTTCCCTCGTCTTCCTCTGTCAATTTTTTCTTCACAGGGTTTCGTGGATGCGTGCTTTGATTACACGGCATTACTTTTTCTCACTGAGCCTGCAAAGGGCTATGATGGTGAAGAACGCAAATTTTTTTAGTGGTCTGATGTCTTAGAATGGCGGAGGTTCTCCCTTACTAGTTTATGTTAGTACCCAAATCCACCTTAGGCTGAAATAAGGCAGAAGAAGGACAACACCAAACCACGCTCAGCCTCGTAGCTAGCCCTATGAGGACAGGAGAGGGCTCTCTCCGGGTCAATCTCAATGAAAATATTCAAAGGGGCTTGAGATGACGATAACAACAACTGATCTTAGGCTAGATAAACAAATAGGAGGTTTGATTTTGATTTTTTAGGGGTTTTTGTTGGAAAAAGGGAAAAACAATTTTAGGCTTGGGGATGAGGCCAAATCTTGCAGAGTTCAAGTTGGGGCGAGGTAGGCAGCGGATTTGATGTCTTAGATTGAGTGAACGGATGGAAAATACTGCTGAGGAGCTGAAGAGGGAAAGAGCGTCCAAGGATCCTCTTCAAACTGACGAAGAACATAAAAAACTAAACAAAAGCTTAAGGCAGAGCACCAGCAAATCAATGAATTCTACCTCAAATACTCATTTGTTTAATTCAGAAGCATAGAGAAGGGAAATGGCATACATATAACATTAATGAAACTTAAAATAACATGAGAAGAACATCATCAAAACTCAGAAGCCACAAGGATCCCAACAAGTGCTACAAAACTCTGGTCTTTCCTTTGCCAAAAACTGAAAATGTATGTACAATGAGGTGCCAAACTTTTCCCAAGTATCCAACCCTGAAAATGTCTCAGAAAATACAATATATAGACCATCCTAACCCCTTCCCATGCCTCTAGGGGTTTAGTTCATCCTTCTAGGAGCATTTTGAACCAATTCTAAACAAGGAGCTGAAATCTAGGCAGCCAAACAACTTGCCTCTAAAAGGAAGGAAACTGATTCATTCATTTAGTTTTCACTTTTTAGTGAATGAATCATCTAGAACAAGTAAATACATGCCAAAATTACATCATGGTTACCAAATTACATCAAGATATATCAATCCTCTCATGAAAGAGTAAAACTAGTCAAAACTGGCCGAATTTCTGAGCTGGAAGGTGAAAAATAGGCTAAATTCCTCTATGCACTGCACTCAAAAGCTCTATGCGCCGCGCTACTTTGGACCTGTTTTTGAAGCACTTCCCAAATTCCAAATCAAGCTCATGATAGCTCGTTGGAAAGCCCTGGATGTCTTCTATCCAACCCAAGTGGAATGTTTTAATTTGGAGCTCATTTTCCCCTCCAAAACTTCATTCTCCCAAGACTACTTCCTGCTGGTGCAAAAGGTGGCAGAAAGGTGATTTTCATGGTGTTTTTGGCCCTTAAGACCACCCAGAATTTGATGAAATGCTTCGGCCATTCCTGAGCATGCATAACGTACCATGAGAAATCCAAAAATATCAATTTTTCCTCCAGAAAGTGTCCCAATCATAAGCGCGCATCGGGTGGCGCGACGTGTCGGGCGGAAAAACCTGTTTTGCAACCAAAATTTTCAAAAATGACAAACGTTTCTCCAAATTTGCTGAAATTTGGAGTTAAGGTCTCCCATCATGTCTCATGCTCAGCCAAGGAAGCTTTGGCCAAGATCCGGAGTGGATCCGGCCTCTTTCTACGTTTCAGTGCTTTTCTCAACCTTGCCTTTAGGATCTTCATTTTTGCTCTGCAAACGTGTGTATGGGCCCAATAGTGAGTTTTCATGTGTCTGAGCATGTATTTTTCCCTATTGGCCTTCGCCAAAAGCTTCTCCAGATGAATGTTGACATGCGTAAGGCAAGTCTCTCGCTCAAATGGTGTCATGTCACCTGGTCTCTTCCGGGCCAATTCCCGGTCTTCACGGATTTGCCGCAACTCTATGAGTGTGTGCTGATCCTCCAGCTGTTTATTATGCTGCTCCAAATAATGTATAATCCACTGAGCTCTCTGCAACTTCACGGTCAAATTGTTAATCTCATCCCTTTGTTCCTGGATGATCTCTTTCAGTTTCGAGCTAGGAGAGCTCGCATCAACATCGATCAAAACAAAATCAGTATCTTGGCCTCCCGAGGGGCCCTCATTGTGCATAGGCCTCTTGCCTCTGTCCTGAACCTGTACCTGTGCTGATGTCAAACGCGAGACCCCTTCCACGCCATGTGGAGATAGTACTCGCGCTATTGATGAAGATAACGAGACCCCTTCCACCCCTGGTGGAGATAATACTCGTCGTGCCGCTGCAAATAAGGCCCTGTGGCCTCTCTGATATGTCACACATGCTGGAGCACTGATAGGCTCAGTCTCAGGAATCTCAAACTGATGCAAAGGTTCTGCCTCATCATGAACAATCTCGGGAGGAGGCTGGGGCGCTGCAAAGAAATCACGATAAATGAACTCATCCCACGAGATGCCCTGTAATCCAAGCTGATGCACCACAATGATTTTGATGAGCGCATAATGATAGATATTGTTATGCTGCTGCGCTGGGGTCTTATTCTGCACAAGGAATGTCATCCGCTCTATGTTTCGACACATGAAATAGGGGATACTCATTAGTCTCACTCTCGTAAAATGCATCAAAAGTCTGATGTGATATGCATAAAGACGTGAGAAACGACCTTCACAGCTAAAATAACAAATGATGAGCTTCATCAGTGGTGCATACTCTTCCTTCAGAAACCGGAATGGAAATACCCTGCTCAGCTGCCTCAAATATCCAGGTCTAACGTAAGGCTCATAATATGCTCTATCCAGCTGCTGTCTCTTATTCCACTCCTCACCAATGTTCGGTATCCCAATCGCCTCAGAAATAGTCTTTGGTGTCAAAGTGAAGTTCACTTCGGCAAGATTTACATGACCATTATGCAAATGTAGGACAAATAGGCGAGCTAACTCATGATGATGCTGCGTTCGAGAAATCATCTCACAATACTGGAAACATGACTGACGCTGAAAACAATCCATTGCAAGTGGGCAGGCCTGCAATTGGGTCAAAGAAGTAGGCTCCTCCCTAACATGCCTGCCACTTTTATGAGATCTCCTTGGCACATTTAGTTCTGCTGTAGAATCACTATCCTGCTCATATGGTGAATCTGTCTCTGACATGATGCTGAAGACAAGGTGTTGACAAATATATTGCTAATAAATATATGTTTGTTTTTTTTAATGTCAAGTATGCCACATATGAAATGAGAGGCTTCAAGGAAGTGTCAAAGTAAATACAATGACTGTCAAGTGACTTTAGAACGGACAGACAATTACTCACTGCTTTGGAAAACTTTGAGATTAGGCACCTTTACAAATGATATGGGAATGGGTGATAGTGATGGGACTTGTAGTTTTTAGGGATAAGAGTGCAATGACAATATATAAGTGAAATCAAGGACATAAGCTAGCCCTTGAATCTTGTGGAAACTTAGATTTTTATCAATGAAGGGAAGTGGTAACAAGTGATAGGGTTTGGGAATTCATTGACATAGGAACAAAGGGCAAAAGGGATATGGGGATAGTGGAAATAGGGAGGGACTGTGGTATAACAACAATGATAATAGCAGTGAGAAAAATGATATGATAATAACAGTGACAAGAGCACAAATAACAATGGAATGAGATCGTTTTGACAAGTTCCAGCTTTGACACCCAATTTCAAATTACAATCACCTCTCTTTAAACCCTATGGAGCAAATTGTGAAGTGGATATAGGGTTAATTCTTTCACCATTTAACACTTGATCTTCAGTTCCAAACACACCAAGCATGACTTCAAATCAATGAGCAAAGAGTTTCCACTTACTTGGAACAAGAAAAATTGTTTGATTTCGAAAAATTGCATAGGGTTGATGAATTTCGGGCTTGATGGCTCAATGCGCCGCGCACAGACCCAATGCGCCGCGGCCTTTGGGTGCGCCGCGCCTGTGGTAAAACACTCTGTCACTTTTGGCTCTATGCGCCGCGCGCATTCTATGCGCCGCGCCCTATGCCAACGTGTCGCGCCACTATTATCACACACAATCGGCCTTCACTCAAACACTGTTTGCTCTCCAATTTTGAAATTCGACTTCTCCATGAGATTCTATGAATGTTTCTTGATGAAAATGGGTTAAATAGCTTTGAGAAATATCTTGCAAGAGATGGTTTTTATTTTTACTTCTCAAAACCCATTTTGTAATGTTCTTTTTATTTTGGCACTTTGTCATTTAATGAAACTTTGTCTTTTGTCTTTTCACTGATTTTCTGAATTTGGACCGGTGAAATTGGTTGATTTCTAACAGGGATTTTAGCGTTGAAATTTGGCAAAGGAAAACCAGAGTCTGCTTTGAAGTCTTCATGGCGGGAAAAAAAACATGATTATTACAAAAAACAAATTCGACAATTTCTTCTTCAAAACAGAGTTTTGAACAAGAAATGTCCTCAAACATTTTTGATAATAAATTTTGAACTGAGAACTTATTGGAAAATCATCCTCATGGCCTGCGAGCATTATAGGACATTTCAGAAGACCGAACCCTAGACTCAGAAACTAAAATGACTCTTTTTGACCAAAATAGCATTTATGACTGCAAATGACTTAAGATGAACTTTGATGATTTTGGAGAAATTTTGACTAACCCAGCAGGTACAAGCATGAGGGAAACAAGAAGACCAGACCCTTCCGTCAGTCAATGGCATGCCCCTAACGGAATGCAGATGAATGAGCGGAATGAGACACCTAAACAATGAAATGCAATAAGAGGAATGATCTCTGACGGAGGGCTGTAAAGACCGACTCTAACAGTTTACACAGCATTTGTAATACTGCATTTTTTAATTTGTTTGACCGTTTGTCAACCGCTTGACCGATGCCTCTATGGCTTACCTTTTCTGAACGACTTGGTGCGATGGCTCCATGATGTACTCTCCCACTACTCACATCCTCGACTTTCATTCATTACATAGTCCTCCTTACATTTTCTTCTCATGGCATATGCTAATCACCATGTATGCATTCCTCTCTCCATCAAAACGCATTATGCCTCATCAAATATGCACCATCGTGTTTCCATTCCACCATTGTACATGCATTACTCCTCTCCATATTCCCGTCCATCCCATTACATATGCATCATTATCATACATCGTATTTCCCTTCCATAGCATCATTTTAATACTTGGGTTAGTTTATTGCAATTGCATTTCTTTGTTTGTATTATGATTGCATCCTTGTTTTGTTTTGAGATTTATATATTGCACTATCATATGATTTAAACTTAGGTTTTGACCTTTATTTAATTTTTAAAAATAACCAATGAAATGGTCATATTTTAAAATTAAATATTTACTATGAAACTAACCTTTTGTTTTCTTCTTGTTGGTCCAACAAAGGTTCGAAAGTTGAGCCTTTTGTTTATGATGTTCATGTTTAAGAAAAGTAGGGTTAATGTGGTATGGATAAGGAATATGGTTTATGGAATGTTTATTAAATGGTTAGGATAGTGGATAGGAATAGGAATGTAATGAGTGGGATATGAAGGTAGTGAAATGTACATGATGAAATGTAGGTATAATATGCATAACCAGTACTAAATTAGCTTTAACAATTCTAGAATATTTTTAAAAATTTGAAATTTTAAGAGCAATACTTCACTTGTTGTACTTTTATTCCCTTAAATCGTTTGATGTCCATGATGGTCGACATTGTCATTTTTTTAACGATGGCTCTTCTAGAATATGTACAAATGTAGAGACTTATTTCTGCTTTTCATTTTATTATTGATTTGGAATGATGTTGTTTAGGTCCCTTCTACAGGTTTAATTTTGAAATTTCAGGTCCCTTATTTCATGTTCTTTGATATTGATGTAGTCTGGGTCCCTTCTAACATTTTGTTATTGCAAGTCCCTTTTGGCATGACTTTAAACAATGCTTTAAATTTCTTCTATCATATGATACAGGTCCCTTCTGGATAATATTCTTAATTATATCTCAGGTCCCTTCTATATATGTTCAATGATGTATCAGGTCCCTTTGTACTCAAATTCCTTCTTCAATTCAGTTGCTCAAACTATTTAAATAGTTGTATTACACGCTTCCCCCTTGTTGATGTTAAGACTTATCCTCAAGTCTTACATGTCTCAGAGGGTAAATCTGCAAAAATCATACTAAAGTAAAATCAAATAAAAAACATAATTCATATTGGCCAAACAAGTTGGTTTTCCGATATGAATTCGAGTTTGTAGTGTGCCAGTTTCCTGGATTTTCACAACCAAAATATTATATATATATATATATATCTTCTTATTCTTCTTCTGGAATTATGGAAGGCATATTGCGATGTTGTCCCATTAGTTCCAGATTAGTATCTGTAGAAATTGTTCTCATAAATCCTCTTTATTTATAGGCTTATTGTAAACTTTAAGCCTAATATGTCCATTAACGACAAATTAAATAGATGCTTCGTCAATTGTTTTTATCTTTACAACTCCATTGTCAAATATTTTGTCAATCTCATATGGCCCAAGCCAATGATTCATAAACTTTGCCTTGAAATATTTAAACTTGGAGTCGAACAATAGTGCTCAATCTCCCTTTTGAAACACTTTATTTTTGATGAATTAATCATGCCATTTAATTATTTGTTCTTTCACAAGAGATGTGTGCTCTACTGTTTGTTTTCATATCTCATCTAGTTGATTTAATTCCATGACTCTTTGTTGTTGTGCCTCAGATAATTTCATCCCCAACTCTGTTGCTAACTTGAGTGTATGTATTTGAAGTTCTATGGGTAATAGGACTTCTTTTCCATACACCAACTGATATGGACTGAACCCTTTTTTGTTTTTCCATGTTATCCTATACCCCCATAGTGCATCTCTTAATTTCTCTGACCAGTCCTTTCTGTTCATTTGTACAGTCATTGTCATGATGTTCTCTAGGACTTTGTTTGTTGATTCCACTTGTCGGTTTGCTTGAGGATGGTACAGAGTTGATTTTCTGTGTTTGATCTTATACTTCTCCATAAGATCTCAAACAAGCTTTGATGTGAATTGTGTGCCTTGGTCAGTTACAATCTGTCGCGGAACTCCATACCTTACAAATATCTCTTCGAATAGAAAATAAACAACAATATCTTCTATTGCCCATGCTACTGCTTTTGCCTCCACCCACTTAGTTACATAATATGTACATACCATGATGTACTTATTTCCATTTGATGGAGGGTTGATTGGTCCCACAAAGTCTAGGGCCCATTTCTCAAATGGTTCAATCAGTACTTAGGGCTTTAATGGAATTTCATCTGATGCCACTGGTCTTCCAATTCTTTGGGAGTTGTCACATCTCTTCACATAGGCTTTGGAGTCTTTGAAGATGGTCGGCCAGTAGTAGCCAAGTTTCAACACATTGTATGATGTCCGCTTGTCTAAAAAATGACCACCACATGGCTCATCATGACATGTTATCAAAATATCAATAACCTCGTCTTCTCTAACACATTTTCTAATTAATAGATCAACACCAGTATAAAAGAGATCACCATTGACCCAACTATATCTAGCCCTTTCTCTAATTATCCTTCTTTTCTGTTTATTTGTGTAATGATATGGTAGGATGTCAGATGATAAATAGTTAGCTATATCTGCAAACCATGGATTTTTGACATTTATAGCAAATAGATGTTCATCTGGAAAATTATTTGATATTGGATTTGGATCACCAGGTGAATTAAGTCTTGATAGAAAGTATGCAACTTGATTATCCTTACCTGCTCGGTCTTATACAGTAATGTTAAATTCTTGCATCAATAACAGCCATCTAGTTATTCTGCCATTTGTAATTGATTTTTTCATTAAATATTTTATGGCTGAATGATCCGTGTGGATGAAAACTTGATAATATGTTATGTAATGTCGAAATTTATTAACTGCATGTACTATAGCTAACATTTATTTCTCTGTAACAGTATAGTTCAATTATGTCGGTGTTAAGTTTTTTCTTATGAAATATATGTCATAATTAAAATGATTTTCTTTTTGTCCAAGTGATGCTCCTATAACAGTATCAGATGCATCAGTTTAAATATGAAATGGCAAAGGCCAATTAGGTCCTCGAAGAAGGGGTGCAATTGAAATTTTTTGTTTTAATTTTTCGAATGCATTTTGATAGTTATATGTCCATTAGAATTCCACATCTTTCACAAGTAACTTGAATAATGGCAAAGCTATTTTACTAAAATTTTCAATAAATCTCCTATAGTAGCCTGCATAACCCAAGAAACTTCTTAATTAGTTTTGTGTTGTGGGTGGTATTAAATTCACAATGAAAAGAATTTTTGTTGGGTCCACCTTAATTCCTGAAGAAGAGATATGGTGTCCCAACATTATTCCCTCAGTTAACATCATAAAATATTTTTCATTACTCAGTGATAGATTTGTCTCTATGCATATTTTTAAAACTTTTTCAAGATTTTGTAAACAATCATCAAATGTGCTGCCATACATAGTGAAACCATCCATGTAAACCTCTACACACTCATGGATTAAATCAGCAAAGATTGCAAGGACTGCTCTCTAAAAAGTAGCAGGTACATTACATAAACCAAAGGGTAAAACATTTTATGCATATGTTCCCCATGGGCATGTAAATGTTTTCTTATCTTGGTCTTCCAATGCTATCTTTATCTTATTGTACCCACTAAATCCATCAAGAAATGAAAATAATATCTTTCCTGCTAATTAATATAGAACTTGATCAATAAATGGTAAAGGAAAATGATCTTTTAATGTAGCTTTATTGAACTCTCTGTAATCTACACAAATTCTCCACTTTCCATTTTTCTTAGGTACCACAACTAAGGGTGAAACCCATTGACTATCAGAAATAGGATAGATAAATCCGACTTGTAATAGTTTCTGCAATTCTTCTTTCACTATTTCCTTCATCATAGGATTCATCCTTCTTTGTGGTTTCCTTACAGGTTTAATTTGATCATCGGTGTAAATGTGATGGATACGTGTTTTTGGATGAATCCCCTGAATGTCTGTGTAATCCTAGGCAACAGCTTTTGATTTTTTTTGTAACAGTGTTGTTAGCTCTTGCTCTTGTGATGATTGTAAGTTATTACCAATATTCAAATTTTTCCCAGGACTGATCTCAATGGTTTTTCTCTTTGAATTAGTAATTGAGTTAACAGAAAAAATACTTTCAAATGTATTTTGCAGTGATTGTATTGTACATTTTTCCTGAAAACACTGATTTAAAAGGTGACTTGCAGCTTCTTATTGAGTTATTCTAAGTTGCTTCGAAATTTTTGGTTCTGAGATGAAAATATCTAATAAGGACTCATTTTCTTCCTCCTCTCTAAAATTATAAACTTGATTAATTCTAAGAATATATTGAAGTTCTTGTTGTTTTTCTCCATCAAGACGTGATAATAAAGAAGGAGATTGAGTGGGAGGATACAATGTAACATGTTTTTTTTCATCTCCATGTGAAATAATCATACTTCCTGACCTACATCCAATGTAAGCATCTGCAGTGGCTAACCATTGTCTGCCTAAAATTAAGGGATGCCCTCCTAAATTTGTTTTTGGCTGAAAAATCAGGAAGTCTACAGGATACTCCATGAATCTAGTGAGACAAAAATATCTTCCAATATACCTTCTGGTACAACTTTAGATCTATCTACAAGTTCTAAGACTGTAGTAGTATGTCTAATGTTGTTCAGATTCAAATGTTTCATAGTCTCTGTAGTCATAACATTTATAGTTTCTCCCAAGTCTATTAAAGTGTTTGGCACTAAAAATTTGTTGATCGAAATGGTAACCATAGGAATCCCTAGATCAACATATTTTTCAATGGTTGTATTTGTAGACATGATACTAGCTAAACTTCCAATTACCTAGATTGTAGGTGGATCTCTTTTTCTTCTGCCAGATTTCTTAATACATAATTGCTTTATTGATTTTGCATATATCAAAATATATTTAATTGCCCGCAACAAAGTAATTTTGACATATGTGTTCTTCAATTCATCCAGAATATCAAATTCAGGCAGAGATATTGGGATTTTCTGTTGTACTAACCTCTCTGGATATGGTGGAGTCTGAGTCATAATAGATTTACCTTTCTGAATTTGTTGTTCTGGTTGAGATTGTTGACTTTGTTCTCCTTGTTCAGTTTGTTCTTCTATTATCAGAGGAGAATATTTTTGTAACAACTTCCCAGACCTTAAGTGGACATCTTGTATGGGAAGAATAGAAAAGGTAGGATAATATGTTGCCTCTTCCACATGGTATGATGGTCTATCCAAATTTTTACTTGGATTAGCTACTAGCTGAGCTGGAAATTGTGTTGGTCTAGGAGGTGGTTGGTTAGTAGGCAACTGAAGTTGCTGAGATTGAGTTAAAATTGGTTGATTTTGGGGTGGAAATAGCATTGGTTGATGTTGTTGTAATCGTTGGTATTGAGGAAATGGTTGTGGAGGGTATGGTTGTTGATATTGATACTATTGAGGATACATATTCTCAAGTGGTTGGTTTCCATAACCATATCCCCTCCAACGTTGTGCAGGTTGGTTTTGATATTGTTGTGGAGGCCAAGCCTACCATGGCATTGGAGTGTTCCATAAATTTTGAGGATATTGAAAATTATGGGGGTTTTGTTGAGGGAATTGTTGAGGCATCCTTGGTTGCCAAGGTCTCCTTGGTGCCATATAGTAGAGATAATCTACCCCTTGCACTTCTTCCACTTGCAACTCTTTTAATTTGGGACAGTTTTATGTTGCATGATTTTATGTGCAAAGTCCACACACTTGTATACCTTGCAAAGGACATTCCCTAAGTGGATGTTTTTTCCTACACTTTGGACAGAAGATTGCTAAGATTTCATCTTGTTCTTCCTTCTTCTTCTTGGCTTTTAATATATCTACTTGTGTTCCCAAAGTGCTTAAGAGATCTGTTTTGAAATTTTCTAGTAAACTTCTTATCTATGCTCTTGTTACTGCACTTACTGTAGATTTGGAAGCTCTTGATGTAATATCTCTCTTCCCACTCTTTGCTCTTCCCCTAGAGTATTTCTGACAGAGTTCAGCAATTTATTCAAATGTTAAATTGGATATATCACATTTTCCCATCACATTAAGGATGTCTAAATATTAATCTCTGATACCCTTAAGAAATATTGTACGAATGGTGTCAAGATTTAGAGAATGTTGTTTGGATTTATGCAAGTTGTAAAGAAATTTTTCCAAATACTCCTCCAAATTTTCATCTTCTTGTTGTGTCATTCTAAAAATGTCTTCTTTGGATTCTATAGCCCTACAGTAAGCTTGATACTTTTTAAGAAAAAATTTCTTCATATCATCCCAGGAAGCTATTGTATGTTCTCCTAATCCCATAAACCACTTTAATGTTGTTGCTTTCAGAATAGCATGAAAGAGTCGAAGCTTGTGTGTATCATCCGTATATCCATAAGTTCTACACAAGATATCAAACTCGAACATTAATGCATCAAGATCTTCTGTTGACATTCCACAGAAATTAGGCAATACAGAAGGTGGAATGATTTTCATTTTTACTTCTTCTCCTAATATTTATATTGCATCTAATATTGGAAAGCCAAAAGTGATTTCTTGATCATTGATATTTTCTTGTTCATTTTCATGTGTTCTTCTATTTTGGATTTCTCTTCTTGCTTCTTTTTTTATCCTTTTAAGTGCTTATGTTCTTCTGTCTTCCTCTGCCTCTCTTTCTTCCTCAATTTTCCTTTCTTCCTCTATTTTTCTTCTCCATTCCCTTTGTTGTATCTCATATTCAATTCTTTGTTCAGGAGTCATGATTGGCCCATTTGATCCTTCTCCTTCTTTAGCCATTTCTTGTTCATAGATATGTATTATTTCGATATGAGGTTGATTTGATGTTTCTTCCACTACTTCGATTTGTTCAAGGGCAGGGTGCTCTAGTTGTTCAACAACTATTTTTCTTGTATCTTTTAGTTTCCCTAAGGAAGGAGGTTCTTGTTAGGATATTTTGACACATAGGAAATAGTTAAGAATAACTTAGTCTAGTGTAGAGTTAGGTAAAGTGTGTTTCTTTACCATGTACATTTGTAACTTATAATCTGACGGTCACGATTTGTAGTGATCTGATAGTTGTCTCTCACCTTGGTATTAACGACACTTGATCTATGGCTTAACACCCGATTGGTCCATGATCTCTATTTAAAGAGCATGGAGGGTCATTTGTCCGGTAACCGTTTATGAGAGAAACATATGTAACTTTTCTTTTTATATTAATAAATTTCCTGAAGTGGCCGCGCTGGCTCAGGCCGTGGACTATTTCCCTCTTTGAGGGTTTTAACCATGTGATTATACTGGTGTACTAATTTTTGATCTATTTTGTGAGCGGTGACCTTTGGTTCTTGATCTAAGGAACTTACCTGTAAATTCCTACAGTTCTTTAGGTGATTGTTTTCTTTTTACCTCCAAGGCTAACAATATATGTCTTTCAACTAAAGTTAATATTTGTCCTGATCTCTGTTTTTCCTCTAACTCTTCTATAGTAGGTCTTCTAGCAACTGGTGTTGTTAGTCCTGTGGAGAGTTGTTGGGGGGTTTTTTTTCACAAATATACCCTTATGATCACTATCTCTAGGCATAAAGAGACATAACTTAAAAAGAAAAACTATTTTTTTATTGTTTTTGATGCTTTTATATTTTTTTTTTTATCTTCCTATTTTACCACTTCGAAATATGCTTCCCTGGCAACGGCGCCAAAATGTTGGGTTGTTTAACAGGTAAATAAACACAAGTATTTATTATCAATCTGGGCTAGTAGGACTTAGAAACATCCCTAAGATATATGAGTTTCAGCTATGATCAAGTTAGAATATGATTTATTAATGATTAAGGAAATTCATATTAAAAATATAAATACAAACTAAATAATTTGTAAATTCAATTATGTAATCAGCAGCAGAATAATCTCCTAACTTAAGAGACTTGTTTGTCCTTCTCTTACAAAATTACTTCAAGAATTAGAAACCAAAACCACTAATTGAGAAATAAATCAAGATGTATGAAACAATAACTGAAGAGGCTCTTAACTAAAGATATCATGGTTTTCCTTCATCACAGATTCATTCATCAATAATACTATTGTTAGAAAACAGGAATTCAGAAAAGCATTGAAAAGCAGGAAAAGATTAATTCTAGCTCTAGATCTTAATCAAATAGAAAGAATGTTTAACTTAAACATTGGATTGTCCTTCCATATTCATAATAAGAATAAGAATTAAATTCATCAGCACTCATAAAACATCATCATATATCTAATTAACAAATTAAGCATAAAAAAAACTAGTTCAGAAACTGCAACTAAAAATAACTATGAAGTGCACTTAGCTCGGTGTGGGGGCCCTCCACCCTTGCCTCGAACACTGAAAGTGCTTTCAACTACTAAAAATTCATTCAATCATTCACCATATAACAACATCAAATGAAATAGAACATTTGTTTCAATTAACTCTCCAAAGTCTCAGAAATATCAAAGTTAAGTTACACAATTTCTGCATATGAATGCCTTCAAAGTATTAGGCTTAAATAGATAAAATGTGCAACAAACTCATCTAAAATTTATCCTATAGACATTTATATCCTTATATTATCCAATAAGGTCAATATAATCCATCAAATCCATCAAAATCTGGAAAATCCCATAAAATAAGAAATTTGACCTAGTTCCTAAGGATCTTCCATAAAAACAGGTCATGTTTGACCACCTTAGACTGGGCCTGTTAAATCTTAGTTTGATTGATCCAACAGGTGTATATTTAATCTTAGTTCCCAAGATTTCTATAAATTTATCCAGCTTAAGCCCAAGTGTCCTGCAAATATGAAAACCATGAGGCCATTACGGGGATTTCTGATCTGGTCCAAAAATGCACTTAAAATTCAATTTTTATAAAAACTTCTAAGAATTGAAAAAATTAATTTAAATACCTGTATATGCATTTATTGGGAAAAATAGGGTGAATATTATGGTGTATAGATGGATAGTATGGAAAATAAAGTGTATTTTCATAAACAAAAAGAGATAAAAAATGAGGGCCAACACCTACCGATGGAGATAAAGTCGCTAAATGGGAAAATAAACAAGATCAAGCACGAAGGTTGATAGGAATGTCCATTGCTCAAGATCTTAGATTTCATATCCAATAAATTTACTCCCCTGCTGAAGCTATGAGAAAGCTAAATATTTTTTATGGCATAAAAAATGAAATCATAACCCACTAGCTTGAAAATGAGCTACTTACTTCGGACCCCAATAATTTCTCCTCTATTAAAGATTTTTTGTCCAAATTCAAGACCCTTAGACTTCTTTTAGAAGGTTTTCAGGTCAAAAAGGAATATGGTATCATTATCTATTCCATTCTTGCTAATTTTTTCCCTGCATACTCTGTATTTTTTTTCCACCTTGCATTCCACTAGAGAAGCCCTCATTTCCCAAGGAACAAACTAAATGTCCCCCTATTTTGATGCCTTCTGCAATTCTTTGATAAGAGAACAAGAAAAACTCTTAAATCTTGGTATTATTAATACTATAAACTCTTCTAAGAAAGCCTTAGTAGCCCAGAAGCAACCATATCAAAATAATCCTAAGAAGCATCATCCTAAAAATAATGGTCCTAAACCAAAGTAGGGTCTTAAGCAATTTCAGCCGCAAACTCAAAAAAGAAACTCAAAAAACTGATAAGGAAAATAAAAACAAAGGGAAGAAGATAGATAGACATTGAAACTTTTTTAATCATGATGGAACATAAAGTCAAATTATTTTAAGAAGATGGAAGCCTTGGAAGCAACAATGAAGAAGCATAACATCAATTTGGAGAACTCTTCAACTTCATCTTCAGGAATGGCACTTTCTGCTTGTGGTTGTGAAGCATCAAGATCTGGTTATGCATTAAATGTATCTTCTTCTTCTCATTCTCATGAGCGGATCATTGATTCTCAAGCCTCTTGCCACATGGCCAAAAATAAAGCCATGTTTTCTTCTTCAAATGATTGTAACACCAAAAACATTTATGTTGGTGATGATAGATCTCTTAGTGTTGTAGGGTGTGGAACCATTCATCTAGATAATGGTCAGTTTAATGATGTATTATGTGTTCATAGCTTTTCCTGCAACTTTCTATCTGTTTATCAGATAACTCATTCAGGTGAAGGGAAAACAGTAGAATTATCACCTAATAGATCCAAGACATATTTTAGCTATTGGCATTGCTGATGATTCCACAAGGTTGCATCGGTTTGACAATTTTGGGTCATCATGTCTTCCCTCCGTTTTTTTTGCTCATAATGATGAAGTAAGAAAACTTTGGCATGAGTGATTTGGTCACTTAAACTATCGCTCTCTTCAAACTCTATGTAAAGAAAATATGGTGACAGGTCTTCCTATGGTATCTTTCCGAGATGGTGTTTGTTCCGGATGTATACTCGAAAAACATCATCGGGATATTTTTGAAAATGTGCCTCTTGGCACGCTTAAGCCCCTTTGTAGCTTGTGCACAGTGATTTATGTGGTCCACTTCTAGTTGTTTCTTTCTCTGGCTACAAGTACTTCTTAAATTTCATTGATGATTTTTCCAAATGCACTTGGGTATACTTCTTAAAACTCAAGAGTGAAGTTTTTAACATGTTCTTGGCCTTTTAAGGCCTTTGTTGAAAAAACAATCTGGACATCACATTCTTAAGTTAAGATCTGATAATGGAGGAGAATATGTTAACAACAAATTTATCCACTTTTTTATTGAGCATGGCATTCAATTGCAACATAATGTTCCGTATAATCCACAAAAAAATGGTGTAGCTGAAAGGAAGAATCGCACTCTAAAGGAAATGGCTAATTGTATGCTTCAATCTAAAGGACTTAGTCTTAATTTTTGGGAAAAAACAATTAATTGTGAAAATTACATAGTAAATCTCACTCCTACTAAGGTTTTAAGGAATATAACTCCAGAAGCCTGGAGCTCAATCAAACCAAATGTAATTCACTTTCATGTTTTTGGAAGTGAAGCTTGGGCCCATATTCCATATGCGAAACATAAAGCCTTAGAACCTAAGAGTGAAAAAAGAATTTTTTTTGGATATTATAAAGATGTCAAAGGATATAGACCTCTTCAACCAAATCCAAAATTGTAATCATTAGAAGAGATGTAAAATTTGATTAAAATATATCGGCCTGCGAGCCTAGTTCGGCAGGTGTACCACCTTTGGTCTGCGAGCTTGATTCGGTAGATGTGCCACCTCTCTCTATCTCTTCTACTTTTTACAAAATTCCTTCTAGTTTGTATGATGACAACGAGGATGGAAATCCTCTTCCACCTCCTCAAGATCTTCCTTCAGCTCCACATCTTCCAAGATGTCTGCTCTACTCGAGATGCAACAGGTTCTCTTGCAGGTGACCCTGCAAATCAACGTCGTACACGTTCTCAATTCGAAAGAGCCTCTTCCTTATTTTCTCAAATTCCATAAAATCCTGATCCAGACACCTTTGAAGAAGCTTCAGGTCATCCAGATTGGGATGCAGCTATGAATGAAGAATAGTGTTCCATATTAGAAAACGATACTTGGGATCTTGTTTCTCTTCCAAAGGGAAGAAAACTTGTCAAACGCAAATGGGTTAACAGAAAAGAAAAAAAAAATTGGACGAGATGGAAACGTGGATAAACATAAAGCTCGTCTTGTTGCTAAAGGATTTTCACAAGTTGAAGGCATTGACTATACTGAAACCTTCTCCCATGTTTCCAAAATGAATTCTATCTGCCTTGTTCTTTGCCTTGTTTCCTCCTTTAAATGGGAAGTCCATCAGATAAATGTTAAATCCGCCTTCTTACATGGGGATTTGCATGAATAAATATACATGGAACAACCACCTGTATTTATCCAAAATGACTCTAGCCTTGTTTTTCGCCTTAGGAAGTCTTTATATGGTCTCAAACAAGCCCTCAGGCTTGGTATGCCAAAATGGATAGCTTTATCTTAGATAATGGATTTTCTAGATGTCATTCTGACAACACTGTCTACACCAAGAAAGTGGGTAAGTCCTTAATCATCCTTATTCTTTATGTTGATGATCTTATCCTTACTAGTAGTGATCCCAACCATATATACCATGTGAATTCTAGTCTCAAAAATAAGTTTGAAATGATAGACTTAGGACACTTGCATTATTACCTTGGTCTTCAAGTCTTGCAGTCCAAAGAAGGTATTACCCTTTCTCAGTCCAAGTATGCATGTGATCTTCTACACCACTTTCACATGGAAGACTGTAAGCCAGCCCCTTCTCCCTTTCAGTCTGGAGTCAAGCTTTCAGTAATTTTTACTTCCCCTGAATTTGATGCTACCTTATACCATCAAATTTTTGGTAAACTTCTGTATCTAACCCATACTCATCCTAACCTTTCCTTTTTCGTTGGTCTTGTTTCTCGGTTTATGCACCAAGCTCCTAAAAGTCGCTGGAAAGAAGCTAAAAGAATACTTCGTTATATTCGAGGTACAGTTTAGTTTGGGATTCATTACAGTGCAGGAGCATTTCCATTGTTGATTGGTTTCACTGATTATGATTGGGCTGGTGACCCTGATGATCGAAATTCTACTGCAGGTTATATATTCAGTCTTGGTTCAGGACCTATTACAAGGTCTTGTAAGAAACAAAGTGTCATCTATCTTTCTTTGGCAAAAGCAGAGTATCGTGGTGAAGTTGAAGCCAACAAGGAAGCCTTGTGGCTTCGTCAGATCCTGTCCGAATTTGGTCTTCATCTGCAGCATCCAACTACACTTTGGTGTGATAATCAGGGTGTCATTCAGCTATGAAAAGATCTAGCTCAACAAATTGAGCTACACATACACTTCATCAGAAAGCTCATTCATAATCATTATCTTGAAGTGAAGTATGGTTCAAGAAATGATCAATTTGTTGATATCTTTACAAAGGCTCTCACAAAAGCAAAGTTTACCAAACTTTGATCTATGCTTGGAGTTCAAGAAAGTTATCATTAAGGGGGGATAGGCTCTAATGCATGCTTCCTTCTCCTACTGTGTCACCTTTGTAAATCCTTCAATCCTATCCCAAGTTGTTCTTAAGGGGGGATGTTAGGATATTCTGACACATAGGAAATGGTAAAGTATAACTTGGTCTAGCGTAGATTTAGGTAAAGTGTGTTTATTTACTATGTACATTTGTAACTTATAGTCAGACGGTCATGATATGTAGTGATCCGATGGTTCATTCTCTCCTCGGTATTACCGACACTTGATCTGTGGCTTAACACCTGATTGGTCCATGATCTCTATTTAAAGAGCATGGAGTGTCATTTGTCCGGCAACCGTTTATGAGAGAATATTATGTAAATTTTATTTCTTTATATTAATAAATTGCTTGAAGTGGCCGCGTTGGCGCAGGCCATGGATTGTTTCCCTCTTCTAGGGTTTTAACCACGTCAAATATTGGTGTATTGATCTATGATCTGTTTGTGAGTATTGACCTTTGATGTTTGATCTAAGGAACTTACCCTGTAAATTCCAACATTTTTTTTCTGTGGAAAAACAAATATTTGAAATTTCAAGATTGCATTCAACAAATACCTTGAGGTGGAAAACAAATATCAATGGAGGACAAAATAATTTAAACTATATCAAACCCATCAACCAAAATTATTGAAGGCCCCCGAACTTACTTCCACCAAAGTTACACCTACTTTCTTATCAAATCTATTGAGATGCAAACTTTCATCAAGTTTTATTCTCTCAAAAAGGTTCACAATTTCATGGATTTAATCACTTCCAACACTTGATAGAAATAGAATTAAGAAAAATATACATTAGATTAATTTAACTATAAGTATTTAAGAATTAAAAATATGTTTAACTTTATATTAGTAAATCCACCAATTGAATGGAATGAAAAAAATGATAGTTTTTATTTTAAAAATTTTGTTATATATTGTTTTGAAAATCCTTCACTTACAACAAAATCATATATATATATATATATATAATGGTCAGAGATTAAAGGAAACTAAAAAAAGTACACATATCTTTCATGCAATGACCATTCTTTAGAACAATACAAATCATCATATAGTTGTTTACTCTCTAATTTTTATTAGACTATGGTTTTCAATTAAAATTCACAGACGTTTCTTTAGAAATTGATATTAATTTTAAAAATAAATAAAATGTTAGTTGTCTAGAATCCATTAATTTTCTTAGTTTATCTTAGTTTTCAATTATCTTTCAATTTTCTCAACCGGAACGATATAGAAATCCTTGTTAATAATTTACAATAGAATTTCAATAATCTCATAAAATTACTAATTACAATGGAGCATCATTTAGGAGGAATTTAAAATTTTCTTATTTTAATATTTGAAATTTCAATATCGCATTTAACAAAGACCGTGTGGTGGAAAACAACTATTAGTGGGGGACAAAGGACTTTAAACTAGATCAAACCCCTCAACCGAAATTCCACCAAATCTATACCTACTTTTTTCCTCTTCTTGTGGGTGTTTTATTAAATATCTTTACTGGAACCTTACCTTGGCCTCTCTTCCCCTCTTAGTTGAGTAATGTTAAACAATAGTATATAAACATAATAGAGACATACAATAAGAATAATTATCTCCCCTTTATCATACTAAACAACATTCAATGCTCATAGAGAACAATTTCAACTATCAAAGACCAAATTAACAAGATGACTACCAAACAACTAGATGTACTAGTAAGCAACTAGTAAGACCATACTAGATTTGATTAAGACTAAAATTCCCGCTTTTACCCCCTTCACCTTTAAATTAGATTTTATCATGTAACTTTTATTTAATTATTATCTATTCTTTCCCCTACAAAGTGACTTGCATGTTTAATCCTCAATGTAATATTAATTAAGTTAAATCTTTATATTAAACCCTATGTTATATATATATATATATATATTCATTCTAGAGAAAAGTCTCTAGAATCACCCTCTAGAGTCATTTTTAACAACATGGCTTAAATTAATTACAATAATATACTTGTTATGACCTTAACATGTCACTTGCGGGAATTGAACTTAGGTGGTGAGGATAACAAACATTCCTACCAACCACCCAAACTCAACCTAATTAATCTCATAAATTTACATTACATTACAATAATATATATGTGTGTGTGTGTGTGTGTGCCAAATACTCAGTCACTTAATCCATATATTGATCTATCAAAACATACAAAGTTGACAATAATCAAACAAGAACATTATCGTGAGTAGATCTCTATTAATCTCACCGTCTGCAACTTAATTATCCCCCTTTGAGTCTCAAATGATCTATCCAATCCCCCATCATTCATAGTCCCCAATTTCCCATGTTCTAGCACTCATATGGTATCATTTGAAATCCATAGTTATCCCTCATGTTTTTCTAATCATTTGTAACATATTTAATCCTTTGTAGCATTTAATTATCCCCCTTACGGTGCTTAAATTATTTTTCTTTCCATGTAATGAGTCCCTATATTGATACTATTCATTGTATGACATGCTACATGGGATTGTTTTAACTTATCACATGGGTGATTACAGTAGGCATCAACAGTTGCAAGACTACTATGAGGCTCTACTTGACTTTCAACATTCATAAGGATGGCCCAATGATATGAAAGGCTCTTTGGCCCTAAGTAATGCATACAAGGATAGAGTAGTTACTTCATTTTGGTAGAAGTATTACTCCACCCTTGGCCCACATTATAAATATTGAGAAAATTTCTTTGCGGTTATGAGCTCCCATAAGGTTTATATATGTTAGAACATAAAGCTTACATGTGTAATGGAGTCACTTCATGACTTAGGCTAAAAGGTTAAGGTTTCCATTTTATTAACTTATAGCATTTATACAAGCAAGACCTCTCAAACTATTCATTAAAGAGTTGAATCTCATTGTAATAGATGCACCAATTATTCACATTATTGAAGTGTCATTATGTAATCTCTCTATCATGTAACGCTATCTAGGATTTCTTATTCATCTAATATGGTTATTAGACTAGGGGAAATCCTAGGACTAGTCATGCAAATTAGAGATATAGGCTTTCCTTGTAAATTTAGGTATGCTCTTCTCTTACATATAATAACGATCTGGTGGCTTGATTTCATTAACTCTGCAACACCCTTGCAACCATTTTCATCTTGACAACACAACTCCTTCACTTCATGGCTCTGTAAACATGAAAAGGTAGCTCAATGATTCAACTCCTTCAATATTGCTTGTCCACTCCTTTGAGTTTGATATTAACACATTGGTTCACAAGCTCTCCCCATTTTTTCTTATTTAATACAACAACTATAAAAAATTATGGCTTCTCAACAAGTCTGCAATGACTCAATCCATATAGGAATGAGTTTAGATTATTTGAATATTTCATAATATGTTTTTTCCACCTCTATATGTTTTAGTTTTCAATCTAAGAGGACAAGACTAATAATCCGATTTGGCTTTGATCATATTTTCACTATTACTCTAGCAATTTATTGTGATTGCTAGGAAATTGCTCAATCCCTTTTACTATTCCCCACAAGTTTTGTTCATGAGATGCATTTGAATTTTTTATTCTAGGTGTGGAAAATAAAACCATAATAATTTTCTAATGGCATATCCATGATTAGTGTTTTAATAATGATCTGGGTTGTACAAGGAATGAAATTAAAGGTAGGAAAGGAAATTAAACACATAGATAAATATAACAAAAAGCACAATAATGTGGTGAAAACCAAACTTCTATTAATAATTGAAATAATAAAATATTGTGGAACACAAATTGATTAGATGGTCGTATATATATATGAATAGAGAGAGATGGTGGAAATGTGTATTCACAAAGATATTACAAGAGGTCAAAATAATGGATTTTTAGCATAAATAAAGAATCCTAGAGGTCAAAAACCCTAACCCTATAAGATGAAATTCCAACAGTTTTGTAGGCCCCAAGGTGGTTATTTGGTACATCAACTTCTCGAGGGTGAAATTTTTCAATACAATATCCATTTTTGGAAAATCATATCTCACTGTAAATAACTACTCCCCCCCCAAATTTCAAAAAAACATCATTTAGAACCTCAAAACAACCCCGGAATTTTGGGACCCAAAAATCATAGAAAATATGCCAAGAAGATAGAGAATCATTCAGATATTAGAATAGGTAAGTGGCCAATGATATCCACCTATATCAATTCTCCCCACTCAATAATCAATGGTATCCATTTCATCATGTTCCCTCAACAAATGGGGAAACTTCTTTTGAATTTGGATCTTGGTGAGCCACTTGCCTTGGTGAAGAATTTACCCTGCTTTGACAACCCGATAGAGTTGTATGTGTTGTTGGAGGGTATCCTTTGTTTTTATGTCCATGATCAAATATATTGTAGCATATTTAATTTAGTTAGGATTTGGTTTTATGGGTGTAAATTTCTCGACTACCTCTGAGGTGTCCAACAAAGGTGGAAAATATGGCCAAAGAAACTCCAAATTAAATTCTAGGTTCAATTCAAGGAAATGGAGAATACTCAATTCAAAATAATTTTCACCCACCACCTTTATGATTGTGTAATTCCCATATAAAAGTGATATGAGATTCTTATGGGGGCTTGTGAGTCACTCTTTCTGTAAATTTAACCACACCGTATCGCCAACTTGAAAATTATATGGAACCTTGTGCTAGTCATGTCACTACTTGTACTTGACATTTGATTTATGTAGGATATCATGGAATTTTCGTTGGAGGTGTTGAATCTATTCAAAAACATTTGTTTTGCTATATACCTTTACCTAAGCATGGAAGGACTCTATGAATGAAGATCTGATGGTCATAACTACATCAATTGAGGCCAATGGTTGGTACCCTAAGCACAATTGAAGAGGACTATGACCAATATAGTAGTGGAAAGATCTATTATAGCTATGATAAACATATGGAAGGTTTTTTTCCTATGTACATGGATGCTTGGAGTTTTACATGTTCAAGATATACACAATCATCTTTTTCATCACTTCTATTTGTTAATATGATTGGGGATGGAAGGTAGTCAATTTGGTCAACTTGGTATCCATGAGAGACCATAAGTTAGATCAAAGTGTGTTGAGGAACTTGTTGTTCCTATTTGAAATATTTATTCAATGTAACCAAAAATCAACCCAAACATGCTCAAAGAATAGTTTAGCAGTTGTTATAGTTGTGATACTCTTCTTGAATGGTGCCAAAATGACCATATTAGAGAATCGGTTAAAAACCATAAACACGCAATCATTACCATGCTTGGTGGATGGAAAAATCAATATATAATCCATGGAGAATAACTCTCATGGCTCATCTTGGGTAGGTAGAGAAGTGCACAACCTATACTTCTTTATTTTTGGTGTTGCAATGGCACAGGCAGTGCACGATCTGATAGATTGTTGAATATCATGTCGAAGATTTGGCAAGTAGAAATACTTCTAAATTATTGCTACTATCTTCTTCACACCAAATTTCCCTTCCACCTGACTATAATATGTCTCCCATATAATCTTGGAAAACTTGCTTGAAGGAAAAAAATATGGGCCAGGTAGCACAATAGTGTTGAACCCTTAGTTAAACTGAGATGGGGGGGTGAATCAGTTTAATGCATTCATGGTTTTGTAAGACCTTCTTTTACACTTATTTACATCTTCATTTCATGATCAACTTAATGTACATTGAAACAAAAATCTTAATAAGTGAGCAGCAGGTATTAAGCAGATTATATACAGAGTATCAACACATAATCATCATGCACATAGACACCGGATATAAGTGGAAACCCATAAGGGAGAAAACCACATCTTATTATTGTTGTGATGTAAAGGCAAGCTCCAACTCCCTCTCACCACTATTTTAATAGGCTCCAAACCTCCCTGAGAGGCTACTACCTCAGTGCGCAAGCTACAACTTGCAGGAAGCTCCAACTCCCACCTATTTTACCAGGGCTACAACCTACAGGAGGCTCCTACCTCAGCCAGCTACAACTGACATCTATCAAGCTACAACTTGATATGGAAGCACCAACTTCCTCACTCTTTCATAAAAACACATGCTGATTTACCTGGATATCAGCTCTGTTCTGTTCCTTATTCACTGCTGTCCACCAGCCTTCATTTCTGCCTTATATCATCTCTGAATCTTCACAGCCTCTCTATCTGCTCCTCCTTCATCTTACCCTCTCTACCTCATTTCCTCATTCTCTCTCTTCTTATGCATATCTGTGTGATATCATTTATAGAGTTCACCTTATGACTGTTTGTATTCCACAGGGAATTAGAAGTGAATATGTATGACTCTTTGCCTTCCACCTTCTCGGTTTCTTGCCTGGAACTTCAGAAAAATATAACAATATGTATACATTTCAATATTACAGTGGGGTATTTATTTGCCTACGGAGACTTGCCTTTGCATCACAAACAATATAAAATTAATTAAAACATTTACATTTACATTTGCAACAAATATATCTCATTCAACCCTTTCAGTTCTCAGCTCACCGTATGTTTGTATTTTCTATTGTTGTAGCGTAACAGTTTTGCATACCTCTATTCACTGCAACTCTGTGTACCTTTTCATATAAGATCTTAGAATATGATCTTCTTTCTTCTCTCATCACACCTTCAGATTTTATTACAAAAATTTCTTCAATTCCCAACAGAGCTTATCTAGCTCTGATACCACTTGAGGGCGGGGATACCCCACTCAACCCACAATCTGCATCTCTTGTGCACATAAAACTGCATTCCAAATTTTTTCCCAAATAATTTTAAATCTGGGCAATGTCACAATATTGACGTGGAAGCACTTTTCTTCATTTACTGATTACAAAACCAAACAACCCATAAATTTTATTCTATAAGCAGAAGCTTCCCTTTTTGACCTGATGGTTATAAAACCACGGTTATTAAAAACCAAACAATCCAGCCCAGATTATTCTTCTTTTGCGGAAGCTTTGACTTTCATCATCAATGGTAAAACCATGTAACATGATCCATTTTATGAAGAGGAACCTATACATATCTTGGAATAAAACCCAACAAATAGCTCTCGGCCAACACCCATATTAATTATGTGTCATTACCAATCTCACGTGAATATTAAATCTTCGACTCTTGCCTTTATAAACTTTATTTGGAGCCCAATATAATAATGACTCGCGGCCTCACCATCTCACATCAACCATAATATGTTAACATATATTACGTCCTCAAACATCATAATAAAAAATTTGATTTTGGATTTAAATCCCAAGTAATAACATATATAAATGTTTCTGGGGCCCACAGCTTAGAAATTTTAACGCACCTACGTTAACAAGCCTGCAGCTTCAAGTGCGAATGCCCTTGGATCTTCCGCCTTCACCATCGAATGGAAATCGCATTATTTTAATGCCGGTACCTTAGCACTCCAAAATTTTGCGAAACTCATGGTTTTTCAAAACCACCTCCACCTTACGTGTCAAGTGCTGAACGCTATCTCATTTGTTTTCAAAAACATCTTACCATTTATAAATTATGTGAATACCATCAGTGATTTCTTAAGACCGCTTCATAGTTCCGCTCCCTTCTTTGACTTCGCACTCAACTTAAAGTTCCGCAACGCATGGCTCCAACATGTTTCTGCACTTTGGCACCTCGGAAGTCTTATCTGCTTTATATCCCACCTTCAGCTCTATGCCTTCGACCCAAGGTTTCATTGACTCATTTCACAATTGTTCAATACGGCATCTCCATATTTAAACAAGCCTTCATTGCATCATTACTCTACATTACAATTTTGTTGCACCATCATTCCTCATTTCGACAGTTCATTTCAGATTCTAATCAAAACTGCATCCTTTGGACTCCATCGCATCACCATTCTCTGTTAACAATTTCATCGGCCTTCATTTACCATTCCTCTGAATAAATAAATTCACGGCATCAATGCAATTGATTTCTTCCCTCCGATTTCCTTCCAACAGTTCACCATTGCATAATACAATGCTCCAAGATGTCGATTTCATTCAACTGTATGTTCCATTCAATATTCCTGCACGGAAGCCCTTACCTCAACTTCTCCTTGCATATGAACTCATGATTCATAGTCTCGTCTTAGAACATTTTACATACAACCCCATATCGAATTCTAGATTATGAATTCGTCTTTCTTGCTATGGTCATCGATCCTTGCAGTGATTAATGACTGCAAGCTTTCTGCAACTTCCTCAAAGGTATATGTAGCCCTTGTTGCATTCAACTTAAAACCCCATGATCGATATTAACAGTGCCTCATTAATCAACATCAGTTTTCCAATTAAATACAGAGCATCATTAAAACCCCAATTACAGAGTCTTATTCATACATAGTTCATGGAGGTTCAAACATTCTCACACAGAAATGAAATCAACCAATGCTCATGTAATATTGAAACCAATCCTTTCATAGATACAAATGAATCCACTTACAAACTTCTTGTTTGGCCAGATCTTCAATTCGATGGACCTTCTACCTCACTACTCTATCTCTCCAGATCTGCTACTTCTGCTTCTTTGCTCCTTTGAATGATAGTCCATGTGTTGCTTACGTCTTCTCCTTTGCCATCTCTGCTGCCTCTGCTTCTTTTTCTGCTTCATTTGTTTCCTCTAATGTCTCTGCTGCCTCTCTACCTTTGCTGCTTAACTATTGTTCCTTTGTGCTCCTTTTCCTTGATGATAATTTATGGTGTTGCTCCTATCTTCTCCTTTTCCATCAATGACAATACTTCCAACAGTCTCCCCCTTTGGCATTGATGGAAATACTCCACCAATACTCCAAAACTTCCTTCAAGACTTCCTCCACCTTTCATTCTAAAAGGTGTGTTTTGTCTTCCTCTTTCTATCTTATTTTGCTTGCTTTTCCTCCCCCTTTGACATCAATGGAAAAGGGTTGCACATTTCCCAGTGTGGATTCTATCTTTGCATTTCCTCTCTCTGAGTTGTGTGTAGGCCTTCTTCTCATGGATTTATACCTTGTCTTCCTGACTGGTGTACAAGAGTTTTTGGGAGAACACTTTTTTTTTTTAAATCAGACTTATATAATCAGGGATGCATCATTGGAACAATACTGAAATATTGAGAATGCTTCATATGACATTTAAAGTCTGATCCAAATATACTCTAGTCCATATTATGATATTCATCTAAGATACATATCTTTAGTACACATATATTCAAATATGACGATGCCAATATATCTTTTATAGATGTGGTTCACCTTTACTGCCTGTTGGTGGTGATAAGAGCTAGGTTGTTGATAGGGATATTACACTTAATAGCTGAAAGACCCTTGATACTGATGCAAACAATTAATTTACCAGAATTTAATCTAAGAGATCAAATGACTTTACTACTTGTACAGAGTACTTTCAAAACTAACCCTTGAGGCTAGATACATTCAATGTATTAGTCAGTCTCACTTATCAATCATGCAATTTTCTTTATGACATAAGGGGGTATGTATGTCAATGATCAACCTCTTTTCAATGGTGACATACCGGAAATTCCTTTCTGTTGAAGTAGGATTTAGATGTAACATTAACAGACTCTTGAGATTCAAATGTAATATCAACACAACTAGTCCTTCATACTTCAGATACTTTAACTGTTCTATCATGATGATCTTCCGCAAAAACATATTCAAGATGTTTAATTGAAATCTCAGCAAACAGACTTCACACAGTGTTATGAATGATCTTAAGAGAGAGGCCTTGAAGATATATATGAACTGACTTCAGGAAGGCATGCAGTTATATATAGAAATAGAAACTGCTTCAATGCTCAATATAATGCTTCAAGTGTAAACAAAATAGTGATCCTTTAGCACTATTATTGACCTTTTCATGCTTTAGTAATGCAGATAACGTTGGGAATAATACCTTTATGTACTTCTGATCTTGAGGACCTGTACCATACCACTGCTCCATTGATGACACTTGGTATTCTACTGATAGGCAAACTGCTTGATCCAAATACCAATTGATACTAATTTGATAGACTATGCAGTAATTTCACTTCAGCTCGCACATGCACCCATAGTTAAGACAACCTTCATGGTTTCTA
Source organism: Pinus albicaulis (assembly GCA_034641835.2). Lineage (NCBI taxonomy): Eukaryota > Viridiplantae > Streptophyta > Pinopsida > Pinales > Pinaceae > Pinus > Pinus albicaulis. The sequence goes on along the minus strand of CM076569.1, from coordinate 134,727,008 downwards.
CTATTGCGCTTTCCACTGTTCTCAAAAACAATCATCAATATACTGAATCTGATCTTGGCATCATTAACATTTTTCTTATTCTTTCATTCTGGTTTAAAAGAATGTCACTGCATTTTCCTTTCTAGGACTGCTCCAGAAATATTGCTGCTTTATATACAATTCAACCATTCTAACATAATGATCTTCGGGAAGACATCTTCAATTTCTTTACTTGGAATCTTCATGGGCAGACCACTCAAAGATTTGTCACTTATTTAACTTCATTCCTCCAAGGGGACTTTTCATAGATGAATGATGTAATGATATAAGGATGATAAACATTTCTCTTACTCATCCTTCTTAAATTTGATTCATTGTTAATTCTTGCAGTGTGATGCACAGTGTGATCATCCTCTATGGAATTTTTTTCAGTTTTATAGTTCGAAACATAATTTTTGTGATTTAACCATTCATCACTTAGTGTGTTGTTGTCTTCTTAGCTTACATGATCTTGGTTGATGTTCTCTCTACTACCATGGCTTCTTTTTGCCTTCTCTTCTTCCATCAATCTGTCAGCTATTGAATGCTTCAGATAATATTCTTCCTCTATATTTCTCTATTAGAGGAATTTTCTTCTCCCTTCCTGACCTTTTAGCTGTTGTTATTTCATGGAGCTCTTCTTAGACTACTTTTATGGGGACTATTTATGAACTGCTCTCCCCCTGGGATGTTGCTTCATATATATCACTGGTTGGATATTTGTGTTGCTTCCTAGAGTAGCTCCCCCTGAGGCTATGATGGATTCATTATGTTATTGAGGTAACAGGCTCCCCCTTTCTCTTTTTCTTCCATACTTTATTGGGGTTCTTCATAATGTCTGCACTTCTTTTTGATTCACAGATTGTTTTGATTAGATTCCATCATCTGTCTAGAGTTCTTTAATGTATATGGCAGTTTACATTCTTTTGCTTTGTGACCAAGCTTGAGGCATACATAACATTTTATTTCACCAAGGTACGTTTGAGCTGATGTATAATATTTTATGCTCCCTTTTGAACATAATTTACATTCAACAAGTTTATGTCCAAAATTATTGCATGCATAACAGTAGCCATGGAAATGATTTATGTACCTGGTGAGTGGTTGTCCTTTCCATTTGTTTGCTTGAGGTAGTCTTCTCATTTGCTACATATTTTGCTGGTTAAACTTGATTCTCTTTGTCTTACAATGAGCTGCTACGTGTCCAAATTCATTGCATGAATAGCAGTAGCCACGGAAATGATTTGTGTACCTGGTGAAGATTGTCTTTTCCATTTGCTTGCTTGAGGGTTTCTTCTCATTTGCTGCATCTTTTGCTGGTCAAAGTTGATATTCCTTGTCTTACAATATGTTGCAATATGTCCTGGCTTATGACAAGAGAAACATGTGATATTTTTCATAGGAGGAAAGCACCTCCTTTGAGATCTTCCGAACTTGTTCAATCGATCTTCAGGAACAATTGAGCTTTTTGCAACTGCTTGCTTCATCCTCTCATTCTCTGTCCTTTCATGTTGCTGCTTGTTTCTGTTTGTTTCATTACACATCATATTCTTACTGGCTTCTGCTTCTGTGGTTCCTTTTTGAGTTGCATCATCATTCCTTTCAATGTCTACCTTCTCCAAGTTCTCCATGGAGGCAATCTCACCTTCAAGCTGCTTACACAACCTGCTCCTTTCTTCCATCAGTCTTATAGCTGTAATAAGCTCATATTGCTGAGGGTTAATTTTATATTTTACAGCTTTCACGAAAGTGATATCCTTGTTATCTTCAACCTTGGACTTACTGGTTTCTCCTTCATAGCATGTCCCAGCCATTATGAGAGGGGATCTTTGAGCATTTAGAATCTAGTCCAACTGTCCAAAACTTTTCATTTGTGGAATATTCGTAGTTAATTCCCTTTGGGTCTTTTCTAATTTCTTCCTTAGGCTTACCACTTCTTCTTCCAATTTTTCACATTCCTGATTTTTCTCCTTTATTTCCCTTTTTAGAATATCCTCTATTTTCCTTAATTCTTCTAGTTCAACTTTCAGTTTAATAAAGTCTTCTGAGTCTGGTTCTTCTTTTACATATTTGCGGAAAATGTCTTTCTGTTTTCTAGACTTGAGTTTAAGTCTATTTATTTCCTCTAGGGCACTTCTTAGCTCCCCCTCAAGATCTACCTCACATTCTTCATCAGATTCCAGGAAATCATCTTCAAATTCTTCCTTGGCCATTAAGACAAATTTAGAGGCTTCTTCATTGGAGGATTCATCTGAGCTTTTAGATGCACTGCTGTCTTGCTGAGCATAAAATGATTTTCTATTGAATCTCTTCCTTTTCTACCAGTTATTTGTTATGGTTTGCTCTGTTTCTTGAGTTTGATTCTTTGTTTTCTTATGAGGACACTTAGATGCATAGTGCCCAACTCTTCCACGGTTAAAGAATTTAAATGGAAGTTTACCTTTATATTTTCTTGAGCCTCTATCCAATATTCTGACAAATTTGGCCTCTTCTTCATCAGAGCAAGAGCATATATCTTCTTTTTCTTCTTTGTTATTTTCTGTCTTAAAGGCTACCTCCCTCACATTTGACTTCCTCTGTGGCAGTCTCATCTCATAGGCTGTTAGGTTTCCAAGCAATTGGTTCATGGTCAGAGTTTCGTAATCAGTTGTTTCTTCTATGGAAGAAACCTTGGGGTTAAATCTGGATGGTAAAGATCTTAGAATATTTTGAACAGTTACACATTATTTAATGGTTTCTCCTAGAGTTTTCATGTTATTTACAATTTCTGCAACCCTCAAGAAGAAGTTGGCAGTGTCTTCATCATCATTCATTTCTATATTTTCAAACTGAGCTCTATAGACTTGTAGTTTGCCTATCTTCACCTTTTTGTCTCCCTCATGGATGCTTTCTAATGTATCCCATATTTCTTTGGCAGTCTTGTTGTGCATTAATTTGATAAATTATGCCTCACACAGTCCACTTAAGAGAGCATTCATGGCTTTTTCAATAGCTACAAAATCTAGTTTGGCATCTTTCTCTGAGTCAGACTCCTTTGGGGCATATACCAATTCCACAACAGCCTAAACTTCTATTCCTAGAGACATTACTTACATCCTCATTCTTATTTTCGAGAAGGCATAATTTGTACTGGTGAACAAAGGGGCTTTATTTGTTGAGCATCCTTCTAGACTAGCCATCCTGGGGACCTAGGATCTCCTTCCAGTTGTTAAACTGATACAGAAGGAACCCACTCCGATACCAATTGTTGAACCCTTAGTTAAACTGAGAGGGGGGGGTGAATTAGTTTAACACATTCATGGAATTTTAAAACTTTTCTTTAAACTTATTTACACCTTCATTTCATGATCAACTTATTGCATAATGTAACATAAATCTTAATATGTGAGTAGCAAGTACTAAGCATAATATATACACCATATCAACACATAAACATCATGCACATAGACAAAAGATATAAGTGGAAACCCATAAGGGAGAAAACCACATCTTATTATTGTTGTGATGCAAAGGCAAGATCCAACTCCCTCTCACCACTTATTTTCTGTAGGCTCCAACCTACAAGAGGCTCCTACCTGAATTCTACAAGCTACAACTTGCAAGGAAGCTCCAACTCCCATCTATCTTCTACAGGCTACAACCTACAGGAGGCTCCTACCTCAGCCAGCTACAACTGACATCTATTAAGCTACAACTTGATATGGAAGCACCAACTTCCTCACTCTTTCAAAAAAAAAACACATGCTGATTTACCTGGATATCGACTATGTTTTGTGATCACTCATCTTTATATCCACCCCTGACCTTCCATATCTCTACCTTATATCATCTCTGAATCTTCTGACTTCTCTCTCCTGCTCCTCCTTCTTCTTACCCTCTCTACCTCATTTATTCATTCTCTCTCTCTTCTTATGAATATCGTGTGATATCATTTATAAGAGTTCACCCCTTGTATATTGTTTATTCCATAGGGAATTCTAAGTGAATATGTATGACTCTTTACTTGTCATATCTCGAGTTTCTTTCTGGCACTTGGAAAAATGTAACTTAATAGCCATATTTTCACATTTCAATATTACAGTGGGGTATTTCTTTGCCAATGGAGACTTGCCTTTGCATCACAAACAATATAAAAATTAATTAAAACATTTACATTTACATTTTCAATAAATATATCTGATTCAACCCTTTTCAGTTCTTGGCTCACTGTATGTTTGTCTTTTCTGCTGCTATCATTATCTTTTCAATTTCTGTTGTTATACTATAGTTCTGCATACTCTTCTGCTCACTGCAACTCTTTGTACCTTTGCATATCAGATCTTAGAATTTGATCTTCTTTCTACACTCACTTTTTCATATAAACCTGCATTTCAAGTTTTAGCCCAAAAAATTTTAAATCTGGGCAATGTCACAATATTGACGTGGAAGCAATTTTCTTCAATTACTGATTACAAAGCCAAACAACCTAGAAAATTTATTCTATAAGCAGAAGCTTCCCTTTTTGACCTGATGGTTATAAAACCATGGTTATTAAAAACCAAACAATCTAGCCCAGATTATTCTTCTCTTGCGGAAGCTTTGACTTTCATCATCAATGGTAAAGCCATGTAACATGATCCATTTTATGAAAAGGAACCTATACATATCTTGGAATAAAACCCAACAAATAGCTCTTGACCAATACCCATATTAATTATGTGTCATTACCAATCTCACGTGAATATTAAATCTTCGACTCTTGCCTTTATAAACTTTATTTGGAGCCCAATATAATAATGACTCACGGCCTCACCATCTCACTTCAACCATAATATGTTAACATATATTACGTCCTCAAATATCATAATAAAACCTTTGATTTTGGATTTAAATCCCAAGTAATAACATATATAAATGTCCTCGGGGCCATGACTTAGTTTAACGCACCTACGTTAACATCCCGACAGCTTCAAATGCGAATGCCCTTAAATATTTTTCCTTCACCATCGAACGGAAATCACATTATTTTAATGCTGGTACCTTACCACTCCAAAATTTTCTGAAACTCGTGGTTTTTAAAAACCACCTCCACCTTACGTGTCAAGTGGCGAACGCTATCGTATTTTTTTTTCAAAATAGCTTACCATTTATAAATTATGTGAATACCATCAGTGGTTTCTTAAGACTGCTTCATAGTTCCTCTCTCTTATTTGACTTCACAGTCAACTTAATGTTCCGCAACGCATGACTCCAACATGTTTCTACACTTCGGCACCTCGACAATCTTATCTGCTTCATATGCCACCTTCAACTCTACACCTTCGACCCAAGGTTTCATTGACTCATTTCATAATTGTTCAATACGGCGTCTCCATATTTAAACAAGCCTTCATTGCATCATTACTATGCATTACAATTCTGCTACACCATCATTCCTCATTTCGACAATTCATTTCATATTCTAATCAAAATTAGTCATAGGACTCGCCAGCATCACCATTCTCTATTCACAATTTCATCGGCCTTCATTTACCATTCCTCTAAATAAATAAATTCACGGCATCAATGCAATTGATTTCTTCCCTTCAATTTCCTTCGAACAATTCATCATTTCATAATACAATGCTCCAAGATGTCGATTTCATTAAACTGTATGTTCCATTCAATATTCCTGCATGGAAGCCCTTACCTCAACTTATCTTTGCATATGAACTCATGATTCATAGTCCGTCTCAGAACATTTTACATACAACCCCATATCGAATTCTAGATTAGGAATTCGTATTTCTTGCTGTGGTCATCTATCCTTGCAGTGATCGATGACTGCAAGATTTCTACAACTTCCTCAAAGGTATATGTAGCCCTTGTTGCATTCAACTTAAAACCCCATGATCGATATTAACAGTGTCTCATTAATCAACATTGGTTTTCCAATTACATACAGAGCATCATTAAAACCCAGGAAACCCCGATTCTGGAGTCTATCATGCATAATGCATTCAGGAGATTCCAAATTCTCACACATAAGTAAATCAACGATGCTCATGTAATATTGAAACTATTAAATTTTTAATGAAAAATTGGCAAAGTCGATCACGAAACAACATCGTTTTCAACCACTTTGATTCTAGGACTAGCCCTCTGAGATCCGGAGGGATCTCAATAAGTGCAAAAGATGGATTTGCTTTTTTTGCCAGAGTTAAAGGTAAAGTGGTATTGAAGGCTGGTTATAGTAGGGTTTGTCTTTGTTTTTGGATGGTTGAGCATGAGTGCTTGTTTGAGTGGAAAGTTATAAGTGCAAGTTTCAAAGGTGAGAAGTTGCAAGCAAATAGAACAAGTTTTGGCCAGGAAGATAGATAATTGCAGGTTTTAGTCCATTGGGCTATGGAGTCATAATAGGGTTTAATTGAAGCAGCAAGAGGCAAGAGTGGTCCATGGGGCAAGTCATCTATGTCTAAGGATCTCTTTAAAGTTTTATTTATGGAATGAAATGATACAACAAGAAGGGGAAATAAACAAATGAAGAACAAAGAGCAGCCTAAGATCTGGTAAGTACTCTTAAACTAGCCAGCTTTTGACATACACTTAAGAAAGACATAAAAGTAAACTAGGATCTGGTAAGTAATTTTAAACTAGCCAGCCTTTGATACACTTTCAACAGAAAACATTTAAAAAACAGGGGAAACACAAATGATAACAAAGAATGGTCTAAGATCTAGTAAGTACTTCTAAACTAGCCAGCTTTCAACACATTTCAAGGGAAACATTCAGACAGTCTTTGGGGATAAAACTAGGACCAGGGCACACCATATCCTCCTTAGTTCATCTCCACTTAACTAATACTGAACATAACATTTAAGAATAATATTTAGCTAAGTCAATAAGATGAGGGAATGCCAGCATTCCTTTTCTTAAACTGAATTAAATCATTCCCAAATAACACAGATTGGAATAAAACATTCAGATAAAGATTTTCAATCAGAGAAGGGTACTGGTACACAGTAGGTCCTAACTCTATGCATGTTGTTATTTATAAGAGAAGATGAACACAGTGAAAACAGAAACAAAATAACAAGTTACAATGAGAAAAGCATCACCGTCAACATAGACAAGGATCCCATAAATCAGCTTGTATTGATGCTCCAAACCAGTTACAACTTTAAGTCCAATGCTTTAGTTTAGCAATCATATACTCATCTCAACCTAACTTATCTATCACAAGCAGAGCTCTAAGGGCTAGTGAACATTATTTACAAGTAGAAGTCTCAAGCTCAATTACATTTCAATGTTCAGCAGCCAACTCAACCAACCCCTCTCTCATCTTCTGCAGTAGTATTTATAGAAGAATGAGGCACTAGTACATTTGGGGGAAATTCCAACACTTGGTTCCAACGCTTTTGACCAAATGTCGAAAATTTCCCCAAATTTTTTTAATCCCGCCCGAAACTGTCGTTATACCGACGTTTAGAGAAAAGTGTCGCAATACCAACACTTAGACAAAGTGTCGCAATTGCGACGTTTGGAGGAAGACGTCGCAATTGCGACACTATGCCCCAAAGCGTCGCTATTGCGATGGCTGCCTCCAAACGTCGCAAGTGCGACACAATGTATAAGTGTCGCAATTGCGACGTTTGGAGGCAGTCGTTGCAATAGCGACGCTTTGGCCGTCGTCGGTATAATGACACTTATATGCGCGCTACATAAAAATTATTTTATTAAAAACTACATTAACGTCTGATATCACGCATGCATTCACCCTCAGCTCTTGCAGAACAGCATTCTCCCTCAGCTCTTGCAGAACAGCATTCGCCCTCAGCATTCGCCCTCAGCTCTTGCAGAACATCATTCGCCCTCAGTGTTCGCTCGCCTCTGGCACGCATTCGCCCTCGCATCGCTCATCTCGTAACAACATTCTCTCGCATCAGCCTTCTCGCCTCTTAACAAAGATTCACCCTCGCATTTTCGGGCTCTTGTGTGAATGAATTACCTCGCATTCGCCCCCCCTCGCCCGTGCACGCATTCGCCCTCACCTCTTGCAAAATGGTAAGTTCTTACTGCAGGCCCTTCCTCCTATAGTAGGGTTGACTCTATTTGGGTTTTTTTGGTCAATTCCATTGGATTGTGTTAGGCTATAGGGTTCTCTCTAGATGTCTTCCAATGTTCTTTCGAATGAGTTTCAAAGAGGATTTGTAAGATGTGTTTGTGCTTGCATGAATTTGACTCCACTAGTTTCATGAAGTTTAAGCTATGGATTTTAGTTCGACAAACTCATCCATATCAACACCCAGTAATGAATTGCCCTTGTTCTGATCTATATTGAAGGTGAAGTGCAAAGTGGTAGAGAATGGGAGATCGAAAGTCATCAACTTTATCACAAGGGTAGTACTCCAGATCGAAAGTGATGAGCTTTAGTTCTCCAAATTTGGGATTTTCTGATATTTGGGGATTTTCTGATGACATACCAAAGGTCACATCCATACAACCATATCAAGGTCAATGTTGAGATCATTCTCATATAGATATAGGTCACTGATATATAGGGTTAATATCATCATCACTATCCATGGAAACTGAATGGTTACAAAATCTGTGATTGTGGTTGGCTCATTTATCATTATTACCCATTTACAGTACAGCACAGAAACACTAAATATGGCATGAGCAGAGCCTTTACAACAGGAAATGGAATTGCAGTTTCTTCATCAATAACCAATAGCTCCACTTGAGAAAACTTTTCATAATCTTGGGGCTAGATATACTGCAAAGCCAACAATTGTAGTTATCATTCGTGCTCCAATATATTAATATACTTTTTACATTGAATTGAAGAAAGGGAAACAAGCAAATGCTAGCCATCATACAATGCTTTGACATAAGCGTTTTGAGTGACATACTTGAAAAAAAGAACTCATCCACTGATATTTATAATCATTTGAGTTATTCAAGTTAAACACAATGTCAAGAATCAAGATTCAATACCCTCTATTATCTTCATCACCCAATACAAGATTTAATTTTTTTCCCAAAGAAACGCTTATTAATTTGGCAGCCACTATTTCTCCCTACTTTAAAAACCCTACATTTAAATGAAAACAAGCATTGCATTTCAACTACAAAAATCTATTAGTGTTCAAATGTACATGTGTGCATCACTTGTGTAGGGTATTCCCTTTCCACTTTCACATTATCCAAGAATGTGTGCAGTATAGTTCATATTTTTTGTGATTTAGATTATCTTGAAAAAGGAAAGGTAAATTATTTCCCATGGAAAAAGAAGGTTTTCCCTTTTTACTACCGGAAATGGTACAAAAAAGTTCCATTTCTACCCGAAACTCCTATGAAACAAGAACCAAATAAAGGCCATGTCCTCAATGGACATCATTTGGCTTTGAAAATGGCCATTGCACCGTGTTTTTTCTTATATTACATCATGATAGTTTCTTAGGTCATTTCTTGTTTCTTGAGATGAAAAACAACCAAAGAAATTGTGAAGATCCTTTCAAGAAATAAATGACCATTTCTCAATCATATCTCAACTATTATTTATTTTATTCAGTGGTTTCTTACTTTGAGATAAATTTGACACTTTTATAAGGAATATAACATAAAAACACAAAATGGGAAGGAATTGATGAGGTAGATGACCTTTAGTTGTTGTCAATTAAGAATTGATAATACACGATGCATGTTCCGTACTACAAACTAGATTCCTTCCTGGAGTTAGGACACAGAGTATTGAATCAAATTTGTAGTTTCTAACTTCTTGTATTGGTTCATCAATCTTGAAATTCAGACATTGCATGTCTTCATTGCTTCATGTTTGAATAATTTGCATCATATCGTATAATAGGAAATTAGGAATTATGATTATTATTACTTTATGGATCTGTTAAGTTACTTTTAAGTTTGCATGGTTTAGTGTGAAATTATTCTTGTGTGCCCCTAGGCCTAGGTGAAGGAATGCCAAGGACTGAGAACCCTAGTTTTAAAATGGTATTGTTTCTTATACCCAAAAACCCCTCAACATCACTTCTTATTAGTTGTTAACAATAGTTTTGTAAACAATTTTAGAATTGATATAGCAAAATATCGCACTTCTCAAGATAAATTCCTAAAGCTAAAGTGTGATACCATGTGTAATTCAATAGCCCCATTGTCACCTCACCAACCTCTTTTCACTTCGGGCTAGCTCTCCTCCAACTCAAGGGGGGTTCTCCCTAGTAGATGTTAGGTATCTAATGGCCCAACCAAACCAATTCAAGAGCCCCCTAACTCTCTATTTTTACTACTATCAATCAAAATATTGAACAATAGGGTCAGACATGCATCCTGAAGATAAAATTGCCAGGGTATTTTTGGGTAATTTCAAAGGGAAAGTCCCCAAACACATATAATCAAGGAATTATAACGTGATTTCAAACATTAAATATCAACAAAATCGTTTAAAGGATATTTAAAGGAAAAAGGTGATGGAAGATAGAAAGTGCCTTACTTAAATGCTCTAAGGATTTTTCAATAGTTGCTCCAAAAGCTTCACTTCAAGGCCCTTCAAGATCGCCTCCAACAATGCTATACCATCAGCTTCAACAATGTTGCTCCAAAAATATCCTCAAGGTCTTCACAACAAGTTTACTAGAAGTTGCTCCAACAATATATTCAATAAGGTCTTCATTGTCAACTCGTCTCTTGTTTGGGTGCCTTAATGTGCAATGACATGTTTCCAAGACTAAATTCAATGCAAGGCATATTTGAAACTCTAACTCTGTCTTCCGGTGTCTTATTAGAAATTATTTCAGTTTTCATTTTGTGTTTTCAAGTTAGATATTGTTTTCAAGTTTTTACATTTATAATTTATTGCAATGTGGCAGACTGATCAGAGCAGTGCAGGAACAACCCCGAGACGGGATGATCGCGGAAAGAGGCCAGCGGAAGAACATGTAAAGTGCCAGCATTGCTCTATCTTCAGGTATTTTAGTTATTTACATAACTGAAATAATATTAATTTTGTTCAAATATGCAGACACCTAGCCATGGTACGCCTGATGATTCCCTCTTTGAGGAAGAGCTTTCTTCATCCCTATCTCCAGTGTTCTTGTTGCAAAAAAAGGCACGAGATGCAAGGTCAGAATTTAATACTTTGATAGACGTGCCTCAAACACCTGAAACAGAAGAGAGGATACAACATCTTATGAGGCAGCTAGAAAGATATCAGGTAATAATAAAAAGTCAAAAGGATATATTTTTTGTTCTGCATGAGATGAATTGTGATAGTTTGATTTTTAATTTTTACATTGACTAAACTAACAAAAATTTCTTTTGTATGTAGCGTTTTCTGGCACTTGCTGAACCCGGTGTTGGTGGTAGTGGGACACAAGGGCAAGAGATTGCCCAACAACCCTCTCGTACACCTTCTACTTCTTTAGGTGCCAGCCAAGAAACACACCCTGCCCAAGCAGACACCCAGCCAACCGCTGAACGTGTTGGCAATGATGAGGCTGATATGGCCAACTACATTATTGTGTTTCCTGGAGCTACACGTGTCAGCTCCACAGGGACCATTAATGGCACGTTGTTGGTGAACGATGAAGGTGTCCTTATAAAGCATGTACAACTCCCAGGTAAATTTTAATATTTTAACTATTTCATGTACTTTATCTAAAACATATTTATCATGATTTTTATTTTTAAATTAATGATAATATATTTTTTTTTTCTGTGTAGGAAACAATGAGTTCTACAGGTATCTGGAGAGCCATGCATTGGTAATTTTTGGCCCAACCATACGCACAGGGTGGAATTCCCAGAGTTCCAACCTAAAAAAAGAACTTCTAGATTATCTAGAAGCCCTTTTTGGGGTCGGCACATTTGACAGAACAGTGGTGGCTCAGGTAGCCGGAAAATATTTGAAATATACCAGGGACACCTATAGGACGCAATTGCAATTTAACCCTAGATATGAGCGTCCTCTTGCAGTTTCAGAGAGTGAGTGGAGAACACTCATCCATGACGGAAAAGAGAAAAGGGCAAAGAAAGAAGGAAAAATGCCAACTGGACCCGCAAGGTAAATTACAACTTTAATTCAATAGCTTTAATTTTCTCTATGTCTAAAATAAAAGTGTGCTACGTCATATCTGACTTCAATCTTTTGATGCTAGGTTTCCTGACACCTCAAAGGCAACCAAAGCTAGAATTGAAAAAAAGGGCCATCACAAGCTAGGCCAGGGCGGCTACTTGAAATTAGCTGCAAGAATTGTAATTAAGTAGCTAAACATCTTATAATTAATTGTATCGCCTTCCAACGTTTTTGTAATCCTATCAAATATGATTAAAAATACACAATCATATGTAATTTAGGGTGATGACTTTGGAACAGAAACTATAGAGGAAGATAAAAATATCGCTTTCCATTTCGGCTATCAAGCCGTAGTTGAACGTCGCAGAAGCTTGGGGCAGGTCCCAAGATCCAGAATGCCTGATAAGGTAAAACATTAACCTTTCAATATGTTTGTTTTTGTCCATAAATTTAATTTCTAACAAATTTTTTTAAATCAGGGAAGCAACACTACCGACGAGGCAAATAACCCAGTTTTAGAGCTAGATGTAGATGATCCTCATGTGCAACCTGATCATTGTAGTGGGGACCAGGCCGACAATGCTACTATCAGTGAGGGCTGTGACGGTAATTAATTTCCACTTATAATTTTTTATAATTATACCTTGATGGTTGTCCTTATAACGTTTTTTGTTTAAATGACAGAGAATGTTTCCCTTGAAGATCTTACCACCATAGAGGAAGACAGGGCAACAGTCCCAACGGCGACAACTGGTGCACCAGGTAAATAATCTCATTGCATTTTTTTTATTAATATTACCGAACTAGTTCAATGATATTTAAAAACTAACAATTAAAATTTAATATTATCTGTTTTTGTAGGTGATGCCCCGTCACTGGATGAGACCAGACATCATGACTACGCAACTAGGTTAGCAGTGCGGGTCGAAAGGCACGAAACAGGAGCAGAGCACGATGATATTGATGATGTAATTAGGAGCTTTAGAAATAGGAAGAACAAAAAGAAAATTTGATAATGTAAAATATTGTATTATTATAAGACAAACATTACCATACTTGGAACGTTTTTTGCGTTATATAAAAAACTCATTTATCATACTATTTTTATGTCAAGCATTAATTTCAATGTTTCCTTGCATACTTTTTGTTGAATTATTTTTTTATTAGTTATTGAATATTTTTTTTTATGCTCATGAAAATAAAAAATGAAATATAGATTGGGTATTGGGGAATTGAGAGTGATGTGAGGGGGGGGGGGGGAAGGGGCCAAAAGAGCTTCCACCTTCACGTGGTTGGCCCTGCTTAGTAGAGAATAATTTATTGGAGCGATTTAATCTTGCAGCAAACCTCCCTCAATCCAGTGTAGCAAAAAAAAATTCACTGTTGACTTAGTTGCTACTCTTTCAGATCGTGGGAGGCCTGTTCCAAGTTCATGTGACTCCAATAAATTGTTCTTGAAACGAAGAGGAGCTTATTCAGGTATGTTTTGACATTTTCAACATATGTTCTAACATTATCATAAGAATGCATCTTAGAGTAAAAATACTACATCAATTACTTGTATTTATTGTATAGATAATGATGGATTTTGATTGACTTGGCAGTGCAGGTACAAATCCTCTTGCATCATGAGCAATACAACTTGTCAACCAGGGTCATGTCCAGGATATTTTTGCTTGTGCGCTTGACCATGTTCGTAATGTCACATTTTTTAAGTTCCTTTACAGTTCATAATTCAATATTAAGCTTGTTCATGATTATTATCTAGGTTTTTTGTATGTGTTTTTTCATCTATTTGATTGTAAGAAACTCTGCATGTTTCCTGTTGTTCACTATGATTTCTCCCAATACCACTCCCAGGATGAATCCGACTTTATTGTTACACAGGTTACTTTATTGTTACTATGATTTCTCCATTTATGATTTCATAGGTTACATCATGTAAAGTTGTCAATCTCAGGTTGGTGATGAGCTTTAGTTCTCCAAATTTGGGGCTTTTCTGATATTTTCTCCCTCATGTCATTCCTGCATCACCTCGTTGTTTGAGCATGCCAATTGTCTATCACTTGTACCAATTGGCACATGTCAATCTCTGAGTGGTGCCACATTTCACCTATTTTCGGCCCACTTGACCACCTGAAAAACTCAAATCCACACACCATGTGTCTTTATCATGGAGTGCCACATGTCCTAGATATTTAGGCCGATAGGCCTTCTGTTATGAAAGAGATCAAATTTTTTTTCGTCAACACTTCTTATCTAGGCACGACACCTATTACTTGTTTAATCTGATGGTCACAGTCTCTCGGGTTACCTTCTAGGTTTGACATACCACAGGTTTCTGGTATATTTCCATGGAATCGGTCTGAAAATACCAGCAACAATCCACACACCTGCAACCATCGACAAACCTGCCGTTTTAGTAGCTGCATTTCCGATACACCTGTCGTTTTAGTTGCTGCATTTCGGCAGCTGCCAATACACCTGTCGTTTCATTCTCCTGGACTCTGTGTATACATATTTTTCATATAATTTTATCACGAAGTTGGCTGCAGTGCTTTGACATGCCTCTGAATATTTTTGCAGGTTAGAAGAAATTTCAGGCCAGAGCTATTGAATAGACTTGATGAGATAGTTGTATATTATCCTCTTTCTCATGATGAGCTCAGAAAATTTGCTAGAGTACATATGAAAGATGTAGCAATTCATCTTGCAGAGAGAGGTGTTGCTTTAGGGGTTACAGATGCTGCTCTGGATCTTGTTCTTCAGGAAGCCTATGATCCTGTAAGTAATCACTTTGTTTTGCTTTCTTTCTTATTCAGATTCTATCTTGCCAGGGGATGTGCCCATTATAGTTTGTTATGAGACCGTTGTCAATTTCATCACCGTCCCTCATAATATGTTTGATTATGTTTATAAATAATAAACAATTATTACACCAAACAATAAACAATTAACTGTACTATGACTAATATGATATCTTGAAATAATTCTCATTATAATTTCATAACCTCTGCTCTCACTTGGTGGTGTCTATATCACTAAGTGTGTCTTCTTTAAAATTATAGTTACAACAGACAATGAACAATCAACTGCACTATGAGTGATATCTTGTAATAATTCATATTATAATTTCCTAACCTCTACTCTCACTAGGTGTCTATATCACTAGGTGTATCTATTTTAAAATTATAGTTTCAATGGTAGATAAATTGTTATCTTAAAATTATAGCTTTGATGGTGATACCTTGTGATTGATAATGTAGTTTGAAGCAGCTTTGGCTTTGACTAATATAGTCTCAAGAACCTCTGAGAATACAAAGGTTGTGATTGATTACGGGGCACTGCCTATATTTGTGGAACTTCTTACCTCTGGGAATGATAATGTTCGAGAACAGGTAGCACGTTTATTTTAGAGGCATAAAATTGTTCTTCCCAACTATCTTTATATGTCTGTAATTTTGGAATTTGATTTTAAAAACTAGTACCCAACTTTGAGTTCAACTGGTGTTCGTGTAAGGCTGTTTGGGCTTTGGGAAATATTGCTGGAGACTCTGCAACATTTAGGGATCTTGCCCTCAGTCATGGAGCTCTGAGGCAGGTGCTTGCCCAGTTGAATGATACTGCTAGAATTTCAATGATAAGAAATGCTACATGGGCTCTGTCAAATTTTTTCCGTGGTAAACCCCAACCACTATTCGAACAGGTAAGCAGAATACATTTTCTGCATCTTCTTCTTAGTTCGCAGATACTGTGGATTTTTTTTATAGATCTTGGTGCTTGGTAGATTTGGACGTAATATGGACCTAGGCACTTGTTCATTACAATGACTCTGTCATCAGGTTTTAGAAAATTCTCAAAAATTTGGGTTTCACAAGGGGATTACCCTTGCTTGCAATTATCGATTATCAATCACATTCAAAAAAATTCTTTCGTAGCATTGTTGATCTCTTTGTAGGTGAATTTCCGAGGCAATTTCACAATATCTGAAATAAATGTGTCTGTCCTTTTCAATACTCTGCGCTTGTAACAAAACCAAACAAACAATCTAGTGGCCAATGCAACAACAACAACACCTCCTGTTGCAATGCCTGCAATTCACCCTCTCTGCACGCATGAATGACTATGGCACCCTCTTTTGTGAACAGGTACTGGAGCTGAAGGTACTGGTTTCCATTAGGATCATGGAATTCAACATCCAAAATAGTATCAAACTCCACTGCAATAGTATTCCCCGGCGAGGGCAGCAGTTCATTGAGACCTATTGGACTCATCACCCCCAAATAGCCTCCGGGGCTACCCAGAGTGTGATCATCTATAGAAATAAAAAATGTTGATCCATACCCAATTGAAACAAGAACAGGTCCCACATTGGTTACAGAAAACGAGAAACACGTTTTGAAAGAAGAAGAAACCTTTGTATTAGGGTCCAGAAATCTAACTGGTCTATTATACAATGCCCTACCTGCACTTAAAATTGGTACTCCCAACTCCATGTTAAGGCTCACTGTGCCATTCTTCAGATGAGCATCTTAACCTGAATTTTGATTCCAAAAAACCCAAGTCCCATGTTCTATGCCTAAGACCTCTGTTACAACGTGATGTTTCTATTTCCCAACCTGAGTTATCTGCCTGTGGATTGAATATCTCACAATACAATCATTCATTTCCTAAATGTCTACACCATGAATCATGATAAGTAAAGTGAAACAGATGTTAAACAGATCAAGGTCTGTATTTTTTCCCACAATAGAGAATTTCCATAGTAATCCACTTTTAATGTTGTCCTTGCAGAGTTTATCACCTCGATCTAACCAGAATATCTCCAAAATAATGCAGCAAATAATCAGAAATTATTTTCTTTAGTATAGAAACTATTGGTGATTATGTATTTTGTACAGTTCTAACACCCTGAGTGCATGGTTGATTTTCTTTAGCTATATGTGAAATGACCGAACATTCAACGTAAGGATATGGAAGGTTTAAGGTTTAAGGAAACCTTGTATATTGCACGGTAATTCTCTGTATCATTCTCATGATTTTTTGGATTTCTCTTTTATACTGCGTTTCTACAATGTTGTCATTATGCCGAGTTTTTAATAAGACTTAGAATGCAAATTTATATATTAAAGGCCATTTTGCACTTCTAGATTAATTTATGCATTAGGCTGAAATAAATTAGGAAAAAATCCATAGATTCTGGTTTTTGGACTGATATCTGTCAAATCGTTTCTTAAAATAAGCTTATATATCGACCAAGGTCTTGCTAACTGTGAACTAGCACACAGCCTACAATAAGAAGATTACTATGATTTATTTTAAGTGACTTTGATAGAAAATTCTTAATTGAAGTTATTGAGGACATATCAAGTAGTGTGAAGCAGTCCTCTGATTATAAACAGATGGTGAGTTACAACAGTGGTTATAATCATTTGGCTGTGTATATTAACATCTGGTATTGTTCTTCTTAGCATTAAAACTAAATTTTCCTTTTGGATATCCTATACATGATTTAATCTCTTTTTCTTCATTATTTAAACCACATTCTCGATCTCGGATTTCACTTTCATAAAATAGAAAAAAAAAATTCTGGTAATAGAGTTAATATACCATTTCTGAGGTGCAGAGATCTCTTCAAGCCGAGTTCTACTGTCTATTTTTTTATAACAGCTTAACTAAAATCCGATGAATATTTCATGCCCGTGAGCATATTTAAAATTTTCTTGAAAAATATGGCTTGGAAGGCTTTGGACTTTCCTTGATACAGACTCTGTAAAGCTCACCTAATGCATTATACCAACATTACTGTTCAAGAGGTAGTCTTACAAAGTTGTACGGCTTTTTCATTTAACCTTTTCGTAAGGCATCAACCTAAAGGGTAACCCTGACTGATGTGTTTCTCCCTTTTCTTTCGTTAAACATATCTATAAATGCCTAGGGGATATTTTTTACATTGTTCTGCAGTTTTTATTTCATGCCCTTGTCTAGCAGAAAATGAAAACTTTAACATGTTGAATCTATAATATATTATCCTCAAAGGTCATTGACTACATGTATGCCAGATTCATTAGCATTTTGGTTAGACTTTTGTTGTTTAAGTCATTGAGTAAATCACTGTGTTGTGATACTTCACAACCCTCCATTTGTTCTAGGTAATATAACATGTTAAGTCATGGGTTGTAAGTGTTTTTGTTTTGGCAGTTAGTGGCAAGCCAATAGTTTCCAATTTTCATAGAATTCACTCGTGGAGTTTTCGGTGTGGAGATCTCATTATAAATACTCATCTTCATGATATGCTTTAATAAGCAGAACTTGTATTTGATTTTAGGATGGAAATATATTACTATTTATATCTACTTAGCTCATGTCATCCTCGTTGAGTTCTTTTGTTCCTATTTCTGTTGTCTCATTTAGGAGGTCCTTTTGCTCGTCTCTCTCTCTTATGTAGTGTATCCAAGGTGGGTGATCAGGTTTGATCAACCTAAATCTTTCATTTTCTGTCACATTATGTTATCTTCTCCTTAATATTTCCTTCTTTTCTCTTATTTTCATAAAATTCAAATCCATTCGTCATTGTTATAAAACAACACAAAAAAAAGTTGAAAATGCATTCTTAGTTTTTGTTATGCCTTTCTTTTTCGTTCTATGTTTTTTGTTCTCCTGGTACACATATCTAATTCCTTTCAGGTGTCAACCAATACTCATGTAACCCTCTTACATCTTTACAGTGATTTCACAGCGAAGCAATGGTGCTATGCTATTTGTTGGTTGGCCCTCAAACAAGTTGTTATCCTAATAATTAATGTGTAAGTTGTGGCACTCTTCTGGGTTAGCTAATGATGGTTCATTCCTTGGCAGATATCAGTTTCTTTGTAGGTTTCTGGGGATATACAAGACCGTGGTTTTGATTTTGATCATATTAATGTTTTTGACAGACAGATACAGACTTGAGGAAGGCACCCTTTCAGCATGTTGCTCAGTCACGCGTGGTTTAAAGAGAATGGCCCATTTCTTTTTTGCCTACAAGACCGTGACAGTGGTTTTGACTATATTTACATCTTTGAGACTATGATACAAACCTGTGGAAGGCATCTTTTCAGCATGTTGCTCAAGCATGGCTCAAAGAAAATGTTCTATTGTTTTATTTTCCTTGCACAGAGAAAATATGCCAAGCACTACCGTGATCTTGTAGAATCCTGCATTTGAATTTGGGAGTCACTTGAACCTGTTGTGGAAGAAGTTTAGGTTACAGACCAAGTTTAGAGTTTTTTTAGGTTTCCCACCTGATACATATTTAAATATATTTAAATTTGGATATGCTTAAGATATTTTTTTTGTTATATTGGAAGTCTAAAGTTGTAGATGGATTATATCTGACTTTTCAATTGAGGGCATTCTTTCTAAAATTCCAAATTTGACAGTTTTTTAATGGCTTTCTTGTTATTGCTTTCATAATTTATTTTTTTGAAGTATCTCCTTATTTGAATAGTGTATATGGAAATTTATATTTTCCCTTAATATTTCTTTCACATTATTCATCCCTACCCAATTGTATAGGTGTTGCATAATTTGTGTTGGTTTCTTAAAAGGAAATGGAAAATTTTTGGGTTTATGTTCAGGACACTGTTCCGATTCGTCATCACTGACATAATCTTGAACAGTGTCACCCACCTGTCCTCGCATGTGTTGACCTTCTGTTGACTTTCTATTGCAATTTCATTTTCTAATTGTGTAGTGTTCCATATTTTATTTGTCCAGTGAACATGGCATGCGTTAAATTTTTGCATAATGACATTACTCTACATGCTGAGTTTCATATCCCCTCGAGAGTCCTAAAGCAGCCTTATGTGCAGAGATTAGTGTTGGTTTATCAAAATTGGGCAATTGATTTTCTTTATATTAACAATAATCCCCGATTTGAATTTGTAGCACTAATATTGGGTATCTTGGTTTATCATGCCTCAAAATTTAGTGATTTTAATCAACGCAAGCTTCAGTTTGTGGCAACCAATATCAATTCCATTTCTAGAGGCTTGAGAGGGATTGACAACCATTTCTGTATCCTTCTACTCAAATAGGTCAATGAGCCTCACTAATGCGAGCTCAAGTAATGTTATTGCCTCCTTTCGGCGTTCCCTTGCACCTCCTGGTGCAATTGCTAGTAATAAACTTTACAACTACATTCCAAAATAGGCTCACAGCCCTTTTCTTTTATATGCAACGCATATATTAAAAACATAACAAAACTATGCAAATAACAAATCTATTAAAATTCTCCTGGGGTCCACAATTTATAAATGTTTTAATATATATATGAAATATATATATATATAACATATATACGTCGCATTTAAAACAAAATATTACCAAAACTAGTGTGGGACTTTAACAAAAAATAAAACTATTCCGCCGCGCGTTATATAAAATAAAATATATAACAAAACCTTTGTCAAAACTTCAAACGAACCCTTTAGCCGTGGAGCTCGCCGGACTTCAAACGGCGATAAACCATAATTCAAACCAAATTTGCGTTCCAAAATAGCCTGCTGACATCGGCCAAATTTGTGACGCGAAAACCAAATGAATTCTTCCCTATTATTTTTCGGGTCCGAATTTGGGCTGGCGTACGGAGAGAGAGTTGTGATGCAAATTTCTTATCAAATTCGCCTCAATCTTTTTCGGGTCCGAATTTCCACTGCGCGAGCGGCCCAAACAAAGATCCACTCCAATCAATTTCTTCCACGTGTCCTCAATCACAAGTTTCCCTGTTCCCGGATGCGGGTGCATTCGATGGCGTTTAAGGCGATGGGACATGGATGTGGCGATTTTATATCAAACGCATTAAGTTTTAACGCTGTTCAATCAGCCGATATTTAAGTTCCAAGGTTTTCACATCAAATCCCATTAATTTTTAACGTTGTTCAAGATCATACCTCCACTCTTGTTAGCGATTCCGCATGCTCCAATATGATCCGGCCTTCGGTGCTCATCAATGAGAGATTAATTATGACAAATTGCAGATGCTCTCTGGTTGCTAGGTTACACTGCTTGCTCACTGTGACGAGAAGGAGAAGTGGCCAGTTGAACTGCTGCTTAGAACTTGGTGCAAATTTGCATTTCTCTCGGTCTGGTCTGTGTCTGTCCTCCTCAGTTTCTTGGAATCCTGCTTCTCCGTCTCGTCTTGTTCCCACTGCTGAGACTGCACCCATGCCTCGCCTGCATCAAAGGATGCGTTGCCGTAGGGGGAGCACTAGAGGTCAACCCCTGCGCACTCCCTCCAACCCCTCAACCGAGTCATCTTCCGGCCAGTCCAATGACTATTACGCAGGTCGCTATCTAAACACTAGAAGTGGGCGGGGTCGGGTTCTAGGATCTGGCCACCGTATGGGCTCCCCTGCTCCTCATTTCCCCACCGCTTCACCAGATTCTCCCACGACGCGCACTACGCTTTTTTCCTTTAATTTATCTCTGAACCGCCCATGAATCATAGCTTCAATCATTGTGGTTTTCCGTGAGGAGGCCCAAGTGGAGGAACAATGCACTCGTCCCGCGGGTCTGAGCTCAGCAAAATTCGGCCAGCATTCGGGCCTTCAGGAGGGGAGCGGTGGCGTGAATGTGGAGATAGCACCTGGCGATCCTAGACCTTCCGAAGGATGGTGCCGACTCGTCGAGGAGCCACCAGAGGAGTAGTTTGGTTAATTTGGTTTTCTTGCTTCGCGGCCCACTTAATTGGGCATGTTTTAGATTATATTATTGTGCTGGACCTCTGTAATATTTTTGAATTCTGTAAATGTTCAAGACTGGTTTCCCCATATGAGGGCAGTCTTCTTTTTTTATTTTTTGATGACAAATTTGCCATAAGTCTGGGCAATGTTTTTGACTTCGGTCATGTTGTAATTTTATTCCCACTGTTAATAGATTAACTTTACTTAGAAAAAAAATGTTGCCCTGTTTCTATTTTAAACCTGTTTTTTGAAATACAGAGCCATGTTTATATGATTGTTTATAGTTGAAGCGCTGTGGGGTGGTTTATTATATTAATATTTCACAGTCGAATTATGTTCATAACAATTGGAAAAAAAAAATGTTGCCCTGTTTCTATTTTAAACCTGTTTTTTGAAATACAGAGCCATGTTTATATGATTGTTTATAGTCGAAGCACTGCGGGGTGGTTTATTATATTAATATTTCACGGTCGAATTATGTTCATAACAATTGGAAAAAAAAAAAAATGTTGCCCTATTTCTATTTTAAACCTGTTTTTTGAAATACAGAGCCATGTTTATATGGTCTACGTATTATACTCTTTCTCTGTATATCTACAGGAACCTTTTTGCTATGAACAGGGTGGATGCTGTAGCGGGCTACTAATGGAAACAAGCGAGCCTAAACCTTACATCTTGGATGCAATAGATGGTTACCAATTTTGGAATCAAGCGAGCCTGATCTTACAAGCGAGCCTGGGTTTCTGCAGATGGTTTTTATTTCCGGGAACAAGCGAGCCAGAACATACAATCGACCCTGGGTTTATACATATTTTTTCTCTATCATGGATGATTTTTGTGTGAGGCGTATATCAACAATACATGTCTCTGCACATTTCCTGTATCCGCTTTATGATACTATTTTATGTGTTGACAGGTTATCACTCTGCCTTCAAAACTAGCGATGCTGGTCTATGTTGCTAGTTTATTGATATGGTCTTATGGTATTTTTATATTTTGGACATATCACACTCCTCACATGATTAGCGTTTTTCTCTGTTCAAAGATTTTTGGTACTTTAATTTGTATTTGGAACAATGGACGTCGGTACTCTATCTGTTGCTTTACTATTCTACATACTGCTATTTCACTTTCTTATAGATGCCTTGGGCATATTTGGATGCTTTCTCGGATTGTCGATAATCTCCATGTGGACCGTTACCTTGTTTTATATCATGTCCCTCGTATGTGACATGGGGTATTTTTCTATCATTGTCCGGGGTGGGATCACTTTTCGGATGGATATTTGGGTTCTAATTCTTCGTATGTGAAAATGTAATGACTTCATGGACCGTTTTCATATAACATATTCAAACAAATGCTTTCAGTGAAAAAAATCAATATGCAGGTATTCGAAGCGCTGCGGGGTGGTTTATTATATTAATATTTCACAGTCGAATTATGTTCATAATAATTGGAAAAAAAAATGTTGCCCTGTTTCTATTTTAAACCTGTTTTTTGAAATACAGAGCCATGTTTATATGATTGTTTATAGTCGAAGCGCTGCGGGGTGGTTTATTATATTAATATTTCACGGTCATTGGAACGCCCACAATTCATAACAAATATTGGATATTTACTGTCCTGTTTTAAAGTTTCATTTTATTTTTTTTAAATTGAACCTGTCGTCGGTATACCGATGCTTTGTAAGCGTCGGTCTTCCGACGTCTTGAATGATTTGCGTCGATCTTGTGACATCCATCGATATTGCGACATTTCTTCCTAAGGTCGGTATTGCGACGCTTTTGGAATGCGTCAGTATTGCGACGCCTATGGGACACGTCGGTCTTGCGACAACTTTTGCAATGCTTCGGTCTTGCGACACTTTTGTATGGCGTTGGAATTGCAACAGCTTAAAAACGTCGAAAGAGCGACAGTATAAAAACATCGGAAGAGTGACGTTCAAAACGTCGGACCACATTTCGTCGGAATTGCGACAGTTTACAAACGTCGGAAGAGCGACGTTCAAAACGTCAGACCACATTTCGTCAGAATTGCGACAGTTTACAAACGTCGGAAGCGCGACGGTTTGGGAAACGTCGGAAGAGCGACGCTTGTTTGGAAGCGACGGAAAAAGGGTTGGTAGTGCGACACTTTGTCAGTGCGTCGGAATTGCGACGTTATGGCAAACCATGTTTTTCTCGTCCTTGAACTGTCGCTCTTGCGACGACTATGTGTCGGAATAGCGACTAAGTGGCCGTCGGAAATTGCGCCAAATTTTCTAGTGAGGAGGTGAGATCTGATAAAAGAACTCTAAAGATAATTAATACAGACTTAATGGCTTCTCGGCCTTTGGGGGGCTTGATGAAGAAGCTTACATAGGTGTCCTCTGTATTAAATAATTTACTTTTAAGATTTAAGCTCAGTGGGAGCTCTCCTTGACTTTAGAGGCTCAGTGTTGTGTTAAAGTAACTCTGCTGATATTTTGTCATTAATTTTATCCGCAGAATTAACTTCTCTAGCTGCGCTGAGGAAAATATCTGATCTTGATCAATAACTTCAGCCTCTAATATGAATGCTTTGAGGCACAGGAGGCACTGTGGTAGCTAGGAGGAATCAATTTGCCTCAGATGTGGCGGTGGAAGTTTTATGTCTGATGAACCCTTATGATTTTTCTTTTAACTGTGTCTTAATTGGGGATTAGGATTTTGATAAACCATCTTAGACGTAATCCCCGCATATCTTTCTTCGATATTCTGTTCTGGTATATTTTTGTCTTCGACACTGATACTTTGTGATTTGTGCCTGATTCACTGGTTTGTTAGTGTGCAGGGCTGCGCAGGGGTGATATGGCATCAATGCCTCATGAAACACTGATGAAACGTGGAGTTTAAACCCTGCGAATGATTCTCTTTGATGAATCAAAGGCAGGAGGATCATCACCCTCAGCCTTTGAATTTTCTTCAGCATGGCGAAAAAACCATTTAAACCCTGCAAAATACAAAAAACATTATGAAATCCTGCATATATAGGTTTACTGCTTTGGAAGGACATGTGGGGAGAGCGTGGTTGTTGGATGGCATCATCCAATGGTCGAGATTGATCAGAAGAAGTCAAAGGGAAGGCGGAAGAAGAATTTAAATTGGAGCCATCGATCGCGCAAATATCGACGATCGGGAGCGGAGGTGAATAAATAATGTGAAGGGGTCACATTATTCGGAAAAATAAAATAAAAAGCAGAGAAAAAGGTTTTAAAACCTTTGTTTCGGCGAAAAAATGGTTGAAAAATGAGTGGGGAGCTTGGGACGAACATGGGTCGTCATATGAGATCGGCCCACGCGATCAACGGTGGAGATCGGGTACCACAAAACCTTAGAAACATGCCTCGGACTTTAAAACCTTTAAGTAAACCACACTATGTAATTATTTTGGGTCACAAAATAGGCTAGCCGACGTCGGGGAAATGAAGAAGACCCGCCCCAATTAAATTCTGCCGCATGGATGATGATGTGGCACTGGGGACCACCGACTGCCGCTGCGGACGAGGGGACCGGGGCGACTGTTTTTGGGCCTTCGATCTGCAGATCAGATTGACGGCGGAGATGCTTTTAATACCGTGTTGTATCTTAGTCTATTTTTCAGGCTTCTTTTGAGCGTGATCACCGTCCGATGAGCTGGCCTCAGATCGGACAGTGCACACCAATATCGCGTCGGACCGATATCCGACATTTAATGCCCGGGGGAAATGGTATGGCCATACCGCCCAAGGCCACGTGTCGGTCGACGGCGTTGATCGCTGTCGATCGAGAAAAACCGCTTTCTTCTCAAAAGCGGTGCGATCAACCCGCTCGGTTTTGAATAGTTAATGACCGAAAATATTTAAAACCCACAAAATTAATATAAAAAAGGTTTAAGTTTTGGGGGTGGAAAATATATTTGTAACACGGTTCGGCGCCCGTCAGCGAGGCCGTGGGTTATATGGAAAGCAACATGACCGGGAGTTTTATGCACAGTGCTAATCGGTATCGGAGCTTTTACCATGGCGGAAGATTTATGTGCTCAGCTCTTTGCGATGCGATAGGCACTTGGATGGCTTAGCACCGGGTTCCAGCACCAGGGCGTATGGAGGGGAAGGGTTTTGGACTTAGCCCAAAGGGCTTAAACCTTTACACAAGAATATGTATTTTTATGAAGTTTCCAATGTTTTTCAAGGGGTTCAGGGTTTCGATAAGGCAAATAAGGAATCTTAAACCTTATCAAAGGGGGTTTTGATGGGGAGAAAGGGGAAAAATATGAAAATGAAGGAATTTTGCGGGAAATAAAGGGATAAGAAATGAGGTTAGTGTTGGAAGAGGGGGGAGGGGGAAAATGGTGTTTGTACCAGTATTCTATCTTTGAAATCAGCAGAATTTCTCAGTGTAAAATGGGCACAACAGTGAAGATTTGGACAGAGGCATGAGGCCTTCAAGAGTCTTCAAGAGCCAACACTATTTTGCAATAAAATTTGTTCCTTGAAGGCTCCAAAAATGATTTAGCCACCTTTTGGTATAACAAATTTTATAGGTGGCTAACAGAAACCAATCCTTTCATAGATACAAATGAATCCACTTAAAAACTTCTTGTTTGGCCATATCTTCAATTCGATGGACCTTCTACCTCACTACTCTGTCTCTCCAGATCTGCTACTTATGCTTCTTTGCTCCTTTGAATGATAGTCTAGGTGTTGCTTATGTCTTTTCCTTTTCCATCTCTGATGCATTTGCTTCTTTTTTTGCTTCATTTGTTTCCTCTGATGTCTCTGCTGCCTCTCTACCTTTGCTGCTTAACTATTGTTCCTTTGTGCTCCTTTGCCTTGATGATAATTTCTGTTGTTGCTCCTGTCTTCTCCTTTGCCATCAATGACAATATTTCCAACAAATAGCACATCTTAGAGGTAGAATTCTAGAGTTTTTTTGCTTGTAATCAACATGTGGTATGTGGAAATGAAGTTAGAGTAATTTTTGTATAATTATGTCCACCCAAAGGTATCGTTCCCATAAGATTTAATAACTATGTTTATCTCTATTTTAACCCTTAAGACAATTCCAAAAGTTGTAGAGGAACCAATGCCAGGGACATTAAAACTTTATGAATTAAAATTATTATTGACTACGAAATTTTATGTTCATTCCTCCTTGTTGTAAATATTTCTCCTTCAACCATTCACTGAGGCCATATCATCAAAAAATTGTAGATTCAAACTTTAATAAGAGATGAGAGAATATTAAAATAAGAAACAAAGTTCATCTATCTAAGTATTTTAGTCAATGAATTCATAAATGCATAACTCTGTGATGAAGACGCCCTAATCAATTAAAATTTAGGGATCAAAGAAATTATATATCATGTAGAGTAAAAAATCTAGTTGTGAGGCCCTTATGATGAGTCTGGAAATAAATAAATATATTTTACCCCATTCCTCTAATTATATAAGGGGTTTGGTGATGTTACACATCCGCTATTAGAGATCAATTATGATTTTTTATATTGTGTAGACTTAATTAAGACCTCACAGGAGTGTTGAAAAAAAATTGAATTTCAACTAATATTTGCCTCACATTCATTACACAGATTCCTTTCCCAGAGTCAGTATGCATGAATTTCCAGCCATGTTGATCTAATTTGAAAATCAAAAATATTTTCTCGAGGAAAATAAGATTCTTAGTACAAAAATCACACCATAAAAGAATAACTTGTTAAAATTAGTTGAAGTTGTAATCTTCAACAAATTATCTCCAGAGATTTATTATATTCGCCTTTAGAAACAAATTACAATTTTCTCTACAGTCCTCCCCTCATTTTTCTCTAGATTCTCCTCTATCCCTTTTTATTTTTGCTAAAATTATAACTTCCAGCATTTGATTATGGAACTATTTTTAAATAATTTTACACTTTTGTATAAATATAGCCTCCTAGATAGAGAAAAGGGGGACTTTTAGTTTTGGACTTAATTTTGAGAACCTTGTTTTAGAGAGCTTATACATCATTTTAATAAATCAAGTGATAGCTTAGCATCTCCACTATTGGATTTCATGGATGATTCTTGTAGTGGTGCACTAGATATTTCTGCATAATATTAAGAAGCTCATTGATACAAGGTGAAAATTTCATGCATGTATTGTTGAACATTGTGAGACTCATCTCTTAGTGATTCGATGTTATGTGTTTGTATTTACATGCGTTAAATTTAATGAACTATTGCATTGCTTATAACACATATCTTATTTGAAGTTGTATGCTACTTACACTTTTATCATTTTTGTTGGTTGAAAACTAATTTTCAATCGATAAACGAATCATTCTTTATCCATGTATCTTAATTGAAGTATGGTAACATCCTTACTTTAAATATTCATTTTATTTACTTTGATTGTGGCAATGTCTTTTGTATTTAATAAAGCTATTATAACTTTTGTTTTTCAAGAGCTATATCAGTTTTGTCAAGCATTTCTCACTCTTTCCAAAACAAATCTCGAAACCACATAGTGGTGGTCAGACCCACATACCGGATGGGACTCCTACTCCAAATGATATAAGGTATAATTGGGACTTTGTACCAGGGAGATCTCCTTAATGTTGGTGAAAAAATTTGGCTTGTCAATAAAATCATTGTTAACAACCTCCAATGATAGGTCAATATACATCTTTGTTTATAACAACCACATTTTGAATGCCTAAGATTATTGTAAATAGTTATGTTATTATTTCCTGTATTGGCATTTATATTATGGAATTATAATGAAACTAACTAAATAATTAAGAATGATATGTATGTAAATATTTTATTGTTGATTAAAAATGTTTAGTTTACTAGGAATGCAAGCATCGACGCATATTATGATACTTCAAGTGAGAAATATTGAGGGGGTGTGGGAATTATCCTTGTATAATAATTCTAGAAACCTCACATCCCCCCCCCCCTCTTGCCCAAAAAAAAAAACAAATATCTATGCCAAAAATTGAATTTGAAATTTGATATTTTCTATGTTTCTTTCCCACCATCCCATATCTCATTAAATGAAGTCTTTGGTAGATGCAGCAACCACCTACCACATTTTTGGGGGTTTAATGGTGGTTGTGGAGTGTTATAAAACTTCAATGGTATCATGTGTAAGCACTCATATAGTAATTTGAGATTTGACACACGAGGCATGTGGGATAAATATTATGGAGAAAACTCCCAGAAGGGAATTTACCCAAACGTAGAGAGACCAAAGGTGCACGAATTCCTGGAGTAGCAAATATGTGAGTAGAATGTTGACATTCCTAAGTGGAAATCTTCCTTATGTGTTTATATTGAATATATATATATATATATATATATATATATATATATATATATATATATATATATATATATATATATATATATATATATATTTATTTCGTACCACTTAAAAGCAACACTTGCAAGGGAAAAATACTTGCAAGGGAACAATATAACTTAGATAAACAGTGAGGGTTGTGAATTGGTGTGTGTTGAGAAAGCATGATAAGAAATGTGTTGGAATGAAAATGTTATTGATGTCAAAAGACACACTATATCAATGAAATGATGACATAGTCTCATATAGGAAACCAATCCCTTTCCAACGAGCATTTAATTTCCTCCTAACTCCTCATAGTTTGAGAGAAAATGAATTTACAAGTTGAAAAATTATATTTTTGAAGCCAAATGACATGAGCCTACGTAAAATCGGGTCAGATCCCTCCAACAAATGTGCATGTGTTACATGGATTAATCCCTCTTGCGGAAAAGAGCGATCTCCCTAGTACTCCAGCGAGTAACTAGAAACAAAGATCCATTTGGAAACCTTTTCCTCTAGATTATTTGCATTTTGGAATTATTATAATAAAGTAGAGAGGACATTCCCCTACCTTGAAACCCAAACGTTTGATGTAGTCTTTTGTCCTGTCGCTCCAAATTGTTTTCTCCAATAAGTAGAACCTGCAATCAAAGACAAGACAAAGGATCAAAGAATTTGCAACATATAATAATCAGGAAATGCTAATCCAACTTAGTGATCAAGGATTATAAGTATTGATATTATTCCAATAATCAGAGAAACAAATCAATGAGAAAAAGATATCCATATGTATTATCTTGAATAAAAAGAGTAATCTTACAACCTAATGCCTTGATGTCGTACAAATTTCTCCCAGGGTCCTAAACAATCATTTCTCCTTCAGTCTGATAAGCCTTCCTCTCTGAATACCAGAATGGAGTTATAGACACAAGGGTTTGATCATTCTCATGCCAACAACAAGTCACTAGTGTAGAAACTATGCACTCTTATGAACTCTCTTTAGCTTAGAAACTGTATAAATTAGTATCTAATTGCATTGGTATCTACCCTTCAACCTTAAACTTGAGCTCAATTTATAGGGAAATGGAGGTAGTTTTAGTTCCATGAAGAGGGGGATGGATTCCTCTCATGAAGATATTTGAGCTTCATGGACCAAGGTATAAGCTCCATGAGTGGAGGGATAAAGCTCGAACTAATCGTGACTCTAGAAGCTTCTAGTTGAGAGAATATTCGACCATCTAGGCTTCTAGAATTTACTTTTTCTTTTATTTTATTTTCAGGTGGGTGCACAGGTAATAGTGGAAAAAAGTGCAGGAGTTGCCGCAATTTATGGACAGAACAGCAGCGCATGCGCAGGGAAAGGATAGAAAAACCGCGTAGGTAGACTTTTAAGGGTTTTACAGAGCTTTTCTCCAATTCCAAGACTTGATTTAGGAACATTGGTGTTTTTTACTTCTAAGGGAACATGATATAGGTTGTGATAGACCCATATGAACAGTCAAATATCATGGTGACAAAATGACGAGTAACAGATTCCCCCCTAAAGTGAAAAGTATGAGGTTATTCTGAAGAGTGAAATGCTTTATCATTCCAAGGATTGGATTGGAGACACCGGTCGAAAACCTATAAAAACATTCAATGCAAACATATATATATATATATATATCAACGCTGAGGTAGGCATTCCCATACTCATATCAAAACTAACTAAATGTTCTGGTACATATATGGTTTCAATATTACATCAAAAGTAGACATAGTATGGGCACAGCCATTTGTCATGAGTAGTCTACTGTATCATGAATAATAAAACTCCTCTCAGCCTGGATGGTGGAAAATAAATCCAGGGTCTTGATTTCCACTTCCTGAACTAGTACGAATCTATCCATGTGATTGATTGTGTCGAAGTTGAACATGGTAGAAACCACTTGATTACCAGTCAATGATGTGAACCGTTAACAAGTGTGAGAGAAACCACCAATAATGACAATGTCTCTCAAATTACTCCAGTACAATCTATGAAGTGTGAATGGATGATTTGTAGTCGAAAATTCATAGAATCATTCGACCGAAGGTCAATGATGCAACCTGTCGTCGAAGGCGAGAAACCTGGCATTAGGGCATGCAGATCCCAAGGTATTGATAGGATTCTAGATCAAATTTCTAGATGATGAGCTGACGTCGATAGAAAGTGATCCTTCGTAGGAAATCCCTGCGACACAAAACCATTAGATCAAGTTTTGAAGAAATATTTTGCAAGGACTGACTCAGGGATAGTCAACATGAATAGAGAGAAATGTTTGCAATGAATGGTTTATTTGAACTCTCTCTTGAACACATAACAAAACTGCAGATGGTTTGGCAGCATTTGAATTAAATCTAATACCCAGAAACTAGCTGAAGACTTTCAATATGGTTTGATTAACTTTTAGACAAAGGATTTCCCAACCCAGGTGCAAGTGTGACAAAGTGTCGTGTTCAAGAGTGGCATGCTTCTTTTTAAACAAGGGTGACAACTGGATTCTTTTTCTCTCTTTTTCCCCCACCATTACTGACAAGTACCTCTTTATTTTTGTCAAGCTTGAGGAGGATAACATTTTCTTGTTTGTGTAAGTCTATCTTAGTATTAAAATCAAACCCTAAGAAGGAGTGGTTCGATCCTGTTGTAATCGACGGGTCCTTTACTGTTAAATTTTAACGAGTACAATATAGCATAAAATTGGCATTTTTCAATTTTAGGGAGTCAGAAGAAAAACGGAAGTAAACTCCATGGTTGTTATTTTTCGTAAATTTAGTCTCTCAGGCCCGAAAAAGGATAAAATAATGCAGGAGAGAACTCTATTGACTGTGATTAGTCAATGTATACCTTTTTCGTAATTAGTCCAGTTCAGTCTGAAAAAGGGGTAAACTTATAATGAAAATATGATTGTTCATTTACTTTAACGAGTTCTAGTAGTCAAGTACTCGGCTATATTTTCATATTTTGAGAGTCTGAAAAGGGCTTAAAAGAGGACTCCAGGGTTTCACTTTTTCGTATTTTTACAGAGCCCAAAAAAGTGATAAAATTATACGCAATGTCAAACTAATTCTTTTCACCAAAGATCTTGTATCCTGCACAAAACTCAAAAGATTACAAATATATGTTTCCAAAAAGTAAAAATATTTAAAAATGACATTTTAAAAGTGAAAAATAAATTAAATAATAATATTTTATTCATTAAAAACTATAAAAAGGAGTTGAAACAAGTCATTTTTACCTTTTGTTTTCGGAATAGTGCATAGATAGCTTTTGGCCAAAAACTTCTGGAGCAGATCTTAGGAGAACCAACTGTTCATTTCTCAAACCGTCAAAACCAAGTAATCCACATCATCCTTAGCTACGTTTTCATCTGTTTCATTTTTTATTTTGAGCTTTTATTTCATTTTTTGGGGGAAATTTATGTTTCAAAATACACCCTCAAGAGTGTGTGGGCGACCCATGTGATCATCGCGGACCCTGACGATTTTTTAAAAGAAAAATATTCGGGCCACCACGGGTTCTGCATGGAGTGCATGCGGACGACAACACTGTCTGCACACAGAACCTGCGCAGGTGCCGTGAACATTTTTAAACCTAAAAATTATTTCTAAAAATGATTCAAGTTTTCTTCCAAATGATTTTAACTGTTTAATTTTTTGATATGTAGGTCGTTTAACCATGTTGGAGTGGCGATAACGAGAACACGATCTCATAGATAATGAAGCCATGGATGATAATGCAACCATGCGTGCATTGAAAAACTGTGGTTTGTACAAATTCTGGGCTGTTCAAGGTATGAAGGCACAAGTGGAGTTAATGACTTGGCTTTTGAATGTGTGGGACGTTCAAGACCAATTTTTCATAATTGGTGATCACCAGCTCAATATTGAGCTAGAAGACATATATTTCCTTACCGGATTATCTCAGAGAGGAAGAAACATCTCCTTATTTGGGACTAGACAGGGAGGTCTTCCTACTGCCTGCTATAAAGCTCAGTATTGTAGCAATAACATAGAATTGAAGTATGGTCATATAGATATCAAAACTATATTGCGACTGGAACTTGAATTCATAGAATTTACAATGACTAGGTTGTGCAGGAGTGCAGCTTCTCATTAGGCTACTAAATCACAGATGTAAACTGAAGTCGAGTGTTTCGAAGGAACAATATTTAAGTGGTGTGAAGGACTATTGGCCAATATGAAAGGCCAATTGACTAGAGCAAAGAATGTGAAGTTCAAAAAATTTGGATATGGTGACATTATTATTTCATTTTCTCTAGAGAAAATTCCACTTCTCACTTCTCAACTAATCCCAGTAGATCGTGGAACTCCTCAGGAACCTCAGATGGTGCGATGGGTAGCATTAATGGCTCGCCATGGTGGCGAGGGTGGTTCAGTAGTTTGGTTTACTTCGGCTTATTTCATGTGGCTTAGGAACAAATTCTTCACCATTGAAGACTTTCCTTATGCAGGAATGGATTATAGGGGTGATCCTGAAACATCTTTGCCTCTAGGGGCACAGTGGTACGAGACAGGTTAGTGAATAATTTTGATGCTTTTAATCTAATTTTTATTTGTTTTTTATCGTCCAATACTGACAAAAAATTTTAAATGTAGATGTTGTTTCGCAACGACCAGGAACGCTTTGTCACTTTGACAGGCGAGAAGCGCAACCTGTAGCACCTCCACAAGACAAAGTAGCAGAGATCCTGGCAGACATGGAGCATAACCTTGAGAGGTTGACCATTAATATTCCTGAGACATGAACTGATGATATCCC
Source organism: Pinus albicaulis (assembly GCA_034641835.2). Taxonomy (NCBI): domain Eukaryota; kingdom Viridiplantae; phylum Streptophyta; class Pinopsida; order Pinales; family Pinaceae; genus Pinus; species Pinus albicaulis. Next base: position 134,693,087 of record CM076569.1, on the reverse strand, counting down.
TCTCAGGCTCTAGAGACACGTGACAGGTGTTCCAGGTCCATTCAGGATATTTCTGCGCAAGGTGGTGTGTGTTATAGTTTACTACCATGATCATCATCACGGATAGTTGATGGTCAATGTAGATCGACATTTCTGTTTTTTGTATGAGTATCTATTAGATCATAAGGTGTTTGAACCTATGATCATAGAAGATGTAATATTTTTTGAACACAAACTTATCTATCCTGATGATATTACTACTTTCGTTCTCTGATTATCTTGTTCAACATGGATTGAATGTTGTTTTGATCTAATTTGTTAATGTTGAAAATTTCTATTTAAAACGCGATTAGATAATGCATCAGCCAATGTGTTTATATTTCTTGAAATATGTTGATATTCGATATAATCAAATTGTCGTTCCAAGAGACGAACCTTCAAAAATAATCTTAACAAAACTGGATTTCTAATTGCATAAATTCTATTTAAATTAATACAATGAGTTGTGAATCCAACCTAATGATCAAACATCAAAAACCAAATGTAATGGCATCAGATAATAACTCAATGACTGTGCTATATTCTGCAATATTTTTCATTGTTTGACCAAGGCATATCCCATGAATAGAAACTAACTCATAGGTGCGTGAATAAATAACCTAAGCTGTAGAAGAGATATTCCGTGTACTACGACAGGCGCCATCAGTAAAACCAATGTATGTTTGAATGGATGTCGACATCTGCAATATCAAGAGTAATCAAGATAAGCAGTGATAGTAGTAACAACAAAAACTAATTTAGGCACACTATTTTAAAAAGTAACTATTTTACAAGAGAGATATTCACACGAAAGTCAAGCATAATATCTCTTAAGATAAAGACCATTTCTGGGTTTATCTAAAGAGACCCTGTCATAATCAATTAATTCATAGGCTCCTTTTGCAAGCACACACTTGACAATATAGGGACCATGCCACATCGGTTCAAATTTTCCAGTGCCTAGCTTATTGTTAGCTTGATCATATATTAAAACTAGGTCACCTTCTAAATTAATTCGGGGGCTAACACTTTGATCATACTGAGCTTTCACACGTTTCTTGTGAGCTTCGGCAGCCAATGCAGCAATGCGTCGAGTCTTATCTAGTTGTGCTAAGTATAAAAAGTGTTTCTCCTCTTCAGAGGTAGTTGGTAACAACTCAATGGCTAACTTGAGTGACGGTATTTTGCATTCAATGGGTAACACAACTTCTAAACCATAGAAAAGTTTAAAAGGAGTGAAACCTATAGCAGTTTTTGTAGAGGTCCTGTATGCACATAATGCCGAAAAAATCATGGTATGCCAATTCGATTTATGAGTCCCAACAATCTGTTTAATCATGGTGGTTAAAGCCTTGTTGACGGCCTCAATGTGACCATTAGCCTGTGGGTAATATGGAGTATAATTATCATGGCGTAGGCCAAGTTGATCGGAAAGTTTGGTCATCATAATATTTCGAAAATGACTCCCATGGTTTGTGATAATAGCTTGAGGCACACCAAAACGAGCAATCACGTGATTGAATACGAAAGCAGTTGCAGTTTTTCCATTAGCCGCAAATGTAGGCATCGCCTCGGCCCATTTGGTAAAGTAATATACGGAGATAATAATATACCCATGCCCCCCAGCCAAGTGAGGGTTACATGTGAGATTCATCCTCCTAAACCTAGACCATTCCAATTGTGGAATCAGAGGTAGCTAAGTATAAAAATTAATCTTGGTGGTAATTGGGTGGATGCAATAACAGTGCATGGGTCAACACATTTTTTAGTGCATCAAAAGATTTATTAGCAATCTCATCCCAAAGAAAAGGAACACTTTGTTTCAACAATCAGGTAAAACATTTTGTTAACTCAGCATAGTTCGGCATAAACCTACGTAAAAAAATTTCTTTCCCTTGCAAACTCTGGAGTTGGCAAAGAGTGGAAGGAGGAGGTAAATTGATGATAGCCTCAACCTTCGAAGGGTCAACACGAATGTCATCTTTTGAAACTATGAATCCAAGTAATAGTCCTGATTGTACACAAAAAACACATTTGTGCGGATTCAAACGAATTTTGTAATGCCTACATATCATGAAGATAGCTTGTAAGTGCGTAGGATGATCTTCTCTGCGTAAAGAATGAGTAGGTAAATCATCAAGATAAGGTTGTACAATATGTTTGATTACATGAAAAGCATAAAACATAGCTCTTTGAAAAGTTGCACCAACATTTTTTAGTCCAAAAGTTAATTTGCAATAAGAAAATGTGCCCCAAGGACATATAAATGTTGTTTTTGGTTGATCGGCAGGGAGTATGTTGATTTGATTATATCCATAAACACCATCCATAAATGAGAATATTTAATTTCTGACACAATCATCAATAATTTGGTCGATATATGGTGTAGGATAGTTGTCTTCCGAAGAAGCCTTGTTAATGTCCCTATAATCGAAACATACTCTTATAGTCCCTTGTTTCTTCGTAACGGGAACTATGTTAGATACCCAATATGTCAATGGAATTGGATAAATAAATCCTGCTCGTAATAGGTTGTCAACTTCATCTTTGATAGCTGCAACTTTCCGCGGATGTATTGGATGTAATTTTTGTCTAATATGACTAGCATCTAGGTATGTCTTAATTTCATGAATTACAATCTTAGGATCGATTCCTGGCATCTCTTCGTAAGACCAGGAAAAAATGTCTCGGAATTCTTGAAATAGGGCTTTATAAGTGTTAATCTCTTCGAGTGAACAAGAAGCACCTATGTGAATGTTTTCAATAATTCCAGGTTTAACTGATATGTCGATAGGAACTGTTGCAGAAATATTTCCCAAATTAGTCTCGGAATCTGAATGTATAATCGATGTAGGATTCTGAGGTTCCTTGACATAATCAATCGTCAAAATAGACGAAAAATAATTTTTGAGGTTATCAAGATTAGGTAAAAAGGAAGATTTATGATGTAGATCATCCCAGGGTAATTCATTCGATGAAAAAATTTCCCGAATACTTTCATCAGTGTTAAATACATGTTGAAAGTGATCTGAAAATGATGTCAAGGCTGAGCTCGATAAAGAAGATGATTCTTCGCTGATCACATTCATTTGACCAGGAGTAGTTGAAGGTGTGTTAGAATACAATTGTACAATTACATATGATGTTTCAAAAGGACTCAACGGCATCTTGCCATTGAAAGAGTCCAATTATAATTCTGAAGGTACTACCCATGTGTCATCAAATGGTATAGTGCTTGATGAGATCATATTGATGTTAGCAATTGTTCGCGGTAAATTAGGTGGAGGTATAGTGAAAATTCACATGAGAGCAAAATCTTTCATTAATCCTACACCAACACCTTCGTATGGGATAGTTTTTCTGACATGCTGGATGTTGTCTATAGAAGTAGGGTCTGATGAAAAGTATGACAAATGATCGATTTTCACAATCTTTCCTTTATGAGGAAACATGATTACCCGAAATATTGATGAAACTACAACAGTCATGGCAGAAGACAAAATACGACCCAAAAGAAGGTTGTAATCAAGAGGGGCATCAACAATTTCCACCTCTAGAGTAACGGATTTTCCTTTTACTTCTATAGGTAGATCCTGGAGTATTCTGTATGGATGAAATCCTCTTCCATAAAAGACTTTAAGGATAGTTGGTGATTGGTTGAGTGCTAGAGAACCAAGGGTTTTCCAACAGTTTAACGACATTATACACGTATATTCCCCCTCATCAATTACAGTATGAAAAACTCGTCTTGATTTTACTAATACTGGAATCTGAAAATCCATCTGATGATGGAGTCTTGGTGTAAAATTTTCGAGGTCAAATACCATGAGGTTTGAATCCTGACGATCAATAGCTCTGATAGCTTATAATAGTAATTTCCTTTGTGCTGGACATGATTGTAGCACTTCTAAGGCCGACATTGTTGAAGGGGATATCGCCAAATCCTCAACAATGTTGTAATTCTGAGTAGCTCTTGCATGTGGATTGAAAGCTGACTTTCGAAGTACACCTTTAGCAAGAAATTTAATCACTAAATCAAGATTAGGTTTCTTGATTTGAAGTGGTTCAAAAATCGGAGGTATGGCTGGTGTTTGACTAGAATTTTCTTTCTCTTTACCAGTTACAAGATTTTTAGTTCCATAGTATTGAGATCGTGTCGCAACCATGACCTAAGACATCATTAAAATATCTGCTGATGAATTTGAAGAAGATCCTATCATTTTAATATCTTGAGTGGGAAATGGATCCTTCAAGATAGCGAGTGTGGGTGAACCTTTGACAAACTTGGAAACCTCGGACTGATGTGGACACTCTTTTGTATAGTGATCCTCGTCACAGATAATATAAGGATAACGAGGTTTTCGTTTTTCATCGACTAGTTCGTTTTTTTTTGTTTTCTCTTTGGGAGATGTATTTTGTTTGGTTTTATTCTTTCCTTTCTTCTTATTACCAGTTTTGTCTTTAGCCGTGGATGAATCTACAACATGAATGTCGACAGAAGTTTCAAGGGAAGAATCTCCTTTAGGTGAATCTGGTAAGGTTATGATGGGAGAAGTAGGATTGGATGACTTCTTCTTACTCTTGTTAGCACTAATTGTACCAATTACACCGTCTGCAGAATAAGAACCAGAAGGAGTTGCAGTTATTTGACCTGGACGTGGCAAGTCAGGAATTTTTTCATATAAAGTACCCAACTGTGTGTACACAAGGTCTAAGTACTGTGCTTGAGCTATGACCTATTCTTCTGTAACAACGCCTCCCTTAGCTACATATTTAGTGATCTTTGGAAGTAATTATTTGATAAACCATTCATCCAAGATTTTATCTGGAATGAAAACTTTCACTAAACGGCGTCTACGTCTCCATTCATGTATGTGATCTGAAATGTATGTAGACGTACTCTATTTTAATGAAGTTAAGAGTTCCGTGTCGTTTTCGTAACAGACTAGCAACTAAAAGTGTGTTAAGAAATCTGTTGCTAACACGTTGAAATTGTTGAAAGATCCACGTGGTAGTTCAATATACCACTTTGCAGCTAAGACTATCAATGTTCTTTGAAATAGTCTCAATCGAATGGAATCATCAATCAAAGAGTTGGATGCGCACCAAAGATGATAAGTCATCACATGGTTTGAAGGGTCTTCTCCTGATTTTCCTTCAAACTTAGGTATGTCACTAGGTAACTTCTTTGGCATTGGCAGCCAAAACTGAAGATAATAAATCAGATCATTTGTAAGGTGTGACAAATCTGGCAAGTCCAAAGTTACAATGAATGGTAACTGACGGTTGGGGTCTTGTTAATCAAACTGATAACCTTGAGGAACAATACCAGTACCCCGAGGAGGGTATCCAAGATATCCTAGAATAGCATGTTCAGTTGGAATTGGAATACCTCCGAGATAACCAGGGTTAGACATACCAGACTAAGGTTGAGCTGCTATCTGATATGTATAACCAGGGTTCGATTTACTTTGGTAGACTGGATTTTGTCCTATGGGTCCATATTGAAACTTCCCTTGATACGGTTGATTAACAAACTGACTTGTATAAGGTTGGCTTGTTGGAATTTTAGTTGTACCAGGTTGTCCTACAGAGGTTTGAACAGTAGACTGAACCGTAGGTCCAGTTTGATGAGCAAAGAATTCATGGATTTCTTGTGATACAGTTGATGTCGTCATTTGAGGGGTCGTAGCAATAGGAACTTGGGAAACTCTAGGGATAGGTGTTCTTGGTTGTTGAACAGAATTTTGTATAGCAGATTGGACAGGAGTTCTAGTCATACTCGGACCAGGTTGCTGACTACTAGGTACAGATACTTGAGGCGTAATTTGAAGTGTAGGTTGGACAGGTTGTTGGATTTGGGTATAACCAAATTGACCAGTTGGCTGACCAAGTTGATTATAAATTATTTGCACAGTAGGTTGAAAATTATGTTGATTCAACGACGAGTTCCACACTGTGTTAACTCTGGGATAAGAAGCTCCCATTAAATTTCATGGCGCGTAAGGTTGACCATAACGAGGTTGAGGTATTGGAACGTAAGTTTGATAATTTTCTAGATAATTTCCAGTAAAAGGTTGACCTCCTTGAAAGGATTGTTGCTCTTGATAAAAAAATTTCCCCAAAGGAGGTTGTTGTCCTTGAATGGGTTGTGGCCCTCGCATAGGGTACTGCCCTTGAAGAGCATGTGGTCCTCGGATAGAGTAATGCCCTTGAAGTGGTTGTGGCCATGTTATAGAGTACTTCCCTTGAAGAGGTTGTCCTTGAGGAGTATACTGCCCCCCAGGCAGTAAATTACTATCTTGAGGGTCAGGTAAAGGAATATTTCCAGACATCATGTAGACTTGTTCCATTGTCAAATTTTTGGTATCAGATTCATTGGGACCATTTGATTGTGTAAGTTTTTCAGAAGAGGGAGATGCTCCTGAGAAAGTACCAGAAAGCAACCGGTATCCTGTAGAAACTGATGGACCACCGTACAAAAAATTTTATGGAGAAGAAGAAAACATGGATGACTCACCAAACATGTTTAATGAAGGGATGTAATACCTATTGGTATGGAGTAAAAAGGAATACGAGGTGGCGAATAATTGAGACCAGAATTATGTAGAAAGTTTGTTAATTGAGAATACCAAGGATCTGGTTTAAAAGGGCTATAATGGTAAATCGATTCACTATGCCTTAGATCTAAATATTCTTAACGTGAAGGAAGTATGACCTCTTCTTCAGTGTCAGTAATCTCTTCGATACTAATTAGGCCAGGAGGAAGGTTCTCAGTGGTGTGAAACTTCACTTAAGGTGAATGAGGACGACCAAGGGTTCGGTCTATGAACTCTGAAGTTGACTCAGATGAAGTAGATTCAATTTTAGGTTCAGATATCTTGTGTTCAATAAGTTGACTATCTGAAAATTCTCCGGTTGCGGACTCAACTGTGACTAATTCTGAAATTTCTGGTTGTTCTTCTGTCTGAGGTTGATTTACTTCATATTCGAGATGTATAATTACTGATGTATCCTCTTGTTCAGTAGATCTGGTTCCTGATCGTTGACCTCTTTCATATTTAAGCTTTTGTAACTAACTTGGTGTATACTCAGGGTGCTTCCCCTGCATTCTACGAGAGTGTCTTGATAATTCAGCCACGGTTAATGTCTGACACACGAAATCAAAAAATATTTCAACAAAATAGACCTAAGGTAACTAAGGGAACAAGAAAATTTAACACACGCATACAAAATCTAAGAGAAAATCCACACACAAACAGTACGTTTTCACACTAAAAACACTAGTTAGTGATGAAATCCAACGTCATAGAATTTTAATGGGGAAAACTTGGCGGTTGGAACAATAACCCCAACAACCTTCTTAATGAAACAGTCTGGTGCAAGTCCCTCCACTTATGCCATCTCGAATTGAAGAGTACGCTCCGGAAAGTCCAAGTGAGTCTAGCCGACATCTGTTCCAGGTTTAGTGAGAGCTTCCCTCCACCGTCACCTTGGGAAAAATCCTGAAGATTATGGTCACTAAGGTCACCAACGGAAAAAAATGTACATGGGGGAACAGTCTATGATCTGATATACACACAAGGGAAGAGTATCAAGCTTAATCCCCTTAAAGGCTCCTCGACATGATAAATCTAAGGTTTTCCAACAAGTGACCCGAGGCTCCTTGACAATGGTTAATCCGAGGTTTATCATTTTTATTACATGCACGTATTCTATCTTTTCCAATGAGATAGGTACAATTACCTCACTGGTTCCGACATGATATCGTGCTTGACTCTTTTAAGAAGAGCTTCCCAGAGCACAAATGCAACAATTTGATTTTCCTACCACAAGATTCTACTTGTTTGTTTAATCTATTTTGGAACTTTTATTACAACCTATTCCAAAACACTAGTCTAAGCTATGTTGGTGGAATGAGCCCTAGAAAATGTAAAATATCTAGATTGATTTTATTAAGCCGTTGTATTAATTTGGCTATTGCTTAAGACAAACTATATGGAGTTGAAACTTTAATGATGTTTGTGACCCGACTTAAAAGTACTCTAAATGCATCGAAATGAGAAGTGCAAATTTTTATTTTCAATGAATACTATTTCAGGGAAATTTGAGAGATTTATCAATTTTCAAAACACAAATTCTTTCATTCATAAACAAAATCATTTTTTAAAATAAGATGATTCCATGAAGAACTATTTGAATGAATGTTCAATTACTCTTTTGAAATAAAATTCCTTGAACAATCAAATCAAAAACTACAATTCAATAAAAAATCCATTTGCAAAGGAAAACAATCTCTAAAAAATATAAAAGCATAAATTTCAAAATCAAAGAAAATTATAATTCTGAAGTCTATCTAGAATGTTTGAGGACGATTTCTCCTAGTTTGTGATCAGACTAAGAAAATTTCCACTTATCTCAGCAGAAATGAAAACATCCCAAAGTGCTTTGGTGTTATATCAGGCTTCAGTAAGCTAGAAGCTCTTCCAGATTTTCAAATGAAAAGGGAACCAATTTTCATAAAATTAAGGTTTGCAATGATCCTAATGGCTCAAAAAGACAATATCATCGTACCAGTAAGCTGAGGCAAATGAAGGTATCTTTTGTATAGAGCAACAATAAACTTGGGCAAACTCTCACTTATAAAATGCAAATAGGATGATAAATCACACAAACGCAAAATTTGCTGAAAATAAATTCTCACACAAGATTTGACAACTAAGATAGATCAGGGTAAACATAAAAAATCAAGTTATCTAGCTCTAAAAAAGAGAAATTTTAATTTTTTCAAAAATATTCTGGGGGTGCGCAGTTTATAGTGGAAAATAGAGCGCATGCGCACTGAATTGAACTAAAAGTTGTGCAGGTTGTCGCATTGTTTTTTGCTTAAAACCGCGCAGGTAAGGAAAAAATAAATAATAAGCTTTCTTTTTTAGGGATTCTTAAAATTTATCTACCCAAATAGACTCAGAGAAGTCAAAATCAGAAAACTTTAAAATTAAAACTGAAAATAAATAAAGAAAACTAAGCTCTAGATCCCCAATGGAGTCTCCATTTTGTTACATGGATTAATCCCTCTTGCGGACAAGAGTGATCTCCCTAGTACTCCAGCTAGTAAATAGAAACAAATATCCATTTGGAAACCTTTTCCTCTAGATTATTTACATTTCGGAATTATTATAATAAAGTAGAAAGGAAATGCCCCTACCTTGAAATCCAAACGTTTGATGTAGTCTTTTGTCCTGTCGCTCCAAAGTGGTTTCTCCAATAAGTAGAACCTGCAATCAAAGACAAGACAAAGGATCAAAGCATCTGCAACATATAATAATCAAGAAATGCCAATCCAACTTATTGATCAAGGAGTCTAAGTATTTATATTATTCCAATAATCATAGAAACAAATCAATGAGAAAAAGAGATCCATATGTATTATCTTGAATAAAAAGAGTAATCATTACAACCTGATGCCTTGATGTCGTACAGATTTCTCTCGGGATCCTGAACAATCGTTTCTCCTTTAATCTGATCAACCTTCCTCTCTGAATACCAGCATGGATTTATAGACACAAGGGTGTGATCATTCTCATGCCAACAACAACTCACTAGTGTAGAAAGTATGCACTCTTTTGAACTCTCTTCAGCTTAGAAACTGTATAAATTAGTCTCTAATTGCATTGGTATCTACCCTTCAACCTGAAACTTGAGCTGAATTTATAGGGAAATGGAGGTAGTTTCAGTTCCATGAAGAGGGGGATGGATTCCTCTAATGAAGGGATTTGAGCTTCATGGACCAAGGGATAAGCTCCATGAGTGGAGGGATAAATCTTGAACTGATCGCGACTCTAGAAGTTTCCAGTTGGGAGAATATTCGACCAGCTAGGCTTCTAGAATTTACTTTTCCTTTTATTTTATTTTCACGTGGGTGCACAGGTAATAGTGGCAAAAAGTGCGGGAGTTGCCACAGTTTATGGACAAAACAGCAGCGCATGCGCAGGGAAAGGCTAGAAAAACCCCACAGGTATACTTTTAAGGGTTTTACAGAGCTTTTCTCCAATTCAGAGACTTGATTTAGGAACATTGGTGTTTTTGACTTCTAAGGGAATATGATGTAGGTGGTGATAGACCCATATGAACATTCAAATGTCATGGTGACAAAATGACGTGTAATAGCATGTTCAAGAATGGTTGACATGTATAAATAAGAGTATATTACTCCTCATTTGGGAATAAAAACTCGGTTGAGATAAATAAGAGAAATATTCAGATATGAGGTAGATAAAAAGAGAGGTTCACAAATCGTGAAAGGGGAAGAACAAGGATACTTATGTGGATTTTCTTGGAGATATGCTATTGTGGCTTTGTGGAAATACTCCTGTGGTTTTACGTGGGTTGTGAGAAGAATTTTTTATGGTTTTCATGACACATTTTCACACCTTGTATTGAGCTACAGGCCTCAAACCTCTGCTTGATCTATCCTAGACCTAGTACAAAACTAAGTTTCACTTGAAGGAGCTAACCCTAGCCTACAAGAAAGACCAAGTACAGATTCATACAAGGGTATATCTTGGACTATTTCATAATATATAACCCCGGCCTACTTCATGAAACGAGCTTGTCCTATTTTAGGAGTATAATTCGTCCTATTACATGAGTAACATTTCTATTTCTACAACATACTTTTGGATTATGTGAAGCAACTGTGAAACATCTATTTTAGAAATTTTTGAAGTTATCTTTATTGAAGAAATTTTAAGCGTTAGTTGGATTTGATTTGCAAACTTCTTGAAAGATCCTTGTAGCAGTTGTAGATATTCCTTGTTGTAGCAAACTTGAAGTCTTGAGAAAATTTGGAGTAGACCTTTGGAGAAGGATTAAAGCTATTAGACCTTGAAGAGTACTTTGGAGAAACTTTTGAAAGTATTTCTGAAGTATATTTGAAGAAAAAATTGAGTATTTAAGTTTATCCCTTGGAGCACCCTTGAAGAGATCTGGAAGACTTGTTTGGAGAGGAACTATTATGCACCTTTGAAGTATTTGTGTTGAAGCACTATTGAAGGGAATATTGAAGCATTTGAAGACATTTTGGATATCTTGTGAAGTAAGTATTTTTTTTGTAAAATTTTGTTTTTGACCAAGTTGGAGCTTAGAGGGAATGGAGTCCTAGTTTTTTACCAAGTAAGATCTTGGAGGGTTTGGAGTCTTATTTTTTTACCAAGTTGGAGATTGGAGGGATTGAAGTCCTAGTTGTTGACCGATTTTTTGTGAGGATTGGATTCCTCACCCAAGTTTGGAGCCTTAACAATTGAATAATTTTTTGTACAAGTTGGAGCTTGAATTGTTGTAAAGGAGGATTGGAGTCCTCGTCATCTTATTAATATAATTATTTTGTTCTTGTTCATATTTTGTGTCCTGGTTTAATTTGTGATAAAATCTTAATTGGCATAACTTAACAATTGGAAAGAAATGTTGATTCACCCCCCCCCCCCCAGTATTTCCAACACAGTGGGAAAGGAAAGTTTCAAGAAAATTTAGATAAATTAAGGGATTTTGATATTTCTATGCTTTCGAATCGAGAAGTATTTAAAATTTGTGGAGACCACAGCCTCAATCACTAGAGGATCTCTCTAATGTTTTAATGTTACTATAGGAGAGCTACATTCATCCAATCCATTTATCTAAGTGTGGATAGTTTACCCCATGTGGTATCATGGCTTGGATTGGGAGTTTCCAAGTATAGAGAGTAATTGTGCAACTAACCATATGGTTGAGTGGAAAAAACTCATTCCAAAATTAGTTTCCAAAAGCAACTAATTTTTAGATAATTACCGATATGGTTTGCTTAGTAATGTTATTTATAATTTATTGACATGAAAATGATGATTGTGAATGAGTGAATAAATGTGGTTTCCTATTGAGTAGTGATATTGGTTAATGAATTTATATATGTGGTTTCACACTTAATTTTTTTTCCGAATGGAAAATGAGGAGAGGGGAAAACTTTGTTTCTCAACATCTTGAGCAACCTTGATGGCTGATTGGAAAAGGAAGACCCTAGTAGGTCTCAAATATGAGGGTAATATGTTCAATCAGACTCAAATATCTTAATACTAGAATAAAAAACTTAGTTTTTATGATAAAGGCTAAATAAGAAAAGTATTAAAAAAAACATAATTTAATTGGTTAAAATATTCACTAAAAATGGCATGGACTTATGAAAATTGCTTAAAGGAGTAAATTAAAGGTCATGGAGCCTCCTTAATGATTTTTTAGTGTGAGTACCCTTGTGGGGACAACTATGGTATTCGTATAGATAGAATATATTTTGATTTGGGATTAAGAAGACTTGAAGGTATTCTCTATAAGTGTGTTCTTAAGACTAGTTAACTTCATAGCAATTTGGCCCTTATGGTCTCAATTAAACTCAGTTGATGAACCCTGGTTATTTTGGTTATAATGCATATATGTTGGTCATTTTATTTATGCTTTGTGTCTCCTCATTAACATGGGTAAGTTCACAGTTTTTTGTGGCCTAAGCCATTGGCTAAGTATGAAAAGGAAAACCTCTCTCTCTCTCTCTCTATATATATATATATATATATGTGTGTGTGTGTGTGTGTGTGTGTGTGTGTGTGTGTGTGTGTGTGTGTGTGTGTGTGTGTGTGTGTGTAGATTTACATATATAATAAAGATTAATATTTATAGGTAACAATTTATTCATATACCTAAATTCAATGAATTCATGTAAACTTACTTTTTGGAAGTAAGAATTCATTTATATATTATAACTATATACTTTCATGTAGATATTTGCAACAATATTAGATTTCTAGCAATTCTTAGTAAAAATGTGTTTATTTACCATAAATTAATGAATTCTAGTACTAAATTATTATTTGGAGGTAAAAATAGATTTATATATTACTCTTATATATACTTATAAGAAAATATTTACATGTATATTAGATATGTAGTAATAATTTGTAAGAACTTGCTTATTTTTAAAATTAAGAAGAGAAATTAAATAAGAGAGATAAATGTCTCATTAACAACAACAAAAAAACACATAAATTCAATGTTTATCCTTGGAAAACCCCAATTCGAGGAAAAAATAGCTAACAAAATATTATATTAGTGTCCCTTGGCCAAACCCATCCAATTTATCCTTCAATGCTCACATACTTGGCACATTACAAGGAATTATTTCCAAGCCTTTTATAGGCTTCATTGCAAATAATCCATGGGCACAAACCATGGACAACGAAAATCATATGCCCAAAACCACCATTGTTTGAACAAGAAACTTTGATTCTTTCATCGAGTCAAAGTTTTACCTAACAATCCCTCGTAAACCTTGGGTTTGGGTTTCCCTTGGCCAAATCCTTCCAAACTGTCCAAGTGATCCAACACCATCATCTCCAGACCCTACCCCCCTCAAATTTTATATCTAGGGTATCTAGTAATTTGGCATTCCCCCAATCACTTAAATCCAACTCCAGATTTTATAAGTGATTTCCCATGGGTATGCATGTCTTACCAATGTTATAATTATTGGAGATAAATATAAATTTAATATAAAATATTAAAAAGAACCAAAAAAATCAAAAATTATAAACATAATATTTATCTTGGAAAATCCCTAATCTGGGGAAAGAATTAAACTAACAAAATATTAATTAGTCCCTTGGCCAAAACCCCACCAAGTTGGACAATTAAGCCTTCACCACTCACCTACCTGACTCATTGCAATGAAGTATTCCCAAGTCTTTTAAATGCTTCATTACATTGCAATCCATGGGCATAAAACTATGCACAATCGGAACCACATGCCCAAAGCCACCATTATTGACTAAGTAACTTTGACTCTTTCACAAATTTTACCTAAAAATCCTCCCTTAAAACTTGACTTGGGTTTCTCTTGACCAAATATTTCCAAATCAACATTTCTCACCTCCAGAAGCTACCCCCCTCAATTTTATATCAAGGGTATCTGGTAATTTGACATGTGCCCTATCACCTAGTTCTAAGTCCAGACTCTATCAATGATTTTCAAGGGGTACACATGCATTATTAGGTGCTACAACTGTATGCTCATTTATATTTAATTTTTTTCAACTTCATTATAATAATATTTTTTTTAATTGTAGTTTTGGTGATTAAGCCACCATTCTCTCACTCGGTGTTCTCCTCTATAGATCCAACTTATGTGCTTTCTCTCCTTGTGAACCTATGCAGAACAACCTCCATATCCACATATTAACCATGCATCATGGCTCATAAACATGAATTACTAATTCAATTTTATTCACCACTATATTTTCCATGGATTTCCCTCATTCGGGTCAAATATTCTTCGCACTTCAAGTGCCCTAGGTCCTTAGAGAACCTACGGATGCTCACTTCTTGGTATATTTACAATCAAACAATAGATCCAACCTAACACTTATATCCATTAGATCCAAGAATCCAAGCCATATATCCCAGTGCTCTTGATAGATCCAAAACCTCAACCTCAATTTGTTATCAAACCACTCTCATTAGAGAGTCCAAGTCAATCTGGCTTTAATACCATGTTAAAATTGCCAGTACATTCTGGATTTAGACCAAGGTGATGGGGGGCATGTTGGATTATCAAATACCCTATTTATAAACCTATAGGGGGACAAGGCTTCGAGGTGAGCGATGTTAGCACACTTGGCCTATTTGGATGAATTTTGTCAAAGAAAAACCCAATTCAAGCTTTAATGGGGATTTGTTAGGTAAACATAACTAAGTGAAAGAGTCAAAGTTTCTCAATCAAACAATGGTGGTTTTGGGCACAAGGTTTCGGTTGCCCATGATTTCATCCATGTACATTACATATCATGGAACATTTAAAAATTTTGGGAAGACTTCATTATAATTAGCCAGGGAGGTGAGCGATGAAGGCTCATTTGGCTAGCTTGGCCAAGTTTTGGCCGCCAAGGCACTAACAAAATTTTGTTGGTTGTTTTTTTCTCGAAATGGGTTTTTTCTAACACAAAAATTGTGTTTATGATTTGTGATTTATTTTTTATTAATTTTATTACTCGCAATAATTTTAACATGGTATCAGATCCTTATCCCACATTTGATTTCCCCGAGTTACTTCGAAAGGGGAAGTGTTGGACTAACTTCCTACCCTCTAGGAATCGATGATGTAAACTAACTTCCACCTTGGGAATGGGACTAAGTTCCCACTCATTGTAGAAATTTTGGTGTAATGGAAAACCTCAAAAACCAGGTCTCAGAGTCGTATCCCCATTTACATGCAATTAAAAAATATTTTTACTTCATTATAAAAAATAAAATTAATATAAAATTTAAAATATTATTATTATTTTTGTCCCAACTCTTATTTTTCCATCCTCTTGAATTTTCACACTTAATGCTCTCCTCACCCATGTATAGTCACATTTTGTGAATCCACAATAAATCATCTCATTGAATCATTACTTCAAACACTTTGTGTGCATCCTTAGCATAAATTACCTATTTCTATGCTTCCTTTGGTGCCACTTTCTCAACCAACGATCATGGCATCATCCATTAGGGAAGGAAAAACCTCCACTCTAGGGCCCCTTAAAAAATATTTGATCATCCACCACTACATTTACACCAGTATTCTCCTGATGATTTTGGAATCATAGATATTTTATGCACTCACCATGTACTTACATCTCCTCATTATGAAATTTTCCTACACCAAGTAGTTATCGATGACCATCCTCACACCCAAAAAACTCTTCTTGGCTCCCTAGATTAAACCACTCTCCTTGGAGAGTCCATGTTAACCTGACTTAGATACCATGTTAAAATTACCAATAGAAATTAATTGAGAGAGATAAATTTACTAGCAACAAAGAAACACACAAACACAATGCTTTTCCTAGAAAACCCCAATCAAAGGAAAATTTAACTAATAAAATATTCTATTAGTTTCTTAGCCAAACCCAACCAAGTGAAATTTCACCGCTCACATATTATAATAAAGTATTCCCGACCATTTTAAAGGCTTCATTACATGCAATCCATGGACCCAAAACCATAGGAAACCAAAACCATCATTGTTGGGCTAAGCAACTTTAACTCTTTCACCAAGTCAAATTTTACCTAACAATTTATCAAATTGAATGTATTCTTGGAATAACTTAGTTTCAATACAAATTCATTATATATCACACACATATACCGCAATTGTTGGTAAATGCAATTAAAATCTTCCCGAAAATCTCTTTACAAATAATAGATTTTAGTTCTAATTTTATGATTATAATTAATATTATTTTATTAGATAGTTATAATGGGTAAAAATTGTAATTATTATTAATAATTTCTTAATGTCCATTTTTATTATTTTACTATTATTATTGGTTTTGACCGTTTTCATCTCTGCATTATATATTTGTGTATTTGATCAGCACAATCATCATTCTTTTCATGATGAACTACACTCAGTAGTTCGAAAGGGGTCAACTCTATTATTTGTGATGTAATTTTCCGCAAGATTTTATTTGAATATGGTCAAAACTTTCTTTCAGATTCATCGATATTAATCTAAACATGGAATTGCTACCTCATGCTCATTTTATATTTCTTTTCGCTAGAACTCATGGGAAGATACCAACATCTTAGCGACGATACAGCACAAATAATTTTTTTTAAAGTAGTTATTGATTATGAGATCTTATTTGTCTAAATCTAAAAGGAAATATACTGACAGAATGCACGGATCCAATTCTGACTTCCATGGAACGAACTGATATTTCTAACAACTAGCAAATCTTCTTCACAATAGTGAAAATAATTTGCAATATCCACAATCGGATCTCTGGTGTGATTAGAGAGTAATCACAGTGAAATTTTTTTCTTTTTTGGCTAATGCTTGATGAACTTGTTGATCAAGCTTATGGTAAAATTAATCACCTTGAAAAAATTTTACCTTTTGGAAAATTACCAATGAAGCCCATCAACAATTGTGTCGATGATAAAAGTAATCATTTAATATTTTTTGTGGTTTTGGCCAATGCCCAATGAAGCATGTCAGTGATTGAGCCAATGGTTCAAGTATGTAGATTTTCACCATTGTCAATCGGGATTATCTCATATGGTTGGGTATAATGGCTATTATCTTCCTTATCTATGTTCAAATCTTGGCTAGTGACACCATGAGCTATAATGATTTGATAAATATTGTTGTGGCTTTGTGCTTATGGATATTTTTATACTGGCTTCGAGCCTTGTGATATTTTCATAGTTGATCATATTTCTATAAGAGCTCCATGGATATAAATTGCGTTCATAGCTATGAAATTTCCAGCATTTTGAATTAATACTCCACCCATCATCAAAAAAAAAAAAAAAAATCTTTGAAATGAGTGTGATTTTTTTTTATAAAAATAAGATACGTTGAAAGAAATTAATAAATTAGAAAAAAAAAAAATTTAATTAAAATTTTAATTAATGAACCAAAATAGGCATTCGAAGGAAGAAAAAATATTATGAAAAAAGAAAGGCCGATTGTTATAGAGTGGTGTAATAAATTAGCTAATTTAAAAAAAAACTATTACACTAATTCATAGGGGACATGAAGTCATTATATAATTAATAAATATTGTTTTTGTTAATGATAAAATGGCTTTCTATCCCTACGAATTAGTTTAATAGAGGTTTTTTTAATTATCTAGTTACTTTCATCACTCTTTAACAATTCACCCTTCTATTTTCATAATCTATAATCTATTTCATTTTTCATAATGCTTCTTTTGCTTTATTATTTAAATATTTAATTAAAAAAAATTCCAATTTATTGATTTCTTTTAAGAGTTATTTTTTAATTTACCTTTATAATTTGTTTATAACACTCATTCTTCTTGTATATATGATGATGGGTGGAGCATCCACTCGAAACGTTGGACGCTTGAAAACTACAAGCACAATATGTATCCACAAGACTCTTATACCATTAAAAGTAATCACAAAGAAACAAAAAATATTTGTTGGTCATTGCCTAGTGATATCAATGGGAAATTGAGCAAATGGGAAATGTAATCACCTTATAAAAAAAAATTGTTGATGCCTGATGAGATTATTACATTAGCACTTGGTGAATTCTTTTGGCACTTGCAAATTATTGTGGTAAATGGTACCAGTGGTAGGGTAAATTCATTAACTCTCTATGAATTGCTTTGGTATATTTCATATGTTAAATATGGGCAATATGTGTGTGTGTGTGTGTGTTCCTCTTTTAATGTATATGATTTTTTTCATGGTTTCCATAAATCCTAGCTAAAAACAAAAAACAAAAAACAAAAAACAAAAAAACAAAAAACAAAAAAAAAAAACAAAACAAAACAAAAACAAAAAAAGCAAAACAAAAAACAAAACAAAAAAAAAACGATGGATGCACGATGCTGAAGACCTAGGTGCAGCCCCCGACCTCTGCTACAGCTACTTCAGTTGCTCGATTATGGCCACATGGCCCCTCCGGAGGAAATCCTGGAGGCGTCCGCTCCTCTTGATCATGCTTCTACTTTTTCGGCGTTGATTAGCTCATTGAATCTGCCAGAATCGAGACCAACAATCTCCAAGTTTGTCAAAAAATTGGATGGGATACAGGAAGTCTCTCTACCTCCTGCGATCCCTCGAATGGTCGCTCTCTCCCTCGCAGAGAAAGGACTCATTAGACAATTCACAAGCCTCTAGCCCTTGCTAAAGATAATTCAGAAATGGGTGGAACGCAACTAGATGGACAAGATCAAAGGAAAAATATCTATCAGATTTTGTGGCAAGGGCTTTTACACCTTCCACTTTAAGACAAAGGAAGACAAAGACCTGATCTTCATGAACGGGCCATATTTCATGGATACCAGAGGGATTTATCTAAACAAATAGACACCGGACTTCGATCTGGAGCTCGACGTTCCCAATGCAGTCCCAGTTTGGGTCTGTCTTCCACATCTTCCTCTTCACTGCTGGGGGGGATGATTCTGTAAGAGCGATTGGGAACGTTGTTGGAAAGTTTATTGACAGAAGTGAGCCAAAGGATAACATGCAAGCTTGTGCAATAATCTTTGTAGAGGTAGACCTGGGTAAAGGACTTCCGTAGGCGATCAAGCTAAAGGTGGACAATTGGACTCATATTCAGCAGCTAGATTAAGAACAACTTCCCTTCAAGTGTAAGGTATGCCACGAATATGGTCATTTCGCTAATAGATGCACAAAATTAATTGAGGTTGAAAATACTAACCCTAAAACACAATGGGAAGTTATAAAAAAAAAAAATATTGGCTCAAATCCTAGAAACAGTGGTGCTCCATCCGCCCATCCACCCTCCCATTCTGCTAACCCTAGCATTCAATCTCATCTGGAACCTTCTCCAAATCCCCTCCAATCCCCCAATCCCCCTTTCATCTCCTCCAATCCCTTCTCCTCCCTTGCCTCCTTAGAGGAGGATCCTCCTCAGCCTTCCATCCCTTCTCCCCCTCCTGATTCCACCCTTCTTCCGTCCCCCTCCAATTCTTGTCTACCATCCTCCTCAGCAGAGCCTTCATTAGCTCAGATTGTCACCAGAAATGCAACAAAGGAGTTGGAGGCTCCTTGAGAAACTCTTAAAAAAATAGGCCCTGGAAGAAAATCAGCTAAACACCACCGAGATGAAGCAGCTCAGAAAGACATAGCCCTCAGAGTGCAACACCAAATAGAAACCTTCATTGGAGGGCTTATAAGAAAATATGTCAATCAGCATGAACCAAGAGGGAAGATAGGGTCTCAACCTGCATTCCTGAAATAATGAAAGCATTCACTTGGAACTGTAGGGGATTAGGGAATGCCTCTAAAAAAAATTCCCTGAGATATTTTCAAAAAAGAAAAACCTGACATAGTTCTTCTCCAAGAAACCAAGCAAGGAGAAAAATACATGGGGAATATCATAAACAATCTTAGAAATTATACGGGCACCATGGTGGAATCTAGAGGTGCTTCGGGGGGAATAGCCACCATTTGGAATCAGAATACATGGAAGCAGCTAGAAATTGTAAAGGCTCATGATTGGATCAAAGTAAAATTACAAAACATGCATGAAGATGTTGTGATAACAATGTACAATATTTATGGTCCAAATCATTACAGAGACAAAGAAGTTTGTTGGAACACTTTAAAACTGATATTGAAAGTGAGGAAAACATCAATGTCATTATTGGTGGGGATTTGAATTTTTTTATGCATGCCAATGAAAAAATAGGGGGTACTTTCAGCCCTGATCCTGCAAGATAACGGTTGGAATCAATCATACAAGAGCACGACCTGGTGGACATTATTCCAAAAAATCGATGCTTCACATGGAGCAATCGAAGAATTGGGTCTGGAAATATTATGGAAAGGCTTGATCATTTTTTAGTTGTTGTTCCCCTCGTCTCCTACTTCTCCGTTGCAACCTCCACCACTCTGCCATGTTTGGCCTCTGATCATTATCTCGTCACCCTTATCTTTGGTGATCAGTCCTCCCTCGGGCCTCTCCCTTTTCACTACAACCCACTTTGGAGCGACATCCCTAAAGCCAGATACATTGTTAAAAGAATTTGGTAGCAACACATCGAGGGTTATCCAATGCATATTTCGGAATCGAAGCTAAAGCTTGCGTGCACTGCTCTCAAAGGATGGGCAAAACATCACTATAGAGAACATGACATAATCAAATAATACATCAAGAGAAGGCTAGAAGCTATCCAAAAAGAAATAGACGTTCAAGGGATGAATAAATAAAAGCAGGATCAGGAAAAAGATTTGTATTGGATCTTGTGTAGCGCAAATAGAAAAGAAGAGGAAAAATGGAGACTTGAATCGAGGAATCTCTGGCTTCAATCTGGGGATAAAAACACCTCATTTTTTCACAAGCAAGCCACTGTTAGAATTTCTAGAAAAAATATCATAGCCATAACAGATGAAGAAGGAAATATTCACACAGAGCAGGAGGTAATAAAATTTGCTTCCCATAGCCATTATAAAAGCCTTCTATTTGAAACCATGGAGTTGGAGGACTGCAGTGAATTATTGGTCCACATGCCTACAATGATTACTAAAGAGATCAACTCCTCCCTGACCAAGGAAATTGAAGAGGCAAAAATTCTCAATGCAATCTTGACTCTCCATCCTGACGAAGCGTCGAGCCTGGATGGATTTACCATTATTTTTTATCGGACCTTCTGGGATGTCATTAAAAAAGACCTCATCAAAATGATCCTTTGGGTCCAAAGGAAAAAAAATTATTGGGGGATTCACAAACTCGACATTCCTTTCTCTCATTCCCAAAGAGACCCACCCCTCCACCTTCTCCAGATTCAGGCCTATGTCCCTTTGCAACTCCTCCTACAATATCATGAACAAAATCCTTTCCACCTGTATCAAAGACCCCCTCCCTAGTCTCATCTCTAAAAATCAAGGTGGTTTCATCTCTAGCAAGAAAATCACTAATTCCATTCTATTGGTTCAAGAATCCATTCACTCTAGTATAATGGGATCGGAGAAGGGGTTTTTCCTGAAACTTGACCTTGGAAATTCCTTCGACAGAGTGAGGCACTCCTTTCTCCTTTATGCCCTTCAGAAAATGGGATTTGAAGCAGATTTCATATCCCTCATTTATGCGTGCATTTCCAATCCTTGGATCTCTCCTCTAGTCAATGGAAGGCCTGGAAACTATTTCCAATCTTCTAGAGGCCTAAGGTAGGGCTGCCCCTTATCTCCCTTTCTCTTCATTCTCATGGTCGAATCTTTCAGTAGGGCTTTGGATCAAAATCACAGTGTTGGACTAATCACGGGTATCAAATTCAGCAATGGAGTCAAAAATATGAATCATTCTCAGTTTTCTGATGCTACTCTCTTAATGGGAGGAGCCACTAGCATCATAGCCAAGAGATTTAAAACTCTTCTTGATAAATTTATGCATTGTTCCAGAGGGAAAATAAATTATCATAAAATTTTCATTTATGGGTGGAACGCAACCATGAACACCATCCATAGCATCGCTCAAATATTTGGGGTATACTAAAAATGAAATTGGACTCATTTCAATTATCTTGGGATGCCTGTCAGCACAGGATAGTTAAAGGTTGAAGTTTGGAGCATTACCATCGACAAGATGAAAAATAAAGTCCAGCAATGGGGATCTTCATGGCTCAATTTGGATGGCCGCATGATCCTCCTAAAATTTGTTCTCTTTTCCTTGCCTCTGTATCTTTTTTTGTTGCTGGAAGCCCCCATTAGAATTCAACACAAAATGGAAGCAAATCTAAGGCAATTCTTATGGAAAGGTGGAAAAAGTGAGAAGAAGAAATTCAATTTGGTCAAATGGAGGCAGGTAACTCAAAATTATGAAAATGGGGGACTTTCCATCCGCATACCCAAACTGTTGAACATAGCCTTTGGTGGGAAAATAGTGTGGAATCTTATGACTAGACAGCAATCTTGGTGGAAGCAAGTTCTGGAAACAAAATATCTTTCTACTACAAGACAAAACCTTCTCGTTCAGGCCATCCTCAATAGGCCTTTCTCTTGAATATGGGTTTTTTGTAAAAAATTCATTCCATTCATTCGCAACAACATATCCAAAGTCCCGCAGGGAGGTCACAACGTCAACATTTGGGAGGAAAAAATAATGGGCCAGCCCCTCTCTCAAACAACCCAAACACTCTGCACATACAGACATATCTTCGAGAGCATGGGATCAACACTCTTGAGCAAATATCCAGTTGGGATGAGAGCACCATCAACTAGAATGGCTGGACCTTCCCAAAATTTCCTTCTCATCTTGAAAATGACAAAGACTCTCTGAAAAGAATGCTCCATGGCACTGCTCCACTCTCAAAAGACAAAGAGGACAGCTTTAGATGGGATCCTTCCGGGTATTCCTACACTATAAAAGTAGGGTATGAGACTCTTCACAAAGAAAAATTTCCCACTCCTCCTTGGGAAATCTATAAACAAGTCTAGAAATCCGAATCACTCCCAAAGATAAAATATTCATCTGGACCTTGGTCAAAGGGAAGAACCTGACAGCTGAAAACTTTAAAAAAAGAGGCATCCAGGGTGCATCTAGATGACCCCTTTGCCTCATGGTCGAGGAGTCGATCTTCCACCTTTTCGTTGAGTGCTCCTTTTCTCAACAGCACTAGAGTTCCCTCATGGTTCCCTTCCAGGTTGAGATGGGTACCATCAATTCGGTCTCGGAACTGATTGTTAACTAGAAAAAGAGCTACCCATGGGACAAAAAGAAGAAGAGTGTGGCCAAAAGAGTTTGGTACACTCGTCCCAATGTTCTTCTATGGAACATTTGGCTTATGAGAAATAAGGTTACCTTTCAAGATCATAAATCTTGTATCAGGAAAGTGCAGAGCAAGGCATGGAGCCTCACCATTGAGATCATCTTTGCCAAAAATAACCATCACCTCAACTACAATGATCTGCAGGCTGAAGAAAGAATTCTCCTTGGAAGAGATCTTGACACTCCTCTGAAGTACAGCAAAATTCCTGCCATCCAATACCCCCAAAAGGATTAGTGGAAGATCAGACTCAAAGAAAAAGAGTTTATTGAGTGGCTTGACGGAATTAAAAGGCCTGCGTTCTTCTTATATGGTGCCTCAAAGGAAAACCCAGGAATAGCAGGAGCAGGGACTGCATTAGGGATGGGAAGGGCTATAGTGTTTCTACCTTTGAATGGGGGTTGGGGTGGTAGTCAAACAATAGATCAGAAGCATACGCATTGCTAAAAGGCCTTCAAATCGTAAAGAAACTCAAGATTCAAAGGGTGATGGTATTTGGTGATTCAGCAATAATCATCAATATGATGAAAAACTTAGCTCAGAACCCCAACATTTCTCTTAGTATACTAATCAAAAGGTGTCGAAACTTGAAGAAGGATATAGGAGACCTCTAATTTTATCATATTCTGAGGTGCAATAACAAGAAATCTGACTCCTTGGCCAACAATGCATGTTGCAGATCCTCCGGTCAACTCCTTTCCCAAGATATCCTCTCCTCCTCTCCTTTGCCATGATTTATCTCCTCTCAGTGATCGTAGTCTTCCATATTCCCTACACCTTCAGGATCCTGTTAGGGAAAATCTGCCAAGCCCATACCCATCCTCGTATTGCTCCTGTGACCTTATCTTACTGGGAATCTTGCCCTCCTTCATCGCACATCTTGTTAGCTACCCTCTCATTCTCTTTAAATCTCATCCTCAACTCCTTTTCTAAGCACCAGATGTGCATCACTCATAGCCCTGCGCCCTCATATTTTGATGCCTCCCTTTGCGCAGTGGTTCCTAGATTCTTCTCTATCTACTCGGGTCAACTTGGGCTTTTATTCTTTGTTTCCCTGCTGCACCTCTGATCTGAATCTTCGGTGTTCTATGCTCCTATATTCATGTTGCCCCTCTGTTTCTTTCATTCTCCCGCAGCTCATTGTCACTTGCATCAATCCCTCTCCATCAACTTCTTTTCATCTACGCAGTGCCACCTTCGGATTTCTTGCTCCCCACAGCAAGAAATTCGCATCCCTTCATTTTCAATAAGTGCCCCTATTTCCTTTTCGATCTCTTCTTCACACAGTAGTAACTATGTCTTTTCGCCTCTTTAAAATCATGAGGAATGAGAAATTGTTTCACTGTGTTCATCTACAAGTTGGGATGGAGCTAATAAGAGCTCAGTTAAGGATCATCGAGGACAAACATCAGGCAGACATCGGTTTCCTACAACATCAATCCCAATCCCTCCAGGAGTAGCTGAGGGGATCTAATCATTGTTATGCTCACATTGAAGAATCCTTGCAAATCTTGCGTTACATGTTAGACAAGGAAACTGCTCCTATTTCAAGCTCCAAAAATTTCCCCAACGTCAATCCAGGCAACATTCAAGGCAATACTAATGCTTCAAATGGGTGTCAAAGCAGCAATAATTAATCTTCACTCCTCCAACTCCCTCTGCTATTATTATGTCATTTAAATTTTCTTATATGTTATCTTAGTTTGTTCGGATATATCATGAATCAGATATACAGCATAGTAGTAATAGTCATCTCAAAGGAGGCACGGTATTTTTCCACATCACCCTTCGTTGCTTTGCTTCTACTTCACTTGAATGTAACAGGGATCTCAATCCCCTCTTTTTTGGAATATAACTAGTAACTGAATTTGTCAAAAAAAAATATGTGTGTGTGTAGAGAGAGAGTGAGAGAAACAAAAAAAAATGAATTAAAATTCAATTTAAATCCCATTTATATAATAATAAAAATAAAAATAATTATATCCAATGGATGACATGGTAGGGTCAAGTGCCCTTGATGTTGACTCGACACCACCCTTGGGATGACACATGGGTCTGGGGTGCCATGTCATCTACCACATATCAACAATACGACCATGCTAACATGGAACCAATTATTAAACCTTCAAGGGACCTTAACGTGGTGTCCTAGACTCCAAACATGATAAATTTAATATCATTAGAAAGTTATTGATGAGTTGAAGATAATGGTAGTCTAAAAAATGGGGTTCAATTTTAGTGGAAGAAGTGAAATTTTTGTAACCCCCATCTCCTTAAGGTGACCTAGGAGGTTGAGTGTGTTACATTGTTCGAGCTAAAGGTAAAGAGGATGAAATAGTTCACCAATTAAAGGAGCCAATGGGCATAGAAAGATCAAATTCACCACAATATGATGTTGCCTAGGAGGAATTCAACAATAATCAAGTCTGGTTAACTTATATGTTATCTTATGTTTTTTAGAATTATTACGGTATTAGAAGTTTATATCAAGCATTTAACATGCAATGAAATTTGGAACATATGTTATTTGGTTTATTTGTGAAATCCTTCATGTAGACATAGAGAACAACTTATTTTTTCTTTTTAAAACACTTAAAAAATTCATGTGCATGTTATTAACTAGTCTACAACATTTATTATAATATACTATTTGTATTCTAGTTTTTCTTTATATATAATTTACATAGATAAT
Organism: Pinus albicaulis; assembly: GCA_034641835.2. Classification (NCBI taxonomy): domain Eukaryota; kingdom Viridiplantae; phylum Streptophyta; class Pinopsida; order Pinales; family Pinaceae; genus Pinus; species Pinus albicaulis. The sequence goes on along the minus strand of CM076569.1, from coordinate 134,667,047 downwards.
TATAACAATATTATTCTCTAACTTTAGGTTTCTTGGGAGATTTTTACAATGCCTCCTCTTTTGAAAAAAAAAAAATTATGTATAGTCTCATTTACCTTTCTTAGAAGCCTTTGGTCCTTCAGGAGTTGTATTAGGCACTATTGATGGAGAAGTTCTAATGCTTCTCACAAAAACATCTCAATTCTCATTAGGATAATTAAGATAGATAGGAAACCCCGTATTTATTGCCTATTAATTTTACAATGAAATTTCAAGAAATTAAGTCCCTGAAATATGGAATCTATTTTCAAATTATAAAGATTTTATATTTTTTTACTTATATCAACCAAATAATAAAGAATGAAAACATAATATATCAACTCATAAATGTTAAATTTTCAAAATATGTTGAAAATAACATAAAATGAACTATGATATCAATCCAAAATCAAAATATTCAAGTGAGTCAAATTTGAAAAAACAATCAACAAATGAACTATATTGAAGACCAATATGGATTACAAAACTAATAGTCTTTTCAAATCCCTATGAAATCCCTATGAGTATTAGGACTAGTGATGACTTCAAAGGAAACTAAGTGCCACGGGAAAGAAACAAAATAATAACATATAAGATTACTACTTCAAGAGATGTAAATAACGTCAACCAACCTTTGCAAATACACTAATTAGCATTGAATCAAGTAATTACTTATAAATAGCGCAAACAATACATAAAGAGAATAAATAACCTTGAATAAAACCATAGATCAGTGTTACTCAATATTTGCTTGTTACCTTTCTATATATCCATACTATCAACAAAATGATTTAGTCCTCAAGAAATTTAGAATGGAAATAAACAAGAATAATGAACTCGGTCTCAAAGCTTTGACAAACGTTCACACAATTCCCCCCCCTCCATTTGTGGCTTCTCCCCTCTTTTAAACTCGTACAAATCAGTGAGGTAGTTCAACCACCTTTTAATTATTTAATTAATCTTTAATTTCAAGAAAGAGTAAAGTGCTTTAAGAAAAAGTCCACGAATGTTTTAAAAAACACTTAACTAAAAGTGAGTGGAGTCTCACTACACCTTTTTTTTCAAAATTTAATGTTAGGATATTTATATACTTAGGATATAGTTAAGTCTAACTTGATCTAATGTATCTATTAATTAAAAGTGTATTTCTTGGTGATTTTATTTAGTATGCATTAGTTGCATTGTAGTTCGATGGTTATGATATGTTTTAGACAAATATTGATCCGACGACTCACATTCTCCTTGTTACTAATGGCTATTTATTTGTGGCTTGACATCCAATTGGTCCATGATTTCTATTTAAAGATCATGGATGGTCATGGTTGATGATCGATTATGAGAACACTCTTATGTAAAAAATAATCATTTGCATTAATAAAATTGCATCAAGTGGTCGCATTGGCTGGAGTCATGGATTATTTCCCTCTTAGAGGGTTTTAACCACATAAAAAAAATTGGTGTTGTGATATTTGATCTAGTTGTGTGAGTGGTTATTGAAGGCCACTCATCCTGTATGGAATACCCTGTTTACCAAAACATGATATCAAATCACATTTGAAGAAGTGCTCTTGTTGGTGATCGAGATCTTGAAGCCTGTGTTGTCGCAAATCTGAGATCTACTATTCTATATTTTTTTGGCCTAAAAAAATTGTTTCACTGCATCTGAAAAGTTTTTTTTAGCTAAGAATGCATTTTGTTTCATCCAAAAAGGTGTATTTTTACCCGAGATAGAACATTTTTTGTCAAATCTAAAGGTACATAATCCAAATATGCCCATTTATTATTATTATTATTTTCATAGATCATATTTTGGTTTTATGTTTATATTTCCGGTTTGCTATTCCTTATGGTTTGTGTATGATATTTTCCCTATGTTCTATGCAATCTCGGAAAATCATAAACATAGTGGAATTTTTTTTTGTTGACTATGTATTCCCTTTGTTGTGTGCTTTGTGAAATCTTGGAAAATTAGAAACAATAAGAAAACTTGCATTTTCCAAGTAACCTATCAAAGATTTAACCCCTTTTGTTGTTGAGTTTTGGATTTTTTATTTTTTTTCAAATTGTTGTTTGTTTTTTGATATAGACATATTTTCAAGCAAAAACGCATTTCAAAGAAGAGCACCGACAACACCAACAACAACGACTTCACCCTCATTTGCTACTATTGTTATGTATTATGCACTAGCTCACTTGATTGAAAATTTATTTATTTAGTAAGAGTTATTGAGTTCAAATCTCCTTTTAAGTTAATTTTGAAAAAGTTTATGCCAACTTAAGTTATTTCACAACTTTATTGCAAAGTGAATATTACTTGTCTTATAAAAATGAATCACTATAAAATGACTTTAATATTTTTTAAATTATTTTTTTCCTGCAACTTTCATTTATAAAGTAATATTTTTTAAATTATTTTTTGCGTGCAACTTTCATTTATAAAGTAACTTTATTGTAAAAATTATTCTCACTTTTTTTATAAAAGTGGGTCACTTCATAAAGTAATTTATTTATAAAAGTGAGCTTATACGCAAAGCTACTAAGATTTTTTTTTTTAATCAACATCCATCACCACGTGTGTCAAATTCTACTTGCCACATGGATCTTTACTACCGTTAATGTTTTTTTTAAAAGGCCATAACTTTCACATCCAAAGTTCGTTTTCAATGTTGTTTTTTTTTATGACCTATTTTTTGGAGATTTTTCTATCTAGACAATCAGTTTTAGCTTTTGAAATCATATTATTTTCATATTTTAATATGACCACTCCAAGTGAAATTTTTCTTATCAATACCAAATACTTCTCATGGAAATCCCACATGGAGGATGTACTAATAAAGGTTGTGCCATATTACCTTGGGACAAGTAAATTCCCCCATTGATCTTGATAAGAAAACCAAATGGGATATTAGGAATGATGAAGCCCGTGGATTAGTCAGAATGTCCATTTCTCGTAATTTTTTATTTCATATTCAAGGATTCGATGCTCTGAATGAAGCTTGGGAAAAGTTACAAAATATATTTGGTGAAGCTAATATTACTAGATCTCATCAACTTCAAAGTCATATCATGATTTAATTCCTAATGATTTCTCTTGCATTGAAGGTTACTTCTCTAAGTTTAAATAACTTAGAAATTTGCTTAAATATTTCCAGCTTACTCTAGACAATGAACATTGCATATATATTATTCTTTCAAATCTTGGCTCTCAATACTCTATTTTTGTATCCACATTTTATACCACTAGAGAAGCCTCGGGTGTTAAAATATGAAACTACGTTCAAATTCAACTTTGGACATTTCACGTGATGGATATAATGATTTCATTGAATTCCTCTTTTCGAGAGGACCAAAATCGGCCTATAGATAACCTCATTTAGACAAGAAGAAGTTGGTTTTCGAATTTATGAACCCACTCATATACATTTGATTAGGTCGGCCCTACACACATGTATATTGGATCAGGTTGGACCTAAAGAAAATTGGACCCATTGGAAGGATATAAATACAAGTGACATCTACCTCATTTAGACACAATTAAGAGGCACACTTTTATCTTGTTTTTGGCTCGCACAAGTCTGAGGCTCATTCATGGAGGTTTAGGTTCGCTCTGAGGTGAAATTTCAAGTCTAAAGCTCACATCTCTAATTTAGGGTTTTGGGCCCTAGTCGCAGGCACAGAATAATAATATTTCGACCCTAGTCACTCCCGCATAGGATCATGAGTGTTACTAGAGCCTTCTAGTCTCATGGATAACACTTTTTTCATGCGACCAAGATATTAGGGTTTATGTGGTCTAGTTTCGACCTAAGTCGCACGCTTGCTAGGCTTAAGGAAGTGATTGGGAAGATATATTCACATAGATGACTCCTTCTCCATGTCACTGGGGACTAAAAGATGAAATTTAATTCTTCCAAAAATTTCGTTGAGTGACCGCAGTGTTCGGAAGTTGACCACAGACAATGACAGTACATTACAGTCCTTAGAATCATGGTTTTGAGTATAAGCATGGTCGGGTTCATTTCATGGATGTTCTAGTTGTTTTGTTGCATAGATGAAGATACGGATCATTGTACTCTCTTTTTTTGAATCATTTGATGACAACTATAAGAAGAATAATTTGCAAGGTTTTTCCCCATAGTGGGTTTTTCCCTGGTCTCCGACCAATCCTAGTGTCTCTATGTGTGCATGATTTTCTTCTATTGTTCCTTTATGTTTCGTTGCATTGATGATGATGATATTGTTCTTTCTACATAGTTGCATATATTTATGAATAATCTGAATAATGTTATTATTTTATGGGGTGACCTTAATGTGCTAATGAATAAATGCAATTATCAAAGCAAAGAAAAATATTTCCCTATGAAAAATTAACATCGGGAACTCCCTAACAAAAACCTTCTCTCGAAATTTTTTTGTGACCCTTTAATTAGAGAACGAGCCAAGCTCTTACATATTGGAGTGATTAGCATTGGAGGTGCATCTAACTTGGCCTTAGTGACCTGATATAAAGATAAAACCAAGTATCTAAAGAAGGAGTGTCCTTGCAAAGACAAGAAAAATAAGGGTTCCAAGCCCTCTAAGCCAACATCTACTCCTAGTGGTGATAAAGGACCAAAATCAATGAGTAATAAGACTGAAAAATATTGCACTTATTGTGGAAAAGGTGGTCATCTAGGGCTCAAATGCTTTAAAAATACGTAGGCCTTGGAAGTAGTAATGAAGAAGAATAACATCAATCTTGGTTCTTCCTGTAACGCTTCTTCTCATGGACATGCACTTTATTCTTTTTCTTTATCCTTCAATGCAACCTCTACTTATTCTTCTAATGAATGGTTTATTGATTTTGGAGAATCTTATCATATGGTTAAGGATAGGGCCATTTTTTATTCTCTTAATGATTGTAACAAAAAACAAGTATTTTTTGGTGATGATAGATATATTGATGTTTTAAGGTCTAGAAAAATTCAAAGATATGATGATAATTTCAATGACATATTATGTCTTCCAAGTCTTTACTACAACCTTCTATCAGTATATTAAATCACTCATTCAGGTGAAGGTAAAATAATCGATTTTCACCTCACCAATGATCCGAATGGAAAGTGGCATCCACCCATGGTATTCATCCACCCATGGGATTTATCCACCCATGGTATTGTTAGTATCTTATAGTCAGAGTAGTTTTGGAAAATGTGTAAATTTTTTCTATCTCTTGTAGAGATCAAGCAATGGGTATAAATTTTAATTATTGAATTTGATTATGTCAGTATGTGTGAAAGGTCATGCAAATGGTCATTTATATTCTAAAAGGTCGAGTTAAGTAAGTCTGTAGGAAGTGTTGCACTTCTACCAAGGCATCAAATTTTGATGAGGAATCACGATTTTGGCACTTTTTCCATGTAGGATGTTTTTCTGAATATATTGATCAACTCCAAATCATTTTTTTATGTCTGAAGACCAGTGTTTGGTCAAGTCATGAAAATGGAGGTGTGTTGCACTTCTACTGCAAGAAGAAGGTTTGGGGTTTGAAGGTTTGTGTATGGACTAAAATTTTTCTCATTGTTTTGAAACGTTGTATGGACCATTCCATGCCATCCCAATACCCTCAACATGCCAAATAATGACCAGAGATATTATAAGCTTGGAGCGTTGCATTTTCACATAGTCATTGTATTTTCACCATATCTCTTACAAAACGTACCTATTTGCAATGAAATTTTTACAATAGATGAATGGGGTGAGATGAATAAGCTCACTTAATTTTAGCTCAAAATTCTTCACAGTTTTCAAGAAACGAACCACCATATCTACAACTATTTTTGGATTTTATCGACATCCATGAGTTGAATTTGACTAACAATTTTTGTGGGGAATTTTTATAATGATATTAACTTGTTTTCAAAAAATCAGCTCAATCTGGCTTACCGTTTAGGAGATATTTGAAAAATAAGGTTACATGTGTAAAGGAGGCAAGGGAGTTTTTGCGCTTTTGACAATTTCACTTCAAGATTAATTTATGACCAAATGGGAATGAATTTTGAAAACTTAAAAGAGGTTTTTGTTAAGAACGGTCCAAATAATAAAAAAATCCTTCCGTTTCTTCACAGTTTTCATATATTGGAAAATTTGAATCAATCTTTACAGCTTATTTTTTAGATTTTGTTATTTCTTATTTTAGTCATGATATTTGGGCGCATATTCCGAGGATCTCGAGAGGAATTTTATAAAAATGAGAGGGGTTTCTCCCAATAACAATCCAATATACAAAAAAATCCTTAGGTTTTGTAACAATCTATCATGGTTCAATAGATACGAGTTAATATTTGACCCCTATTTTCCAGAAATTCGGTCCCTATTCCTAGCAAGCAATTTAAAATTTACTGTGATTGATTCTATATTTGGGGAAATGATTAAGCTCAACCCCTTGAGTCCAAGGATGAGATAATTTTATATATTTTCATGAGTTTCAATGTGAAAAAGTTTGTTTGGTTGGTCAGGTTTAGAAGAAGAGACATTGCGCATTTCATTTTTTCTTGACATATTTCCAGCGAATGAAAAACAAAGGTCGAATTTTACATGGATTCATGTGTTAATTGCTTTGGAGATGTGATTTATTTGTTTTGTAAGTTATATTATATGAAAATCATGCTTTGAAATGTGTCTTCGTGTTTATTTGAACAAATATATTGGCTCATAATTCACTTCAAATGGTGTTATGTTTCAATTTGTTAGACATTTATGTTTTTTGATAAATTGACAATTAGAATTCATCTTGTTGTTTGATGTTTTGTAAGTCATTTTCCATTTATCTTCCACTCACCCTCCTATAATTAATTTGACTTTAAAACTCCAAAGGGACTACCTACCTTTCCCCTGTGGAAACTCCTCTTTCTCTTCATCCTATCGCTGGAAAGATAATCAGATTGACATGACTCCATGCCCAATGGATCTATCTTCTTTCCTACCAGCAAACCTATAAATATTATACCCCACTGAGCACCATCCCTAGCCTAAGACCTAAGTAACTGGATATTTAGATATAGAAATCACTCTCTAAAACTATAAGGGTTAAATTCTATCTTACAAGTGGTTTGTGGTTACCTCTGATTTTCTCTCCTCATCCTGGAGAATTATAGTGCTAACAGGTATTTTAAGAGACATCCACCCATGGTATTCATTTACCCATGGTAATGTAATTGGAATCCACCCATGGTATCCATCCTTTCATGGTATTTATCCACCCATGGTATTGTAAATGACATCCACCAATGGTATTTACCCACCCCTGGAATTTACCTGTGGTATTGTAGTTAAAAAAGGCTATAAGTAACAAGTCACGTTTTGTAAAAGGACAGATTGTCCACCACAATGTATCTTTTACAATTATTCTACGTTTTAATATAAAAAAAATTCTTTGTGGTTTTGTTTACTTCATGTTCTCCTCTTTCCTTCTGACATTTCAATTTTTTAAATCAACCCCCCCCCCCCACAAGATCTGGATCAGTGCTATTAGATTCAGGTTAGGACTCAATAGGAATGAGAGTTTTAAGCATATTTTAGTTTCAAAATTCTGCCGCAATATTAATCAAACTTAATGCAAGTTCCATGATCTACAAATAGCATATTAGAGGGCATAAAATATCTCATTTAAAATTATCTTTTATTATCTCAAAGGGTTTTTTACAGAATTTGATTTTGTTTCCCAGTTTGAGAGATATGAGCAATTGAAGTTACACATGTCTGGAACGTTGCGTGACTGCGTGTACCATGAGTTTATGGAATCATTTTCTCAACCCGGAGGTCATAAAATTTCAAGTGTCTTATATAAATGGAAATATATCTTCATTACCTCAAATGGGTCTTTGACATAATTTGATTTCATCACCTGTAGAAGAATTTATCAACAAATTTGTAGTAAGATTTATATAATGTGAAAGAAACATTTGCAACATCTCAATGGATAGGAGAATTTACAGCACCCATGGGCACTTTTTTACAAGTATTAAACACATTTATTTTCCAAGTACATATCTGGCATGGCCTCGTTCTATACCACCGATAATCCATGAATTTTTATATTTGGAGCAGCATTCAGAGTGGGTTCCCTTTGGAGATGTGCCCTCTCACCCTACTTTAGTAGGTACCTGCTTCACATTCATCAGTTTTATCATAGCAAAATTCAGCTTGGGTTCTTTGGAGACGTGCTCTCCCACCCCAGGATATGAAGGCACCTGCTACTTCATCAATATTCAACATCAATATTATGGATCATGTTAGCCACCTATAAAATTTGTTATATCAAACGGTGGCTAAATATTTTTTAGCCTTCAAGAAAAAATTCATTTCCAAAATTGTGAGTTCTTGAAGTCTTATGATGTCCCTTATCCTTGGTATTAATCTTCACTACTGTTTCACTATTAGCCCTCAAGGACCTTGTTGTTTACCAAAAGAAAAACTGCTCATGAGGCTCCATTTTCCATCATTTCACTTCTCCATTTTCACCCATTTTTCCCTTTCACAAATCCTTCTAAAAACCTTTCATTTAACCCCTAAAAAGCATCAAAACCCTCTTAAAACCTTATATTTCCCCTTATTTGGTTTTAAAAACCCTTTCTTTCATCTATCGGAACCCTCATTTTGGCTTTAAAATCCCTGTTTTAAGCCTAAAGATGGTATTTTACACTATAAAGGTGTTAAGCCCCTGAGGGCTTATAGCTTTTAACCCCTTTTCCTCATATGTCCTAAAGCCACACAATCGAGCGCTTAGAATATAAGCCTTCATGCAAAAAACCTTTCCCTCTGTTTATTTTGTCATTTCTGACGTTATGATTTTAAATGAATCTAGACCGCTGATATAAACTGATAAACGGATATCGGGCTGCCTTTCCTTCTCCTCATTTCATCTGTCGTCCCTTTTCCCTTTCAAAACTCCACCCCTTTATTGAATCTCAACCGCCCGATCATCAGATCCAACGATCGGGACTTAACCCGATAAACCCGACTTTTCATTTAACCAATTTTCCCCGCAACAAAAATTTTGACCCAAAATGTGGTCCCACTGCATTCCTCGTCCGTGCATCTTATCCCTTGTTGCGTGCTATCTGCACTGTCAGATCTACCGACAATGATCCAACGACCGAAAAGCTATATCGCGTAATTTTTGGCCCCTTTCCACAGTGCGCTACTTCTGCGCGATAAAATTGGTTTTAATAATCCACGTGTCGATTCATGAGTCGTATCGCATTCCATTCGGCTAATTCCGCTTACCACCCAGAGCCCGCGCGAAAACCGCTGTCGGTTTTCCCAAAACCACCCTTTTTCATATTCGCACCATAATTCAAATCCGAGCCTGGTTAGCTGTTCTACTCGGTTTTATGTCTTCCGCCGTTGCATTTCTTCATCCTCAAGCATCCTGCCACATTCATTGAACCTCTGAATGCAGTTAATCCATATCCGCAGGGTTTCTTAATGATTTGTTGTGTTTTTTGCAGGGTTTAATGGTGGTTGTTCTGAGAATTTCCACAGTCACATTCAAGTGACATTTTCGGCCCAGAGTAACGATTCTGTGGTTTTTATCAAAGAACAAATGGAACTGCGGGTTTCAAATCCAAGTTTAAATCAATTGGATCACGATCCAGGGTTTAACAGAAACCCTCCAATAGTAGAAATCCACCTGTATAAACAAGGAACAACAAAGTGTATTAGAATGAAGACCCGAAGATGAAGATCAAGGCTTAATTAAGCCTAAGCACAGATCAAAGGATAAATCATTGTGTTTATAAAAATAGAGAGATATATCAGTCGAAAGAAGCCTCCACTGCCACATCAGAGGTTAAAATATCCTTTCAGCTACCAAAAGTGCCACCTACAGCTTTCATAAATTAAAAGAAGGCATAGTTATTGCCTAGTCAATGATATTTTGTTTAAAGACAACCAGAGTTATTTCCAGCCTGCTTAAAGAGTTTTAAGGTCAACAAAATCAGCCAAGTAGCTAAACAACTTAACGAAAACCAATTAATACAGAGAAAATATCAGAAATCTTCTCTATTGAACCCCTCAAAGACAGAGAAGCATTAACTTGTATTAATAGAACAGATTGCCCTTTCCTTTCTTTCCACCTCCTCTTTCTTATATAAATACTTCCTTAGAAGATGAGAGATTGTTGGTTGGTTGTTGGACTTTGATGTAATAGTTGATGTATCGAATCATTGTTGAATGTAAATAAGTTCTAAAGCTCTGAAGCTCTGTTAAGTTATTGAGGAAGATAGGCTGAGAAGAGAAGTTTGAAGTTGTGATGAAACATTGTACATGTAGTTTGTAACTGGATTGACAATCAATATACAAGCTGATTCTTGGGATCCTGGTATATATCATTGGTGAAGTACTTCTTACTGTTATTTTTTTCCTTTCATGTATGCCATTTTGTTCACTTTTCTCTGATAAAGAGCAGCAAGCATAGAGCTAGGATTTACTGTTAAAAGTACCCTACTCTCACTGATAAGCTGTTAGTGCTCGAATCTACCTCAGGCTGACGGAAGGAAAGACTCAAGGTAACATCAAACCAAGCTCGGCCTCGTAGCTAGCCCTACGAGAACAGGAGAGGGCTCTCTCCGGGTCAACTCAGTAAAAGATATTCACTAGGGCCGAGATGACCTATAATGTATGTTGATTTTAGGCTAGTAAATAAATATGAAAGAGGTATTTTGATAAATGACTGAGTTTTCTGGGCTGTATGGGACAAAGAACAGCATGAGCAAAGAAATTAAATCAAAAACACAGATTATTTTGTGAGCCAAGATAGGTATGAGGTTTAGCAATCAGATTTGAAATAATATGGGGTGGAAAGACTGTTGAGAGGTTTGAAAAGGGCATATATAATGAATCCTTATCAAAAGAAGAAAACATAGAACATGAACACTTTCCCAAGGCAGAGCAGTAAACTGAATTCTACCTTTCTTACTTAAAAGTATTCAACTGGAAATGATTATGAATGACTAGTAAAACATAACGAAATACATATGAAACAGAAAGAAAATACATTTGCTAAACTCACGCCACAGGAATCTCAGGAATCAGAGCTGTATCCTTATCATTAATCCTCTGTCAAAACTGTACAGCCAAATGCTGAGTTATTCCTCCACACTTCTCCCAGAACTCTCCTTTACAAATGATTTTCAATACAATAAATAGACTCAGATGTTGAAAACAGATCGACCCAAATAATGAATTTTTTAATCATCATTAACAAATAAGACTGAAAATCAAATCATCTTTTCTGAAGACAGAACAACGCTCCCCTCGAATTTCTCTGATGACCCATTAAAAGATAAAAACTGGAGAGCGGATCCCATAAAATCGTGACTGAGGATAAAATAGGCAATACGCTCCTATTTCTCTGCTGTGGTAGATGTCTTCGTTTTAATTTTAGGCTTTCTGGTCTTTGACTGCCACTTCTCTGAACTTGGCTTCTGCCTCCTCCGTATTGTCTGTATTCTTGTCAGGGTGCCACTGTAGTGCTATATTTTTTTTATATGCTCGCTTGATCTCTGCAATAGATGAAGTCTTTGAAACACCAAGAACCTTGTACCAATCTTTCCGCTTGCTCAACTTCAGAGAGCGTTCAGCTCTCATTAATTCTTCTCTAATAACCAAGATATAGGTGCACATTGTGGGCTGTGTGACTAGAATCCGCTTGTATAGCTGCTTTGAAATCCTTAGCTGCCATACGCAATTTCCCTTTCTCCATATTTTCTTCAGCACTCTTAGACTTCTTCAAAATATTCTTAAGCTTAAAATACTCTGTCTTCAGCTCACTGTGCTCAGGATCTAAACGCATCCCTTTTTTATAGTACCTCATGGAAACATCATGATCTGCAAGGTAGTAAGAGCCTTTTCCATGTAAGAGCAATGCCTCAAGATTATTTTTGTTGGCTTTAAGAAGAAATCCGGTTTCTGAAATAGCTCCCATTACTTCTTCGGAAGAATGGATACCATGCGGAAATGTGTTGCCTAAAGCATATAATGGAGATGTTCCCAAGTCTCCATAAACAATCCCGAAGCTCTGAAATGCAAGACGCAGAACCATTAAAGCCGGAAACCCCTCTCTTATGTCCATGACTATCACATACTCGACGTCTGTATCTTGAATGGATTCGTCGATTTTCTGATCCAGAGACCACATGCGCCCTCTGCTGCGCATTTCTCAATCTTCATCAATCTTATCCTCCATAGACGATGACGAGGATACCATGAAATCCTTTTAAATTTCTTCCTCCCAACTCTCTTCTGCTACTGCTTTTCTGTGTCAGCTAACAAGAGGTGAAGCTCCCAGGAATCGAACATGAACTTGGGTCATCGTCATACAGTTTCGCCAAACAAGAACTCAATAACATTATAATATGTCAGAAGTCCATCCTGAGATTTTGGCAGCCGCCTGTCCATCCATTTCGAAAAACCTGTTTGGAGTAAAAGAAACGAAGAAGCTATGATGAATTTTTGGCTTTGAGGCTCGGTGCGCCGCGCACACTCCCAGTGCGCCGCGCCTGGTGAGTGCGCCGCGCCTGGTGCAAAATCGCACTGTGAAATCGTGCTCTACGCGCTGCGCTCAGTGGGTGTGCCGCGCTTTCTCCCAGTGCGTCGCGCTCAAACTAACTCAGACAAACTGCCTCCAAACTTACAATTTCGCTCTCTCAAACTTCAATTTTGCCTATTTCTCTGGTTGGAGAATCGAAATTTCCAAATGGGGCGTCTAAGGAATGAACAATAGAAACATTTTTGCCTTTCACACTTTACAAACAAACTTTGTTTCTTTGTTTCTTGAACTTGAATGATGAATCTCTTTGTTTTCTTTTGCAGGGATGTTGAAGCTGCTGAAGATAATAAGGTGACCAAGGCCTGCATTTGAAATTCTTCATGACGGAAGACTTTTAAAAATACACTTATTACAAACAACTAATTTGACAATTTCTTCTCCAAAACAGATTTTTGGAGAGGAATCATCCTTGAGAATTACTGATGATAAAACCCTTAAAATAAGAAACTTTTTGAACCTTCCTCTGGCCTGCAGGTGTTATTGAAACACTTTGAGAACAACAATTTGCAAACCCTAGACCTAATTACCAAGTTTTACTCTTTGCTTATCAAGCGACAAAAACAAGACTGTAAATGATTTCAAGACTAACTTAATGAACTTTAATAAACAGGGCTGAGCCAGCAGGACAAGGCATAAGGGGTAAAACGAGAAAACCAAGCCCTTCCATCAGTAAATGGCATGCCCCTAGTGAAATGCAATTGAGTGAATCGAGCAAGACACATAAAAATGAAATGCAAAAAGAGTTTTGATCTCTGACAGAGGACTGACAAGACCGACTCTAACATTGGCTCCAATGGGGATGGTAGCTCCCTGGAGGTACCAAGAACAGCAGATATTTGGGAGAGCAGACCAGTGCCTTTGTTCATTGTGGCCATGGAATCCATTATTTGACAAAAGACTGACGACTCAATTTATTGACTGGAAATTCCGACTCAAACTGACTGACTGAAACTTTAACTTAAACTGAATCAACTGACCAAACACAAATGACTCATTACTGACTTAAGACAAGAATTTACAAAGCTTTTTTGAAAAAAGGCAGCAGTTCATCAAGATTTGAAATCATGATGACACCACCTGCATACTGATGAAATATGTACAATTATGTATAGTGGGCCTTCCAATGTAACCAATCAAGCAGATGCCTTCTTGATTGATTCTCCCGATTAGATCTCCTGGTCAACAACAAATACTGGTAACTGGGCATCCAAAAACATAATTGACCATGATCTCCTTCATCATTGAATACTGCAATAATCATCTTCACTATTGACTGCAACAAACCTGCCAGAGGATCCTGAAAAACATGAAGATTTACCTCCCATTGAAATAACAAGGTGTCTTTTTCTCCTGCTTCTAATCGTTCTCCAGTAAAAGTCTGTTCCTGGTCCTCAAAAAATTCTGAACAAGTAGACGATAAGATCTCTTCTTGGAAAGACATTTCAAAACATGAGACATATGAAGAAAAGTCTGAAAGGCAGTCCTGAATGTTCTGATCTTCTGTATTCTTAATATATTGTAGGTCATCTTCATATAATATGACAGCCAGATTATCATGTTTCTCATTACATTCATCAATCATGAGAAAAGAAATTTCAGATGATTCTTGAAACCCAAACATGACATTTCTATCATTTACCAACGATTCATCCAAGGAAACTTTTTCACTTACTTGAACGAAGATCTCATCTTGTTGTTCATGAATTGACTGGATTACCTCTTCATGAAGGCTGTGTTCTAATGAACTGAAAACATTTGGATCCATAATTGTGTCTTCTGCATTCCAGATGATCTCAACAGCAGATTTCTCCTTCATGGGATTCAACACAAGGTATTCTTGATCGTCACAATCTGAATCTATATTTGAAATAGCTGACTTGACTTTATCACCTTTTGAAATCGAAACTTGACTTTCCTGCATATTGTCTTCTTCTATGGATAGATCTGAAACAAAACCTTCTCTTTCATCATTTTCCATTGTACCAAGATCTTGATCCTGCTGCAAATTTTCCTGAGCATCTTGATGGGTATCCTCTAGGTTCTCTTTATGCTGCTGAAATGGATTTTCGTACAGAGCCTCCATGATCTCATCGTCCATGAAGTCATCATCTTCATAAAAAATTTCAAGATTTTCAATAAAACTATGAACATGGCTACAACAGTTCTGAACTAAAGTTAAGGATGGATAAGATTCCTTATACCTTTCAAAGAACATGGTATGAAAATCCTTTAAACAGTAAATACAAGCAGGCGGCAAGCTTTCATACCAAGATCGAGCTTCACCTTCCAGAGTGGCCATGAATATCTTCATCAAGAAATCTTCAGGAAAATCAACCTTCAACTTGTGGATATGTATGTGAAATCTAACCAGATGTAAAGCAGCATCCTTCCTATCATCATCTTTAAACATAGGAAAATTCCTTTGCCAATCTACCTTGGGCATCTTATTCGGAAAACTTGGGATGTGATCT
Organism: Pinus albicaulis; assembly: GCA_034641835.2. Taxonomy (NCBI): domain Eukaryota; kingdom Viridiplantae; phylum Streptophyta; class Pinopsida; order Pinales; family Pinaceae; genus Pinus; species Pinus albicaulis. The sequence goes on along the minus strand of CM076569.1, from coordinate 134,651,966 downwards.
CGGCTCATGGGAGCGTATCTTCTTGCAATCCGGTCCATCTTGAAATTCTTTAAAGCTACTGATCTCCCTGCAGTGAAGTCACCATGAAGCATTGATTCTGGATTTTTCAGTGAAATCGCCAGGTGAATGATTTCAGCCCTGCGTTGTCTGATCGTTGTCCACCATCAACCATAAGATCTGAACTTGATTACAGGTACTGGGGCAAGACAATCTACAGTTCAAGTGTCACATTCACAAGCAAACCATTTTTTCCCCAGTATGGTCGCCACTATGTTAGTTCCCCAGTATGACCGACTCTAACATAAGCTTTATCTGTATTTTTTCTGCTAATTGTGATATTTGGGAATGACTTGAAATAAGTGTAAACATTGTCAAGGAATGTTGGTTAGTCCATGTCTTGATGTGCAAAACTTGAAAGTAAGTTCTTGAATGATATTTTCATTACATGCGAAGTAGAGTTAAACCAGAAAAGTTTATGGTTTTCCCTGTCTTCTAGTTCTTTCTCCAAAATTTGTTTGAAAGTTTCCCTAAAGAGTATGCTAAAAGCAGGCCTTGATTTTAATAAATCTGACTTGATCTTAAAATTCACTTTGTTTTCTTATCTATTTTCATACCTTCTAAAATTAGTCTAGTGAGATTACTGGATTTTTGTCTGATAAGTTAGCTTTAATACAAGCTTGTCCAAAGAAGTCTATGGTTAGCCCTGTCCTTTGGTTGGTTTCAAACAATTACTCAAAAAGGCTTTTCTTGTATGGTAAGTTGATAAATCCTTGTTGAAATTATTGGCTTTTTCCATTTTCTCAACACTTTTAATGTTCCACCCCATCATTTAATCTAAAGGATCTTTTGATATAGATGACTTTCCCCTTGGACCACTCTTGAAATTGTTGCACAATTAAAACCTCTTATGACTCCATTGCCCAATGGTTTAAAGTTGTTTCATACTAATCCTATCTACTGAACACTTCTCAATACACTTGCATCTTCACTCTTCAGAACTCTTTCATTTTGTGATATTCCATCCAATTAAATATCATACTCAACCAAACAAACAAAAAACCATTGTTCTTAATAACTAGCCTAACATCATACTAAAACCTTAAGAGATAAATCAATATTTTCACTTACAGAGAGATCCCTCTCTGGATTCAGGAGGGCTAGATCCTAGAATCCCAAAGTGGTTCTGATGTAGGCTCTGCAGCGTTTAGTCTTGCCACTCTACTAAGTTACAGAGACCCTAACATTACTGGCGACCATACTATGGAAATTTCTAAAGTAATAGATAACTTCACAACTCAGATAATCCCATTTTTAACAAATAAACCAAGTGTCTGTCTAGAGTGGTTTTTTATTTTTGATGGTGAACAACATTCAAGCCCTGAAATCAAGTAAAAACTCTTCACCTGGTGACTCCACTGAAGATCAGTAGGCCTACTGATTTTCCTTGGTTTTCCAAAGACTCCACTGGGAAACCCTTTATCATTACATCATTTAAAACTCAGTAAAGAAGACTTTGAGGATTAAAGTTTTCTTGCTAAAGATCAGTTAGCCTACTAAATATTGTCATATTTGGTTAAAATTTTCTTATTATTGGGTCTGAAAACATAGCATAGTGGCTTCTAGAAGAGTTCATACTAGAGCCTATCCTGACCCAAACCCTCCTGAGATAGTTGATAATCCTGAAAGTATACTTAGGAAATCTCCTAAGGCTCAAGCTTCAGCTGTTTTTAGGCCACTCCATAGAGCTAATTTTGTTCCTGAAAACCTTACAGCTCTACAAGATTCACAAGTTGACTTAAGAAACCCATTCAGAACTAGGCCACTTGATGATATAGATCAGATAGATTTTGAGTCTCCACCTTCATCCCAAGATAGAGGTGAAAATCCTAGTAGCAGAGAAACTACCCCACCTGATTTACATTTCCTGCATAATTTTGTTTTCTCTCATCCTAGATCTGCCTAATAGCCTCTTTTTGGTCCATCCACTTCTGTTATCCATACACCCACTGTTCAAACCACCCCATTCCATCAACCCCCTCCACTTGTAAACCCCCCATTTTTCCCACAACCTCCTATCATGGCAACATGGTATGCCCCTCTAGTCCTTCCTTTACCTTTAGTCAATCTGCCACAGGACTATCAATCCAAGATACCATTATATGATGCTAGTGGTGCTACTACTGCTTCACAACATGTGGACAAGATGAATGACTATTTTGATAGAAATGAGATTGATGATGAAACCGTCAAACTTAGATTATTTGCTCAAATTATAGGGGGAGAAGCAAGAAAATGGTTCAAAGGCTTAACCCCTAATAGTATTAATGACCTCCAATCCCTCCATCAATCATTCTTAAACAAGTGGGAAGTTATAAAAAACCCTCTCCAAATACTTTCAGATTACAACAACCTCAAAAGAAACACTGGGGAAAGTGTTCAAAATTATTGCACTAGGTTCAATTGTGTTTATAATGCCCTGCCCCCGGATTTGAAACCTTCACAAGGCTCATCTTTGGCCAAATTTCCTGAAGGATTTTATCCTGAAATGGCATATAAACTAAGAGAAAGAGATCCCTTAACCCTAGAATACATGAAAAAGGGAGCCCTTGCTATGGAAGTAAATTTTATCGAGAAAAGAGCGAGGATGACGAATGAAAAGAAAGTATCATTTAGGGAGGAATCTGCACCCTCCACATCTAGCTCAAAAATGGAAAGGATGATGGAATAAATGATGAAGAAAATGAGCATACTTGAGAGATCACAATCTAGAGAAAACCAATCAGCTCCCCAAAACAGAAATCAATCTCAAAATCAAAATCAGAACTTTAGAAGAAATCAACCTCAAAACAGACAAAGAGAGGATGATCAACAGATCAGACCTCCTTTCCAAGAAAACTATGTAAGTGAGGTTGAAGAAACAATTGAACAAACAGAGGAAGATAACATAAACATGTTGGGAGTAGGTAGTGACCACTTTGATGTTCTTATTAATACAAAAAAAGGTCTATACACACCCTATGATGATGAAAGAACAGAGGATGAACATTATTATCAAGAGCTGGAAAATGTCATCATAGAGACCCTAAAAGAATATGACCTTCGGAGTAAAAAGAATCAGGAAGATCCCAAGAACAAAACCTCTGACAATTCTACAAAAAACAGCCCTGTGAGCAAACCCAAAAACATTAAACAAAAGGACAAAACAGTGGCTGTAAATTCTGATCAAACCAAAGAGAAAGGCACTCAAATTAATGAAAAACAGAGTGCAGGCCTTAGCAGCGTTAGTACTTCAACTAGTGCTCCTATTAAAACAATTTTGACCAATGTAAATAGAGGAAATCAGCAAACTGATTTTTCTGATAAAGTGGTGATTAATAAGGTTGAAACAAACATTGTAAAAAATCAGCTGCCTTTTAGTTTGGAACAGGAAATTTCCAAGATTAAAATCTTTGTTCCCCTCACTGAATTAGTCACCCAAGATGTCTATAGATCACAAATTTTGAAAGCCTTCAACATAGGAGAAAATAATGACACTGTCAACCTCAATGATGACCAACCAGAGCTCTTATTTGGTCCTAAGATTGAAGGAAGATACCAAGAAGGGCCAGTTGCTCCATTTTATGTTAGTTTGAAAATTCATGACAAAATTTTACATAATGCTATGCATGACTCAGGGGCCTCTCACAACTTAATGCCCAAAGAAGTAATGGAAAGTCTAGGCCTTGAAATCACCATACCATACAAAGATCTATATTCCTTTGACTCCAGTAGAGTGAAATGTTTAGGTTTGATCAAAGACCTTTGTGTAAACTTAGCTCAAATACCAGCCAAGTGTTTAGTGATGGATATTGTGGTGGCTGATGTACCCCGCAAATATGGTATGCTGTTATCAAGATCGTGGGGAGCTAAATTACAAGGAACAATGCAAATGGATATGACATCTGCTACCATCCCTGTTTTTAATCAAACTAGAAGACTTTACAGAGAATCTCACATGCAATACATGGTCAGTAGCCAAGAGAGACCAAAAAACTCTCCTCTTTATTCTGTGCATACAGGCCTTGACTCATTTATTCTCCTTAATAATGAAACATTTAATGAGCAAGAAACCTTAACTGACTTAGTGGCCACCTCTCACTGTGACATAGTGGTAGACACAGAAAAGGAGGAAGACAAGACAAAAGTATCAAGATAGTTTTCCAAATCAGAAAATTACAGCCAACTAATCACGGGTCTAGGGCTACAAAGCAGTCATCCATTGGTTATCAACGCTGAGAGTCAAGAGAAGAGTCCTCAACATAATGAATAACTTGAGGAACTAAACCAAATTCAACATAGTACTGGCTTACAAGAACAATATAAAAGCACACAAGATAAAGAAGAGGGTAGTCAAACTAGTAAATATGAAACTAGTCCTCTTTGGAGTATGAGTTTTGATGGTTTTCACAGTAAGAATAGTACAGGTGCAGGAGTGTGGCTTCACAATACAATGAACAATCATACTGAAGGACACTCATACAAATTGAACTTTCCATGCACAAATAACATAGCTGAATACGAGGCACTCCTTCTAGGCTTTCATTTATTGAAAAAATTAGGAGCCAGAAGAATAATTATTCATGGAGATTCTAAACTAATAATTAGGCAAATTAATGGGGAATACACTGCAAAACATCCCAGATTGAGAGCCTATAGGAATGATACCCTGGATTTACTCAAAAATTTTGATGAGTATGAACTTACATTTGTCCCCAGAAACCAAAATACGATGGCCAATGCACTAGCCATTTCTGCTACTAATTGCAAAAGGCCTTGTGAAAGAAAACAACACACAATTCAAGAGAAATACAGACCAGCCATCCTAGACAATGAAAAATATTGGCAAGTGTTTGAGGGGGATAAAAATATAGAAGAATTCCTACAGTTCAGAAATGGATTTGAGCTTCCAAGTTCAGATTCAGAGTATGAACAAGACTGTCTTATTAAAGAAAACTCACTTGACAAAGAAGAAAAGTCTCCAGAGATTGCTGAGATAAATATGTTATCTAATAAACTTGAACATACAATAGAATTTAGTGCATATTTAGAAAAAGAAGATTTAGAAATGTTGCAATCTAACACTCAAACCTTGCCAAAAGGACTGGTCCCATTAGAAGAGTTGTTTGATTTCAATGATGTTTCCAAAAAACCAAAAATGGAACCTGTTGAAACAGAAATAGAAGAATGTAACATAGGCAGTGAACTAAAGCCAAAAATTATTAAACTGTCTAAAACATTGCCAGCTTACATCAAACTAAAATATATTGAGCTTTTGAAAGAGTTCTCTGATGTATTTGTATGGATTTATGAGGATCTAAAATCATATGACACAGAGCTAATTCAACATAAGATACCCCTCAAAGAAAACCAGAAGCCCTATAGACAAAAATTGTGCAGAATAAACCCTGTTAAATTACCCCTGGTTGAGAAAGAAATTAAGAAAATGTATGATGCTGGAATTATTGTCCCTGTTAGATAGTGGGTGTCTAATCTTGTGTCAGTTAGGAAGAAAACAGGAGAAATAAGGCTTTGTATTGATTTTAGGAACTTAAACAGAGCCTCATTAAAGGACAACTACCCTTTACCCAAGATGGATCACATTTTACAGAAGGTAGTTGGTTCTAGAAGTATTTCTTTGCTAGATGGCTTCTCAGGTTACAATCAAATTTTGGTACATCCTGATGATCAACTCAAAACAGACTTTACTACACCTTGGGGTACTTTCGTGTATGTGAAAATTCCCTTTGGTTTAATGAATGCCGGTGCTACATTTCAGAGAGCCATGGATATTGCATTCTCAAAAGAATTAGGCTTCTTAATCATTATTTACCTTGATGACATCACTGTTTTTTTCCAAAACAGATGAAGAACACCTAGAACACTTGAGAAAAGTCTTTGAGAAATGCAGAAAATATGGGTTATCTTTAAATCCAAAGAAAACAATGTTTGGTCTCCAAGAAGGCAAACTACTTGGACACATCATATCAGAAGAAGGGATAAAGATAGACCCAAAGAGGATTGATGATATATTGCAAATCAACCATCCTAGAAACATCAAGGAACTTCAATATTTCATTGGGAAGATTAATTTATTGAGAAGGTTTATACCCAATCTAACTGAACTCCTTAGAAACATGACCAATATGCTTAAAAAAGAAGAAGGAGCATTAACCAAAACACCAGTTCTCATTAGTCATGATTTTACAAAGGATTTCTTCTTTTTTTCATTTGCATCAGAACACACCGTGGCTGTTGTCCTATTACAGAAAAACTTGAAGGGACAAGAGCAGCCAATTGCATTCTTTAGTAAGGCATTAAGAGATGCACCTCTGAAGTACAATATCATGGAAAAACAAGCCTTTGCCTTAGTCAAAGCCTTAAAATACTTCAGAGTTTACATTTTACATTCCCACATAATTTCATTTGTGCCAAATTCAGTTGTAAAAGACATTTTAACCCAGGATCCAGATGGCAAAGGAGGAATGTGGATTGTTGTGATACTTGAATATGTTTTAGAAATCAAACCCACTAAGCTCATAAAAGGCCAAGGGCTAGCAAGATTAATGGCTGAGTCTAATTTTGAAGCTCTTGATATAAACATGTTAGATGCATTAGATGAACAGGAGGAGTTGTCAAATCCCATTATTGAAGATCATTTTCTATTTTCATCTTGGTATGCTGATATTTTATATGTTTTTCTCAATTTAAATACACCTCCTAGTTTGTCTAAAACGAAGGCAAGATTTTTAAATTTGAAATCTATTAATTACTGCATTTGGGATAAATGTCTATATTGGAAAAATGCTAGTGGATTATTGCTTAAATGTTTGCCTGAGAATGATGCAGATAAGATCAAGCATGAATTACATGAAGGAGAATGTGGAGGCCACCTCTATTGGAAGACAACTGCAAATAAAATCCTTAGAGTTGGTTATTACTGGCCCACTCTCTTTCAAGATGTCCACAAATCGATTATTGCCTGTCACAAATGCCAACTCTTTGAAGGCAAAAGAAAACTACTTCCCTTACCTTTGCATCCAATCACTGTTGAAGCTCCTTTTCAGCAGTGGGGTCTAGACTTCATTGGGGAAATCCATCCAACCTCATCTGCCCAACACAGGTGGATCCTCACTGCAACAGAATTTTTTACCAAATGGATAGAATCCATCCCTTCTAGGCAAGCCACTAACTCTGTCATCATAAAATTCCTTGAAAATCATGTCCTATCTAGATTTGGTTGTCCTAGGAATATTATCACTGACAATGCTGCTGCATTTGGATCCAAAAAGATGGTTTAATTCTATCATAAATATCAGATTACATTGGGCCATTCTACTGCTTATTACCCTCAAGGTAATGGGTTGGCAGAATCCTCAAAAAAAAGTTTGGTGAATATAATCAAAAAGTTGTTGGAAGACAATAAGAAATCATGGTACACAAAGCTAGTACATGCACTATGGGTTGACAGATTAACACTTAAGAAATCAATTGGAATGTCTCCTTACCAGCTAGTTTATGGAGCAGATGCAATTTTTCAAACCAGTCTAGGAGTGCCAGTCATGAAGTTGATCCAAGAAGTACAGTATGAGGATGATGATATGACAAGAAGAATCAATCAGACTATACATCTTCAACAAACCAGGGAGGAAGTCTACAACAGAGCACTACACAAGCAGCACAACATCAAAAAGTTGTTTGATAAAAGGACAAAGGCCAGTGATTTCAGCATCGGAGACAAAGTTTTAAAGTGGGATTCCAGGAGAGAAGATAAGGGCAAACGTGGGAAATTTTATAACTTATGGCTAGGCCCTTATCTCATTCATTCTACTACTGGTAACAATGCTTATTTCTTGCAGGAAATGAATGGAACTGAACTTTTTGGGATTCCTGTCAATGGTAGGATGCTCAAACATTATTTTCATAACTATACCAGTTTGAAGCTTTTTCATTTTTCCCTCATTGTAAATATCATATCTATCATTGCCTTCAAAAGTTACAAAAAGAAAAATAAAAAAACAATAAAAATAGAAAAGAGCGCTGAATGAAAACAAGAAAGGTACAGCCCCATACCAAAAAAGAAATAAAATCTGAAAGTGTGCAAGCTTAAATTCCACTACCACAAGAAACACTTTCTATTCAATCATACAGTCAAATCATGATTGGATAAGTTTAAATTTACTGCTGATAGGTTAGTGAATCAAATTTTCCAAACAGCTCAATCTTGGCTTATCAGTAAGGTAGATTAGGATAGAAAAATAAAGGTTCAAACAAGCTCAAATCTTGAACCTATGAGATTGATGAAGAACTGGTTCTAAAAAGCTCAAAACTTGAACCAGAAAAGAAAGAGGAAGCAGCTCAAACAAGACTAAAACCAGAGCTGAAGAAATAATGAAGGATGTTTTTAAATTTTCAGATCTTAAGCCTTCACTATTTTGCTTTAAATTTTCTGCAAATTTTAGTCTATGAGCAGCTTGTTTTTATGCCATAGGCCACAGCAAGTCAGACTGCTTAGTCCTGGCTTGGCTGCTTTTAAATTTCTGTTTTAGAAAATAGAGAATGAATTTTGTTAGACAGTCTAATCCTTACAAATAGTAGTTAGGTAGAGAAACTTATGAGTTCTGTTATGTCCCTGCAATTTCAGCAAATTGGAAAGACTAAAGCTGCAGAGACAACATTGGAACCACTTTGGGATTCTAGGATCTAGCCCTCCTAAATCTAGAGAGGGATCTCTCTATAAGTGCAAAGATTGATTTATCTTTAAGGCTTTTTAGGTGTGATATTAGGCTAGTTATGAAGAACAAGGTTTTTGTTTTTTTTGGTTGGGAAAAAATATATGAAGGTGGAGGAAGTTTAAATGAATGGTGAAGGTTGTATGAAAGTGAAAGAATGATTCAGCTAATAGGATAGGCTTGGAGCAACTTCAATCCATTGGGCTATGGAGTCATAATAGGATTTAATTGAAACAGCAAGGTTCAAGAGTGGTCCATGGGGCAAGTCATCTATGTCAAAGGATCTCTTTAAGTTGATTTTATGGAATGAAAACAATAAGAAATGAAGATCAAACAGATGAAGAACAAAGAGCAGCCTAAGATCAGGTAATTACTTTGAAACTAGCCTGCTTTTGATGCACTTTCAATAGAAAACATTTAAAACACAAGAAAGAATAGCTTAAGATCAAGTAAGGACTTTGAACCTATCCTGCTTTCAGCATATTCAAAGCAACTTTTGGAGAAGAAACTAGAGGACAAGGCTAACCATAGACTTCCCTAGTTCGACTTTAATTAGCAAAATGTTTAAGACAAAACTTAAGATAAACAAAGAATAGTCTAAGATCAAGTAAGAACTTTGAACCTAGCCTGCTTTCAACATACTCTTCGGGAAACTTTCAGACAACCTTTAGAGATAAAACTAGAGGACAAGGCTAACCATAGACTTCCCTAGTTCAACTCTACTTAGCATAAACTAAAAATAACATTCAAGAACAATGTTTGAAGTTTAGACAGTAAGACATGGGCTCACCAACATTCTTTAACTGCTTGGATTGTATTAAATCATTCTCAAATACACGATTGGAGGAAAACATGAAGATAAAGCTTATCAGTGAGAGTAGGGTACTTGTAAGAGTAAATCCTAGCTCTATATTTGTTTTTCTTTATCAGAGAAATTGGACAGAATGGAAATAAAAAGAAAATAACAATTTACAATAAGAAACACATCACCTTTGACATAGACCAGGATCCCATAAATCATCTTGTATTTGATGTTCAAAAAAATTACAATCATCAAGTCCAGTGGTTCTCTACAGCTTCAAACTTCTCATCTTAACTTAGGTATCTTCAATTACAAACAGAGCTTGCAGCAGCTTCAGAAAACTATTTACAGGCAACAGATATGCAGTGACCAACCTTTTTCTCATCTTCTACAGAAGTATTTATAGAAGAAATGAGGAGGTGGGATGAGAGAAAAGATCTTTAGGCTCAATTATAGTTTAATGCTTCTCGGCCTTTGAGGGGCTCAATGGAGAAGCTTTCTTATATTTCCTCTGTATTAATTGATTTTCATTAAGTATTAAGCATGTTGGGAATATTTTGTTGACTTAAAACTCTTGAGGCGAGTTTAGCAATAACTCTGGCTGTCTTTTAGGAAAAATATCACTGACTGAGGCAATAACTCTGCCTTATTTGATTTCTTTGAGGCTGCAAGTGGCTTTTGGTAGCTGGAGAGGATTCAATTAGCCTATGATGTGGCAATGGAGGCTTCTCGGATTGATAGATCTCATTGTTTTAACCTAAAACACTGTTAATTTGCCTTGGATCTGTGTTTTAGGTCTGATTAGGCTTAATTTTTGTCTTCAGGTCTTCATACTGTCTTTAACTGTGTGGATTAGGCCTTTGATAGTTGAATTCATGCCTTAATCCCTCAAAACTGTGATTATAACCTTTAAACATTGTTTTTTGATTTGATCTCACCCTTTGATGTTGATACTCTTTGTATAATTACGGTTCACTGTGTTTTGTTGCTTTTGCAGGCGCATAGAGGGTTTTATAATGTTATCAGTGCTCTATTGGAAATGTTGTCATTGATGGCAAAGGATATGGAAAAGGAGACAGTACAGAAGAGACAGTATAGAAAAAGCAGCAGCCAGATGTAGAGAGGGTCAAGCAGCAGCAATAGAAGCAAGGCAGTAAAAGAAGAGGATGCAGAGACAGAGTACAGAGTACAGTGACACAGTGAAACAGTCATGCACAAGACAGAGGATGCAGAGACAGAGAATACAGAGTCAGAGCCGTGAGATGAAACGGTTGAGCAGCGGAGAAAGGCTGCAGAGAGTAAAGTGAAACAGAGACAGAGAATAACAGAGGTGGAGACAGAGAATACAGAGGCAAAGCCGTTAAAAAACCAACAGTGAAATGATCACAGTAGATGCGGAACTATGCAGAAAGGGCGAAATCGAGAAGCAAAATAATAGCGGGGTTCTATGTATATGGGTTAATACACAATCGGTACATTTAAACGAAGAATATAGGTTAAAATAAACCATTGAAGCGAAATAATAAAATACTGGAACCCGGAGTCAAGAGCGGAACCCTAAGCAAACAGTGAAACCGGCACTCAAAAACCAGTGGGTTTGCGCGATAGTTGAAGTGGTAAGCAGAATTGTCAAAAAGAACGCGATATATGTCATTGATGGCCACGTGTCTTAAAGCGGTTTTCGAATACAACTTTTTTCGCGTAATTTTGGAGAATTATGTGACAGGCATATAAGTTGCGTGATATTGCGCGTTTTCAGTCTGATGGGGGCCCAAGGCTCAGTTGGTGTGCGAGAGCAGATTGACCATCCAATCAAAAGAGAAGTTGCGGAGAGAACCGAGGCTATGGGACCCACATTCATTGTTGCGGGGTCAAATAATTATGTGAAGCTCAGTGTATTTTGTGTATTACAAAAGTTATTAAACAGGCAGAAGGTAACTTATATGCTCGTGAATGCAATACATTATGAAGTGTTGGGTTAATGTTATAAGCCATGGTTGAAAGGTTATAAACACTTGCGTGTTTAATTAAAGGCATCAAATCCATTGTTATAACGTTAAGTGATAAGGTCGGGAATATGCAAGTGTTTTTATTATATCAGGTTCAAACCTTAGAGAGCGGGTTAAGAAGGGTGTGCGTCGGGTTAATACACTTGACATAATAAACAAAGGAAAGGGGTTCAATATAGTATGAGCGTTGTATTAAATGGGGACCAAGATTATAACACAAGGCACATAAAACATTGTATAGGTGATATAAGTTGCGGTGGGCGCAGTTGAAGTATCGCATTAATGGTTAGTGATTAACCATTGGAGAAAATGATGAATGGTTGATATATTAATATATATTAAATGTGGACCCCGACTATGTCGCAGATTAACGAAGAGGTAACCCAAACTTTAGACAGTTCATTATATCATTATAAACAAGGCGAGTTAAAATAACTCTGGAGCCCGAAACGTTATATTACTACATATATTAGCGTTGAGCCTAAGTCTGAGCCAAAGACTTGATATAATGTCGGCGTAGAATATTATATGTAGTGTGGGACCCCCTACATAAAATTCCGAGAATCTTAACCCAAGCTGAAGGATACATAAACGTTATTCCGAGAACCTTAACCCAAGCTGGAGGATACATAAAAGCTGAAGCGGAAAAGTATATCTATATGCAGTGCTTTATATATGTATCGCTTTATATACAAGGGATCAAAGTATATGTGTGTGTGTGTGTGTGTGTGTGTGTGTGTGTGTGTGTAGTGCTCTATTGTTCGAGCTTAATACAAACGAAGTCCTATAAGGTAGGACCCTCACGAATCGCATCGGAGAAAAGTATGGAAGCGGAGCATGTCAATAAAAGTTCTGATTGCGATTGCGATGAAGATACGGACCCGATGGGTTTATGAACTGTGATTCATACGTGTTTGAGTTCCTACATCACAGTAAACCATCACATCGGAGCGATTCATCGCATCGGCACAGTGAAGAGCAGTGAACAGTGAACCATCGCATCGGAGAAATTCATCGCATCGGCACAGTGAAGTGCAGTGAACAATGAATCATCGGATCGAAGTGAGAGCATCAGAGCATCGGAGCATCATAACGTACAACTAGAAGTTGCAATTGCGATTAATCACAATCGGAAGAATTCAGGAGGTGACTCATCGCATCGGAGAATAGAGCAAGCTCGATGAGTGGGCCCGAAAGAGAATTTTATGTATTAAAAGGTTTTTTATTTAGTTCTCTGAGAGTTGATTTGCGTTACATAAAGGGGCAGTTTATATGTTAAAAACGCTTCATTATTATGCCAAGATTTGAATTGCATTATATAAAAAAAGCACAGTTACATATATACAATAGTTACACCACGACAGTGAACAGGAGATCAAACAAAGCCGAAAATGACAGACACGGTCACAGAAAAGACAAACACGGTGATCCAAAACTGAATGGGTTGATTTGTAATCCTCATTGTAACTGAATGTATACGTTTTTGATTGGTTTATACTGTTTGTGATGCACTGGCAAGTCTCCATAGGGAATAAAACTCCACTGTAAAACTGAAATTTGTATAAATTGCTGAGATTTTTTGAATGAGCTGGATAAAGAAGTGAGGAGGCAGAAGACAAAGAGTCAGGGCTATTCACTTTGAATTCCCTGTGGAATATGAACTGTTATGAGGAAAACTGTATAAATCATATCACATTGATATGCAGAAAGAGGTTATAGAATGCAGAGTATGAAGAATTGAGGCAGAGAAGATAAGAAAAGGAGGAGTAGAAAGAGATGTTACAAAACAAATCTGATATCTGAGGTAAATCAAAAAATACTTTCTTTTGATAGAATGAAGAAGTTGGAGCTTCCCTATCAAGTTGTAGCTTAATAGATCTCAGTTGTAGCTGATTGAGGATGGAGCCTCCTGTAGGTTGGTGCCTGCAGAAAATTGATGGCAGTTGGAGCTTCCTTGTAAGTTGTAGCTTGCAGAATTGAGGTTGGAGCCTCCTGTGGGTTGGTGCCTACAGAAAATAAGTGGTGAGAGGGAGTTGGAGCTTTCCTTTGCATCACAACAATAATAAGATGTGATTTTCTCCCTTTATGGGTTTCCACTTATATCTACTATCTGTGTGTGTGTTGCCTATGTGTTGATATGTTCTATCCAATCTGCGTAATATTTGTTGCTCTCATAATAATTTTGGTGTCACATTAACTTAATACTTGCTGCTATATATTAAGACTGTTCACATATTAAAGTTGGTTATAAAATTAAGTTGTAAATAAGCTTGATGAAAATTTTAAAAAGCTCATGTATGTGTTAAACTGATTCACCCCCCCCCCCCCCTCTTAGTTTAACTAAGGATTCAACAATTGGTATCGGAGCCGGTTCCTTTTGTATTAGTTTAACAACTGAAAGGAGATCCTAGGTTCCTAGGATGGCTAGTAAAGAAGGATGCTCAACCAATAAAGCCCCTTTTTTCACTGGTGCAAATTATGCCTTCTAGAAAATCAGAATGAGGACATACATAATGTCTCTAGGAATAGAATTTTGGGCTGTTGTGGAATTGGGATATGCCCCAAAGGAAACTGACTCAGAGAAATAAACCAAACAGGATTTTTTAGCTAACGCAAAATCCATGAATGTCATCTTAAATGGATTGTGTGAGGCAGAATTTATCAAAGTAATGCACAAAGAGACTGCCAAAGAGATGTGGGATACTCTAGAGAACATCCATGAGGGAGACAAGAAGGTAAAGACTTCCAAACTTCAAGTCTATAGAGCCCAGTTTGAGAACTTAAAAATGAATGATGATGAAGACATTGCCAGCTTCTTTTTAAGGGTTGCTGAAATAGTAAATAACATGAAATCTCTAGGGGAAACCATAAAAGAAGCTGTGATTGTTAAAAATATTCTGATATCTCTTCCACCCAGCTTTAACCCCAAGGTTTCTTCCATAGAAGAAACATTTGATTGGGAAACCTTGACCATGAACCAGTTACTTGGAAATCTAACAACCTACGAAATGAGACTCCCATAGAATAAGCCAGGTGCGAGGGAGGCAGCTTTTAAAACAGAAAATAAGAAAGAAGAAAAGGAAGATATATGCTCTTGCTCTGATGAAGAAGAGGCCAAATTTGTCAAGAAGCTGGATAGAGGCTCAGGTAAATATAAAGGTAAACTTCCATTCAAATACTTTAACTGTGGAAGATTTGGACATTATGCTGCTAAGTGTCCTCATAAGAAAGCAAGGAATCAGGCTCAAGAATCAGAGAAACTACATCAAAGAACTGGAAAAAAGGAAATAAATTCAATAGAAAATCCTTCTATGCTCAACAAGACAGCAGTGCATCTGAAGACTCAGATGAACCCTCAAGTGATGAAGGAACCTCTGAATTTATGTTGATGTCCATAGAAGAACTTGAAGGACTCCTTCTAGAAGATGAAGAAGAAGGTGAAGTTGATCTTGAGGGTGAGCTAAGAAGTGCCCTGGAGGAGATTGACAGACTCAAACTGAAGTGCAGAAAACAAAAAGACATTCTCCTCAAGTATGTAAGAGAAGAACAAAATTCAGAAGTCCTCATGCAACTAAAAGTAGAGCTTGAAGAAGCCAAGAAGATAGAAGACATGTTACTTAAGCAAATCAAAGATAAAACTCAGGAACAAGAGAAGTTGGAAGAAGAAGTAGTATGTCTGAGGAAGAAATTAGAAAACTCCCAAAGGAAAGTGTCTATAAATTCTTCTCAAATGACAATCTTTGGTAAGTTGAACG
Source organism: Pinus albicaulis (assembly GCA_034641835.2). Classification (NCBI taxonomy): domain Eukaryota; kingdom Viridiplantae; phylum Streptophyta; class Pinopsida; order Pinales; family Pinaceae; genus Pinus; species Pinus albicaulis. The sequence goes on along the minus strand of CM076569.1, from coordinate 134,636,632 downwards.
AAATCCTGGATGCTCAAAGATCTTCTCTGATAAAAACTGGGATAGGCTATGAAGGAGAATCAAGTAAAGGCAAAGAAAAGGAAAACAAAAATATTATTTTTGTAAAAGCAAATAAGGCTGATAAAGCATCTCAAATGATTTCTACAAAGGAAGAAACATGCAATGAAGGAGACAGAAACCAGAAGGAACCTCTAATAACAAAGAATGAAATAAATACTCAGCTAACAGAAAAAGGCTCATATACCCCTGAGCATGTCAAATTTGGAAGCCATCAAAGGAGATTCTTCCCTCCTATGAAAAATGCCACCTGTTATGCCTGCCACAAGTTGGGACATATTGTTGCATACTATCATACAAGGAGGAGTAATTCAAACCAGCAAAGGATGCAAACAGTGAAGAGATTGGCTCAAGCAAACAAGTGGAGAAGAAACCTCACATCAGGTATGCAAATTGTTTCTATGGTTATTGTTTTTATTGTAAAGAATTTGGTCATAAAATCATTGAGTACAGAAAATATGGACAAAGATTGATGTTCAACACCTCAAGGAGGTTTATGAATCATGGAGATTTTACTCATACTCACAATTCTCCAAAAATTATGATCAAATGTTGTGTATGCAATAAAATTGGACATATGCCTTCCAAATGTCCTCTCAGAGGATGTGGTTCATCATCTCACAAAAGGTACCAAACAAAAGGATGCTTCCAGTGGAAAAAGAAGGTGAATAAATGTGACTTGGCTCTAGCTGCTCAAGACCTGAAAAGCCAATGGTATTTGGACAGTGGCTGCTCAAAACATATGACTGGAGATAGAAGCAAGTTTATAACTTTTGATGAAAAGAAATCTGGTAATGTTACTTTTGGCAATGATAAATCAGGAAAAATCAAAGGAAAGGCTCAATCAGCCTAGATAATGGCAGAGGAAAGGCCCAAGATGTACTATTTATGGATGGGATGAAAGCAAATCTGATGAGTGTCATTCAAATGTGTGACAAAGGCTATGAAGTTATTTTTAGAGCACAAGATTGTGAAGTCAGATCAAGCACCACAGGGAAGACTCTGATCAAAGGTGTTCGAACCGAGAGTAATGTCTACATAAGAAAAGAAGAGAATGAAGCATTCCACCTTAGAAAACTGGAGGAGTCATGCTTATGGCATAGGAGATTGGGACATCTTAACTTTGACCATATCATCAGACTGAGCAAGAAGAAAGCAGTCCGAGATATGCTAGCAATAAAAGGGCCTTCAAATACCATATGCAAATCTTTCCAATTGGGAAAACAGACCCGGACATCCTTTAAGACCAAATATGAGCTATCAACAAGTAGGCCACTTCAGCTTGTACACATGGACCTGTGTGGACCTTCAAGAACTAAAACACCAAGTGGAGAATCCTACTTCATGTTGATCATAGATGATTTCTCAGGAATGACATGGGTTGCATTTCTCAAATATAAATCGGAAGCACTTGAGAAATTCAAAATATTCAAGGCATTGGTAGAAAATCAAACAGGATGCAAGCTAAAGTGCATCAGATTAGACAGAGGAGGTGAATTCACAGACTATGACTTTGCAGACCTATGCAATGAACATGGGATAAAGCAACAGTTTACTATTGCAGGGTCACCTCAGCAGAATCGAGTGGCAGAGAGACAAAACAGGTCTGTACAACAAATTTCCAGAGCCATGATGCAAGAGAGTAACATTCCTCAAACCTTCTGGGCAGAAGCAGTACACACAGTTGTGCATATCCTTAACAAAGCTCATTTAAGGCCAAGCAGTGACAAGACTCCCTATGAACAATGGCATGGTAAACCAGCTTTAATCAAGCACTTTAGAGTCTTTGGAAGCAAGTGTTACATAAAGAATAATGATGAAAATCTGGGGAAGTTTGATGCAAGAGCAGATGAAGGGATATTTTTAGGATATGCTTCCAAGAGTAAAGGTTACAGGTGCTACAACAAGACTCTTCAAAAAATTGTGGAAAGCAATAATGTAAAATTTGATGAAGAACTGCCAAACAAGACAAGAAGTACAGGTTGCAGCAATCCTCCAGAATATTATGAAGAAGAGAACCAAGATGATGATGAAACAAGCAAGACAATAGAAGATGTTGAACTGAGCTCGAAAGCCCCTTCAAGATACACTCAAAAGAACCATCCAGAAGATCAAATCATTGGAGATAAGAGTGTAGGATTCCATTCAAGAAGACAGCTAACTGAACAGACAGAAGAGGCATACATAGCTATGTTATCACAAATAGAGCCAAAGAAGTTTGAAGAAGCCAGCAAGGAAAAGTATTGGGTGAATGTTATGAATGAAGAATTGGACCAAATTGAGAAGAATAATAACTGGGAATTAGTTCGAAGACCCACTGAGAAAAATGTCATAGGCTCAAAATGGGTATTCAAGAATAAAATGAATGAGCAAGGACAGTTAATCAGGAATAAAGCCAGACTTGTTTGCAAGGGATATTCACAAATTGAAGGTTTTGATTACGATGAAACATTTGTCCCTGTAGCCAGAATGGAAGCTATCAGAATGTTTCTGGCCGTTGCATGCTACCATGACTTCAAGGTATATCAAATGGATGTGTAATCTGCCTTCTTGAATGGAGATCTAGAAGAAGAAGTCTACATGGAACAACTAGAAGGATTCTCATTAACAGATAAAAAAGACTATGTGTGCAGACTAAATAAGGCTCTATATGGACTTAAACAAGCTCCTTGTGCTTGGTACTCAAGGCTGGATAAGTACTTGCAAAAACAAGGCTTTAAGAGAGGAGGAGTAGACAGCAATATATACATAAAATCCCATGAAAATGAACTCCTAATTGTTGTAGTATATGTTGATGACATTATGTTTGGAAGCAACAAAGATGAGCTAGCAAAGGGATTTGCTGAAGAGATGAAATCAAAGTTTGAGATGTCTATGATTGGAGAGCTCACCTTCTACTTAGGACTTCAAATTCAGCAAAAGAACACAGGTACATTCATTTCACAGGAAAAATACTTAAAAGAAATGTTGAAAAAGTTCAAAATGGAAGACTACAAACCTGCGTCAACTCCCATGATCAATGGATGCAAGCTATGTGTTGATGATGGATCTGCTGATATAGATCAAAGACTTTACAGATCTATGATAGGAAGTTTGTTATACCTAACAGCATCTAGACCAGACATTATGTTGGCAGTAGGACTTGTGGCTAGATATCAGGCAGCACCAAAACAAAATCACCTCCTAGCAGTCAAAATAATATTCAGATATCTACAAGGAACTGTAAAGTATGGGCTATAGTATCCAAAAGGCAAGAGCTTCACTTTGACAGCATATACAGATGCAGATTGGGCCAGCTGTGTGGATGATAGGAAAAGCACAAGTGGAGGTGCATTCTACTTGGAAAAAAGTCTGGTGGCATGGCTAAGCAAGAAACAAACATCTATCTCTCTATCTACAACAAAAGCAGAATACATAGCAGCAGCAGCATGTTGCACACAAGTCATGTGGATGAAACAAACCCTCCAAGACATGAAGGTAATCATTGATGAACCTATCTCTATCAAATGTGATAATACAAGTGCAATAAGTATATCAAAAAATCCTGTACTTCATTCAAAGACTAAACACATCCCAATCAAGTACCATTTCCTAAGAGAACAAGTAGCACAGAAGGTAGTGAAGTTGGAATATGTGCCAAAAAAAGAACAAACAGCAGATATATTCACAAAACCTCTTGCTAGAGAGCCATTCGAATATCTGAGAGACAAACTAGGGGTAGTGTCTTCAAATACTACTCTCTAACAGAAAAAGAAAGCTTCATTCCAGGGGGAGAACAGCAAATAAGACATCATTCCAGGGGGAGATCAGTCAACAAAGAAAGTCACAAAAGAGCCAGAGCAACTAAGCAATTCATGAAACAGGTCCTCAAGATCTAAGAGACAAACTAGGGGTAGTGTCTTCAAATACTACTCTCTAACAGAAAAAGAAAGCTTCATTCCAGGGGGAGAACAGAAAAGAAGACATCATTCCAGGGGGAGAACAGAAAAGAAGACATCATTCCAGGGGGAGATCAATCAACAAAGAAAGTCACAAAAGAGCCAGAGCAACTAAGAAATTCATGAAACAGGTCCTCAAGATCACAGTAACATGGACGAGATTTAAAAGCACACTGGGAAATGAGCAACCCTTTTCCATTGATGTCAAAAGGGGAGGAAAAGCAAGCAACAGAAGAAAGGGTCCTAAAAGACAAGCAGAGGAAGTGTATTTCCATCAATGCCAAAGGGGGAGACTGTTGGAAATGTTGTCATTGATGGCAAAGGAGATGGCAAAGGAAACAGTATAGAAGAGACAGTATAGAAAAAGCGACAGCCAGATGTAGAGAGGGTCGAGAAGCAGCAATAGAAGCAAGGCAGTAAAAGAAGAGGATGTGGAGATAGAGTATAGAGTACAGTGACACAGTGAAATATTCATGCACAAGACAGAGGATGCAGAGACAGAGAATATAGAGGCAGAGCCATGAGATGAAACGGTTGAGCAGTAGACAAAGGCTGCAGAGAGTACAGTGAAACATAGACAGAGAATAACAAAGGCAGAGACAGAGAATACAAAGGTAGAGTCGTTAACAAACCAACGGTGAAATGATCACAGTAGATGCGGAACAGTGTAGAAATAGCAGAACCGAGAAGCTAAATAATAGCAGGGTTCTGTGTATATGGGTTAATACACAATCGGTACATTTAAACGAAGAATATAGGTTAAAATAAACCATTGAAGCGAAATAATAAAATACTGGAACCCGGAGTCAAGAGCGGAACCCTAGGCAAATCGTGAAACTGGCGCTCAAAAACCAGTGGGTTCACGCGATAGTTGAAATGGTAAGCAGAATTGTCAAAAAGAACGCGATATATGTCATTGATGGCCACGTGTCCTAAAGTGGTTTTCGAATACAACTTTTTTCGCGTAATTTTGGATAATTATGTGACAGGAATATAAGTTGCGCGATATTGCGGGTTGTCCGTCGGATGGGGGCCCAAGGCTCAGTTGGTGCGCGAGAGCAGATTGATTGTCCGATCAAAAGAGAAGTTGCGGAGAGAACCGAGGCTGTGGGACCCACATTCATTGCTGCGGGGTCAAATAATTATGTGAAGCTCAGTGTATTTTGTGTATTACAAAAGTTATTAAACAAGCAGAAGGTAACTTATATGCCCGCGAATGCAATACATTATGAAGTGTTGGGTTAATGTTATAAGCCATGGTTGAAAGGTTATAAACGTTTGCATGTTTAATTAAAGGCATCAAATCCATTGTTATAACGTTAAGTGATAAGGTCGGGAATATGCAAGTGTTTTTATTATATCAGGTTCAAATCTTAGAGAGCGGGTTAAGAAGGGTGTGTGTCGGGTTAATACACTTGACATAATAAACAAAGGAAAGGGGTTCAATATAGTATGAGCGTTGTATTAAATGGGGACCAAGATTATAACACAAGGCACATAAAACATTGTACAGGTGATATAAGTTGCGGTGGGCCCAGTTGAAGTATCACGTTAATGGTTAGTGATTAACCATTGGAGAAAATGCTGAATGGTTGATATATTTATATATATTAAATGTGTACCCCGACTATGTTGCAGATTAACGAAGAGGTAACCCAAACTTTAGACAGTGCATTATATCATTATAAACAAGGTGAGTTAAAATAACTCTGGAGCCCGAAAGGTTATATTACTACATATATTAGCGCTGAGCCTAATTCTAAGCCAAAGACTTGATATAATGTCAATGGAGAATATTATATGTAGTGTGGGACCCCCTACATAAAATTCCGAGAATCTTAACCCAAGCTGAAGGATACATAAACGTTATTCCGAGAACCTTAACCCAAGCTGGAGGATACATAAAAGCTGAAGCGGAAAAGTATATATATATGCAGCGCTTTATATACAAGGGACCAAAGTATATATATGTGTGTGTGTGTGTGTGTGTGTGTGTGTAGCGCTCTATTTTTCGGGTTTAATACAAACGAAGTCCTATAAGGTGGGACACTCACGAATCGCATCGGAGAAAAGTATGGCAGCGGAGCATGTCAATAAAAGTTCTGATTGTGATTGCGATGAAGATGCGGACCCGATGGGTTTATGAACTATGATTCATACGTGTTTGAGTTCCGGCATCACAGTAAACCATCGCATCGGAGCGATTCATCGCATCGGCACAGTGAAGAGCAGTGAACAGTGAACCATCGCATCGGAGCAATTCATCTCATCGGCACAGTGAAGTGCAGTGAACATTGAATCATTGGATCGGAGTGAGAGCATCGGAGCATTGGAGCATCGGAACATACAACTAGAAGTTGTGATTGTGATTAATCGCAAACGGAAGAATTCAGGAGGTGACTCATCACATCGGAGAATAGAGCAAGCTCGGCGAGTGGGCCCGAAAGGGAATTTTATGTATTAAAAGGTTTTTTATCTAGTTCTCCTAGAGTTGATTTGCATTACATAAAGGGGTAGTTTATATGTTAAAAACACTTCATTATTATGCCGAGAGTTGAATTGCGTTAGATAAAAAAAGTGTAGTTATATATATACAGCAATTACACCACAGCCGTGAACAGGAGATTAAACAGAGCTGAAAAGGACAGACACAGTCACAGAAAAGACAAACACGGTGATCCAAAACTGAATGGGTTGATTTGTAATCCTCATTGTAACTGAATGTATACGTTTTTTATTGGTTTATACTATTTTTGATGCACTGGCAAGTCTCCATAGGGAATAAAACTCCACTGTAAAACTGAAAGTTGTATAAATTGCTGAGATTTTCTGAATGAGCTAGATAAATAAGTGAGGGGGAAGAAGACAAAGAGTCAGGGCTATTCACTTTGAATTCCCTGTGGAATACGAACTGTTATGAGGAAAACTGTATAAATCATATCACATTGATATGCAGAAAGAGGTTAGAGAATGCAGAGTATGAAGAATTGAGGCAGAGAAGATAAGAAAAGGAGGAGCAGAAAGAGATGTTACAGAACAGAGCTGATATCTAAGGTAAATCAGCAAATACTTTCTTTTGATAGAATGAGGAAGTTGTAGCTTCCCTATCAATTTGTAGCTTGATAGATGTCTGTTGTAGCTGACAGAGGTTGGAGCCTCCTGTAGGTTGGTGCCTGCAGAAAATTGATGGGAGTTGGAGCTTCCTTGCAAGTTGTAGCTTGTAGAATTGAGGTTGGTGCCTACAGAAAATAAGTGGTGAGAGGGAGTTGGAGCTTTCCTTTGAATCACAACAATAATAAGATGTGGTTTTCTCCCTTTATTGGTTTCCACTTATATCTGATGTCTCTGTGTGTGTTTCCTATGTGTTGATGTGTTCTATCCAATCTGCTTAATGTTTGTTGCTCTCATAATAAGTTTGGTGTCACATTAACTTAATACATGCTGCTATATATTAAGACTGTTCACATATTAAATTTGGTTATAAAATTAAGTTGTAAATAAGCTTGATGAAAATTTTAAAAATCTCATGTATGTGTTAAACTGATTCACACCCCCCCCCCCCCTCTCAGTTTAACTAAGGATTCAACATGCTCATGAGGCACGGATAAATCATGATATGAACCCTGCAGATTTATCTTCTTCATGAATAGTGGCCTGAGGGATCATCATCCCCGGCCTTCTTTTCTTTTAAAAACTGTGGAGAAACCTTGAAAACCTGCAAAAAATGAACAAATTTATGAAAAATCCGATGTAAATAGGTCAAAGGATACTTTGGAGGGGAGGATTAATCGTGGTCATTGGATGAAATCAACCAACAGCCAAGATCGCTTTATGGGGTCAATTTGGGGGCGGTTGGTTGATTGGTGGTCAGATTAAGTCCGGACAGTTGGATGAAATAAGATGAACGATGGAGATCAGGTGAGGAGAGCCTTTTGGAAAATAGGTGAAGGGAAAATGCAATGGGGAAGGTTTTAATCGGGACCGTCGGATTAGAGGATCTGACGGTGGAGAGACATTTTTGAAATGCTCGGGAGAGTGAGCGATGGTAAATGAAATGGAGGGAGTAATATGAGCCGTTGATCCAGAGTAATGAATGGTCAGGATTGTGTAATGGAGCGCTTGGGAGTTCAGACGGTGGTCAGATCAATTGGGGGAAATATTTAATCAAGACTGTCGATCTGCGGAGATCGACGGTGGGAAACAGTCGATGAGATGGCCAAGAGAATAAGCGAAGGGGAAAAGACTTGGGGCTTTAATGAAATCTGGGCCGTTGGATGAAAAGAACGAACGGCGGAGATTTAAATGAGAAAATGTAATGTGATGGGGAAAGGTGGTTTCGGCTGAAAAAACCATTGGTTTCGCGCTGCCCCAAAGTGGTTTTGAAATTTTCCAAAAAAAAAACGTGATATGGGTCTGCGCTCGACACGTGTCCTTTTAATACTGCCCATATTGTGTAATTTTTTGGCATTAACGTTCGGGCGCAAAATTACGCGATATGGAGTTTCAGTCGTTGGATGAAGGGCGGAGAGATCTGACGGTGGGAATACAAGCGCGATGGGGTAAGATGCGCGGGCGGAAAATGGTGGGCAGGGTTAAAGGCAGTTTAGATCTCGACTGTCGGATCTCAGGAATGGACGGTCGAGATCTATCGATGGGGGAGGTAGGTCCCAAAGGAGTTGGGCCTATTGGGTTTAATCTAGACCGTGGGATTTGAATGATGGATGGTCCAGATCACTTCTCAGGGTAATGAAAGTAATGTGAGACGGGGGGTTGGGCGGAGATCGGATGCAATAAGGACCGTTGATCTACAAAGATCAACGGTGGATCTTCACCAAAGAATTACACTTTCGGGCTTTGTGAAATAACAAAGAAAGGTTGGGTTTGTTTTGGACCGTAGGATCTATGAAATGGATGATCGAGATCCAATCGGGGTGATCGCAAGTTGGAGGAGGAAAAGGGAATGCACAAAGGGAAACTTGCGATGCGATTACGTATTGACCGTCAAATCAGAAGGATGATCGATGGCCCACATTAAATCTGGGATCGCATCATGGAGGGCAAAAGGAAAAGTGGAAAGTTCTGATGCGATTATGTATTGACCGTCGGATCGAAGGGATGATCGACGGTGGAGATTTAATCGCAGGGAGTGATGTTGGAGAGCGAAAGGCAGAGCGCGATTAAATCTGGGCCATTGGTTCTTGTGTTTTTCAACAGTTGCGATTTAATCGCAGGATTGGAATCGGAGGAGGTCAAATGAACTTGCGATTTTGTGATGGGAAGAACTTGCGATTGCGATTAGCCAAAGGAGCGAGAGCCGTCAATATAAAAACTAGATCAACGGTGGAGATTTAACCATAAAGGCGAAAGGTGAAATGGCGGGTTTAGAGAAGGAGCGATATGGACTGTTGGATCTGGGTTTTAATGGATCGGATCAACGGTGGAGAAACGATCGCAGGATCGCACGGTGAGAGGCAATGAACCATAAAAATGCGTCAAATGAATATTTGCGATACGATTTTATATTTGCGATGCGATTTGGAGTTGCAATGTGATTTTAGCCGATGACCATTGATCGGTTTAGATCAACGGTCAATATTCATTGAAACTTCGAACTGTCGGGTTTTATTGAAAAACAAAGAAAGGTCGGGTTTTATGGAATAACAAAGGAAATTAAGGTTCGGGAAAGAGTTTTAAGTCCCTTTAGCGCCCGGTTGCGGGGCCTAAGGTCTTATGGAGCGAAGGGATACAGGAGTTGAGCCCTGGGGGCTTAATACATTTTTAATGTTTTTGGACTGTTTTTAGGCTTAAAAACAGATTTTTTGAGGCGAATTGAGGGTTCTGGTAGAGGAAAAAGGGAATTTTAAAACCAAGTAAAGGGGAATAAAAAATTTTAAAAGGGGTTTTGGTTGATTTGGAAACCAAATGAAGGTATTTTGGAGAATTTTTATGGAGGAAGAGGGGATAAAAAATGGGGTTATTTCTGAGTGAAAGGAGGGGTAAAATGAAGGGAAAATGGGTTTTTAAGCAGTCTTCTTTTGGCAAACAGCAGATTTTTAGGATTATGAGAGAAACAGCAGTGAAGATGAACTCAAGGATAGCGATCATCATAAGACTTTAAGAACAAACAATTTGGTCATGAATTGTTTCTTAAAGGCTAAAAATATTTTAGCCACCATTTGATATGGAAAATTTTTATAGGTGGCTAACAGCGGCTCCAACTTGGGATGGCAGCTCCTTGGAGGTGTCAAGAACCTCAGACATGACTTCTCTGGAAGCTTATCAATGCCTCATCCATTGGGCTGCAACTTTCTTTACCTTTGTTGATCTTCTTTTTCTCTGACAATGTTAGCAACCATTAAAAACAATGGAATTCTATCAAAACAAGCTTTCTACCTACCCAATCCTAATGATCTAACATTTTTTCTTCTTTCAGAGTGCATTTGGATTGGAAAACTCTTTTTAAAAACATTTTATTCTTTTGAAAGCATAAAACTTAGTCTATTTATACCCTTATTTCTCCATGAACTCAGATTAAGCAGTTGAGTTCATAAGCTTCTCTACCTAACTACAATCTGTCTGGATTAGACTGTCTGACACAATTTATTCTCCAATTTCTAAAACAAGAAATTTTAAAGAAAACAAGCCAGGATTGAACAGTCTAAATTTTTGCTAATCTATGGCATAAAAACAAGCTGCACATAGACTTTTATTTGCAGAAAAAGTAAATCAAAATGGTGAAGACTTAAGATCTGAAAGTTTAAGAACATCCTTCTCTTTTCTTCAACTCTGTTTTTAGGCTTGTTTGAGATGTTTTCTCTTTCAATTGTTCTTTGGTTCAAGTTTTGGGCATATTAGAACCAGTTTGCTTCTATCTTTGGCTCAAGATTTAAACAGGTTAGAGCCATGCATCTTTTTGAAACTCACAGGTTGAACAGATTTTGAGCTTGTTTGAACCCTTTTCTTCTATCCTAATCTACCTAATTGATAAGTCAAGATTAAGCTGTTTGGAAAATCTATTCCACTAACCTATCAGCAGTAAATTGAAAACTAATTAGTCATGATTAGGTTGTATGACTAACTAGGAGTGTGTTTCTTAGGAGTGGCATTTGAGCTTGCACACTTTCAGATTTTATTTTTCTTTTTTGGTATGGGGCTATACCTGTCTTGTTTTTACAATCTGCCCTCTTTTCTCTTTCTATTGTTTTTGTATTTTTCATTTTTTAAATTTGAATGCAATGATGAGTATGATATTCACAATGAGAAAAAATAAGAAGGCTTCCAAGCTGATATGGTCAAGAGAAATAATGTTTGAGCATCCTGCCATTGACAGGACCTCCAAAAATTTCAGCTCCATTCAATTCTTGCAAAAAATAAGCATTATTACCAGCAGTAGAATGAATGAGATAAGGGCCAAGCCATAAATTATAAAATTTCCCATGCTTTCCCTTATCTTCTCTCCTTGAATCCCACTTTAAAACTTTGTCACCAATGTTGAAATCACTGGCTTTTGTCCTTCTATCAAATAGCTTCTTGATGCTTTCTTGCTTTTGTAATGCTCTGTTGTAGACTTCTTCTCTGGTTTGTTGAAGATGTATAGTCTGATTAATTCTGCTGATCATGTCATTGTCTTTAGACTATACTTCTTGGATCAGCTTCATGACTGGTACTCCTAGGCTGGTTGGAAAAATTGCATCTATCCCATAAACAAGTTGGTAGGATGACATTCCAATTGATTTTTTAAGTGTTAATCTGTCAGCCCAAAGTGCATGTACTAGCTTTGTGTGCCAAGATTTCTTATTGTCCTCCAGCAACTTCTTGATTATGTTTACCAAAATTTTGTTTGAGGATTCTACCAGCCCATTACCTTGAGGGTAGTAGGCAGTAGAATGGCCCAATGTAATCTGATATTTTTGAAAGAATTCAACCATCTTTTTGGATCCAAATGCAGCAGCATTGTCAGTAATAATC